>CM053607.1:41489465-41532116 GCA_028646535.1 Procyon lotor | reverse complement strand
ACAAGCAGAGGGGATGGTAGCGAGAGAAGCAGGCTTCCTGCCTGTGCAGGGAGCCCGATGCGGGGCTCGATCCCAGGACGCTGGGATCGTGACCTGAGCCGAAGGCAGGCGCTTAACGACTGAGCCACCCAGGCGCCCCTAATAAGGAGAATTTTTAAACCGATGGCTTCCACTGGATTATAGGAGTCTTTCCAAACTCAGAAACCTGCTGCTTCCCCACCCTGTCTTACACAGGCCGCTGGTAAAGAAATAAGGCACACGGCCTTTCCAGTGGGCTATTTGGCAATGTGCTTCCAAAGCCTTGAAAAATGTCATATACCGTGACCCAGCAATTTTAGTTTTTTTTAAGAGGTCATAGTTGACACACAGTGTTACGCAGGTTTCAGGTGTCCGACACGTGACTCCACAACTCTCCACGTCCTGCTGGGCTGGCTCCCCCCACCTGTCGCCACACAGTAGCACGATTCGGCGGACCGTATTCCCTCAGCTGTACCTTTCACCCTCGTGACTGATCCATTCCATATCCCCCCGCCTGTCGCCACACAGTAGCGCTATTCGGCAGACGGTATTCCCTCAGCTGTACCTTTCACCTCCGTGACTGATCCATTCCATAATGGGAAGCCTGTTCCCCGTTTTGCCCAGACCCCAACCTGGCCGCCATCAGTCCATTCTGGGTATTCGTGACCCAGCCGTTGTAACTGCAGAGCACGGACGCTGGAGCCAGGTCGGCCTCACCACCCATCAGCCATGTGATTGAGCTGCTCTGGGTCTCAGCTGCCTCATCTCGAAAAGAGGGATGATGACAGCATCCAAGTGCTGGTGAGAATTAAACACGGTTTACATAAGGCCTTAGAACGGGATCTAGCACATGGCTACATGCTGTGTACGTGTTAGCCGCGTAAGTGGTCCCAGATAGGAACAGTAAGGCATCTCAGGATTATTTTAATCAGCAACATTTTAGAAAACATTTAATAATAGGTCATCAGCTAAAAACAATTGTGATACAGCCGTAAGATGGAGAACTGCCTAACCATTTTTTAAAAAATCATATGTAAGAGAGTATTTATGAGTTGGAAGGTGTGCATAACGTATTGTCAGGCCAAAGAAAACACGGCGAGGTTGCAAAGAGTATGCACGATATGAAACACATATAAAGCTAAAAGGTGAAGGGAAGACTTTGAAGTGTTATCGGCAGGTATCTCCGGGGGTGTTTCCACCTTGCCTGCACACTGGACTCACCTGTGGGATTTTTTAAAAAAATGGAGCTAGAGGACCACGCTCTTAGCAACCCTGGTGTCGTTGGCCTGGGATATCGCCCAACCTCAGGGTTTTTATTTTCTTCTGTGTGCTTGTTTCTTCCCCCCGCTCTCTCCCCTGAAATTTTCTAAAACAAACGTATCACTTTTACAGCTAGAAATTAAAACCATAAATGCTATATACAAGACATGGCAATCGCTCCCGTGAGAGTCGCAGACGCCATCACTCTGCCAGCCCCTGGTTTCCCTGGGTTCTCTCCCCCCGTGCAGCGCTCCGAGAGGGAAGCTGGGGTTGGCAGGGGCCCGAGAGGCAGTTTCAAAGAATGAGTCACAGCCGTGGAGCACAGACCTGGGAGGGGACCCTTGACGGGGAGAGAAGGGGTGGGCTCCAGATGAGGACACGCGACACTGGAGGGACCCGGGTCGGGGAGCCAGAGGCCGCAGGGCCAGCTCCCCTGGCTGAGCAGTTGTGCGCTATGATGTTTGGCCTTCTGGCCCGAGGCTTGGCCCCGTGCCGGTGGTGAGACTGGGATTTCGGCTGGGTATGTCAGCACCGCGGTCTTCTTTCCAACACGCACGCACGCTTGCTACGGGCCGACGGGAGCTGAGCCCCAAGGAGAAAGTAAGCGGCGGAAGGTCTGCTGCTGATAACAAACGCGACTGACAAAGAGTCCAGGGCTCTTCCTATTTTTCTCTCCCTGTGTCTGACATGAAATGGTCTGCTCTGATGATTGAGCCTCTTCATCTCGTGTAGCATTTATTTATTTTTTTCCATTCATTCAGCAAATCCTTATGGAACTCTGATTACGTGCCAAGCCCTGTGCCAAAGACTTTTCATCATTTAATTCTTATCTAGAGCTTTAAACTAATAACTCGGGTACTGCTATTAGCTGGCCTTTTACAGATGAAGAATTTGCAGTTCAGGGAAGTTACTGGGCTAAAGTTCCCCAGCAAGCCGTCACTCTTCGTTATCATTATCTGAATGGCTACCATTTATTGAGCACCTACTATGTGTCATGCACCATACTAAGAGCTTTACACCCATTTTTATTGTCAGCCCACCCCCTTCCTCACTCTGTCCCCACCCCACCCCCACAATAGCCCCATGAAACAATGGTTATTATTATTCCCAACTTACAGGTGAGGAAACTTAGCACAGAGAGAGAGAACCTCTCACCTTAGGTCACACAGCTTTTAAGCAACAGAAAAGGATTTGTATTCAAGTGTGTCAAACTCCAGGGCCCTTGTTCTTCAGGCTGCTAAGTCGTGCCGTTCCCATAATCTAGTTCTGAGCTTCAGAAGTCAGGCCAGGCTTGGTGCCGTTAGCATACAGTGTGTTAAGATGCATACATCAATTAAAGACATTCACCTCGACTGAAGATGTTCACTTCTCCTGTTTCCAGTGCCTGAGCTTTCGCCGTCGTCCAGGCAAATCATGAGAGGAGCTGGAAACCTACTCCAGCCTAATTTGGGTGGGGTTTTTTTTCCGCTTTTAATTCTAATTCTCTTCAAAACTGCTATTTCAGGCATGTGCCCATTATGATCCAAAAAGCCATGGCAGGAGAGAATTATGGGAAGATGAAAGAGAAGGCAAGAAAAGGGCACCTGCTGGTTGCCACGGTGAAATGTTCAAAGGAAGCAGGAGACAGCCATTAGCATTCAGTTTAATGGTGTGTTTAGCCCCAGCCATAACTGGAAGTGTGTTTACTGTTTCATATTTCCTCTGTGAGAGGGAGCCACAAATCTCATTCTCCAGATTGAGGGCCAGTTAATGGTTCCAATTATGTGTCAGCTCACACTGTTCCTCAGCCAAAGAATGGGCAGTCAGCGTCCCCCACTTACCCCAGGCTGTGCAGAAGACACCCTGCCCCTTGGTCCCGGGGGACTAGCCCCCTGGTCCCCAGTGGTTACGGATAATCCACCACTGCTAGGGATATGGCCCAGAGCACCAGCACACGGAAATTGAAATGGGGTCACTTCAAAGTCCCGGGAACACTTCATCCCAATGCTTCCCATGTAAATGGCCCTCGACAAGCTATCTATCCATCCGAAGAGTCAGCAGACTCTTCCAGCTCCATTGCCCACACTGCAGACGGACAGACCAAGACAAAGGTGCGCTCGCACTATGGAATGTGAATCAGCCGCTTCCCAGAAGGGAATGGAGACCTTCCTAAGCATAAGGAGTTTGCTAAATCCCTCCCAACCTTCTTCCTCTGCTTGCTGGTCTTCAAGCCTGGCAGCATATCAGAACCACTTGGGGAGCTCTGATTCCAACCTAGATGCAGAGCCCCAGAATTCTGGGGGGTTGGGACCTGCCATCCCCATCTCACAAATGCTCTCCAGGCATTTCAGCTGTGCAGCAGGGAGCGAGAACCCTGCTCTGGTCCCATTACCATTCCACGCAGGCCCTGACTTCAACCCCCGGCCTTTCACTCCCTCTGCCAAACAGACTTCCTCAATAAGCTAGGGAGTCCTGCAGACAGCACGGCTCGTGGTCAGCCCGGGGACGCTGCAGCCCGGCCGGCCTGGGTTTGAATCCCAGCTCTGCTACTTCTTGGACAAGGGGGGCAGTCTGGTCACCCGCAGGACCAGACTGGGAAGAGTGGCTGCCTTACAGGGCGGGGAGAGCATAATGTTCCCGGCTCACGGTTAGCCCTGATAGAGGGTAGCCAGCCACCACCATGGTAACAGTGATCTTACCCGCTTCTCACAAAGGACAGGGGAAGGAGGGCTCTCCCGGGCCAGTGGGTTTCTGCCGGGAGCAAGGGGAGCAGCGCCCGGCTTCACATTCTCCAAGACTGCTGTCCACACACAGTGCAAGGGTGGATTTTACGCTGGTCCAGCTACCAAGAAGCTAACAGCAGCAGCTAGGACCACATACCGAGAACAGCTCTGAACAACTCTGCCCTTCTTTTTTCCAAGTCTAAAAATGGGTCGTCAAAACATCGAGATGCAAATTAACAGAAAAAAATAAACCAAATGAAAAACCACCAATTATCTGGTATAGGGGCAGCAGAGACAAGTTCAGATCATTGCCATTATCTTCCAGTTTCCACATAAGCATATAGGTTCCTCGCAGACAATATCTAACAGGCACTGAGTGCTTGCTGTATACCAGGGCCAGACCGTTTGTCATTCAATTCTCACAACGGTCCCCTAAGATAGATGCCGTTTTAAGTAAGTAACTAAGACTCGACGAGGTTAGATAACTTATCCAAGACCACACAGTAAGTAAGCAAGTTGAGACCTAAACTCTACTGGCCCCAGTCTTAACCAATATACTATCCCACCTCCCTGGCTTCCACGGAGCAGAGCACGTACATGGCCATTATCCCATAGCTTACCCTCAACCAGATGTCAATTCCCAAAGTCTATTTCAGCAACTTGATTGTCACCTTCCTCCAGCCCCTGGTCCTTCTTCCACTGAAGGGCCTTTGGGACATAATCTTTGCATAGTAGTCTTAGAGTCCCACAGAAATATCAGATGACCTGAGGACCCTCAGTCGTCATGGAATCAGATCAAGAAGCAGTATCAGCTACGTTTGCTTCCAAAGTTTTTCAATGCTAGTTCCTACCCCTGAACACGTTCTATCCTCCAAACAAGGCTGTAAGTAGGTATGTTCCCACTGCAAAGAAAAGACACATGCAGTAAGAGGGAATGAAAACTAGGGCCAGGAAAGGAGCCAAGCACTTTTTAAAAAAATATTCATTTATTCGTTTTAGAGAAGGGGGGAGTATACAAGTGAGGAGAGAGAATCCCCAAGCCGACTCCTCACTAAGCACAGAGCCCCCCCACAGGGCTCCATCTCACAACCCTGAGATCATGACCTTGAGACCATGACCTGAGCTGAAACCAAGAACCAGACACTCAACCGACTGAGCCACCCACGTGCCCCAGGAGCCAATCACCTTTACCTCCTACTTTTTCTCACTCTTTTTTCTATTCTTAGCCTCTATTGCACATCTTTGGGGAGGCAAAATAATTTAGTGTAAGACTGGTGAAGGGATGGCACGTGTACCCCTGGACGTCCTCCCTCGCCCCTACAGACGTGACCTTACGCCACACCACAGCGCCCCGGCCGCTCCGCTGGGACACGGCCCTGATATTCTTCTAAGGGCTCCCGGCCATGACTTCCAGTCAATGAAGGTCGGCAAGACTCATGAAGCACCTTTTCTTCCTGCTGTTGCGACTAGAAGCATGTGCTCTCGAATCAGTGACCTCTCGATCAGCATCCCACCCTCATTGTGGGACTGTGACCACATTACTCGGCCAGTCTGAGCTCCAGCTTTCTTATCAGTAAAAGGAAGATGATCACACTTCCTTCCCAGAACGATCACTAAGAGAGAAGGAGAAATGTCCGTACAGCTCTGGGCTCCTTGCCTGGTGTCCAGAGGGCCCTCCGTAAACAGTATCCATCCCATTTCCTAATGAATGTTTTTGAGCCTCACGAGCAGTACTGTGTATTATTCAGCTAAGAGCTGGGACCCCAGGAAGGAGCAAGTTAGATAAGCTTCCCAATCTCATGGCACATTCTAGGGGAGAGAGCAGTTTCTGGTAAATAATAATTTATCAAATAATTCCAGCTTGTGATAAGTGGCATGAAAGACGGGGCTTTGTGATGAGATCAAGGATGACAGGCCAGGGTGGGCAGCGACATAGGGGCATCTCAGACACTATGGAAACTTCCATCGCTCTCAAGGGCTGGCCCTCAAATCCCCGGCAGAGGAAAAACAAATGGAAATGGGCCCAAGTGGTGTTTTGAAGCACGGTGATGGTAAAGGAGGCAGGTTATTCATAGTACTTCTGCCCTCTGACCCTCTCCTGTTTGATGGGCTCTGTGCCCGGAAGGAGAGAATAAAACACTCAGCGCTGTATTCATGTGCCCTGATGAGGCCCCTTGGAAGTCTGGGCTAGTCTGCCGCAATCAGCCTGCAATTCGTAGCACAGACCCAACCAGCCCAGCAAATCAGCCCTGGACCCCTTGGGACCCAGCCTGGCACACCGGCACCTTCCTCTCTCATCCCCCCTCTCCCCTCCCCCTGCTGCCACTTCCACAAGTTCCTGCCTCTACTTCCTCTTACTTTCCCCATGCCTGGGGCTGCAGAGCCCATGGAGGCCCAGGGTGGGGGCTCCTAGTCCCCTTGACAACAGCCTGTTGGCAACTGCATTTCATTCCCTGGGAATGGGCTCAGTAGTCAGAAACAGAAACAAGAATCAATGTCTGGGGCGGGCACACTTCTAGAGATCCGTAGGTCTGGGCACCACCAAAGGGTGACCTTAAGGATATATGTGCATCTGTAGGGAGATGGACCCAGCTAAAACTTACCTGAATGTATATGATACTCAACAAACCATTTTCCTAATATTTACCTTCCAGCCACCTTCAGAGGCGTTGGGCAGGTGAGGAAATAATCTCAGTGGCCCGAAGACTTTTGCCCAGGGCTGCTCGACTGGTGAGTGGAAGAACCAGGATGAAAATCTGGGGTTTTTTCAAACGTGCCCTCCCCAGCCCTCTACCCCCAAAGAGCCAGAGTTTGCTCCTCTGCCCGAGGCAGAGCTCTCCAGAGAAACAGAAGCAATAGGATATACATACAGTGAGAGAGATTTATTTTAAGGAACAGTTCACACAGTTGTGGGGGCGGGCTGATCTGAAATCTGCAGGGCAGACCAGCAGGCTGAAAAATCCAGGTAGGAGTTGGTGTTGCAGTCTCGAGTCTGAAATCTGTAAGGCAGCCCAGCAGCTTGGAAACTCAGATAGAATCTCTATGTTACAGTCCTGAGGCAGAATTCCTTCTTCTCATCTCAGAAAAAAAGAAAAGAAAAGAATTCTTTTTTCTCTTGAAAACTTCAGTTTTTGCTCCTAAGGCTTCAACTGATTATGTGAGGCCCACCCACATTCTGGGGAGTAAGTCATCTGTTTTAAATTCAACTGATTGCAAACGTTCATCACATCTACCAAATACCTTCATAGCAGCAATACGTGGGCTAGCGTTTGACCAAACAATTGAGAACCACAGCCTAACCAAGCTGACACAGAAAATTAACCATCACATCTTCTTTAGGACATTTTCATGTATCATCTCACTTAATCTTCACAAGAGCCTGTGAGGGGCTGCTGACATGATGCCCATTTTGAGGATGAGAAAACAGGCTCAAGGTGATAAAGCAACTTACCTGATCTCTCATACGGCTCAGGTGACTGAAACAGGAGCCATTACCTCCCGTACAGAGACTTCTCAAGGTCCAGATTCTGTGGCTGGAAGACAGCAATCCCTAAAACTTAGGTAACTATAACGTAATGAGACTTGTGTTTGGCATAAACATACCTGAATTTGCATAAAATGTAGTCATCTTGCAAGGCATTTTAAGCAGTGCTTGAATGTATAGGGATGATTCTCGAGCCTTCCACGAGGCACTTAAGGGATATGCACACTCACCACAAGGAAAACCAGGTGAGTGGGGAACTCAAAAGGGGCTTTGTACCCTATTTATCCTGCTGTACTCCTCAAAACTTGAATCATGTGAATGTGTTGGTTACTAAATTAATGAAATTTAAGATAAATAATAAACAAAACAAGAAACTTTAAATGATCCCACAAGGGGTTCAGCCTCATGATTACATAATTGCACTTTGCTCTGGACAAAAAAGATGAAGCAGACAGACGTGCCGGACTGTTCATCAACACTTGGCACTCGGCGGTTCTAGCTTCTTCCAAAAATCAGAACCACTCTCAAAGAAGGAGGATTTGCCACCAGTGAGGATATTCAAAGAATTTGCTTCGGGCTCTGAAAACAGTTCCAAGAGGAGTTTGAAAATCCAGCTGAGCGAGAGCAGCATCCTTGGATGTCCATCACCCCCAAGGTGAAGCTTTGAAGGGGAGGAATTCATGGGCTGTGTACATTCAAGTTCCATTCTCTCTCTCTCTCTCTCTCTCTTTTTAAATCTGTCACATTACAGTCCTTTTTTAAGATTTTATTTCTTTATTTTCAGAGACAGAGAGTACACACAAGTGGGGGGAGCGGCAGGCAGAGGGAGAAACAGTCTCCTCGCTGAGCAGGAAGCCCGATGCAGGACTCGATTCAAGGACCCTGGGATCATGACCTGAGCCCAAGGCAGATGCTTAATTGACTGAGCCACCCAGGCGCCCCACATGACAGTCTTTGAGTACCTACCTGACCACCACATGAAGAGATTAGCCCAGGCATTGCAAAATCAAATCCCTGCCTAGTGCAGGCAGGTAGCTGTGGGGACCATATCGAAAAGACCCCATGTGATCACCTGAAGCACCTACACTCAACTGTATTTAAAACACTGTGTTGGGGCTGCTTGCGTGGCACAGTCGGTTAAGCATCCAACTCTTGGTTTTGGCTCAGGTCATGATTTCAGAGTTGTGAGACTGGGGCTCCATGCTCAGCGTGGGGTCTACCTGAGATCCTCTCTCTCCCTCTCCCTCTGCCCCTCCAGCTTGTGTGTGTGCATGCGCACGCGCCCTCTCTAATGAATAAATAAGTCTTTTTTAAAAATAAAAAAATTAGGGGCACCTGGGTGGTTCAGCGGTTTAAAGCCTCTGCCTTCGGCTCAGGTCATGATCTCAGGGTCCTGGGATCAAGCCCCACATCAGACTCTCTGTTCAGCAGGGAGCCTGCTTCCCTCTCTCTCTCTCTGCCTGCCTCTCTGCCTACTTGTGATCTCTCTCTGTCAGATAAATAAATAAAATCTTTAAAAAGATAAAAAAATAAAATAAAGAAAACATTGTATTAAGCAATGATCTTGTCTCAGGTCAGATTTGGCCATAGTCTACCATTTTGCCTCCATTGAATTAAGCTTTCTCTTCATGGATAAAAGAAAACTGGAGCCAACAGAGAGTTCTGAGGAAGACTTCAGATCACAGGAAGGATTGATCAGCTAATAATGGAAGTCCATCAACAATAAAAGGATTAGTTACAGGAGGAATGAGTTTCCCATTGCTGGAAAGTATTCAAGGACACTAGTTGATTTTATGCTGGCTAGGTGGCTGAAGGAGTTTCAAGCATTCAATGGTCACTGTGGAATTGATGACCCAGAAATGTCTCTCCTACCTAGAAATTTGATGAGTGTGTGACTGACGAATAACAGACTCGGGAATATTCACATCTAACTGTTCTGTTCACAGCCCTTTCTCTCTGTTGCCTAATTCTCCCCTTTGTTTCCAACAACCAGAAGTGCTTCATGGCATAGATTTATTTTTTATATTTGTGAGAAAGACTTTCTTCCTTTCTTTTTCTTTCTTCCTTTCTTTCTTCCTTTCTTCCTTCGTTTCCTTCCTTCCTTCCTTCCTTCCTTCCTTCCTTCCTTCCTTCCTTCCTTCCTTCTTTCTCTTTCTTTCTTTCTTTCTTTCTTTCTTTCTTTCTTTCTTTCTTTCTTTCTTTCTTTCTTTCTTTCTTTCTTTCTTTCAATTCTCCCCACCTCCCCTGACTTTCTCTCAGTCCTATTCTTCTGCTAATAGCCCCCAAAATTTCTTTAGGAAACCCTTTTTTGTCAGGTGGTTCTGATGAGCATCTACTTCCTTCTCCAATATTGGATCATGTGACCCAGGCCTTTCCAATTGTTGTAATTTAATCCCCAGGATACAGTGATTGATTCAGGCATATCATGGCTCAATTACAGTGAATACAGGGACATGTAGCTTCAGGAAGACAAGCCCATTTTGCACTAGATGTTGACAGGGAGGAGATAGACATGAAGAGGCTGCAGCCATCTTGCCACAGTGTTCCACCTGCAAGGAAGATCACTTGGAGGCCAGAGGAATTAAGAAATGGAGAGAGACTGGATCCACCTTCCTCTGGCTTTTTCTGTTATGTAAGATAATTAATTCCTTATATTGCTAAAGTCCTGAGTTGGGTTTTCTGTCATTTATCACCAAAATAGTTCTAGTGAATACATTTGCCAGTAACAATGTGTTCCTTTGGGTTTGAGAATTGAGAGAATTCTTGATCTGCCAAAATTCCCCATGAAAATGCAAATATTTTTGGGAAGGAGACTGATATCATAGGTAGAATCTAGGCATTAAAAAGATGACAAGGATCTCAGAAATTTTCTTTCAGAAGCCCCCAGCGATTTTCTAGTTTTATGTCAGCAATAGAACACTTTTCAAAGAAACTCATACACAGAATCCCAATATATGCATGTATCTTTTGCCCATTCCACTCTGGTTATACAAATATGACAGAGGTGCCACTGGGCCTTTGCGCACATTGTTTCTACTACCCAAAGATTTTCTTATTCACCATTTCTCGCTACTCACCCTAAGCCAGTTTGCTAAACAAACTATTGACCCCTGGATAATTCAGTTTCGATACTTGGGTTGAGATGCCATGTCTGAAGTTTGGGATTTCCTGCCCTGCTCACATGCTCCCCATTACCTTATACTCCCCACCACAACACCCGTAACACATGGAGCTGCCATCACTCGCATCTTTACCTGCCTGTCCCCGTGGACGTTGGCTCTGAGGGTAGAGATCTTCTGTATATGACATATATCATGCCCACAAGTATCTGTGGAATGAATGAGTGTGTACATGAGTGGATGAATGAGATCTTGTGCTCCCACGACTTAATCCCAGGGTAGATATTGGGTTCTGGAAGGGGGAATCAAGAGCAGTCTTCCCCACAGGTCTACAAACTAGTCTTCCCCACCAGGCTTTCTCTGTTTTTTAACAATTCTACTTCAGAGTTTTGTTTCTTTGTGCTAACGGTCAGCAGTCCCTTCTCTAAGAACTGGCATTCTTTGGGTGGGTGACATCATGTCCTACTGAGATGTAAGCTCCAGGAAAGAAGGGCTTTGTTTACTCTGTTTGGTACACACAACAGTGTCTAGCAGGTAACAGGGGCTCTGTAAACATTTGTCAAATAAATAAATGGATCAGAGGGTGTTCTTGCTGCCATAGAATTTAGAGGGCTGGCCGTTCCATGATTTCCAAAGGATTGTGTTCTGTGGGCCTAATATTTTGAGGAAAGAAGAGTCTGCGTTCCAGATAAGTATGTGAACCACTGAGGACTGGCTCCCAATTTTAATGACTCACACACAATGCACATTAAAAAGTAAGGACTCTAAATAATTCTTGTGGTGAATATGCCTATTTACATTTGTTCGGCCCAGAGTTTCTAAATTTATTTGACCAGAGAACAATTTATGTTTGTTTGATGCCTTTAGGGTAATGCCTATTGACATCCCACAGAACTAATGTTTTGGAAACGTGTGTTTGGGAAATGTTACCCTAGAATAATTTGCTCATTTCTCAGCGGACTTAAAGCGGTTTACATCCACACAAAAGTTTTCTATGTCAAGTGCTTGCTTCACTGCTATCTCCTCTAAGCCTCACAAAACGCTGAGAGATCAATGAGATAGTATTCCTATTTTGGAGATAAGAAAATAGAGATCCAGAGGGGTTCAAGGATTTGCTCAAGGTGACACCGCTAGTTACTGACAGAGATGAGAGGAGATTCCAAATCTCATATTTATCCAGTTATCACTAATCAACACCTTGGCAGATGTCTAGCCCATCTTTTCCCATACCAGGAAAGCAAGTCGAAAGCAGCATCTTTCTCAGAGAAACCTAAAATAGACCATTTTGCTTCGGGAAGAGAGAAACACTCAAGAATATGAGCATTTTTGCTAAGAATTTGGATGGCTTGTCCCCCTTGCTAAACACTTCAGAGGATTAAGGGTGACCCCAAGTATCCTGCTTGCCTTTACTATCTGTCATATGCCTCCTTCAAGGCCGGAGGCGGCACATTCATGGCACATCGGCCATCAAGACTCCTCCCTTGACCATGACAGACGTGGCGAAATCATTACCAACTACTGAGGCCCGGCCCAGCCTCAAGTCCCTGAATGGAGCTCGTCAGGCCGCCACTATTGACAGAGCAGAGTCGGCCCAAAGTTGGAGTCTGTTTGAGGTTGTTGATTCTTCCTTCTACATAGCTCCCTCAGGTTAATGGGGTTTATAAATGTACTCCAAGTGTCAAGTAGAGTTTCCTTTCCATTTGCCTGGAGAATACATCCTTCAAACTTCAAAGCATTGACGCTTATTTTTATAAGAGCTCAGCGATACATATACATAAGTGAAAGAGCTTTGGAAACAAAGAATTATACTACTAAAAGCATTATTATGGTGATTATTGCTCTTTTTCATCTGTCTAGACTAGAGACAGCAGGCTTTATCTTCCTACTCCCTACTTCTAATTTTGGCCCGTTTGTTCCCTATCCTTTGCTCCATCCCAAGTGATCCAAAGAATTTTTAAAAATTGAAACTAAACTGAGCCTCTGTTTAAATAGGCCTTAGATATTATAACATTTAAAAACATTTTACTTACCGTAAAGGGTAGCTAAGACACAAGTTGAGAGCAGGTGACACTCAGTTTAATTCTAACTATCATTGGATTTAGTACCTTCCGGTGAGGGGGGGCCCTTTAGAGAGGCCAGTCTGGTCCCTCCCCTGAGGACACCTGTCCCCAGAGAGTGAGGACTCCTGGGGGTGGAGGACGCCTACCCAGCCCCCACACTAACCTCCCTAGAATCTCCTCTCTGCAGAGTGAGCTCACTCTGCGCCCAGGCGGATCTCTTCCCCAGAGCCTACCCTCCTGAGAGGGTGTAGCTGAGCTTGGGAGTGGCCATGAA
This sequence comes from Procyon lotor, assembly GCA_028646535.1. Classification (NCBI taxonomy): domain Eukaryota; kingdom Metazoa; phylum Chordata; class Mammalia; order Carnivora; family Procyonidae; genus Procyon; species Procyon lotor. The sequence goes on along the minus strand of CM053607.1, from coordinate 41,519,199 downwards.
CCCACCTGCAGCCCAGGCCTCTGGGCGGCAAGATGGGGCCGAGATTGGACGAGAAACTGAGGCACCCGGGTCCGACTCGCCGTGCCCTGCACTGTTCTGCGGACGAGTCCAAACCTGGCCTTCCAGGGCGTTGTGAAGATCTATTTGGTGAAGTAGGAGGCTAGGGTAGATCTTATTTGATAAGTTTTCTGGCTTGGTTTACACATTTTAAATATTTGTGCATATGTAAGTGGGCCTCCATTTGTAAGTTCTCTTACTTTGAACCCCACAGATCTTAGATGTGGACCTGACCGGAACTTTTTGGGTTTTTAGTTCCCAAAACCATCTTACCTGACTTTCTGTATGTGATCTGTCATTCAAGGTCAATCTGATGACGACTCCCGGCTCTCAAGCAGACATGCAGGGATGGCTCTGTCTCTACATTGCACTTGAAAAGGCTTTCATTGGGACACCTGGGTGGCTCAGTCTAGTTTTGGCTCAGGTCATGATCTCCGGGGTCATGACATGGAGCCCCACATCAGGCTCCACACTCAGCAGGAAGTCGGCTTAAAGATTTTCTCCCGCTGCCCCTCCCCCTGCTTCCTTGCGCTTGCTCTCTCAAATTATAAATAAATAAAACTTCCTTTTTTAAAGACATTCATTTATTTACTGAACACCCAGAAGTTTCCTCAGCTTTATGAGAGAGTTAAAAATCTACCAGATGGCTTATCTTCTGCTCAATAAAATGATATAACATAGGTAGCAATGCTTGTAAACTGTAAAATGTTACTCAACTGTAAGGGATTTTTATTTCTGTTTCTTAAAAAAAAAGATCATCTTGCAGAGAGGATGGGTTGTGATTTCCCTCGTCACTGTATGACTAGGGTTGTCAGAAATCTCATTTGTGATTCTAATCAGAAGCAGGGAAATGAATGACTTTTAAAATAGCTTGGTTTCCCCATGATCTTTTCATGAATGTGTATGTGTGGTCCCTGTCACTGAATATACATAACTGCATAAGGTGAAGGATTTTAAGCCACAAGCAATACCAGTAAATGCATGACCTTTGTATATTTCCAGCTTTCCAGATTGTCTCCAAACATCTGAGCAGGTGCTCAATTTTCCCTGAAGCCTGGAAGCATATCAAGGCTGAGGAGCGCTCATCACTGCCAAGCAAATCAATCACAACCGACTGGGAGCCCAGGTGAATGGCCGGGAGGCGGTGGACACTGTGGCTTAGGAGAGCGCAGGGTAAAAGGAGACGATTTCGCTCAAAACTGCTTCCCAGTTACCCAGGCAGGGAAGCATAGGAAAAACAGAACCCCAGAGAGCTCCCAGAGCCCATCCCGCTCTATAGTTCCTGCCCCCTTCTCCCACTGTACCCTTGTAACTCAGGCATTGACAAGCAGGCCAAAGACGAGATATTCCCATTCTCAAAACCAATGGATGTCTGCATATCTCTTGCGGTTCCTGGTTAGCAGAGATTTACTGTTCCGGTTTTGCTGAGCAGCTACTATGTGCCAGGTTCTGTTCTGAGCCCTGGGAACAGTGGCAAATAAGATGAGTCTGATCCCTGCTTTCATGGAATATATTTAATAGGTTTTTTCCTCTTTAAAGAGTGGGCTTTTTGAGATCCCTTTCTCAAAGCATCACTTCTCCTCTCCTAAATTCTCCCCCAACACACCACAGGTTTTTGTTTTTGTTTTTGACAGGTACCAGGCAATAAATAAACTAGGAATGAAAACAAAATAAGTTTGCATTGCATGTGCCACCAAGGAGATAAGGCAGGTCGTGTAATAAGGGGTGACTGGAGGAGGCCTGATTTTAGCCTAGGTGGCCAGAGAAGGCGTATCTATTCCATCAAGTTCAATGTAAGGTTGAATGGACACCCTCTGGGTGGGGCGCCGGAGGAGTGGCTGCATCCGGGCTATGTGACGACTTCCCTGTGACGACTCAGCTTATGGGAAACACATTTCTCCCATCCTACAAAGGACACAAGGATCCTTGCTCCCACTGCTACTGTCTCTCCTGGAGCCACTGTAACAGTGGTGCCAGTCGGCCCTTAGCCTTCAGAGCCTGCTAGGCAGGGGGTGCGCACCCCCAGGCCTCCTACATAGTCATGATGGGATTCTCCTATGTGCCTGGAAGCCATAGTGGTGGTTGGGGGGCATTTGTAGTGCTTTCTGCTCCTAAGACGTCCCTTCGTGTCATCCCCTCTTCTCCAATTTCTGATCTTTCTCTTATAGATGCTGGAGGTAAGGGACAGATAAGAGGGATCATTTTTTTTTTTTTAAGATTTTATTTATTTATTTGACAGAGAGAGATCACAAATAGGCAGAGAGTCAGGCAGAGAGAGGGGGGAAGCAGGTTCCCGCTGAGCAGAGAGCCCGATGCGGGGCTCAATCCCAGGACCCTGAGATCATGACTTGAGCCGAAGGCAGGGGCTTTAACCCACTGAGCCACCCGGGCGCCCCCAGGAGGGACCATTTTTGCCAATGCTCAGGAACTCTCCATGAATGGGTCTGGTGTCTAGCACCTTTTTTTCCAGAAGGCGTGGGTACTTCACTCACTACCCTCAACTCTGGGGACTTAGTTAAGCCTCCAAGAATACAATGAAAGTCAATTTAACAGGATAGAACATTAGTTTGGAAGCTTCAAAGCACTCAATTTTATTCCATCAATCATATTTAAGAAGTGACAGGATCTCCCTACTCTTCTCAGAGAAGTGACTTCCCATAAAGACAAGCTGGTTGACACCGTTGAGCAGGGAGTGATTCGGTCCTTCCCTGGGTGTCTGACTGGCCATCTCCGCAGGAAAAAATGCCATCTTCCAATAGCACTGTGTGCTCTGGGCTTGAGAGGGAAAGTAGGCACGTGTACCACATATCCCTGGACTAGGGTCTTGTATTTGTAAAGGATTCATATAGAAAGAGCCTCAGTAAATGCTAACCTCCTGTGGACTTTAATGAACTCCCTTCCAGACTAGCGTGAGCACATGAACCACTCCATCACTGTATATTTTTCTGCATCATTCACATTAATGAGATTTGTTCAAATTAGACAAATAAAAATGTGCATATATTTTCAGCCTTTCTCCAAGGGAAATGTGTTTAGGGGCATTTTGTCTGCAGGATTGGATATAATCCAGTTGGATTATATCCAATTCTGGGTCTTGCCAGATATTTACTTAAGGAAAATTGAAAACAATTCTGGGCTATATAAACTTTTCAATGAGCTCGACATTCCTTTACAACTAGGAAGGTTAGGTTAGCATCCCGTGACTATGCACCGTCGCCCGGACGTGGGGCCACGTGGCCGTGAAAGCATCCGGCCAATCAGAGCTTGGCATCGATCTGGCTACCTGCCAAGCACAGACACCCAGCGATGGTTGTTCATGCCAGTGCTCCAAAATCAGGACTTATCTCTGGTCCTTGTGAGCGGAATACTTAATAAGGCATATAAACTCATTTAAAAAGGTGACTCACCCGTGGTTAATGACCAACAATAAAATAATACAGTTATAACCCATTGTGTAAATGTCTACAAGTAGGAAAGAACTTGACAAGGGCAGAACGTTATAATCAAATTATGCAAATAGAAAAAAAAAGTGGCTTTCTTTGGAAGAATTAAGCTTGTCTTATGCCTGGCTTTTGTCTTGCTAACCCCAAAGAGCTTGTGAGTCCTAGGGTGAGGGGAAAGACGTGTGTATTCATTCGGTTATTTCCTACCTGACAACAAAGTGAAAGGCATGGTTTGAGTCTTACTGCCATTTGAAATCAGGACAATGTTGAAAAATGCAAAGTCAGTAGTCTTAGGATCTTTGGCTCGCTGTCAGAAGAGGAAGTCCCCTTAAGACCCTATGGGCTGTCACCAACTCCCACTGAAATCCAAAGAGGTGAAGTGACTTCTTCAAGGTCACACAGTTAGTTGATGGCAAAGCAGGACCAGCATTCTGGGTCCCAGACTCCTTGTCAAGTGCTTCTTCCTGGACCCCACTCAGTGCTCTCTCGGTGGAAGCCCAGGACCTAACATGTTTCATGCCTTTCAATTTCTTGCTAACAAGACGCTCTTCTAAGTTAATACAGGACTCTTGAACTATTTCATCACTCATCTGGGTTTACGTTCATCCCAAGCTAGGGCCTGCTGGATTTCTGACTGCTCTGGGTTTCTGAAAGCATCTGGACATACACTCTGCCCCTGCTTCCAGGAGGCCTGGGAGAGAGAGATGCAGCAGACAGCCTCAGCAAGAGCCCTGTGCTGAAGGACGGTGAGCCCTCCTCCCAGGACCTCACCTCCACAATTCCAGTCTCTGTTATTTCAGACCCACTTCCTGCTTTGTGTAAATACCTCCTTCCCAGGATGGAAGAAAAATCAGCTTCTCTGCGACGTAATAAAAGAAGCAGCCCTTGAATTAATCAAATTAATGGGGGAGAAAATCAATAAAGGTAATTATTGCAAATAAACTCGAGAAAATAAACAACTTATTTACTGAATTATTCACTTTGCCACTAGGTGCTTTGACTTCAAAGGAGTTGTAATTTAAAGTAGCTGCAGGCTGTGCAGATGAGCCCAGACTGGCAAGGCATGGACGTAAGGGTTTCTAAAAACAATAATGCCCAATGCAGGGCACTGAACATAGGCACACTTATACACACTCTGAGGGTGAGCTTACACTAATGCAACCTGTCAGAAAAGCCTTTTGGCAATGTGTGTCAAGAGACTTAAAAATGTTCATGGTCTTTCAAAGGGAAATTCCACATCTGGGGAGTTTCTCTGAAGGAAGTCATGAGAGGAGCTCAAAGATTTTGTAGAAGAAAGTTCAATCATTTTATATGACAAAGGAAACAAGGAAAAATAAAAAGGAAACAACCTATGTATCTAATAATAGGAAAGTAGTGGATATTCCTGGGGCTTTTCTACCAGCTGAATCCCAGTGCCCTTCCTATTTGGGGGAAGGCCCCAGGGGGTGAGTTTTGATGGCGGTGGGCTCCACTTCTCATTACAAAAGTCTGTCTCCTTGTAAGTAGGTGGGACACTCTCCTAGATTTGGCCAACGAGTTGCTCCTCAGAACATTGAAACCTAAGCAAATATAAAAATACTTAGGACAGATTGTTTCCATGGCCAACCCTAAATAGAATTCGCACTGCTTAGTCTATCTCGATTTCTGCCCTTTTTCTTAGCCTATTTTTGTACCCGTCCATACATTCTATGGCTACCCAAGTATGATCACAGTGAATTCCTCTTCCCTTTAGTTTAGCCAGGGTTGATGGTATGGTTTCGAAACAAAAACTGTGACCGATGCCGGGAGAATGATCAAATACATTATGAAACATCTATTCACTATATTATTATTCATTTGTCAAAATCCATGTTCTCAACACATATTTAAAGTCAGAAAAGTGGTCGCCTGGGTGGCTCAGTCGTCAAGCGTCTGCCTTTGGCTCAGGTCATGATCCCAGGCTCCTGGAATTGAGCCCCATGTCAGACTCCCTGCTCCATGGGAAGTCTGCTTCTTTTTCTCTCATTCACCTTGCTTGTGTCCCACCCCCCCGTCAAATAAATAAATAAAATCTTAAAAAAAAAAATAAAGGCACGGAAAAGCCAGCCTCAAATGATACATAGACCCTCTGATCACCATTCTATAAATCTATGTACATCTATATAATCATTCTTATTATCATATTTATATATCTACCCATCTGTCTGTATGTATATAGCAAAAAATACTGGAAGAAAACACACATAAAGGCTAACGGTTCTTTTATCTGAGAAGAAAAATTACAAGTGGTACAGGATGTTTCCTCTACCATCCAAGCTATTTTATCTTCAGAAAGAGTTTATTTGTCACCTCCTCCAGAAAGCCTTCACCAGCCTGGGCTAGCCCCCCTCCTCTAAGCTTTGAGAGCCCCTAATATATCCTTGTATCATAACACCGAATAGTAATTGCCTCTTTCATCCACTTGTCTTCCTGACCACTGTTTACTGCCCACTCTCCAACGCTGCTATTCACAATGGGCCTGCTCTAGGTGAAAATTCAATAAAATTTGTAAATAGATACATGCAAGAATTATTGTTATAAGGAAAAACGATGTTATTTTTTTTAAGACGCTGGAAACAGAAGATATCCGGCTGAAAAGTAAAGAGAGACAAAAGACTATTACTTTATAATGAGTAAATTACATGTGACAATGAATTGACTATTTTGGACCCAGTGAAATAGACAGACATTGTGTTGTCTTGTGTGTTAGACTGGTGTAGACAGAGAAACCAGGGCTCTTCTCTTGGTCTAAATCAATGCAATAACTGTGTCCCCTCTTTATTTTCACTTTGCTCCCAGAGATATTGCCTGTTTATCTAGCAGCTTCTGTCCTCCGAGTGTATCTTCTGAGATTACCATCAGCTAAATATTGCATTGTCTTTGGCCGATTTTCTTACATTGTAACTCCCCACCACATTTTCAATGCTTTTCTGGTTCCAGACAAGCTACAGACTGTTAATTTACCCTTGCCTTTGCCTCGCCCAAGGAAATTGAAAATAACTTTAATTTCCTAGTCGAGGGTTATGAGGCCTTGTGTGGTTCAGAGAAAAAGAATAATTATTGTTTGAGGGAATTAGGGGACATTAGGAGAGTTTCTGAAGTTACACAGTAACTGGTCACTTGTCCATGTATCTAGAAGTCATTCCAGCAAACAGAGGTTTTGTCAACATCTAGGTCGGTTTGATACCAGGCCTCAACCTGTCAATCACTCCAGTAACCGTATAGACGTCAGCTCTGAAGTTTGAATTCCATCAAAAGCTCTAACTGGCCTTGGAGATGCTGTTGAAGCCATTCTCATCGTTGGTTGCCTATCAGGCCATTCAGAATGAAAGAAAAACTTCCTTTGGGGCAAATCGACTATCTCTGGATGGATAATAATACATAAAGGTGCTTTCAGAATGTCAGAGGCCTGAGTCTGAGCATCTAGAAGGAGAGGAGAAGCAGAGAAGTTTTTGTTGGTAAGTGTGATGGCCCATAGGAATTTAATGGAAGCTTGGGTGTTTGGAGTTGCTCAGTGCAGTCCTAGAATGAGCCTAAGTGTGATGGGATTGGAGGAAGCAGAGTAAATTGTTCTGTCTCAGCGAGGAAAAACCAAACGCATTAACTTTTGGCAGCTTGGATTTCGTTGTTGTTGTTGTTCCTTCTTTGAGAGCTGTTTTTATTGTAAAAATATAGAAAACTAGCAATAGAATAGTCAACAAGCATTTATCGTGTACCTACTATGTGGTATAAACTGGTTCCACATATCGGTGAACATAAAAGAAATAAGCTACATGTACACAAATGCATGTGTACCATATCTTTTTTTTACCTCACTGTAATCATTACATGTACATAAATGTTTTATTTTTATGCAACATTATTATGTCTCACATTTCCCCATGTTTCTACATGGTCTTCTTTGTTGACCATTTAATTTTGATCAGTGACCTTCTCCTTCTGTAGTGTATGTTGCTGCTATAACAAATAAGATCAAGGAGAACACTTTTGTGGCATGTAACTCTTTCCTTCCATTGTTTCCTGGAATAAATCCTCAGCATGAGATGCTTGAGTCCCTGAAGAAGGCAAATATAGCAGATGTGCACCACCATGTCCCATTTTTGTGACACCGTAATGCTTCCCTGTATCCGTGTTAGCACTATTTCTGGGTGAGCACAGACACTACCTCAGAATCCTTCTTAACACAACAATGCAAGTGGCCTCTATCATTCAGCTTCTGTAGCTATCCCTGGCAAAAACAACAACAATGACAAAAAACACATAAAAAACCACTTATTTTGATATGTACTGCTATGCCAGAATGTTACCTTGGAAATATGATGGGGGTGGAGGGAATGCCATTTTCATTTACTTCCCCTTCCTAAGAAATTAGCAGATTATCCTTTTAGCTGGCCCAATCTTTCCTGTCATTTCCTTGCTCACTTTGGGTTTCTAACTATTCAGTGCTTCCCCTCATCTCCGTGTCGTTCCATCAGAGCTCACTACCGTGCTGCAAACTGCCTGGAAGCAATGAATTTCACCAGGGCTTAAACAAAAGCACTAAATTTCCTTTAGCTAAATTGGCAGCCTTCCTGACAGTTCAATGACCACCAGCAATGGGAAAGAAACTTCCCAAAAACAGTGAGGAAGAGGGTCTGACTTCTTTGTTACTTAAGTTAAAGAAAATAAATGTAAGCCGCGATTACACTATTCATTGGATAACAGCCTCCCTACGCCCATACCTCCCTCTATGGCATTGCTGCCCCATTAATGTTTCTTGTGTGAGGCTGGTGGGACTGTCAATTCCAGGTCCCTGACTATCTCTCTGAAATAATTATTATAAAGTCTATCTTCATCCCCCAGCTAGAGAAATTGGTTCAAAGTTGATCAAGGGACCCAAGATAGGGTGATCAAAGTATTTTCCAGAGTTCTAAATCTTCTGAAATAGGCTGGGAGGGTTTTGCTTTCCTCCCAAGGTCGCCAGGTGTGATTACTGTGAGCTCGCATTGACTGTGGCCATGACCTTCTGTCTTTTGCCACATGGTAGAAGCTCAGCCATCACAGAGGAGGTGGCCTGCCTAAGGAGATAGGGGGCTACAGTGGCTGGGTCCTATTGACGAATTTGAGGCTCTGCATTTAGTGTGGGCAAAGGAAGGGGAAAGATTCTAAGGCCTTCCTTTATCCCAAAGTACCCAGAGCCTGTCCCTGCCCCACTAACCGAAGTCTGAGGTTGGTATGGCCACTCGGAGGAAGAACTGGGTCACTTGTGTGGGTCCATTGGCCAGATGGAGTAAGGGGGTGGTGGTCTGAGGTACAGTCAGCTGGTCTACTCCATGCTGGCAATGCAGGCATCATAACTGAGGCCTGAACTGAGTAAGTGGCTCAGCCCAACCTTGTTCCTTACAAGCCACCAGGGCATACTTGATAGGAGTTCACAAATGTGATCATCCACAAATTTTAGTAATATCCCCTAGACACCCCTAAATTCTCATCAATAACCTCCTTCCCCTAGGAAGGCAATCTCTCTGGGATAGAGTTGAGGTGCAGAGGAAGAGTGATTGATGAGGACAGAACTAATCAGCCAAATAGGTATGCTCACTTGCCCCTGAACGTTTCCAGCACAGCCCTCTGCAAACACAGTTCCCACACCTCAGTGTCCTTCCTCCTTCCCATCATGGACCTCAGGCAGATCAGATTTGTTTTAAATGTGTCACCTGTCATCCAAAATCCATGTGTGGGTGTGGACCAGCTGCAGGGTACCTGCTGATTTATAGGTAAGGATGATAGGTTGAGAGTCTCCACATTGGGTGTATGATTTTTGGATATGACTCAATTGTTAGTCAAGTGTACCTGGAAATTTTATTGAGATTTATTTTTCCTTTTGTCAGTAATCCCTCTGAAGGCCCAAGTTTTATGAGGTGGTTTTAGTGGAATGAAATGTAAAGACTTCTAAATCACATCACTTATTTATATTCAACTTCAATGACAATTGCTCATTGATCCCAAAGTTCCAGCCAACACCCAACCAAAGTGATAACACTTCATGGCTGCGTGTGTCAGCCATGTTGTGAAATGTTCCAATTACAAAAGCTCAGATGGGCTGTGCTCAGACAGGCCACAGATGGATGTAGATGACTCTAAGCACCCCTTCCTCCATGAAGCCTTCTCTGAGCTCCTCTTCCTTTTGTGCTCCTCATTAGCATCTCATTAATAAGCATTTATTGAGCAACCACCAAGTGCAAGACATTCTTTTTTCTTAAGTTTTTATTTTAACATATAGTATAACTTTAATTTAATTTAAATTAATTTAATTTAATTAACATAGTATAATACTAGTTTCAGGTGTTCGGGAGTAGTTCTATTTTTAAGTTTTGAGGCACCTCCATACTGTTCTCCACAGTGGCTGTACCAGCTTGCATTCCCACCAACAGCTCAAGAGGGTTCCCCTTTCTCCACATCCTCACCAACACCTGTTGTTTCTTGTGTTGTTGATTTCAATCATTCTAACAGGTGTGAGGTGATGTCATGTTGTCACTTTGATCTGTATTTCCCTGATGATCAGCAATGTTGAGCATCTTTCATGTGTCTGTTGGCCATCTGGATGTCTTCTTTGAAAAAATGTCTATTCATGTGTTCTGCCCATTTTTAAATTGGATTATTTGTTTTTTGGGTGTTGAGTTTTATAAGTTCTTTACATATTTTTGATGCTGACCCTTTATCAGATATGTCATTTGTAATTTGCAAGTGCCAGACATTCTGCTAGGTATTGTAGGGAATCCTTTTTCCTTTCTACTCCTGAAAGGACATACTTTCGTCCCTCTCTCCACCCCTTACCCACACCTCCACGTGGCAAGAGAAGAGGCTAATCTGACTGATGACCCCTTGACATTTTACCATTAGCAGTGTTAGCCCCGCTGGTCCTGCTGGCCCATCCATGGCAAGCCTACCATCCTTACCCACATCTCCGGTTGCACAAATGGACTGGGGTCTGTTGCATGTCTCCCGCTCCGTGTAGGCATGTCTGAGCATGTAAATCTCAAGACAGAGAGGAGTTCTGCAGTGCAGGGCAGAACACACCACAAGGAATTCCCTCTCGTCAAATAGGAAGCAGAGTTAAGAAATTGCGTGTATGTATTTTTATACATTTATAAAATATTTATATTTTTATATTTATAATATACAGTATATATTATATGATATATAATTTATAAAAATAATTTTACAATACATTATATATAATTATATATTTGATTATATAATGTATAACTAATATATTTTAAATTTATTATATATTATAAAATTTCTTTATAATCATATATTTATATATAATATGTATTATATACATACAATCTCCATTAGAAATTCTTCTACTTACACAAAATCCCTTCTACTTTCTGTCAAAGCACCTGAAATGTTCTTATTAGTAGTTCATTTTTTTTCCATTTTATTGAAATATAATTGACAGCACTATAAGATTAAGGTGTACAGCATAATGATTTGACTTACATATATTGTGAAATGAAAATAATCAGTTTAGTTAACATCCAGCATCTCACATAGATACAAAAAAAAAAACAACAAAAAAACATTTTTTCCTTGTGACAAGAACTCCTAACTTACCACCAAACAGCAGTGCCGGCTCCCACCTTCGTGTTGTGCATCGCATTCCCAGTGCTTACCTATCTTGTGACTGTAACCCTCTTCCTCCTATTGCCCCTCCCCTCACTCCCTGCCTCTGGTAACCACATGTCTGATGTTTTCCTAGGAGTAGCTTGTTCATTTTTTTTTTTTTTTGAGAGAAAGCGAGCACTGTGCTAGCAAGGGGGATGGGACAAGGGAAGAAGAGAATCTCAAGCAGATTCCATACCCAGTAGGGAGCCAATGCCGGGTTCCGTCTAAGGACCCTGAGATCGTGACTTGAGCCAAAATCTAGAGTTGGATGCTTAACTGTCTGAACCACCCAGGTGCCCCTAGGAATAGCTCCTTCCCAAAATTATATTGTTATTTAATTTTCAGAAATTATTAAGTTGCAGGAGCACCTGGGCAGTTCAGTGGGTTAAAGCCTCTGCCTTCGGCTCAAGTCATGATCTCAGGGTTCTGGGATTGAGCCCCATATCGGACTCTCTGCTCAGCAGGGAGCCTGCTGCCCCCCGCCACCTGCCTCTCTGCCTGCTTGTGATCTCTCTCTCTCTGTCAAATAAATAAATACAATCTTTAAAAAAAAGAAAGAAAGAAAGAAATTATTAAGTTGCAAATATGCCTGGGAGAAGTAATAATTTATTAAGTCCTCATCACTTAATACCTGAGTAGGAGTTTGGGCAAATGATACCCAATGGTGAGCCCGCTGAAGGGAAGGCCCCAAGCAAATGGGGCCCGGAGCGCTCTTCACGTACAGGTAGGTAGTGCTGTTTCTCCAGCATAAACTTGCAGTTGTGATTAATAAAACATAAATTCATTAGGAAGTATTACTATTACCATCTCTAATGTGGAAAAAATATCCAAGATACAAGTGAAAAAGAAAATGGAAGACAATTTGTGTAAGGGAAGATAACCAATCATGAGAAAGTAAAAAATATATATTTGTTTTATACTACACATAGAAAGCAAAGGCCAAAAGAACAGTCACGAAGCTATTTACAATTAATATGCAGGAGGCAAAATAAAATGCCCTTTATTTTCCCCCTTGGTTAAATTTAAGTTTAATTTTATCAGAGTAATTTGTATAAAAATTTTAAAAGTCAAATAGTTCCACAGGGCTTATAGCAGAAAAACAAGAGCTCTCTTTGTCACTCTTTGTAGACCTCACTGCCTCCCTGGGGCCAATGACTTTTAGCTCTTTGGGCTGTTTCTCCTAGTATTTATTTCTATATATTAAAATAGTGTTCATAAGCCAGTACTTCCTGAACGTTCCTTTTATGCGTTATCTATTGACTTCCCGGTATGGCCTTGAACTTCTCACACACTGCGCGTTGACCCTTCCTCTCCTTCCACTCTCCTAACATACTTACATCATGATTTTGCTGTGTCATTATCCAGCACTTGCAATACCGTCCCTATGGAGGGATTGCTCACAGGGGTGGCCATATCATGACCACACCATCTCATTTTCTTTCCCATATAAGTCTGCTTTTCCTAGAGTTGTCTTGCTTTGTTTTGTTATGGTTGTGACTCACATTATTATCTGCTTCGTTTTCTATGTTCCTGTCACTAATTTATCCCCAAGTGTCCCCATGGAGCTCTAAGAGTTTCGCCGTAGACCCAAGTCCATTAACCATCCCTCAGCGACTTCCATCATGGAGCCCTCCATCCTTTAATGCAAACCTGTGCTGTGTACCCTCAAGATCTACTAAGTGGCTGTGATTCAGGAACCTGGAAACTCCCTTCAATTCTCACCTTCATTGGATCTTCTATTTCCTACATTCTATGAATTTCTCTTTCTTCTCTTACTCTTTCAAGAAGGCAGAACACAAGCCAAGAATGGTTACCGTGGGATATAACATTCCCAAGATCGTATATATCTGAAGGGGCCATTTTTCAGTTCTCACATTTGGTTCATAGTTTGTGAAGCCAGTTCTAGAATGGATGTCATTTTCCCCCAACAAAGTAAAGGCACTTCTTTACGGACTTCCAGTTTCCAATGTAGCTGTTAAGGAGCCCCTTGGCGTTCTGATTTCCCTTCTTTGGATATGACCTGTTTCTTCTCTCTGGAAGCTTCCGGATCTCTGTGGCATTCTGGAATTTAACAATGATGCACTTTGTGAGCATCCTTTTCCTGTCCTTGTTTTTGCACTTTGGTGAACACTTCACATCTAGAAACTCAGGTCTTTCAGTTACAGGAAATATTATTTCTTTAATATTCTCTTCTTCTTTAGCTTATTCCCTTTTCCTATTAAGTCCTATTAACTGAAGGTCGGACCTCCTAGACTAATCTTCTATTTTGCTCCCTACTTTCTTTCCTTTCTCTCCTTTTTTCTACCTACTGGCAGGGAGATTTCCTCTACTTTAATGTAGTCTTTTACTGACACATTCATTCTTGTTATCATATTTTTAACCACCAAAAAGCTGAGTGCTTTTTTACAATGTTCTCTTCTTGTCTCATAGATATAACTTTTTATTTCTCTGGAGCTAATACTAATCTGTTTTTAAACCTTTCTTTTTATCACTGCATTGTCTTTGGTTCCTCTGTGTTTGTTTCCCCTGATAATTTTGGTATCTGTGTTTCGAGTTAGAAGCTGTCTTCAGCATTCAGCCACATTGAGAGGAAGCTTCGTGATGGCCTGTGTGCCTCCCCTCAGAATTCTTGTGTTGAAACGCTAATGGGTGTTGAGATAGCATTTGGAGATGGGGCTTTGGAGGGTGATTAGATCATGAAGATGGGACCCTCATGAATAGGATTCATGCTCTTATAAAAGAGACCCCACAGATCTCCTTGGTCCCTTCCACCATATGAGGACACAGAGAAAAGGCACTGGCTATGAACCCCGAAGACGGCCCCCACCCAGCCACACTAGCACCTTGATCTCGGAATTGCCAGACTCCAGAACTTTAAAAATAAGTTTGTCGTTTATATGTCACCCAGTCTGTGATACTTTATTATCGCTAGCAGAATGGACTAAGATACAGGTTTGGCTCTTCCCTCACTTACAAGGGAAGCACCCACCAGGAAGGACCCAGCCACTCCCCTGAGGGGATCCAAAGCATAGTAACTGTGGGATTTTCTCTTGTATTGATCCAGTCCCCCTGAGAACAACTGTCCAATCTGCCTGTACAGAGGTGCGAGGCTGACCACTGCATTCTGGAAGCTGAGTGGTGGAAAGACGCAGGGGCCCTGCACATTCAACACAGAACCTCTCAGGTTGAAGCTTCCCAGAGATGACACATTCCGTCTTCAGCTGGGATGGGGAAGGGACAGTTGCCCAGACGCTCAGCCTCGGGGAAGAGCTCCGAGGGTCTAAGGGCTCCTTTATTAGACTTGAAACCCATCCTGTGCTCGGGCCCACCTGCACCCTGGCTTGCCCAAAAGCCTGGGGCTCCAGTTCCTGGACGTTCTATGGGGCAAGTCAACTTGCTCATCACCTTATAGGCTCTTCAGCCACAGCTGCCCTCACCCTTGAAGATGACCCTTACTCTCGCTCCTACCCCCATCTTCCATTCCGTTGACTTCTCTCATTTTCCCTTCCTTTGTTTTTATGGGGTTTACCACCATCATTTAATTAATATCATTTAGCTGGGTTTGGGGGCAGAAATCCAGATTAATAGAGCTATTTACTCTGCCACTTTGAAACGGACGTTTTCCAGGCACCTTTATTTTTAGGTTTCAACCGCTTTTATGTTATTTATTTTATGTTCAAATAAATATGCTTTATTTATTCCCTATTATAATTAGGAAAAATTAACATTTTAAAGAGCTTTTCTGAAATCTTACTAGCTTTGACTACATATGTTCTCAAAAACAAAAAACAAAACAAGCACACACACACATAACCCAAAACCCAACAAACAAGCAGAGGGGACCGAAAGCACCATCTCAGCCCATGACAGCTTTTTTTTTCTAAAGATTTTATTTATTTATTTGACAGAGATAGATCACAAGTAGGCAGAGAGGCAGGCGAGAGAGAGAGGGAAGCAGGTTCCCGCTGAGCAGAGAGCCTGATGCAGGGCTCGATCCCAGGACCCTGAGAACATGACCTGAGCCGAAGGCAGAGGCTTTAACCTACTGAGCCACCCAGGCACCCCCACATGACAGGTTTTTTTACCCAGAAGCTCAACCTGGATGAAAGGGCCAAGATTCTCTGGTCTGCAGGGCCCACTCAGGTTGGAGGGGAGGGAGAGTGTGAGTGTGAGGAGCCACAGAGGGAGACTACAAAGAGAAGAAAGGCTTGGAGAGGAGAAAGGGGAGGAAAAGGGACCCAGACACGTCCCCCACCTTCACAGTCCTGCCCAGGCTGGGCCCTACCCAGGAGAACAAACAGCATCGTAGTGAAACTCTCTCCAAAAGAAAAGGAGCTTGAAAGCCCAGACAACATCGAACCCAACAGAAATCAATACCACAACATCTCCACGGAACTCTCGAATCAGGGCAGCCCCTGGAAATGGGCTGTGATGGGCTCTGACCTGCCGGGGGGAGGGGGGCCGGGGAAGGCCAAGGGCTCCTGGCCCCGGGCCAAGGGAGGCGTGACCATCTCACCCCCTTCCGCTCCTCTGTGTTTCTCTGAGGAAATCTAATTTTCTTTTTTGAGTTCTTTTCTCTGACAGTATCCATTATTCTTGGAGAGGCCGTGAAACCCTTCACCTCGTTTCTTTTGCTTGGATTCCCTGCTTTGATGGGCTGAGGCGGAAGGCGAACTAGAAATCTAGTTACTGTAATTCATTTGACTACTGTTTGAAAAAGCAAATAGATAGGCTGTGAACCCTATTATGTGTCATCGATGTCCCCTCCGGCCTCCATCTGCTGGAATGCGCTCCGTCACCCCAGCAGCATGACTTCCTATTAATATTTACCAGCCTCACTGGCCACTAATCCTCTTACCCCACCTCGCGGTCTAGCCGCCGGCCGCCGCCCCATCGTATGCCTTGGTAACTAGGTACTTAAGAGCCTGCGTTCTTGGCCCTCAATTCCAAACCAGGAAAGGAAACCAAATAATGATCAACTCACAAAATGAAATGCCCAAATTAGATTTTGTCCTTCCTGAGGCCCGGCCCCCAGGATTCCAGGGAAAAGCGCTGCAGATGGAGACAAGCGCAGAGATTCCAGGCCCTGGGGGAGAGCTGGGGCTTGGCCATAAGTCGGATGGTCAGAAATCTGGGAAAGAGGTCTGCTTGGAGGGGTCTTGCCCTGGGCTAAAGCCACATGGGCATGTTTGGAGAGCTCTAAAGTGGTTCTTTCAACTGATTCTCTCTGAAAACCCCTGGAGGCAGGCTCTGGTGTGTGGTTTTTTACCCTATCTTTGCTTCTAGAAATGAGGGCTCGATTCCCAAGTGCCCGATGCGATGCAGCCCAGTGTCCTCTCTCAGCCGTCAGGAATCGAGGTAACGTATGGCATGGCCAGGAGGCGCAGGGGGCATGGTACGATGGGCTTGAGACGTAGGGTTCTGGCTTTGGATCCAGGTGCTGGTGACTCAGGGTCAGTCATCTGTGCAAATCCAACAAGCTATACACTTACACGAACACTGTTCTTTATGTATTTATTCTATGCGTGTTTATTCTCCTTTAGTAAAGTGTATGAAAAATTGACATCAGTTTTATTATCTTTCTGGAGTCACAGAACCTACTGAGAATCTGACGAACGATGTGGGCCTTCTCCCCAGGAAAACTCACAAACACCCCAAATTTTGCATCTAATCTTGGGAGTGTGGTTGACTACCTGAAGTCACGGACAGAGAAGAGCCCCAGCGAAGACCCCCCGCCTTCCAGGGTTCTCTGCCCCCCCACCATGTCTACTCAATTGCTGAGTCCCAGCCACCACTCCTACAGACGGGCTGCCTGACCCCTGCTTCCAAAAGCCCGCCAGGCCGGCCTCTGGCTGCTGTTGTCCCTAATGGATCTCGGGCACCACTGCTTCATCACCAAAGGCTTCTGCTCAGAAATGTACCCTGCTTTCTCTTGGCTAACTGGAACAAAGAGAAACGTCTAATCCCAGATTTACAGAACCTCCATCAGCTGCCCTTTCTCACCTACCAGACCCCACCTCATACTCTCCTCCAACTGTACCTTGCAATCCCAGCGACTGCGGTATGTGAATTCATTCCTCCCTTCGAACATTCCACCTTTCTCAGCCAGAAATCCCTCTCCTTTTGTTAAGCTTATAAAGTATGACGATCACAATCTTGTCTTCCCCAAGAAAGCATTCTTGACCCTGCCTCCGAAGATGTCTCCTCCTTTTGAACTCTAAAGCATGTTTCTCTCTACCCCCTGATTTCATTACATGGTCCTATATAATTCATTCATTCATTCATTCATTCACTCATTCATGTGTTCTGTACAGAATATCTGTTAATCTGTTTGAATTCCATCAGTTTTCTATTGCTTCCATAACTAATTACCACAAACTTAGAGGCTTAAAATAACATAAATGTAGTATCTTCTAGTTCTGCAGGTCGGAAGTCCTAAATGAGTCTCACTGGGCTAAACTCAAGGTGTCAATATGTTTCTTTCTGGAAGCTGTAGGAGTGAATCTACTTCCTTGCCTATTCTGGCTTCGAAAGGATGCGTACATTCCCTGGCCCAAGGCCCTTTCCTCCGTCTTCAAGTCAGCATTTTCAAGTCAGTGAGTTGAATGCTTCTCCCATCCCATCACTCTGACTTCCTCTTCTGCCTTTGTTTTCTCCCTCTTTTTTAAAGATTTTAAAGACTGATTGATTGATTTAAGAGAGGGAGTGTGTGTGCGTGTGCGTGCATGGGGGGAGGAGGGGCAGAAGGAGAGAGAAAATCTCAAGCAGACTCCATACTGCAAAGTCCAATGCAGAGCATGATCTCAGAGTCCTGAGATCATGACCTTAGACAAAACCAAGGGTCTGAGGCTTAACCGACTGAGCCATCCAGGTGCCCCATCTGTCTTCCCCTTTTAAACCTTGTGATTACATTGGGTATACTCAAACAATCCAGGATAATCTCCTTATTTTAAGATCAGATGATTAGCAACCTTAATTCCATCCACAACCTAAATTCCTCTTTGCCATGTAAGGTAACATATTCATAGGTTCCAGGGGTTATAATGCGGACGTCTTTGGGGGGGCCATTATTCTGTTCTACCACAAATTCTATGGCACTTTTGTCTCTGTACCTGATTTTTTATTACTTGGCCCTGTATCATTTATTTATTTTTTTTTTAAAGATTTTATTTATTTGACAGCGAGAAACACAGCGAGAGAGGGGACACAAGCAGAGGGAATGGTAGCGGGAGAAGCAGGCTTCCCGCAGAGCAGGGAGCCCAATGCGGGGCTCGATCCCAAGACTCTGGGATCTGACCTGGGCCGAAGGCAGACGCTTAATGACTGAGCCACCCAGGCGCCCCTCCCTGTATCATTTATTAATTTATTCCCCCATCCATTCATTTATTTTATAGTGAACATCTATTGTTTTGTGGGCCAGCATCCATTGCCCTATTCTCATACAATATCTCAGATTTTCCCTTGGGAATCCTGCCTCTCACTGTCAGTCAATGTGCTACAGGACAGGAAACCTCTACCCAAATCCACCCCTGGCCACGCTGATTTTTTGCAGAGACATGTGATCCAATAAGAATCAATGAGATAATAGTAGGACTAATGGGAAAGAGGAATATGTTCTTTGTCCCTAAGATTATAGGAAAAATGAGAATCTGAAGACACCAGGGAATGCAGTGGGAAGCCTGGAAATGGAACCAACACTTAAGAAGGCAGAACTGAGAGATGAAAAGAAACTGAAAGTTAATGCCATCATCTAAGCCCCTGGATTGAACCATACCTGAAGTCAAACCAACCTCTGGGCTTTTCAGTTATGAGGTCTATAAGTTTCTCTTTTGATTAAACTTGGTTAGATTGGGTTTTTCTGTCACTTATAACTAAAAGAGTTCTAAGTGAAACACCTTCCTTCACTTCACTACACACCTACTTTTTGTTATGCACCAGAAATCACCATATAATATTGCTATCATGATGAAGATTATGGAACTGTTCAGCATAGACAGGTTATCTAAAGAATAGGGACAGAGAAACAACTAAGCTGACCCAGTGCAATGAATAGGAGTTTGCCAGGCTGAGGTTGGGGAGAGGCGATGATAAATTGTGTTTCAGACAGAGAGAAGAGTATATACAAAGACTAGGTAGTAAGGGATTCTCTTCTTGGTTTCCAGGTGTAAGTCTGACCCCCATAACCAGAACATAAACTCCTCAGTATCTATCTAGATTTAAGGTGGCGTTGTAATGGTAAGAACAAAATAATGCAGTTATAATAATAACAAAGAATAAGAATGGTATCAATAAATGCTAACACTTTTTGAGCCCTTACCGCATAACAGCCACTATTCCAAGTACTTCCTGTGTATTATTTAATCTTCAAAACCACCCTCTGAGGTATTTATTATTATCACAATTTTACACGTGGAGACACCGAGGCAAAGAGAATCTAAGCAACTTGCCGAGTGTTGCGGACACTTCTGGTTCATCAACCAATAGTCGTTCCGCTCTTTCTCCCCTGCTAGCAAAACCTCAGTTTTCATTCAGAAGATCATGGCTAGATTTTTTTATACAACATATCATTTTTGTATACTCATAAAAATATATATCAAGGGAAGTCAGTTAGTCAAGATACTCCCAAATCTGCTTTACACTGAGAGTCTAGACCTTTTTCCACTCTGAGTTTTTCCATAGATGCTTATCCTCTGTACCATCCAGAGCTTTGATGAGGCAGTGTTTCTCAAAAGGGTATCCCTCTGGCACCTCTGGGCTGTGTTCCCAGAGCTTCTGTTCCATCAGCTTCCGCAGGGTTGATGCATGAGCACGGGCAATGGTTAGCACCAGCAATTGCAAGGCACACCCAGTATCAGAGATGTTAAAAACACACAGTGTGTGACTGTGCACGTGAACATTCGCACACATCTTGGGTTTAAAAACAAAAGAAGAAGAAGAATCATAACTTTCTCTTATTGTTAAAACACGTTTAGTTTGGTGTGTGCTCTTTGCAGCCAAAAGCTTCTTTTCTGACTTGCCAAGTTCACCAGTAGAGCTCAGATTTGAACCCAGGCATTCTGACTCCAGACAAAGCTACTGGGCTAAACTGCTTTTGTGTTTTAGCTAAAGTGACAGATCTGAGTTATTGATAACAACCTCCTGGAGTGTTGTGTTGAGAGGGATTCTGAAGCCATGGGGTGTCATCTGTAACTGCCATGGAACCCTGACTGGTGACTTGTATTGTGCAAGCCACATGTTTACCTTTCTTAGATAATCATCTCAACTCTCAACTTTTATTGAGAGCCATGGATTCCTACAGCTGGAACAGGACCAGCTTCCAACTAAACACTTCAGAACAAATAGACAGGACTGCTGCAAACAGCCATGCAGACTGTGTACTGAGGTACTGAAGAAAATGCTAGTCACATATACTATAGAGTAAATGGCCACCCCTGGTTTTGTGCAGTACACAACCTGCACAACTGTACCTGGAAGCACTCAAATAGTAATTCTTTACTTAAATACGATGAATTCAATCTTCATAGCTAATTGCAATAATTTTTCTGGAATTTTACAACCAGAATGAAGGTCAAATTATTTTTATGTCTAATTAAATTTCTCCTGTTTAAATTAAATTCTCTTCCTGGATGACACAGCCTTAAGAATAATACAAAGCATTTAGTCTGGCCCTGTAGGGGCTCAATATTCATGAAACATAAGTGAATCATTAAAAATCCTTCATATATTTGAAGACAATAATTAAGTCTCTTATTCCCATTAGCTTCTGTGAGCTAAACAAACACACTTTACTTAATTAGCTATTACCATGAGCCAGGAACAATGCTAAGCCCTTTACCTCAGGATGTCACTTCTTCCTCACTGAAATGCTCTGAGGAGAGTTTGTCATGATTCCCATTTTACAGATGAGGGCTGTAGTGGTTGGTAGCTCAGGTCCTAAAGGTCATCCACCAGGGTCTGTGTGATTTCTGGTACGTTGCCTCTGTGCTCCAGGCCCTGGAGCTGAGCTCCAGGCCCAAGCTCTGAGCTGAGAAATGAAGGGAACAGTGCCTACTCCATAGGATTGCCCCAGAACACACAGTATTTAACATCATGTGAGCGCTCAGTACATAATCAACACTCTTTCACAGCTACTGGTGCTGTAATTCCAACATCTCAGCCTGGGAAGGGCCTCAGCTGGGGAACAGAACTCCGGGATGCCTTTCTCCTACTCTGCCCCTCTGACTCTCTCCCAGGTTTGAAAAGGACCTGAGAGACTGTGTCATCAGCTCCTCGTTTTACAGACAAGGGACCTGAGGCCCACTGTGAATCATTATCACCCACTTAGCTACCGGGGAGAATCGGGTGCTCAGAATAGTCACTCTCTCATCTCTTCTACCCTACTGCTTTTGAACCTGATCTCATGGGCCCAGTCTTCACCCTCCCAGCAGGATGAATGGAGAAACGTTTTTTTAAAAAACAGCCAGCTCATAAGGGACTACTTGGAGTCACGTCGTCCCCGACCACACCATGCTGATCGAGGTTCCGAGGGTCCCCAGGCCTGGCACCTCGCCCAGCCCAGGAGCCAGCTCATGCCTGGACACCCCAGAGACCTGCAACAATTACAGGGCACCATTCGCTTGCCCCGGGGACTTCTTGTGTGAATTAGTGTCTCCTATTAAAAATGAAATCCAAGATAACAAATTGTCCTAAAAGGCTCAGATGTCTTTAATCGTGGTTTTATCTTCTCCCCCAGGCCCGGTGACTTCTAATGAGTTCCAGCTCACATCCTGGATGAATTATTGTTGGAGGAGTGTGGGCACTCAGTGAAAATAAACTAACAGCAAGACTCGTGTTTACTCTTTAATTCACTCTATCCAAAAATAGTTTCTTTTTTAGAAAACATTTTTCAAATAGAGGAATGAATGTTGATTAACCCTTTGTGCTTCATACAGAAAAAAACCAAAAACCCACGAGGGACAGACACACACACACACACACACACACATTCACACACACACGCAATTGGATTTACGACCATTAATCTATGGAGTAATGTGAACCTGAAATATTTATGACCTTTGACAAATATCTTCCCATCCTGGGCCTCAGTTTACTCAGTGGCAGGTGAGGATAATATCTACGTCTATGGTTGTCATGAGGATTCATGTAAATAAACTGTTCAGTTGAGCATATAGTAGTAAATGCTAGGTTTTTGCAAAATGTAATATTTTACAATGCTAGGCAAAATTGCACATATATTTAATTTGGGAAATCCATCCTGTTTTCCCATTGATTTCCATGATTCCAGAGATCCTGCCTCATTTTTCTTCATTCCTCCTGGATATAGAGCAGACGATGGTTCTCGTTTCTCTTCCTTCCTCTGCCTTCCATCAAATACTCATGATCTATAAGCAAATTCTTAGATGCCCTGGGGAAGTCTTCCTTAAAGGAATCCAGTGCAGAAGCAAAGCAGTTGCCTGTAAAGTGAATAATCACCTCTTAATTGATCTGGTTTATGAGGGAGTATATTGAGTTTCTGTAAGTTGAACCTACACTGTGGGGGTCGCTCCACTTCGATTTCCTTGGCAACCTCATTTAGTGTGAAAGAAATTAGGTGGAATTGCTTATACTCCAAGGAAGGGAGAGGTGAAGCTGCCCCCTTCCCCACCCCCACTTCTGTCTACAGAGCTGGTTTGTTTTTGTTTCTGTTTTTCCATAATTGCTTCCTCTTCCTGCCTGTGGAAGGGGAAAGGGCTTCCAGGCGGAGGCACTCCCCGCCATGAGTGGTGAGGGACAGTTCTGTGTGTGAGTGTGTGAATCTGACGGTGGGTGTTTGAGTCGGGAGCTGTGTTTCAGATCTGAAGACTGCCTCTGGGGGGAGATGCGACCTCTTCAACAGGAGATGTGGCCCCTTGTCCAGAACGGCCGCCTCGTCTCTTCCCAGCCCCTCCTGCCTCCCTTCCCTCATGGGCTCCTCATAGGGCTGCCTTGACCTCACCTAGAAAAACCCAGAAGCCAGAGGGATTCTTGTCAAGGGCATCATGACCTCCCCCTCAGCTCTGAAGGGTGAGTCATCTTCTGGTGTCTCCGTTGATTAAAATTAGATGAATATGAATATGCATTCCCTCAGGGAAACCTGGAATCTTCAGATGAAGCCTCAGCCATTATTCATGGGTTTAATACCTACCTCAGTCCTGGCAAGCACCTCAGCTTTTGAGAAGGCTCTCTGAGACGGAAGCCAAGAGAAGATCAGAAAAGAAAATACTTGAGAATATTTCTACCTAAATCCCCCTGGTGGGTATAAAGCTCACAGTCACAATTCTGGTACCACTGTTTCTGAAAATGGCAAAAAAACTCTTACTCTTTCCATAGCAAGATAACGCCATCATTTCTCTGGCCAAAGCTCATCCCTTTGGGGTAACTTATTCAATTCAACTGAACAGTCTTCCCCTGCCCCTTCTTGTCTCCTCCGGGGTGAAGCTAAATTCCCAGAAGGCTTTTTCTTACCCCCCGGCCTTATGGGAGGCTCACCTATTCTAGATAATGTCTGTCATCTTGGCAGATCCAGGTACCACCCAATGTCCAAGCTGGCCTTTACTGAGGTAAGCATCCCTCTGGCCCTGGGTGTTGGCTTCTCCCCTTGTCGTACCCATCTCTGAGGTGCCCACTACAGTGGCACAGTAAATGTAGGTTGTCCTCCCTACAATTCAGCATCTCCTTGGCTCTGTTGATCCTGAGACTTGGCTGTATCCTCCCTGAGCCCCAGCTTTGGCCCATCACTAGAAACTCTGCTATGATGTCTCCTCACATCACATCCCAGTGATCCCGCGGCAGGCACTTGATTCTGACTTCTTAGCTACATCCTTCTCCCCTATCAAATGGCAGGGGCATTTGGGGCATCCACACTGACTAGACCTGAGAGAGACTCAGAGGCAAGGCATGGGGGAGATGGCAACAGCCCTCTCTACCTAAAAATGTGGCCACTTGTGTTCAGCTGAAGCCACCCCACATTGGCATGGGGCACCTCAACTGAAAGGTGGTCTCTTCCCAGAATATCGGATCCTGGTTTTAGATCTCCAAGCTGTCCTCCTCCTCCATAGATGCAACAAAAAACGGGGGGAGGGGTAGGGGGAGGGGGAAGTAAAGAATAATTAGTCTATTTTCCGCCTGTTTCAGGGTTTGGATATAAACCCTCAGAGGATCCAAGGAGAAAACATATATAAGCCTGGGGTATGCGCATGGACAAGGAAAGTGCTCTATCAGTCTTAAAAAGATAAAGCTATCTCCCATTAGCTAGCACAGTCTAATCAGATATCTAATCAGTTACTTAATTGATTTAGTAACTGTTCTTGTTATCCCTGCCAACACAGTACCTTATACACAACAAAGGCTCAGAAATTATTTGCCAAATTCACTCACTTTAAGGGATGAAACACAATTGGCTTAAAGACAAATCCTTTCCTTTCCACTGGATTGAGAGAGAGGGGGTTACTGGTCGCTCATTGGGAAACCCACAAAAACCAGGCCACGAGCCGGCTAGAAAAGGGGGCAGGTACATATAGGGCTTTCCAATCCATAATAGTCCTACTTCATGTTCTTCTTTCTTAAGTATTTGTCAAGGGTCCCTTTGAAAGCACGAGGCTGAGCCTTGTTTAGGAAATGGTTTTGAAATTGATGGGCTCAGGGAAGTCCCTTTGATTCACAGCCTGAAGAAAGTGAGTGTTGCTGCACAATGGAGCTCATCTTACCTCAGGACAGGAAGAGGTTGTGGGAAGTGAGACAGGAACAAGTGGTACATACTCAGTGCTACGCTTTGCACACAGCAGGAGCTCAATTGATGAAACAAGTGATGACTTGATTTCTGATAGCATGTAAACCTAGCTTGTTATCCTTTCTTGTTTGGAGAGTGACCCCATCGCACATTGACATGACCACAACTTGGCTATCTTAGCCATGAAAACCAACATCGACAGAGCAGCAAATGCCCCAAAAGGCATGATTCATTATTGCATGCGTGTGAACAACTCACTGGTGTACCACATCCCAGCCCTCCCAGCAACTGGAGCAAAAGCTGGCTACCTCAGAACGCCCTACGATTTATTCAGTGTAGGCACCTACTATGTGTAAGAACCAGTCATGAGAGCTTTGAGGCAGGGATAAAATACAATTTCTGCCTTATAAGTTGAGAGGAAAAATAAACCCAAATATGGATTTAGTTATACCAGGAAACATATGTTAAATGACAACTGAGTGATATCGTCACTCTGCGACAAGTTTTCAAAGGAGCAGATGGTATCTTTGAGGACTAGAGTGGTGAGGGAAGACTTCCGGGAGAGGCTGGCATTGCTTGAGTCGTGAGGCATGAGTTATGGGTGGGGGGAGTCCTGCGACAGTGAGGAGAGCAAGGCTGCCTCACAGGGGATCCTCAGAGAAGCCCCTGAGGAGAGTGTCAGCTGATAACACCAGTTACCACATGTCAGGTATTGCGCCGAGTTTGACGTGAGTTACCTCAGGGAATCTTCTCAACAACTCCAAGATAGTGTGTTATATACTGCTGGGGTCTCCCCTTCCTCCTTCCTCTCAGGACCTCAGTTTGAGGCCACACTGTTCAGTTAAAATACTTGATATCCCAGCTTCCTCTGCAGGTAGGGTTGGTCATCCTGACATAGTTGTGGCCAGTGAAGTGTAAGATGGAGTCACTTAGGGGGACTCTCCAGAAAGCTCTTCAAACGGGGGACAAAAACAACTGACTCATCTCTCAGCCACCTCGTGGCTCTGGGCGCTTGGGCAGCAAGACAGAAGGAGCCCGGGTCCCTGATGAGTCCCTTGAACAATGGCACCAATACTGGATTGCCCACCTCTGAACTGCTTGTTAACATGAGAAAACACTCTCCTGTTTGGTTAAGCCACTGCCACTCAAGCTTTGTTATTTGCAGCAGAACACAATCTTAATCCTTACAGGTAATACTACTATCCTGTATACGGACTAGGAAACCAGGCTCAAAAGTGTCACTGCTTTTAAGTAGCAGATCGAATATTCAATCCAGACCAATGTAGAGCAAAGCTGGTTGACCAAAACTGCACTGAGAATGTATGACACACTGAAGCCCATTAAAAAATAAGTTAAAGAAAGAAAGCCATCTTTTTTTTTTTTTAGATTTTTAAAATTTATTTATTTGAGAGCAAGCTCTAGGAAGAGGAGGGGCAGAGGGAGAGGGAGAAGCAGACTCCCCGCTGAGCAGGGAGCCTGACGCAGGGCTCTGTCCCAGGACCCCAAAGGCAGACGCCATACTGACTGAGCCACTCAGGCACCCAAGAGGAAACAATCGTTAGCAATTTCTTAACCTCCTGAGAAGTCCTTGCCACAGTCCACTTGTCACTGGACACTGGGAGGTGTCTCTGTGTCCCCCAGTACATTGCTCTGAAATCTCCTAGAAGGCGGGACGAGGACAGAATCATGCTTGTAACACGTCTTTCTCTCTACCTCCCTTAGTGCTTAGCTCAGGCTAAAAAACACCCCAAAAATGCTGGTCAGGTTGAGGTTTTTTTTTTTAAAAATCACCCAGGAGAGTAACTGCCCCTGAGAAAGTGCATCTTCTGTGAAGAGATGTGTGTGGTGGTGCTGGTGTGTGCTTGAGGGAGTATGTCACGCTGTGTGTGTGTGTGTGTGTGTGTGTGTGTGTGTGTGTGTGCGCGCGCGCGCGCGTGCGTGTGCACCCGGGCACGCACATACACCCTGAGTCTGTATGTCTGAGAGAGGAGGCCGGAGGAGAAATATTTTCTCATCACTGTCAAATCCATCCTCCACCCCCTCCCTGCTCCTACAGTGTCAGCACCAATGATCATATTAGTGATAACTAAACTTTTGTGCAGGACCTGAAAATTTAATTTCCTTGTGGGCAGCTGTAGAGAACGAAGCTTATTCAGGGCCAAGAACTTATGAACTTTCTCAGAAAAGGAAGTGAGAATACTAGATACATTCATTGGTCTTTAGATTTTCTCCGAAAATAAAAAGACAACAGCTTAGTTTTGAATAGCCCCTTTGGAAACCGTTTCAGATCGTTTTTCCTCTATACCTACCCCACATCAGGGCAGAAAGGAAGAGACAAGCAGCCCTTGAAAAACATCTGGTTCATTCTAATTTATACCAGGATGGTGAATTTCTTTTCTCCATCACTTAATAAAGTCTAATTCCATCAATTCTTTTCTTCTCGAATTGCTTGGATGCTCAAGCCCCTGATGATATTTAATGAGGGTTCACCATGTAGCAGGCACTGTATTAAGTGTTTGCAGGCTTTGACCCATTTAACCCTCCTATTTTGAAGATTAAGAAATGAGAGGCACAGAGAAGATAAGTAACTTGCCTAACGTCACACAGCTAAGAAGTGACAGCGAACCCAAGCAATGCAGGGGCAAAGTCTGAGACTTTACCGGCATCACCGTATAACCTGCTAAGTCTGGAATTCTCCTCCTGCTCTCTGTGTGTATCGGCTCTTCGAATGCAAACAACAGATAGTACCTCTGATACACTTAAGGAAAAAAAAGACAAAGAAAAAGTGGAAAGAGAGAAGAAACACATTCCCATCCTTGGATTTAAGGCCAGTTCCCAGAAACAGTCTGATATCTCAGCCTTGGTCACAGCTCACCCCAAGGTTAGGGTTGAACAAGGTCACCTAAGATGACCACCCCTGCTCTGCTCCTGAGGAAATGGAGGAGAAGCTACCAGAACCAGGTGGTGTGGATACGGGGCAAGAGATAATGATGCGTGTGTTACGGTGCCTCTGCCAAAGGAACCAGTCTTGCTGAATGTAATGAATTTGGGGTTGAGTTGTGACACAAACTTGGCACCACAGGATTGTCAGGGGGCTCCACCCTTATAATTCATCCATTCACTCATTTTCCAAGCTCTAGTGCACACCAGCAAACCTGGGGGCAGAGAGAAGACCTGGTCAGACACAGGGCTCACCACACGCCTCATTTCCCAGTAGCAACAATGAATTAGAACAAACGCTAATCTGGGGAGGCAAACAGCGGGTGCCTAGTTTAGGAAGTGCTGCATATGTCCCATTTCTCCCTCCCAGATCCACTTTCCACCTATTTCCACCTTCCTTGTGCCCCCAGTAGGCCAGCATGTGTGGACTGTTTCCACAGGATCTCTTGTCTTCTATTTCCAGTTAGATTTGACCAATTGAGGCACAGGCAGAAGATTGGAGGAGAGGAGAGGATAAGACTGAGATATTTATTTGCCCAGCTCCTTCCCTGCTGGGGGGTTACAAGTGGGCTGCCTCCCTCTGTCTAAGGCCAAAGTCCTGCCAGGCGTCCTTGAGTATGCAGGACCTACATATGCCTACAACCTATGTAGTTACAACCACTTTCTTCCAGCCCCAGGAACTGCTCCCTCTTCGGCCTATCCCAGCCCAGCAGGGATAAGCCTTCAGGCTTTGGGGCGAGGCATCAGCTTCCCTGGTTGGATTCCCTTAACTCTGCCTACACCCTGGGAAGAGCCCCCTTTCTTTGCCTGGAGTGCAGGGAACACTGTTGCCTGCAGAGCGGTCAGGTGAAGGTTACCAAGAAGTGACGCTGAAGCTGATAGAGAACATTTGAAGCCAGAACATGAGACAATAATGCATGAGATGACTTGCAGAGCCTTATTCCCGAAAGGAGCTACCAGGTGGGTCCTGCTAGAGTAATTCTGCCCTTGGCTTTATTGATTCAGCATTTTAAATGGCACAGATTAAATTATCTTTAAGTTAACTTGGGGGTATTTACTTAATAAACACCCTAACATGAATATGATTAAGACTTACACACAAGCAGTTTGGGGGTGTCTGCCCAACCTCCACGGGTTTGCACGGCTGAGTCTGCCCCTGGCAACAGCCCGTCGGGACACAGGCAGGCAGATCCCTGGCCCAAACGAGACCAGTTTGTAGTTCAGCAAGAAATGAGACAGGACAAAAATATCATTTCATCCTTGTGGGCTCTGGAAGAATGTGGGTTAGATGACAGTACACTTGGGGAGGTCGGGACCCATCTGGACAACCAATGTGCTAGAAGCTTGATTAACTCTGCCAGTGTCCTGTCCTCACTCTGTTCTAGTCAGGTGGCAACCACTCAAAGTTGGGGCTCAGAGCTGGCACGTGACACAAGCTTCCAGGAACTCCCCCCCACCCCACTCAGCCACAACACCCAAGCCCCAGCCCCTGTCTTCCTTATACATGGACTGCTTAGAAGCCAACCCGTGGCTTGCTTTTTTGGCTGCAAATAAGAGCAAGCCACTCAACCTAACTAATGAAAAAAGAGAGGGCATACTGAAAGCATATGGGGTGTCTCCAAGTACCCAGGGAGGAGGGGCTCATCTGGGTTCTTTCTTACTGGCTACAGCAGTGAGCAAACGCTAACAAACCATACAACACCATAGTCAGATTTTTAAAGTCTCCCACGGCCCCGATCCTAGCTGGGCAAGAAGGCAGCCTGATGCTAGCATATGTGGTAAGAACACTCAGGATTCTGACTGCCGGCTCAGGATGAGTCAACCGTACGATGTGACTGCCAAAAGAGCAGTGTGATCGCGGGCTGCATTAATACAA
>CM053607.1:41453068-41488965 GCA_028646535.1 Procyon lotor | reverse complement strand
GGTTTGGGTCCAGCTCTTCCGTGCACTGGCTGACCCTCGAATGAGTTACCTAATCTCTTGGTTTCACTTGTAAGATGCAGATCACGAATGTTCCTCCCTCGATGACATGCTGTGGGAACCAAAGGTGATGACACATGTCAAGAGCCTTGAACAGAGGCTGCAGTTAGAAGCAGTTAGAAGTGTGGGCACACTGACTGTCATTTCCACCCACGACCTATGCCCTTCAGGAAACTGATTGTGCAAGGAGCCTGGGTCCCCAGGGAGGGAGGTCCCAAGGTCAGATGGAAGACAAATCCATTACACGCTCCCTTACAAGGAGGGTGCATTGCAAGTTTCTTGTTTCCCAGAAGGCTTTGCAACTACTAGTGAACTAACTCCCAAAGAAGAGGCTGCTGGGACCTGCATGGGACAAGTCTTCCCGCAGAGCTGCAAGGGAAGACCCTCAGGCGGGCTCTATCTGTATCATCTACTCCTAACTCTCACTCACCACAAGCGTACAGAGCAAACTAATTTCATAGCATCTGGCCTCCTGCCTCTAATCCCTCTCATTCTCTGCTGTTCTCTTTCTACACAACCTGCCTTCCCCCTCGTCCTCCCCTCCACACACTATGGCTACTCTGCAGTACTTACTGCCCCAAAGGGAATGTCTACACCTTTGTGCCTTTTCTCAGTTGGTTTGCTCAGTCCAGGATGCCCTCTCACCTCTGGCAAATGCCTACTGATCTCTCGGGACCCAGCTTAAATGCCAGATCTTCTGGGAAGCCCACCCTGACTTGCTAAGTTAATACCTTACTTATATTTCATACAAATGTTTGCAAAGCCAGTGGTGTGGTGGTAAATGCTGAACTACAGCTCTCTGGGGAGGCAGGGTGGGAGGAGAGCCATGATTTGGGGTGCTTGCCAACTTGCGTGGTGTACATGCTCTCACGTATAGTGAACTTCAAGCTACAATGATTTAACACTCAGCTCGCAAATTTTCTACGTATTTAACAATTAGCCTTCGTGAGTAAGTACAAGGCGGCTCCAGCACATCACATGAGATGCTTTTTTCTGTGCTCCTTAGTGGATTCCTCATTCCCTTCAGATAAAGTCCAAACCCCTTAACGGCGGTCACATGCATGCAAACCAGCAAGTATGGAGACCCCCGAGGCAGAATTGGGCTTGCAGCGTTTGAGGTCAGTGTAGCTAGAGCAGAATCGTGAGGACTTGGGTGTTCGGAGCACATGGGAAGCCACTGGAGGGTCTGAGCAGAGTGGTAACACAATCTCCTTGTTTTCAAAGGATCACTGCTGCCAACACCAGTCAGGAGCCAGATGGCATCCCAGTCCCACCGCTGACTAGATGGGTGACCTCGGACCTCTTGACACGTAAGGAGCTCTACTTACGTATTTGTTTAAACAATGTCAAATAGAGACAATCTACAATCAAGGTAATTCTGCCAAATTGCACCTGTGAGAGCACAATGACTGGGGCCGAGGATGGAAACAGGGAGACCAGGTAAGATGCAGGCGGGAGACACTGGAGGCTTGGACCAGGTGGTGCTGCTGACGGTGGGGGCAACCCGCCAACAGCATTTCGCGGCTGTGGGAGAAGGGTGTCGAAGACGACGCCCAGCTTTTTGGCTTTAGCAGAGGGAAAGCTGAGTTGCCTTCACGGAGATGGGGGAGTGCCCAAGGGAAGGGCGGGCATCGGGTAGAGAGTGGACGGGCTGGGGACATGAACAAGGTCTTCTTGATGTCACGGCCGCGTTTTCCATGACTGTCCCGCATGACCCACCACAACCTTTCCAGAGAGGTATTACGACCACCACTTAGAGATAAGGAAACTGAGGCTCATAGAGGGAAAGTAACCTCACCAAGGCCACACAGGGAGTAGGAAGGAGCAGGCTTGGGACCTGAGCCTGGCAGTGGCTGCAAAGCCCACGTGCTAAGCAGTTTCTCTTTATTGCCTGTGGGAACCACACCTGCCAGATTCTTGGACGTGGCCATGTGACGTTACAAATGAATGGGGAGTAATCCATGCAGGACTCAGGAATGCGGTATGAGTTTAGAGGAGAGAGATCAGTAAAGGCCATGGCAAACCTTTGAGTCGTGCTGACAAGAAACAGTAGCAACATGAATGGCTTCTTGCTGTCCTCATTTCACTGATGAGGGGGCTGAGCCTCGGAGAGAAAGGCTGCTGGACCCCAGCACCTGCGTTCATGACCTCCAGGCCCACCCCCTGACCTGAAGGGTCAACGCACTAACACAAGCACAGGGAGGATTGGCATACCTCCCTCAGCGATGCTGGAATCAGCGGTTTGAGGCCTCTCTGTGAGTTTCTGCTCTCCGAGAATCTGTAGAGGGCAGGACAGGAAGGGATGGCTCATCAGAGGGCACTGGCGAGGGTCGTTCCCCGCCCGGGGACGCCCACTCACCTGCCGGCTCATGGCCGCATCACGGCTACAGAAGGTGAGCCGGTCCATGAGTAGCCCAGCCATCTGGTGAAGAAGACACATGACGGGACATGCCTGAAGGCACTGGCAGGATGGACCCAGACACACAGAAAATGCGTGGCCGGACGCTTTGTGGTCATACACACAGAGGCGAGGCTCCCCAGAACCCAGGAGAGCCCGGGTGTCTGCAGTTTGGGGCGGCTCTGGGGTCTCAGGACCAAGGGAACCGATTGAAGGGTCACTCTGTGGGACCCCAGTCCCCTCTTTAAGTCCCACACTCTGTGGAAGTGGTTAAGAGCCCAAGGATCATACTTGACAGACCAGGTTACAAACCCAGCCCTGTCATCCCAGGGGCGTGACTTAAGCTGTCAGAGCCTCATTTTCTCCCATCTGTCAAATGGAGTTGATGGTGGGATTCACGTCACAGGGTCGTAGAATTCAAAGCCTCACTGCATACAGAGTGTGGAGAATGACGTCAGGCATGGACTTTGCATCCCAATCAGTGATAACTGCTATTGTGGGTGGAGATCCTCCGACCATCTTTCTTCTCCAAATTCCACCACACAGCCAGCCTCTTACTTTCCTGGCACAAAGCTGCAACCATTTTCTCTTCACGCCTCAGAATAACTGAGGGACTTCCCAGAACGACAAAGCAAAGTGAAAGTGAGGCCTGGCCCTTGTGTTTATAGGGAACAGACGAGCCGACGCCAGAGGGGGTTGGATTTGGTCATCCACGCAATTATCCAACAACTCTGCATTGAGGGGCCATCGTGTGCAGGCCCCGCTCTGTCTCCTGGGACCCACCGTGGACAGGAGAGAGACGGCCCCTGCCCCCAAGGACTTCACGTTCCAGAGCAGCGTCCCCCAACAGAAGTATCATGCGCCTGCCTAAACGACCTCAGTTTTCTGGTGGCCACTTCTTCTAAGAGGTGCAGTAAACTTTCATGATATATTTTATTTAGCCTAATCCTGTATATGCTGCTCCTCTCCATCCCTTGACTCCCCACAGGACACTGCGGGGACTGAGTTCCATAAGCCTCTCCAAGGCTGTCCGGGGAGACGTGGCCATCAGCCAGGCTTGCTGCAGAGCTGTGGCCAGAGCAATGATGCCCTCCGTCGTATTCCTCTCCATGCAGCCCTGCTCACTGCCCTGCCCTTCTTGCCTGCCCTGGGGTTGCACTCCTCCCTACGATCAGATTTGCCTTCTACAGAGGCGCCTGGGTGGCTCAGTGGGTTAAAGCCTCTGCCTTCAGCTCAGGTCATGATCTCAGGGTCCTGGGATTGAGCCCTGCATTGGGCTCTCTGCTCAGCAGGGATCCTGCTTCCCTCTCTCTCTCTTCCTGCCTCTCTGCCTGCTTGTGATCTCTCTCCCTTTGTCAAATAAATAAATGAAATCTTAAAAAAAAAAAAAAAGATTTGCCTTCTACAGAACCTGGACTAAAATATTCAATACATGGCAGTTCCATTATCTTTCTAGACTCAGTCCAACTGATGTCACCTCCTCTAGAAAGCTCTGATGTACCCCTATTCTTACCCAGTTACCTTCATGCTCCCATAGTGCCGTCTATACTTAGGTCTATAATAAGTATTACAGTTACTTGCATCCTTGCCTGTCCCCCCCACCAGACTATGACTCTATCCATGGACCATTCTCTATTCATCTTTGTATCCTCAGCACCAAGCACTCAGTTATTTGATAACTGAAGTTTTGTGATTCGAGTAGTTAGCATCTGCTGATACCGTGGGGTAGGAGGAGTCTATAAAATGTCTCCCACTCATTTCCACCTTGCCCCTGAGAAAATGCCTCTTCTATCTGCTCACTGAGGCTGGAAATGCCTTTCCAAGAGTCAAGTGTCACAATGAGATAACACGTAAGATGTAAATATCTCTCTTAGAGAAAATGTTGAAGTCCTTAAATTCTCACTAAAATGTAAATGACTGATAGGATGGCTCTTTTCCGACAGAGGTGGGAAGTCGTGGGGGACAAAAGGGCATTTTATTCCATATAGAGCCAATACTATACATGCGGAAAAGAGCTCTGGGGTATACCCTTCAGCCCTTGGCGAGTGAGCTCTGCCACTGATCTGTTATAGGGCCCAAAACTCCTATTCCCCCATGGATCAAGTCTACGATTCAGTAGAGGAAAATTTCCCAGAAGCCAGAAGGCCTGGTTCTTTCACCGGCATTTCTGCTTGCTAGCTGTGTGATCTTGGGCAAAGTCCTTCCCCTTTCAGTTCCTTTAAATTTAAAATTAAGACGATGATGGCAGTGGCAGTGGTGGTGGCGGAACATTCTCTGGCTTCTCTTCATAGGGCCGAAATCAACGCATGTGAACCTGCTTTCCAACATGTGAAGCAATTTACAGGCATGAAGAATTTATTATTTTTCAATTTGTAATAAAGACCTTCTTGACAGAAGGACCATCCTGCAGCTCTCAGGAGTCAAGAGACAAGCCTTCTCTGTGTGACTACCAGCCACCCACACTTGCGGGTGTCATTCTGCCCTTAGGGCCCAGGGTGCCAGGGGTCCAACTGTCTCAGGCTAAGGGGGGCTGTCATCACCCCAGGCACACCCTCCCGCACACTCTTGTCCCCTCTGAGCTGAAAAGAAGAGGATGTGGCCTTCAGGCCTTTCTCCTGGAGTCATCGGGTTCCTCGCAAATGACTACAGTTCCGCCTGAGTTGGAAGCTATGCAGAACTCCTTTTTGGCTCAGGATTAACTCAAACGGGTATCTGCTAGTTATATATTTTCTTTCTTTTGGTGGAAAGTTTAAATGAAGAAATGAGAAATGAAAAGGACCACAGTGTGAAATCAGAAAAGTAAGAGCCAATGCGGTGTCTCCTCCTGGGGTTGTTTCTTTTCTCTCTAGGAAACACCCCAACATTTAGACTTTTCCCTTCTAACTCTGGATTTGTCCTCACATAGTCTCATTCCTGCTAAGTTCCATTAATTGAGGTGGTTACAAAGGTCCATCCAGGTTTGAGGGGAGAGAACATTGAGAGAACTTTGAAAGAACTTGTCTCCTTCAACAGAGATGTGTCACGTTACAAAAATGTGCCATCGGGGGCCTGGGTGGCTCAGTTGGTTAAGCCTCCGACACTTGATTTCAGCTCAAGTGATGATCTCAGGGTCATGAGATCAAGTCCCATGACAGGCTCCATGCTGAGTATGGGACCTACTTAAGATTCTCTCTCTCCCTTTCCCTCTGCCCCTTCCCTCCACTTGTTAAAAAAAAAAAAGAAATGTTCCATTAGAGAGGAGCATGTAGGATGAGATATATGTTGGTGTGGCCATCTTTGGAAAATACTATCTGCCACACTAGCTTTTTAATGAAGGGGAAAAAAGCTCTCATTAAAAACTATCAAGTCAGGCTGAAAAAAATAAAATGTGAGGAAGTGAATTATTATAAGCATGAATATTATAAGAAAACAGCATGCTTACCAAAGCATCCCCTTAGAATATATTTTGATGGTAATAATAATGATGATGTTAAGTGCTTCTCAACCTACAGAGTGTTTCTGCACCATGATGTCCTTGAACCCAGCAAGGCTGGGGAGCAGACACATCCACGTGCCATTTAAGGAGACTGAGGCTCCCAGCAGCAGGTACCTTGCCCGGCATCGCACCCTGGGTAGTGACAGTGGTGAGGCTCGAAGCCAGGCCTTCTGACTCAGATTGCGGTACCCTTTCCACGTCCGACCAGCAGCCAGGTTGAGTGATGCTAGAGCACACATTTCAGAGAGCTCAGAAGTTTATAAGAAACTTCTAGTCCAGTGATTTGTGAGTTCCAAACGTGGCTTTGCTGCAGTTTGAGTCTGAGCAAATCGCTGTCTGAGTCTCCGTCCAACCACCTGCAAGTTAAACTTTATCCTTTAAAAAAAATTTTTTTAAGCAACTACACCCCGAGTAAATCTTATGAGGATCCCTACTCTAGGAAACATCTATTCAAAAAACAGCTGCTCCACCCACCAGAGCTAAACAGCCACCATCCTATGGTCCGGGCCTGGGGAGACACTTAGCAGAAATGCATTCATTTGTCCATCACAAGGCTTGTACAAAAACGCCCATAACAACTATGTTCATACCACTGAAACCCGGAAACAACCCAAATGTCCATCAGCAGTACAAAAACAAACAAACAAAAAAATCAATAAACTGTCATATTGTCAGGCAATAGCATTGAAGAAAAGAAGACCATTGTTACATTCCAAAACATGGATGAATGTCTCAGATATAATTTTGAGTGAAAGAAGCCAGACACAAAAGAGGATATACTTTATAATACTGCCTACATGAAGTTCAAAAACAGGTCAGATCAGAAGGTGGTTATCTTTGGTGAGGGGATTGCAGAGAACTTGGCCCCAGGGTGCAGGGAATGCACTTTACGTTGATCTGGGTGGTGGCCACTTGGATGTATACATCTATAAAAACTCATCAGGCTTTCTCACTGAGATTCATGTGCTTTACTGTATGTAAGTTGTACTTCCAAAAAAAAAAAAAAAAGATGAAAAGCAAAATGGAATTGCCCCGGTTGAAGCAAACAAGAGGGTCTTAAAGACCCATCTGCTGAGCCTCTACCCACTATCTCCATCCACCTGCCCCTTGGAGAATCCTAAGGGTCCGAGGGACACAGTCTAAATGAGACTAAACCATCACATGAGACTAAACCATCTCTAAGGACATAGAAGCTCTGACAGCGTGATTCACCTTTAGAATTCAGTCTCAGACATCATCCCACAAGTGACAGTTGTTTCAAACACCCAACTTCTCCTTCCACGGTCATTTTGTCTTGCCTTCGTCCCAAAGCCCACATGCTGCCCCCAGGACCAAAGCCTCCTAATCACCCTCCCTAAGCAACACCATCTGCTTCCAGCTTCTCAAGAAAGCCCATGCAAGCTTACCTCCTAGTGGTAAGCACAAGATCCCAAGGCTAGCCACCTAGGTTCAAATCCTGGCTCCTCACTTATGGCTGCACGTGTTTCTTCTTTGTATACTGAGGTTAATTGTACAGACTTGAACTGATTGTTAAGAGAACTACTTTAGTACGTGGAGAACGCTTAGCACAGTGTCTACTCTATCCTAAGAGCTCAGTAAATGTTAGCTATTGTTCTGTTCATCACTGTCTGCTCTCCTTCATTGCTTTCTCATGGCTAAAGAATTATACTCTTTTAAAAAATTAACACTAATCTAGTAAAATGCTTATCCCATGCTTCATTGGACTTCTCACAGCCTACCCTCCTGTTTTCATTTTTTTCTTTTAGAGGCAGGGAGGGCCAGAGGGAGAGAGAGACCATCTTGAGCAGGCTCCATGCTCGGCACAGAGCCCAGCGCAGGGCTCGAGATCATGACCTGAGCCAAAATCAGGAGTCCAATGCTTGACTGAGCCACCCAGGTGGCCTAGCCTACCCTCCTTCTGAGTGGACTGAAGTTTCCAAAGTCACACAACTGATTAATGATGGAGTCAAGATTCAGATAGGAGCCCTGCTGACCCCCAAAGTCCATAGGCTGAGCTTTGGCTACCTTGCTTAGTAAACCATGGAACAGAGTTGATAGAGCAAGTAACTAATCCTGAAAGACTGAAGGTATCCCAAGGCCACTGGAGTGAGGGAGTCTGGAATCGAACAGGCCTGGGCTCCAATCTTAAACTGTGTGGTTTACCAGCTGTATGACCTTCCACTGTTTAATTTCTCCAGCCCTCAGTTAGTTCATCTGTAAATTGAAACACCATTGTGGAATGTATTCAAGGAGCTTCATAACTGTAGCCAAAAGGAAAGCGAAGTTATCCCCTGGGGCTTTCCAGTAACATGGGCTACTGATAGGGGGTGATTTGGGGAAGGGACCATAAACTCCATCCATGCTTTCACCTGGTTCCTCCTCCAGTTCAGAAAGAACCCCTTATCCAGGGACAATCCCTCTGAAGATCGGGGACTTTTTAAAAGATCAAACAATGCTTAAGTTCAAAATGTTATCATTGTCTGTGTTTCCTCCGTTGTCCACTTTAAAACAGTTCCTAAAAACTAACCTCCTCCATCAGTCTCTCTTCCTCTTCTTCAACCCAGGACAGAGCCCATGATAGAATTCTAGGCAGTTTTCATTTTCAAATGGCCCTCAGTATCACTTTCCCTTCCTACCTCATTCTGCTCTGCAGACACAGCTATGCTTTAAGCGAGGGGAGTCAGGGTGACATCCTAGGCTCCAGGATTTTAGGACTCCCAGGGGGCTGCAAGGAGCAGGTGGCTGGAACAGTGACTCAGACTCAGAAGGGAAGGATTTGGCAGTAAACGCGGGTAAAAAAAAAAGGCCTGATATTCAGACACACCCCATCTGAACATAACACTTTCCCATCCCCAGAGGTAAGGAGAGCCAGTCACACCCTCTTGCTCGCTTCCACACAAATTACTGAGGCTGCAAGGTTTTCTGGGGACATCCCCCTCTCTCCCCTGGATTGTCACTTTTGATGGCCAGTGTACTGAGGTTGTACCCTTCAGGTCTGGAAAAAGTCATCTTGTGAAGGGGGAAGATGTGAGCCGCTGGGGAGAGGCATACCGGCTGGGAAAACGGAGTCTTTGGAAGACTCATACTCAATAACTACAATGGAATCTGGAGTATTAAGGAGCAGGGTTTCAAACTCGGAAGTGCCACTGTGCACCTTCGAACTCTCCTTAGCGATGCTTAACATCGTCTTGGTCCAGCACCATTATTCCCAGCTATTAAGGGTTATATAGTCACAGTTTGCTTCCAGCAGGACTCAGATCCATGGATTTCAAAACTTTAAACTGATTTTCAAGCAATGACTCTGTTCCTCCCACCGCACCCCATCCCCAACCGCAAACACATACACGAACCTTGGGCTGCACCTCTAGGGAGCTCGGCGGGGAGGGGAGTAGGGTCAGTTCCCACCACCCCATCTCCTCCACGTGTCCTCTGATGTTGGAGTAGGACAGAAGGATGGAAAAGCAGAGGTGTCTCCTTACTTAGCTTCCCAAGGTGAGGGACTGAGTCTCTTGACTACATGGTCACTGTTTCCCTGGATGACCGGCCCGGCCCCTGGCTCTCTCTGTGCAGCTGCCTCTCGTGGGCACACGTGCTGGTATTCTTGTGAAGTGTGGTGGGGCCCTCCCCTGCACGAGCACCTCTGTAACACCAGCCCAGGCTCCAGCTGCCTCCCTCCCTTCTCTCCCCAACCAGAGGCAATCCACCCATGCTCCCTTGCTACTAGAATCATCTCATCCACTCAGAGCCCACTTGGGGATCATGGCAGAAAAGCTCAAGTCCCGTTTCCCAGGGTGTCCCCTCGACCCGGGGGGAACATACACGTCCTCTACCCCCAGGAGGCTGCAGGTCCTGAGCTCCTGCCTTCTTCTCCAGGTCCCATCAGCATCCAGTCCTCTGCCAGTCCGTGGCTCAGAAACTGTGAAAGGAGAAATAATCTTAATCTGCTGGTGTTATTTTGAATTTTAAAAATCCCTCCCGAATCTGCACACTTTGATTTAAGTCTATTGAGCACACACACTCTTCGGGAGAAGGGCCTGGTGAAAACCCCAAAGGAGAGGTCAAGTCTCAGCCACACTCCATGCAGGGTTTGTGTGAAAGGGTAGAGCGTGGCCCCTTCTTGGGAGAAGCAAGCCCACAGCTCGTCCGAGGCAGAAACCCAGAGCCGGCACCAACCACGAGAATGTCAGCTTCTGAGATGATGGGAGTCCGGGGGAGTATCCCAGGCTTCCCAGCAAAGCGGCTACATGATAACGAAAATAGGATAAAGAGCTTAAGTCACTTGGATTTAAAGCGCAAAGTGCAGGGTGACTCAGCTACAAACAGTGGCGCGACATCTCTCCCAGGGGTTAGCTTGTCAGATTGGCGCTCTGGGTAGAAATGGTAAAAGTTGAAATGCCCCAGAATCTCCTTAGCATGATTCCGTACGGGACACGCACAGTTCTCTTGGTAAGTTGGGTCAGTCAGTGTTTCTCTAAGTGTTCGATGGATCCCTGACTCCTTGTGGGACCATCAGCCGAAGCAGGTGGGCCCCAAATACATCTCTTTAAATGGAGCCCCACAGCCTGTATGGTGAGATGCTCCCAGGATGAGAGGCCTCATGGAAACAGCGGACCCCCCCCCAATTCCCATCTGATGCTCACTTCAGGGCATCCCCTAAAAGTTTTTCATTTCCTCCTCTCTTCTCTCTCAGAATTGTGTAGGTGAACATGGATAACTTTACTGCACCTATGATGAGATGTCCATTAACATATATAAAAAAACATGAAACACCTGGGTGGCTCGGTAGGTGAAACGTCTGCCTTCAGCTCAGGTCATGATCCCAGGGTCCTGGGATCAAGGACCGCATTGGGCTCCTTTCTCAGTGGGGAGCCTGCTTCTCCCTCTGCCTCTGCTTCCCCTGCTTGTGCTGTCTCTCTCTGTCTTTCTGGCAAATAAATAAATAAAATCTTTAAAAATAAGTACATAAAATATATAAAAAAAATAGTTAAGCCAAGGAAAAAATACAAGAAGGGACTACACCAGGGTCATACTACAAGGGACTATACCTACACTGATCTGAGCAGTGGCAGTTTTTAGGTACTCTGCTATTCAAATTTTATACAATAAGTTCATAAAATGTTGACGGTGGTAAGTACCCCACTGGGTAGGTATGGGGACTGATGGAGCTTAAAACAGGACACGAGCACATAGTAGGCATTTAATATATATTATATTATATTATATTATTAATATTAATATTATTATCAGGAAAAAATGTACCTCACTGCTGTGTGACAGGAAGGAGGTGGCAGAGATCGCTCAGCAACGGGTGTCCCCTCTTCACCCCTAAACCTGCAGGAAGGTCATCGCTTTCGTTACCCCTGCCCACAGATGACTTGAATGCTTTTGCTGAGGAAGGATCACAGATTATACTGACCTGATGTTAACCCCATAAAGGACCTAGAAACTGGGAGAAGAAAGCAGGAAAGTGGGGAGGGGTGGCTAAGAGGCAACAGGAATTTCTAGAAGGGATGTGATGAATGCTGTCCTCCTGGGCAAGGAGTGGTTTGGGGCTGGCACTCCTCTCAGGGCAGCAGAGAGAGGAAGGCAAGGATTAGGGGTTGGGGCTCTGCATTCCCACTGACCCAAGATGTCAACCCCAGCTCTGCCATTAAGACTACTTAGGTTCCCTTGGCCTTGGTCTCCTTGTGTAGAAAATGAGGGATGATAGGGGCACCTGGGTGGCTCAGTCAGTTAAGCATCTGCCTTTGGCTCAGGTCATGAACCCGGGGGTGCTGAGATGGAGCCCCACATAAAACTCCCTGCTCAAAGGGGAGCCTCCTTCTCCCTCTGCCTGCCGCACCCCCTGCTCATGATCTCTCTGTCTCTCTCACTTGCTCTCTTTCCCTCTCTTTCAAATAAATGATTAAAATCTTAAAAAAAGAAAGAAAGAAAGAGAAAGAAAGAAACAAACAAACAAAAGAAAAGAAAAGGAAAGAAAGAAAAGAAAAGAGAAACGAAAAGAAAAGGAGGGATGTTAACATGCACTGCATCAGTATGCTATGGGGATTAAAACAGGTACCACGACTGCAGACCCTGGCACAAAGTGGGATTTCTGAGTCATCCATGCACCCTAAAATTCCTGCATAATTTTGTGTGATTATGAGAGCTTGAATTATTTGGGATGTTATCATTTATAGAGATACGGTACTATTTAAAAGTACA
Source organism: Procyon lotor (assembly GCA_028646535.1). Taxonomy (NCBI): domain Eukaryota; kingdom Metazoa; phylum Chordata; class Mammalia; order Carnivora; family Procyonidae; genus Procyon; species Procyon lotor. The sequence continues at coordinate 41,476,831 of CM053607.1, read as the reverse complement.
TCTTTGCAATGTGAGTTGGAATGTGTGGCCCTCTACCATCTACTAAATTAGCAAATACAGTGTTAGTGAGAATGTGAGGAAATGCACATGCCTTCTCTGCTGATGAGAATGTAAGTGGCTCAGTCTCTGGGAAGAGGTATCCGACAATATGTGTCAGGTCTCTTAAACATGTCCAGCCCGGGGCGGGGAAGTCATGGGGTGTCATGGGGTAGAGCGGAGACAGTACCAGAATGTCCAGTGGAAGTGAAATGCAGAAATGAGGATGGATCCGTGGCATCAGGAGATCTTCTTTAAGGAGTCCCGGAAATTCCAGGAAGGACATATGGAACGCGTGGTCAAGCAAATCAAGTCCGAGGTGATTATCACTGAGGTGTTAGAGAGAATGCTAATCCTTTAGCTGGAGACACAGAAAAATGTCCCTCCAGCAAACTGTATATCCCTACCTGGACGCCTCACACGACGCATCAACTCAGCGCACCCGGGATGGACCTCTGGACTGGCCACACTGCCAAACCCACACTGTGCCCAGTCCCCCAGCCTTCCAATCTTAACAAGAAGACGTCACCATTTATTGACTGTTCAAGCACCAACCAAAGGAGTTATCCTTGGTTTCAGCTTTTTACTTCACCAACACCATCACCAGCACCATCCGCACCGCCATGTCCCATCACTCAAGGGGTCCTGGTTAGTCTGCTTCCAAAATATATCCTGAATCAGTCACTGCTCAGTCTCCTCTGCTAGGGTCTGATCGAGGCCACTCTGATTGCCCCCTGGACCAGCCTTGTTGATTCTCTCACTCCCCCTCTTCATCCCTCCAAGCCATCGTCCAGGTAACAGCCTGGATGCTCCTTTAAAAAGAGAAACCAGAATGTTAAGCGTAGCTGAAGAGAACGGACATCTGAAATTACTCTGGCTTGAGCACAGAGAGAGAAACTGAGAGATGGAAAATAGGAAAGAGAAATCAAGAATAATGGATGACAGGCTTAGAAGGACTACCATGCATCTTTTTAAATCACTGGAGGGACAAAAAAGAAAAAGTGGAGGAGAGGAAATTTTCAGTGAGATAAGACTGGAGTATTTTCCAAAACTGGTGAAAGAAATTAATCTTCAGACTGAGGATCCCTACGAAATCCCAAAGAGGATAAATAAGTTTAAATCCATACCTAAGCACATTTGTTGATAAACTGAGAAGCACTAAAACAAAGACACGATATTATAAAAGCAGCAGAGAAAACAGAGGTTACCTACAAAAGATGGACAATTAGAGCTAAGATGACAACCGTAGTTGCTGGAAGCCAGGAGACAGACAAGAATGAAACACTCAGAAATTATCTCTTAAAAACAAAGGCAGATGTTGTCGTTTTTTAAAAAGATTATTTATTTATTTATTTGACAGAGATCAAGTAGGCAGAGAGGCAGGCAGAGAGAGAGGGGGAAGCAGGCTCCCTGCTGAGCAGAGAGCCCGATGCCGGGCTCGATCCCAGGACCTGAACTGAAGGATCATGACCTGAGCTGAAGGCAGAGGCTTAACCCACTGAGCCACCCAGGTGCCCCCAGATGTTGTTTTCACACAAACACAGATTTAAGAGAATACATTTTTTAAAAAAAATAGAGACCATCCAATGTTTAGAGCAGCAGTGTCCACAATGGCCAAACTATGCAAAGAGCCCAGATGTCCATAGACCGATGAATGGATAAAAAAGATGTGGTGTATATATACACAATGGAATATTACTCAGTCATCAAAAAAATGAAATCTTGTCATTTGCAATGACATGGTTTGATCTAGAGGGTATTACACTAAATGAAATAAGTCAGAGAAAGACAAATACCATATCGTTTCACTCATATGTGGAATTTAAGAAACAAAACTAGGATCATAGGGGAAGGGAGGGAAAAACAAAACAACACGAAATCAGAGAGGGAGACAAACCATAAGAGACTTTTAACCATAGGAAATAAACTGAGGGTTGCTGGAGGGGAGAGGGGTGGAGGGATGGGATGACTGGGTGATGGGCATTAAGGAGGGCACGTATGTGATGAGCACTGGGGGTCACGTGCAACTGATGAATCACTACATATGTTAATTAATTAAATGTAAATTAAATTAAATTTAAAAAATAGGGGCCAAGTTAGTCACGTAATCAACCAGATTAAAATTCATCATTTTCTCTCTGTTGTCTGGCTCTTGTTCCTTATCTCCTACCCATCCCCACGCTGTATCACCCTGCAGACACTCACACCTTCTCTCTGCTCCACCAACACAGCACACTCTAGCTCTTTCCCCTGCTCCTCCCCTGCCTGGAGTGCTCTGTGCTTGTTCTTCTCAACCTTTAGGTCTCTCTTCAGAGAGGTCTTCAAGAGAGCCTCTCCAGCCACTATTATGATACCCTTTTCAATTTTACTGGAAGCACTCATCTCCATCTGAAATTCTGTTGCTTGGTTTTTTGTTGCTGCTGCTGTTTGCTTGTGCGTCATGTGCCCCTCCTCACCCGGCTGGAATGGGAGCCCCAGGAGGGCAGAAGCCTGCCTGCTTCCATCATCCACTGTTTTCCTCAGCAGCCAGGGCAGGGAAAGTGCTCAGGAATTAGGAGGAGAAAACAGTGAATGAATATCTGGGTCATGCAAAGTTGTGGCACCTTGCACTCCAGTATCCTCTGGTCATTTATTGCTTCAGGTTTGTGGTGGGAGGAGGGGGCAGAGCCACAGGTTCTGAGGGTGAATGAATGCTTCTTGTCTAACTGTGGGAGAGCTCAGGATTTGGTCTGGGCTAGCAAACACACTGACTGACTGCAGGATGAGAAGCTAAGGCTTCTGGATCCTTGGTACTCATCTAGGTGATTGCTCCACATGCTTCTTGTCACCACCTCAATAGCACTATCGCATAATGGTATACAAAGGACAAGAGTTAGCTTCATCCCAAAGGAACTCCTCTTCGGCCATCTGGTCACGTGGCCCGTAGGAAGTGGGTTAATGAAGAAGCATTCAAAGAGGAAATGTTGAAACATCACTGGCCTGCACTGCAGAGCTTGAGATCCCTTAGCTTAGTATTCAAGGCGTTCCACTCCTCACCCTCGTTCCAGATCTCAGATCTCTATTGACCTCAATTTCCCCATCTGTAAAATGAGAAGAATATGATCAGAGAGGTCCCTTCCAGGCCTGATGGTTTAACATGCTCTTCTTAGACATGAGTTCCTTCCTCCAGCCAAATCGATCTAATTACTGACCTCTCTGTCCTCCACCTACACATGAACTTAAGGGTATTTGCCTTTGATTACACTGGTTCTCTACTAATAATGCTGCATTTCTCCTCTGCTCTTTGAAATAATATATAGCTTTTAATGATCAACGGAATTTCTATTCCCATTCTTCTTTCTTATTGTCTCCAGCTGAAAGTATTTCCTTTTTATAAACCCTTGGGCATGTACTGTCTCATCTAGGAGTTCATAAACTATAATCTGCAGGCCAGATTCAGGCCGTGGGCCAAATGTTTGTTTTTATAAAGTTTAATTGGAACACAACCATGCCGATTCATTTACATTCTGTTTATGGCTGCTTTTACTGCAAGACTACAATGGCAGGGTTGAATAGTTATTAACAAAAACAATATGGCCCACAATTTACTGCCTGGCTCTTTACAAAATAAGTTTGCCAACTCCTGGCCAATCCACGCTTCTCAAATTTGATCTTTGTGTACAAAGATCCAGGCTGAGATCCAGACTGGAGATATCCAAAGCCACAGATGAATATAGTGTATCTTCTTGCAGCATCAATTTTACTAGAAGAATGGGGGGGAGGGGAAATAGTTAATGGAATATGAATTGTGGACATTAAAGCAAATATATGTATATTACAAAATGGAACCCAGAATTTGCATGAAATTGTAACTGAAAACCCTGAATGTGACCAAAATTCCAAGCTTCGGAAGGGCCTCTTCACATTGATGCTGCTCCTCCACTGCTAAAATATTTAAGGATAAAATTGGGGGGAACCCACCTAGGATATTAAATTTGAAGTGAAAGCACACGAGTTTTTGTATCCTTACCATTTCTGACATAGTGCTATACTATAAGAACTTCCAGAAGGAATGGGGTCATTTATCAAGGTACATCCTAAAAGGTCCTCCCCTGTCAGGATGGTTAATGGGGTCCTGCCGACTTGACCTGCAGAGGTCTCATTCACTGTAGGGGATTTATTAGTGCCTTGACTGTAGCTATGACAACAACAAAAAAACTAATACCATTTTGTTACATTAATAATGTTTGCAACAATGCAAACACAATTCAAACTACAAATTAGTTCCTTCCTGAGCTGAAGGCAGAATGAACCATAGCAGTGAGGGAGCCATGACCTAGTAGTTTTGTTTTGTTTTCCTTTTCTTTTATTTATTTGCTTATTCATTTAGGGGGAAGAGAGGAAAAGGAGATTCTATAAAGTTTCCTCCAACCCTGGCTAACACCACCACCGCTGTTAGTGTGTCTGCACCCCCATCATTTCCCTCACCCCAAATAACCCCTACTTGCATAAAATGGTGATCACTCCATTTTGCTTTGGATGTTGCTGTTTATCTTTGTTTGGGGGGTGAAGGGAGTAAGGCAGCCCCAGACTGCTTGCAGGGTTTGGAAGATCTGAGGCCAACCCCAATTCTGGCACTGACCTGCTGGATCAGCCTGGCTGAGCCACTTGTCATTTCTGCACCTTCATTTTTCTTTCCTGTAATACAAAAGTAGGGAACTGGGTGACCTCCAGGAAGATTTCCAGCTCTAAGATTCCACAGTTCAAGACAGCATAATTAGTGGAAAGATCAAGGTCATGACTGCATGGGGAGGTTTCAAAAACAGAAACCAGATTTGAAAAGGTTAGTTGCAGAATGACTTGGACTGTATGATACCACTCTAGTTTCTTAAATGAATTTTGGGGATAGGTAACACCGGTCATCCACATCGCTCAAAAAAATAATTTTAAAATACATGTAAAAGTCTTCCTTTCTCCCTTCATCCCACTTCTTTCTTCCCACATACAAAACTGTTACTCATTTTCATATGTAAACTTAACAGAGTTTCTTATGTACATGCAAACATGGATAGATAGCTTATTTTCCCCTTTGCCACACAAAGGCACCACACTATACATATTCTTCTGTGGTTTGCTTTTTTTTTTAATTCAATATGTATTGGAGAAATTTCCATATTAGCATAGAGTGTATCTTCATTCTTTTTTCTAATTGGGATGCACCACAATTTATTCAACCAGCCCCTATTGATGGACGTGTGGATTATTTCTCATCTTTTTGTTACAAGCAAATATTTTAATAAATAACCTTGAACACATGTGCTTTTGAAAATGTACAAATATATCTATAGACAGATTTCCAGAAATGAAATGTCTTTGGTAATTTTGTGCATTTGCATTTTTGATGGAGATTGTCAAATTGCCCTCTCCATGAAAACATGAATTCAGTCGCTCACAATCAAGGTTGTAGTGTCTCTTTCCCCCACGGCCTCTTCTACACACTGCATTACCAAATCATCAGTCTTGGCCAATTTCACAAGTTAAAAAAAATAGTATCTCAAGGTGATCTTCATTTGTATTGCCCTTTTGATGAATGAGACAGTGAGTTTTTTCTTGTTGTTAACGGCTGTTTGTATTTTTTCCTCTGTAAATGAATACTTTTAGCCCTTTTTTATAAATGTAAGTGCTTAAAACCCAGCAAACTGTACATCATTTATGGCTGTGAACTCATAATGAAGGGTAGGAGGAAGACTCCCACTCCGTAACCTCAACTGAGAGATTGGTTGCCTCGGGAGAGGAAGGGAGAGGAATGAGACAGGGAAGGGACACAAAAGGATTCCCACTGAGTATGTGACATTTTATTTCTTTTTAAAAAAAACATGATGGGCACCAGGATGGCTCAGTTGCTCAGTCTGTTGAGCATCTGAGTCTTGATGTGGGCTCAGGTCATGATCTCAGGGTCATGGGACTGAGCCCCACACCAGGCTCTGTGCTGGACTTGGAGCCTACTTACTCAAGATTCTCTCTCCCTCTCCCTCTCTCTCAAAAAAAAAAAAAAAAAAAAAAGGCACAAAGGAAACATGGCAGAAAGAAAACAGAAGAGCAAGGAAGGGACAGAGGGAGGAAGAGAAGGAGGGTAAGAGGGAGAGAAGCTGTCAGGGAATGAGAAAATAGGCTTTAAAAGCAATTGAACCTGAACCTGAAGTTCAACCCTACCATAATTACTCTGTAGCCTTTGGCAACTCTCCTAAACTCTCTCATTCTCAATTTCAACATCCATAGGATGTAGATAACACCTACCTTGCAGAGTTAGTGTAATGACTAAAGATAATCGTTGTAAAACCACGATTAGCCCATCACTGTGGCTCAATAGTCACATTAGAACTGTAATATTAATTTGGTTCTTATTATTCAAATTTTTACAGTGCCTCATGCCAAAAGAAAGGTCCGGTGGCTTTTTCTTGGCTCAACTACCTCTTTTCCCTGTTGGGTTTCCCAAGCAGCCTTCTCGATGATCCCACGCCCGTGTTGTCCCCAGAAGCTGTCTGACTGGGGAGCCCAAGTGTGAGAGAAGCAAGGGTGTGGTCGCAGGCTGGGAGGGGGATTTTCCTCCGTGTTGCAAGTCCCGTTCCCAAGAGCTATGACCTCTGTTAGCACACAATGAGACTCTGGCTTCCCTCTGTGGCAGCATCTAGAAAGTCCAACCCCAACACACCCCTTCTCTAAGGGCAAACCGTGGTCAAGAGTCTTCCTGCTGTCCCTCTATAGGGACGACCTATGGGACAATTACAATTGTGGTTCACTTGAAACCTGTAATCCCTGTGTCCTCGGAAGTAGCTGTTTTTTCCCTCTCCCCCTAGTTTCTGTGATATCCTGGGGCAGTGGACCGCCGCCCCGCAGTGTTACCCCACCCCGCAGTGTTACCGCAACCTCTTATTGCCTCATTTCCCTAGACAAGATATTAGAATGGGAAAGATTTAAGCAGTGAACTTTGTACAGTCTTCCTTCTGCCTTTGGATCATTTCCTGAGTTGATATTGTTTCTATTCTTCTTCAGTAGTTTGGTCTTAACACATCAGAAAACTAGACAGTAGAGAAGAGAGGGCAAGAGAGTGAGAAGGGGGGAGAGATGATGGCAAAGAAGGAAAGAAAAAGATTTAAAATAGATGGCATCTTAGTACTGTAACGTAGATGGTCTGGAAAGGAGGTTCTGGAAGTGACCTAAAGGTCCTCCTTGAACACCCCCAGACCCCTGATCAGTGCTTGGACCTGGGGGATCCTCAAGTAACAGCTGCTCTGATAACATCTGGAAACTTCCCTGAGCCAGCAAAGACAATATCCTTCCATTATTGGCAGCAATGAGCCGATAACAACCCATCAATCAACTAATGAAAGTCTTGGGGAAAACTATTCATGGCCGGAGAAGGTTGCTTTATCCTTAGCAGAACTGACCTGAAGGGAAATCCTAAGACACACAAGGTTGTATTTCCTTGGCATTTTTGAGTATTTCTCTCTTCTTTTTTTTTTAAAGATTTTATTTATTTGACAGAGAGAAACACAGCGAGAGAGGGAACACAAGCAGAGGGAATGGTAGCGGGAGAAGCAGGCTTCCTGCAGAGCAGAGAGCCCGATGCGGGGCTCGATCCCAAGACCCTGGACCATGACCTGAGCCGAAGGCAGACGCCCAACGACTGAGCCACTCAGGCGCCCCTATTTCTCTCTTCTTTTAGCAACCTATTTACCATAGGTAACTCTCTTAGCATCACTCACAGGCCTGCCAACATATTTACTGCTAGTGCTTCATCTCTCCTCTCTTTGTCCAAATTTCCATTTTGTTGGCCCTGTTTCCCAGAGCTCTTTGCTGCAAGACAACTACCAGCTCTGAGAAACCAAGTCATGTTAATGATGTTGTGGTAGGCAAAACAATAACCCTCCAAAGATATCCATGCCCTAATCCCCGGGATCTTACCATCTTTAAAGGAGAATGTGTCAGTGGGGTTAAGGTGAAGGACCTTGAGATGGGGAGAATATCGTGGATGATGCAGGTGAGCCCAATCTAAGTACATGGGTCCTTAATGGTAGAAAATCTTTTTCTGCGGGGTCTGAGAGATGGGGTGGGGAGGGGGGGAAGAGTTGGGGACTTTGAAGACAGAGGAAGTAGGCACAAGTCACATTCCACAAGGAATGTGGAACTTCAACCTCTAGAAGTTGAAAATGGCCCTCAGTGACAGCTGGAAACAGGATCCCAGTCCTACAGACACAAGGAATTGAATTTTGCCAACAACCCAAATGACCCAAAGGAGGCAGATCCATTCCTAGAAACTCCAGTAATGAACGCAGCCCTTCTGACACCTTGATTTTAGCCCAGTGAGACCCATGTCAGAAGTCTGACCTACAGAACTGTAAGGTAATAAATGTATGTTGTTTAAACCACTTCGTCTGCCGAGATGTGTTATTTTCTAGTAATAGAAAACTAATGTAGATGCCAAGATGAGACTTGGTCAGCAGGACTTTCAGTCAGTTTATTTTCTGAAGCAACTACTATGCTACCAGGTGAGAAAAATACTCTTGTTCATGTTTTGGAACAGGCAGATCATTTTATAATTCATGGCCATACGTGTCATCCACTCTGTTCATTCGCCTGTTCCATAAATATTTATGGGATGCCAACTACATACCAGACACATAGCTTCCTACACATATGCCTCCTTCTAGATCATGTCTACACAAGTGGATTCAGTCAGTGAGTTGGTCCACAAGTATTTGTTGAGCATCTACAAGTATTAGGTACAAGGACAACTCAGTTGATACTCACCAAGTGGGTCTTTCAGCTGCCTTGGGAAGGCTGGAAAGCCTGAGATTCCAAATTCTGCAAAGGAGGACTGGAATGAGACAGCATTTGAGCCTGACTCTCAAGAGCTAAGAGGCATCACTGGCTCTCTTTTACGGATACGGAAACTCAGACTCAGAGGGACAAAGTGACCAAGTCACAGTGCTCCTTAATGACGGAGCTGGAATTTTTGTCAAGTTTTCCATTGTAAAATACACGTTACATAAAATTTACCATTTTAAAGCACACATACCACTCAGTAGTATTAAGTACATTCACGTTATTGTGCAACTAGCCTCCAGAACTCTTTTCATCTTGCAAAACTGAAACTCCATACCCATTAAATAATTCCCCATGCCTCCCTCTCCCCAGCCCTTGGCAACCACCACTGTACTTTCTGTCTCTATGAATTTCACTATTGTAGATACTTAATGGAAGTAGAACCCTACAGTATTTTTTTGTGCTTGGCTTATTTTACTTACCATGCTATCCTTAAAGTTCATCCATATTGTACCAGTGTCAGAATTTCCTTTATTTATTTTTTTAAAGATTTTTTTTTTATTTATATGAGAGAGAGAGAGACCACACAAGCAGGGGGAGCTGCAGGTAGTGGGAGAAGCAGGCTCCCTGCTGAGCAAGGAGCCCTATACGGGATTCAATCCCAGGACCCTGGGCCAAAAGCAGGCATCTAACCAACTGAGCTACCCAGGCATTCCAGAATTTCTTTTATTTTTAAGGCTGGATAATATTCCATTGTGTGTATGTACCACATTTTGTCCATCCACTCATCCATTGATGGACACTTGAGTTGCTTCCATTTTTTGGCTACTGCAAATAGTACTGCTATGAACATGGGTGTATAAATATCTTGGAGACCTTACTTTCACTTTTGGATATGTACCAATGGCATTGGAATTTGAGCACAGATCCCTGATCCTGACTTTCATTCTATTTCCAGGATGCCCCACAGCCTAGGTGAAGCTATGGCTTCCTATATGGCAGTTAACTAAATATATGAAATGATTTTGCTCATATTCCATCCTACACAGGTCAGATGGGGCTAGTTTTGTTCTATGACTTCCCACTGACTAAAAGGTAATGTAATGTGCTGCACTGAGAATAAAACTCCAACTCCTTGGCACCATCTGACCTGGCCCCTACCTACCTTACTGATCTCATTTCCAACCATTTGCTAGACCTCAGTCATGCTGGCTCTGTTTCTACTCTTCATACACACTGAGTTGGTTCCCACCTCAGGGCTTTTGCATTTGCTGTGCCTTCTCCCTAGTACTTGCATAACTGGCTCCTCCTCATCATTCAGGTCTCAGCTCCAATATGACCTCCTCAAAGAGGTCTTCTGAGATCACCCTTCATACCTACTATCACCATCTATCACATTGTTCTATTTTCTTCATAAGCAGCTAAAATTTCATTGCTGTTTTCTAGTTTATAATCTGTATCCCTCACAAGAATGTAATTTTCACACAGAGATCGTATCTGTCTCTTTCCCCCAATATGCCCAGAGCATAGAATCATGCCAGGCACATAGATGGTGCTTATTAAATATTTGTCATATAAAGAAATGCATGAGAATCTTCATTGCAGCATTGTTTATCGTACCAAAAAAAATGGAAACAGTGTCAATGTCTATCAGTGTGAAATGGTGAAATAAATAAACATGGAAACTTCTATAGCCATTGAAAAGAGTTAAGAGAAATTGTAATTACTGATCATAAAGAATGACTTCAAGGTATGATTGATTTTTTTCAGCAAGTTGCAAAATGATAAGTGTGCTATAATTCTAGTTTGGTAAAATATCAAAAATATATGTCTGTATGAATGTTTGGAACAATACTCATGAGCCGTCATGCCTGGGGAACAAAACTGGTGACAGAAGAGAGAGATTTTCCTTTCACTTCCTACACTGTGTATTGTCAAAATGTTTTACAATTAGCTTCAATTGCTTTGGCAATGAAAAAAACGTATTACTATTTTTACTGAGCTGTTCAGGAGAAAAGCATACTGTGTGTACAATTTACTTTGAACTATAAAAAAAGATAAGATGGATTGATAGATGGAGAGAGGATCAGATGGCTGGACTGATATGTGATAAAGCAAGTATAGCAACATCTTCCTTATAAAATCTAGATGTGAATATATGCATGTTCACTGGACAAGTTGTTCAATTTTCTGAATGTTTGAAAATGTTTAGGGGCACCTGGGTGGCTCAGTGGGTTAAAGCCTCTGCCTTCAGCTCAGGTCATGATCTCAGGGTCCTGGGATGAGCCCCGCATCGGGCTCTCTGCTCAGCAGGGAGCCTGCTTCCCCCTGTCTCTCTGCCTGCCTCTCTGCCAGCTTGTGATCTCTCTCTCTCTCTCTGTCAAATAAATAAATAAATAAATAATCTTTTTTAAATGTTTATAATAAAACGGGGGGGTGGGTGGAAGTCTTACCTATTCAATGCCCATTTCTCAAATGCCTGTTCCATGTCAGGTATGTGTCATAAGTTTCATTTTTATGCTGCTAAAGGGGCACCTAAATGGCAGTGACCCAAAGGCCATCGTCATGTCCCCTCTCCTTCATTCTTTCTACCACTTATTCCACAAGCCCTCCTAGCATCCTAGAAAAATAAGACCCATCAGTGCAGCTGTGTCCCTATGGATTTAGGGTTCCCCGCATTAATGAGCCCCATGTGCCAGGTGGAGCCCAGATCAGCATGTTGAAGAATCTGTATTTGTTCAAGTGCAGCGGAAAAAGTGCAGCACGCCCAAACAGTTGACTGGAGAGAATCAGAGGAGGGAATGTACGCAGACTTGTGGGCAGAGTCCCAGAGGCAGCTGGGAATGACAACACACCCAGGGAAGCCATTACCATCCCCCCTCCCTGGGTCTGCGGGAGCCAGGTGAGAGTCTTGTTCAGAGAGCTCAGGCCCACAGAAGACGTGGGCATAGGAAGCAGCCCTTTCAAAGCTGCAGCAGAGCACTAATGGCCCTACTTCTCTCTTCCCACACACCCACCTGCTGAGACCTCCACTGCCAGACCCCACCGGAAGCCAGAGGGCAGCGGCATCCAAGTGACCATGTCTTTGCAGGTCTCAGTCTCTCCGGTCATGGAGCGAGGCAGAGAGTGGATCTGGGGGTGGGCCAGAGGCAGGGGCATGCGATCAGCAAAAATATACAATTTAAGGCAAAATATTATAATCAGAAGAGATGAACCAAACTGACCTTACAATTTATCAGGCAGTACGGGTCACTTAGAGAATGAAAGAAGTTATCAATAATTATACCAGATTATTGGCATAGATAGGACTGTAAGGCCACTCTCCTTTAATCACCTATCCTGGTCCCCTTAATATGAAGATGACGACTGATGAGACCCAGAGAGGTAAAGTGACTTGATAAAGGTTGCACAGCCCCTCAGGAGCAGAGATGGAAAAAGTCTCGACTGCTGACACCGAGGCCACAGCCTCTGATGCTTCCTCTGCTGGTTGATCTGGGGCTCAGCGAGGCATACCCCAGGTCTGCTGCAATGCCCTCACATGACTCTGGGGAAAAGACAGCTCATGTTTCTGTCGCAAGAGGCATGTGGTTTCGAGCTACTCCTTTTCTCTTAAGTTTTCTTCCCCCTTTATTGTGGTCACATAGTGGGCAGGCTAGCAGGGAAGCCCTCAGGTGTTGTGGGATTTCACTGCTGTTTCATTACATAAGTGAAAGCCCTACAAAGGAGACAATAAAATACAGAGCAGGCCATCCGACCAGCTCCTTGGCTGGGCCCAGCACGGTCTCTGTCACCCTCGGGGCTCTGTGCTGGGAAATACCCTTTCGGTATATACTCCTTGTCCAACAACTATTTCTTGAGCTTGGGCTAGGTGTCAGGCCCATGGTACATAAGAACAGACAAGAAAGACAGGCTCGCTGCTCTCACGAAGATCCCCTCAAGGGCGTCAGATGATAAACATCCTTACGAATAAACTAATCACAGATGTAGTTAGTACTAGAAAGGAAACAGAGCACCCTGATGAACAGTAATAATAGCTGACATCTATTAAAGTCACCCCTTGTCTGCACCACTTTGTGAAATAGATATTACAGCTTCCCCCACTACCCGAAAGTAGAACATTCCTATGAAATGGCATCCCCCACCCTCCGAAAGGTCACATTACACCATTTTGGATTTTTACCAAAAAAAAAAAAAAAAAAGACTTTGTTAGTACCATAATGGCTTTTTTACAAACATGAAAATCCTCCTCAGATTTCTTTCAGTTAGTGAAAACAGGTACTCAGGTAAGTCTTTTGTAAAAGTGAAGTGACCTCAAACTTCCAGAAAGTGGAGAATACCTATATTAATATTTCCGTATAGATGTGGGAACTGAGGCACAGACAGGTTAGGAGATTGTCCAAGACCAAACAGCCAGTATGTGTCAGAGTTGAACTGGAACCCCAGAGTCTTGCTTGGAAGCCTGAGTTTTGAACCGCTTGCTCTCTTGGGCAATAGAGGTTCCCAAGGGAGTGCGTACTTTCAGTGGGTCAGGAAGACCTTTCTGAGGAAGGGGCACATTAGATGTGGGCAGGCAGAACAAACTATAGGAAAAGCTGGCAGAATATTCTAGGCAGAGAAGGAGCCCGTGTCTATGGACTAGGGTGGGAAAGAGACTGATGTCTTCTATAATCTGTCAGAAGTCTCCGGAGATTGGGGTAGAGATGGCAGTTTATTCTAGCTGCACCTTACGGAGTGTCTTTGCAGACAGACATTTTTTCATGTGATCCTCACACAGCCTGGTCATGCCAGTCGAGCAAGCGTTATTTTCTGTGTTTTACAGAATACTGCGTTTTGCTTCTGGGAACCTAGGGACGGAGGGGAGACTGGCTCCCATGACATTGGACTCCTGTCCAGTGCTCCTTCCACTCACCCTCACAGCTGAGGAAACAGCCACCCCTTTGCTGCCCCAGTGCTCCTTAAATTACAGTGCCCCTCTGTGTCCCCTCCCCCTCTTCCCACCACCTCAGAATTTACCGCTCTGGCCAACAACTTAATTTCTCAGGGAATCTGATAAACAAATCTGTTCTCGTCTGCTAATGGGTAATAAAGCCGAGTTGGAAACCTAGAATCGACTTGGTTTTCCTATGCCTGTGAGAAGCGCCTTCCTCTCTTCCAGTCATCAGACCAGCCTCCAGCTATTAGCATTTCCTTCCCTGCCAAAGTGGAAGTCATTAGTTGATTCAGAGTCTATTCTCAGAGGAGCGTGGCCAGGGCTTGAACCTTGGACTCTTGGCTACCAGGTAGCTGTTTGCAGATGCCAGTAAGCCATGCGTGGTTCAAATCAGCTAATTCCTTGTCTGTGAATATGATCTTGTCCACATTCAGAAACCACCTCCAGGGGATGGGGCAGGCCGCCCGGTTCTCCGGGACCCCTCAGCTCCTCAGCACAGCATTCAGCCCTTCCAAGTCCCAAACACAGCCCTCCTCTCCACCTCGACTTGTCCCACTGCCCACCATGACCTTGGGGCCCAGGTATGCCAGACCCTCCTTGCTGTCCACTCTGTGGGTGCCACGCTCCCCACCGTCTTCCCTGGGCTTTCCCCTTTGCACCTGCTACAATATGACCCAGACACGGCTCGCCAGGAAGACCTTCCCTGACTGAGTCTGCGTCACACGTCCCTTCTCTGTGCTCCCGTAATCATAATGAATAACATATTTCAGAGTCTCTGATACGCCACACACTCTGTTAAGCATTTTACGTGGATCCTCTCCATCGGAGAGTAATTCAAAGGGACAGATTCTATCATCCTATCTTACCGTCAAGTAACCTGCCCGTGACTGAGTAGAAAGCCCGGAAAGCAGGATACAAACTCAGGCAGTCGGACTCTCGGATCTGGGTCATCACTATCCACCGTGCTCACGGGCACAACCAACATTTAACAGTACCGACGGTGGACCTTCCGTAGCTCTGAGCCATTCACATACATTTTCTCACAGAATATTCGTGAGAAATATTCGTGAGAATTCTATAAAATCAAGTCGTTGCAAAGGAGGTGTTATTATTATTTTTTAAAGATTTTATTTATGTATTTGACAGAGAGAGGTCACAAGTAGGCAGAGAGGCAGGCAGTGAGATAGGGGGAAGCAGGATCCCCGCTCAGCAGAGAGCCTTATGTGAGGCTCAATCCCAGGACCCTGAGATCATGAACTGAGCTGAAGGCAGAGGCTTTAACCCACTGAGCCACCCAGGCACCCCAAGGAGGTGTTATTATTAAGTCCATTTTGAAGGTGAGAAAATCAAGGCACAGAAAGGTCTACTGAGTTAGCCAATCCACACATTCAGCAGAAGGCACTGAACACACCACCCTGTGCTCAAATTCCCCAGATTAGCCGAGGCTGCCGGTAATCTACCCAACACCCCTTCTCCTCCTCCTTCATAATAGCAAAGAGTATACTCTTGGAGGTAGCATTGTGTTCAGTTTGAAAAAAGACAAAACTAAACAAACAACATCTCCCAGCCACCTCTGCTGATAGGCTAGCAGCGGATGAAGTCTGAGTCAGTACCTTAAGGGGAAGCTTCCAGGAAAGTGATTCAAAGGGGGCACGCTCAGGTGAGACGTACCCATTCGCATTTCCCCCTTCCTGCCTCTTCCTGCCTGAGATACGAAGTCTGGATCTCCAAGAGCCACTTTCTGACCAGGAAGCAATCCTACAGAGCAAAGGTGGAGCGGAAGAAAAGAAAGAACCCTGGATCCTGGTGACCGCACAGAACCGGACCGGCCCCGCCCCAGGATGCCCAGCTCCAAACTTAAAGGAGTTTGGAAGAAAAATAAAGCCTCCTTGTTAAAAGCCTGTTGCTTTGATTCTCTAGTACTTGAAGCCAAATGCGAAGGCCAGTTCATTTACTTAGCAATGTGTCTGACTGAGCATCCCACCGAGCTGTGAGGTCCTCGAGGGTGAATACAAAGTCCCCTTTGTCTTCGTCACTATGGCAGGATGCTCACCTTACCCATTGTGTTGACCTCAGTCAAATGACTTTCTGGCCATTTTACTCACTGCCCATGTAGGCAACGGACTTAGAGTTAGGAACACACATTCTCCCCCTACGGCACAGAATTAAGGGAATGGGAAAGGAAAGCATGAAGGGGAAGCAGCTGGCTCCGACATGTCAGGTGGGCCCAGGCCCTGGGAAGGATCAGCCCCGCTTCCAGGGTCTGGGAGGACAATGTGGGCTGCGTGCCAGGAGCTCCACTCGCTCCCCCGCCTCAGGCCGTGGCGGTGCCATTCCTGTGCCTGGGAAACCCGGGGCCTGGAGCCAAATTAAACCTGGAAAGTGAAGTCAGCAGAGTACCTGAGGCAGAGCCCGCTGTCATCTTATGCAAACAGCCAGGCTCCCAAGTCTCGCAATATGAGGAATTACATCTCCACCTTCTCCTCACCACACCGGAAACCCTGCCACAAGGCTGTGGTGCCAGTGAGGAGCAAGGCTTGCCACATCCATGCCCCTGGGACAGCGACCGCACTGGTTATTGGGGTAAAATCAACGTCTGGAAGCCTCCATTTCCTCAGCTGCACGGTAGAAATGAGACTGCCTACCCCGTGTCCACACAGGGAGCTGGTGAGGGGTCAAATAACCACAGTGAACGAGAAAGCCTTTCATAAACAGTAAAACATTATACCAACCCAAGACAGTGTATGTATCCATTTTTTCTGGGGCCTCTCAGCTTCCTCAATTACGAAAAATTCTTTCCGGGTCCCACATTTTATATCCATGACCACCTTTTCTACACTCAAACGTAAGCCACTGAAAAAAGGCTTTTCTTTTAAATGGAAAAGGTGAGAATAAGGTAGGGGTTTTACAGGAGTGGAGTAAGAAAGCAGAGAGTATGGAAGACAAAATATATCAGAACGAGAACGCACCGTTGTTACAGTTTGTAGCCCGCAGGGGTGGAAGAAGACAAAGAAGATGAGATTTGGTGATTTGTTTGTTTATTTGTTTGTGATTTCTCTGAGGATAGACTGGTCAAGCTTACAGGTGGTCTTTCTTAGTTTAGATAGTTATAAGAAATTAGGGGCGCCTGGGTGGCTCAGTGGGTTAAAGTTTCTGCCTCTGGCTCAAGTCATGATCTCAGGGTCCTGGAATCAAGCCCCACATCGGGCTCTCTGCTCAGCGGGGAGCCTGTTTCCCCTCTCTCTCTGCCTGCCTTTCTGCCTACTGTGATCTCTCTCTCTCTGTCAAATAAATAAATAAAATCTTAAAAAAAAAGAAATTAGGGGCGCCTGGGTGGCTCAGTGGGTTAAAGCCTCTGCCTTCGGCTCGGGTCATGATCTCAGGGTCCTGGGATCGAGCCCCACATTGGGCTCTCTGCTCAGCGGGGAGCCTGCTTCCCCCTCTCTCTCTGCCTGCCTCTCTGCCTATTGGTGATCTCTCTCCCTCTGTCAAATAAAGAATAAAAATCTTTAAAAAAAAAAAAAAAAGAAAGAAATTAAAAAAAAGAAATTAACAGTAGCTCCTTTCAGGAAAAGGACTGAAATTTCAAGGCACAAGACACTTTCACTCTTTATAACTTTCTGGGTATTCTTTTTTTCTTTTTACCACAAATGTACTTTTTTTTTTTTTACCTTTTAAAACATATTTATATGTGTATTAGTTTAGAATGTGATTAACAAAAATATTACTACATGACTTTAAAATGGCCGTGGTTCTCCTCGCGCACCCCGTGCCCTGCCGCCTCCCACCCACTGTGGGGCCACCACATAATACAGAACCAGGAGGATTTAGTCCAATCATTAGGCTCCGGTCGTCCCATTGATGCCCCACTTGGAGGGAAACGCACCTGGGTCACGTGCCCAATCCTGCCCAGCCTTGTGCTGGGTGCTAGCCCTAGGGTGTAGTTGCAGGGATACTGGGCACAGAAATGAGAATTCCCATTATTTGTCAATCCCCCAGGTCAAGATCAGAAGGGATGTACTTTAACCCAACAATGGCATTAAATCATGGGAGGAGCTGACCATTAGCTAATGTGCCCTAGAGGTTAGCCTGCCTGATGAGCTCACCGCCACCACCCACTCCGACCAATAGAAAGCAGAACCCTAAGAGAATTGACGATGGATGTGCTAATTTTGATGGGAGGCGAAATGTAATATTGGCGCTCAAAAGGGCCCGAGAGATGATCTAATCAGAAAGATGGGTAAATTGAAAAGCTCTGGCTTTATTGACCCTTGTTTACTATTGCGGTGGTGCGTTTTTCTGGCATCTCAATGTCTTCATACGCACCTTACATTGACTCACTCACCCCTCCCTGTTGTCTTTTTTCCTGACTGCCTTCCACAGCCATGTTGTCTGCCTGGCCCATGAGGCGGCCCATCTAGGATCCGGATCCTGCCTTTTGTTACCTATTCTGGTGCCTTTCGATTAGGGCTGATCATCTAAGAGGATGCCAACACTAGATGCCCACAAGAGATGCAAGGCACCTCAAGGAGAAGGGGATACAAAAGGGAGTAGAAAAAAACTGGACAGCACAATCTCTTTGAATCTCAAGAACCTCTGAGTATCTCCTCTGAAATGGAGCTAATGGTGCCTTTTGTAGAAGTTGGGGAAAAATCAGGCCCTGGGAAGGCATGTGAATTGCTTGGGATACAGAAGATCTTCCCTGATTTTTCTTTTCCTTTCCTTCTCAGAGATTCAGGATGCTTCTCAACATCTGTGCCTTGTGACTCCGCATCCCTTACCTAAAGAAGTAGGTAAGTAGCAAATATGATCAGGGGGCTTCAGAGAGGTGAATGGAGGCAGAGAATTAAGACGTTCTCTGTCGCCAGCCCCTGCCCTTGGGGCAGGTGTTCCCATCATGGCGGTCACCTGTTTGCCCAGCCAATATCAACAGTAGGAGCTATACCACGAACTCCACCCAGGAGCTGGGTACTGCGTGGTGTCGATGCTGCTGCTGTTGGCAACTGATTCTGCACAGGTGGGCCAGATGATGGCAAAGACCAATCACTCCAAACAAACCAAGAGCTTTCTCACTGGTTTCTTTCCTCTGCTTTATTCTTTGGGAGAACAATATATCCCACAGCCGATTCTTGGCTTCTGGGTTGTCTCCTGGGTTGGTTGTTGGCCCATGGACTCCAACCTAGCCAACCATCTCGCCAACCTAGCTGATTGGGGGCAAATCAATTATTTGAAGTGATGGAAAGCCATCATCCAGGGGTGGGGCACCATCTAGCCTCATGAGCTGGGTGCCCACAAAGACTACCCAGCTCCAGTTGGCTGGTCCACCTGTGAGATTCCTGTGTCCCGGGCCAGCCTTCTCTGCTCATCTGCTATACTGAACATCAACCCAGTTTTAAATGACTAAGCAACCTGACTGAAATCTTGGCATTTCTGTCACTAGTAAGCAGTGACCTTACATCTGAGCCCCTCTCTTCTTTCACTCTCTCCTCATGGTATTATCTTTCTCTGGATTTTCCATGGAGTTTCCTTTGGTAGCAGCTGGTTCCTTGGGTTTTTATCATTTTACACTAATTTCCTCTTTATCACTAGCCCAAGTCTTACTTTTCCCTCTGCCTCCTCCACATTACTTTCTTCCTCCTTTCCTCCTGCCTGTCTCCTTTCTGTAAACATTTCTTGAAATGTTTCTGCTCTTGATGAGAAGTGAAGAAATCAATCCGAGAGAGGGGAGAGAAAGGAGAGTTTATTGGTTAAAGGCAGAAGCTTTGGTGTCAGCTCTGAGTTCAGAGCCAAGATTTGCCACTTAGTAACCGAGTGCCTTTGGACACATGACCTTGCCACTCTGAGCCTTAGTTTCCTCATCTTGAAAACAGATGAATCCAATACTCATTTCATGAGATCAAGAGTCATGATGTGTATGTAAATTATTTGCAAAGTGGCTAGTGTATGATATACTCTAAATAAAATTCAACTTGCGGGGATTAACACAATCTTTGTTCTCTATCATGGTTTAAATCAACAGGTTCCAACTGGGTTTCTTGAAGGACTAAGTGTCCAAGGCTTGCCACAGGTGGGAAGGCACAGGGTGGATGGTAACAGGCTGAGCATACTTATCCTTTCTCCTTCAGAAAAGATTCTATTTTCTCTCTTTTGTATATTGAGTCTCTGAATAACATTCTGAAATAAGAATGTTATTTCATTTCTGAAATAAGAAAAATTTTTCTGGAACTGGTTTAAACTGATTTTTCACCTGTCCTCTTGCCAGAATCCTCCTATCTTTGTTCACTTCAAATGAGTAGGTCCCAAATGAGTAGGACACACAATCAGTGTCACATAGAACCTACTGATTGTTGTTGCACTCCCTATTGTTTCTTTGCAATTGGAAGCCTCTCTCTGTGCATTAAAAAGTGTACCTGAGGGGCACCTGGGTGGTTCAGTGGGTTAAAGCCTCTGCCTTCGGCTCAGGTCATGATCTCAGGGTCCTGGGATGGAGCCCCGCATTGGGCTCTCTGCTTAGCAGGGAGCCTGCTTCCCCCTCTCTCTCTCTGCCTGCCTCTCTGCCTACTTGTGATCTCTCTCTCTAATAAATAAATAAAATCTTAAAAAAAAAATGTACCTGACATTTCATATTCTGTAAAGAAGATGTAGAGGAGTTTCATCCACCCAGCAGACTTCACTGGGAGTTTGGTTCAGTAGGCTTTGACCATTATGTGGTGAAAGATGGTGTCTCAGGTGCTTGGCTGCATTTGCAGGAAGCTGACCACCCACTTTCTTTACCATTTGAGAAATGTGGTTACACCCAGAATTCCACACAAGACCCTGTGGTTACAAATTGAATCTGAAAAAGTGTTGTTCCTACTAAACAATATTGTTTCACTACCTTAAAAGAATTTTATCTTAAAACATAAAAAAGTCTGATCTTATTGAAGACAAATCACAAAGATCATCTTCATAACCTGTAATTCCTTCAGTGATCTAGAAAGGCTTCTAGAACCTGATGCTCACAAATACGTGCACAGCCTTCAGTCAGGTTCGAGGCTAGTGGCAGGTAAATTCAAATGCCTCCTTCTCGCCTTGCAACCATTTTGCATCCCCACATTTGCGGCTCTTGTGTCTTGCTGAAGAGTGTAGGAAGTTGCAGAGAAGGTGCCTAGGGAGGAGACTCTTACACGGTTGGTTGTCCCGGTGGGAGACCCGCATGAAAGTGCAGGGGGTTCAGGTGAGCCCCCGTAGGATTCATGTTCATGAAAGACCATGTGTACAGCCAGCGCCGTGTGAGGACTCAGGAAACCAAGAGGGACATTTGACTGACAGCTCAGTGGTAGCTCAGCTCATGACAACAAATCAGGGTAGACCCCGTGCTGACACACAACAGGTACCCAAAAAAGAGCTACTGAATGAACAAGTGAATAAAGAGTCGGGGGAAGAGCCCTTCTCCCTGCCTCCTCTACCTATTCCATGGTAGACCACAGTGGGGCTAATGGCCTTTCTGCTTCCCCTCCTGTTTCCCTCCAATCCAGGCTCCACGCGATCCATTTGAAACGTAAATCCACTGAGTCCTCCACCGAGGACTTAATATATAACCAAAATCTTTATCTTGGTCATGTGGTGTCATCCCTGGCTCACTCCAGTGACCTCATTACTTCCTCTTATTCTCTTACTCTCTGTACTCCACCCACTCTGACCTTTTGCCTGGTCCCTGAAGAAGCCTTATCCCTGTCTCAGGGCCTTTGCACTTACTTGGCTGTTCCATTAGCTTGAAACAATCTCCCTCCAGATTTTTTTTTTCAAAGATTTTTATTTATTTGAGAGAGAGACAGAAAGAGCAGAGTGAGGGTGGGGGGAAAGGGCAGAGGGAGAGGGAGAAATAGGCTCCTGGCTGAGCAGGGAGCGCAACACAGGGCTCGATCCCAGGACTCTGGGATCTTGAACTGAACCAAAGGCCTATGCTTAACTGACTGAGCCACTCAGGTGCCCCTTCCTCCAGATTTTTTTTTTTTTAAGATTTTATTTATTTATTTGACAGAAAGAGCAAGAGAGCGAGCATAAGCTGGGTGAGGGGCACAGGGAGAAGCAGGCTCTGTGCTGAGCAGGGAGAGTGAGGCAGGGCCCCAACCCCGGACTCCAGGATCAAGACCTGAGCTGAAGGCAGACACTTAACGGACTGAGCCCCCCAGGCGCTCTCTTCCAGATTTTTAAATGAAAAGTTACTTTTTTTGTCATTCAAACCTCAGGTCAAATGACAGCTTCTCAGAGTGGCCTTTCTTGCACACACAACCTAAAATCCCCAGCTATTCATCCTCTGCTACACATCACCATTCTCTTCTTCACCATCATAAGCATTTGGGAATGTTTTGATCACTTAATTTTTTTCAGTCGTCAGGCTTGTGCACTACAATGCAAACTCTCTCTCTATTGTGTTCACAATTGATAATTTTCCAACGCCTGCAACAGAACTTGGCACATAGAGGACCAATAAGTATTTTTTGAATTAATGAATAAACGCAGCCTTGACATCCTGAGGGCTCTGGGCAACACCAAATGAATTCTTCCAGGGGGCCACGCATTAGAAGCAGCACACAGATGCCCCAAATGAAAGGGCCAGGAAGTAAGAAATATGAATGACAAAACAACAGAATGACACCAAGAAAATCCTCAAATATTTGGATAATAAACAACACACGTGTAAATAACCCACAGGTCAAAGAAGAAATAACAAGGGGAATTAGACGATATTTTGAACTAAATTAAAATGGTAAGAAACTTTAGAAATTTGTAGGATCCAGTTAAAGCAGTGTTTAAAGGGAAATCAAAAGTGTTAAATGTTTATATTAGAAAAGAAAGGTCTAAAATCAATGATTTAAGTTTCCACTTTATGGAACTAGAAAATTAAGAGCAAATTAAACTCAAAATAAATAAAAGGAAGGAAATAATAAAGATAAGGGGGAAAAAAACATTGAAAGAGAAAATAAATACAGTAAGCAAAGTCAAGAAAACCAACAGCTGGTGCTTTGGAAAAAACAATGAAATTGGTAAGTCTCTTGGGATACTGACCAAGAGAAAGGCTAGAGACTCAAATTACCAATGTTGTGAAAGAAAGAATTGTGAATAAGGGACAGGCGGGGCTAGGAGGGAGAGATAGGGGGGCTCTGTGATCAGGTTAACAGAAATCCCAAAAATGTGGAGGTATGGGGAAACCAAAGATAACGGAACAAACCGATAACTGTGCCCTAAGTGTGTGGGGTGGGTATCTTTTTTTATGATAATCACCTGTGACCAACAAATAATAACTAGACCCTAAAAAGGAAGTAAGCCCTTGAAGGTGTTATCACTAGTCCTTGCTCAATGGTGGTATCAATAGGGATGTTAAAAGGATATCAGTTCCCTGATGAGCTTTCTATAAAAGACCAACCCTAAAGGCCCTCATTAGCAAACCCTGTCGGAGCCCTCTCATTATTGACAGCTTTTTCTGTATCTTCAGTTAATAAACTTCTATGGCTTTACTCATTCTCCTTTGTCCATGAGATTCATTCCTCGACTTGTGAGACAAGAACCTAGCTCTCCCACTTCAATTGCAGATCTATTACACATTAAAAAGGATAATGTAATATTAAGAACAACTTTCTGGCAATATATTTGATAACTTAGATGAAATAGACAAAATTCTTGCTAACACTCAAGAGAAAAAGGAAAACTTGGTCTTTCTTCTATTAAAGAGATTGTGTTCATAGTTAAATCCTTCCCACAAAGAAACTCCAGGCCCAGATGACGTTCCTAGGGAATTATGCCAAACATTTAAAGAAGATACTGAAGGGGTTCAGGACAGCTCCTTCCCACCCCACAACATGCCACTTTGGCATGTGGATTATTTTGAGCTGAAGGTGTTTTAGACCCTGCAGGCTCAAGAGAAACTTTTGCTCTGCCCTTAATTACACAGAAGAATCTCAATTAGGGGGCACCTGGCTGACTCAGCTGGTGGAGAATGTGACTCTTGA
>CM053607.1:41437301-41452568 GCA_028646535.1 Procyon lotor | reverse complement strand
GAGCCAACACATACAAATTAATAAATATTATAAAATATGTGCAAGATTTTTATACTGAAAGCTACAAAATACTGATTAGAAAAATAGCTAAATAGGGAGATTAAACCACGTTCATGGTTCAATATTAAGAAGACAAGTCAAAAAAAAAAAACCAAGAAGTCATTTCTCCCCAAACTAACCTATAGATTTAATACAATTTCAATCAAAATCCCACCAGGCTTATTTTTTGTAGAAATTGACATAATAGCTTTAGATTTTTTATGGTAAGTACAAAGGAATTTAAATAGCTAAAACAGCTCTTTAAAATATATGTCAAAGTTAGAGAACTTATAAATGATTTTAAAACTTAGTATAAAGTTACAGTTATCAAGGTAGTGTGGTATTGAGGGATAGACATAGAGATCAACATATCAGAATAGAGCCCAAAAATAGATCCACATATATTCAGTGTCAACTGATTTTAGACAAAAGTGACAAAATAATTTAATGGGGAGAAATAGTCTTTTCAACAAATGACACTATAATAATTGGGTATTCAAATGAGAAAATTACAAACCTCAATTCTCATCTCACATCATATACAAAAATTAATTCAAAATGGATCCAGATCTAAACTCAATAGCTAAAATTATAAAACTTCTAAAAGAAAACATGAGGAAAATCTTCGTGACCTTGCATTAAGCAAAAATGTGTTAAGGTGTAAAAACACAAGCCACAAAATTTAAAAATTAATAAACTGGACTTTATTAAAATAAAAAATTTTTCTTTGAAATACACTGCTTTGTTTAAAAATGAAAAGACAAGTCACAAACTGGGAGAAAACATTTTTTAAATCATATATCTAATGTAAGACTTATATCTAGAAAATATTAAAAATTTCTTTCAAATCATTAACTTGAAGACAAGTGACTCATCAGAAAATAGGCAAAAGATTCAAAGACACATCTACCAAAGTAGATATACAAATGGGGGGGAAAAAAAGGAAAAAAGAAAAAAAGTACGTTAATAAGATATCACTAGAATGGCAAAATTTTCCAAATAATTGACAACACCAGGTGTTGACCAGGATGTAGAGGAAGTGAAATTCTTATATATTGCTGATATAAATGCAAAATTGTACCAGCCACTTTGGAAAATATTTTGTAGTTTCTTATTAAGTTAAACATACTTTTACCGTAAAACCTAGCAATCCTACTCTAAGGAATTTACCCAAAAGAAATGAAAACATATGTCCACCCAAAGATTTATATAAGAATGTTTATAGTGTTTTTACTTCTAGTAGCCAAAAATTGTAAATGATGCAAATTTCCATCAATTAGTGAATGGATCAACAAATTGTGGCATATAAAGGAATACCACTCAGCAATGAAAAGGGACAAACTAGTCATACATTTAGAAACATGAATGAATCTCAAAAACATTATGCTAAGTGAAGAAAAAGACACAAAAGACTACGTACTGTGGGGAGCCTGTGGCTTAGTTGGTTTAGCTTCTGACTCTTGATTTCAGCTCATTTCGTGATCTCAGGGTCATAAGACTGAGAACCACATTGGGTTCCAAGCTCATGGGGGGTTTACTTGACTCTCCCTCTCTTTCTGCCCCTCCCCACCCCTGCTTATACTCATATTGTGCTCTCTCTCTAGAATCTCTCTAAGATTTATGAATAAATAAATCTTAAAAAAAAAAAAAGACCATGTACTGTATAATTCCATTTAAAAGACAGTCTAGGAAAGACAAAAATATAGGGGCAGAGAAGAGATGAGTGGTTTCTACAGGAATGGGGAGAAGTGATTAACTACAAAGGGGCATGAAGGAGCTTTTGGGGATGATGGAGATGTTCTGTATTGTGATTGTGATAGCAATTACACAGCTGTATGTATTAGTGAAAGCTCATGAAATTGTATATTTTAAAAGTGAGTTTTATTATATGCAAAATTATATCTCAGTAATTCTAAAATTTCTTTTAGAATATTATCATTAGGAAAAACTGGGTAAAAGGTACACAGGATTTTTCCATAGCATTTTGTAAAAATGCATATGAATCTACAATTATCTCAAAATAAAAAGTTTTAAATAATAATTTTTTAACTATGAGACTTAAAAAATCTACTTTAGAGAAAGATGAAGACATGAACATTACTTTTATTCATAAAAGAAGAAGTAGTAAGAGGAGGAGGAGAAAAAGGCTTCCACTACAAGTCAGGGCTCAGTGGGAGTATAGATCACACCCATGGGTCCAGAGTTCAAGGTGATTTACCCAAAGTCATATTCCTGTGCGACGTAGAGAAGGCTTCTCCTCTGAGCTTGCTGGCATTGTCGTCAAAAAGCCACTGCCAGTTATGACTCAAAATGTCCCCCAAGATTAGGAGGAATCCTGCAATCCTCAACAACAAACTTCAGTTCAAGGTCTCACTAAAAAACCTCAGAGTGATAGTGAGCTGCCAACAGTCAAAAGTCAAACTGTACCCATTCCAAATCTCCCAGCTGTACTTTCCACCAGTGGATAAGGTCAACCCAGGACAAGGGCCCTGCCTAGTGAGAGACTGGTCAGCCACAAAAATACTTCCCAAAAAATCCATGGGGGCATGAGGTCGTAGAGCTGTTGATAGTAGTGGGTGAAGGTCCTCTTTTGGATTCCACATCTGCCTGGCAGACTTCCTTTCTTTGGTCCAGCAGACTGGGTTCCAATAACCACAGGTAGGTATCACCACAGACCAAGCTGCGGGTGAGGCATTCTGGCAGGAAGCAAAAGGGCCAACAGTCAAAAAGGGCTTGAACTTCTGTTTGGGAAAAGGCCTTCAGCTAGAATCTAGAATTCAACTTTCCTCAGAAAATTTGAGTTTCATCCCAGCATGGTTTTTGTGGAACCTTGTGCAAGTCCTAACCTCGGTTTACTCATGGTGGTGGTAATAATACTTCATGAGAGAAGATGCAGTGAGGTCATCCTTCTTCAAATGTGGGGGTTTTTCTTTTTCCCTGAGCCAGGGTTTCCCAAAGTGTGGCCCACATACCACTAGGGGTACTTAAGAAAATTTTAGATCACAATAGACTTTTTAATTTTAATACTTATAAACTTAATTTGAAGAGTCTTAGAAAAATAGAACTAGCCCATCTATCTTGCTAAAACGAAATTAAGTTTAAAATTGAGTCCAAGTAAAAACTACATTAAAAATATATTTAGATTAATAATTTTTTAAATGTAGTAAGTACGTACAGCATAAATCATAAAGATGATTAAAATTTGAGAAATAATACTCCCATCCATGAGAACCAGGGCTGTGAATCTCATCCCTGGGTCTCTGGGAAGGAGCCCTTGAGACCATTTACATTATCCAGCATAGAGCTCTCTTTGTAAGACCCCAGGGCACATTATTTTTGGTCATAGGATCAGTCGCAATATTATTTCTCCTAAGGATTTGGTTTGTTTTATCTCATGGAATTGCAGACTGGGTAACTGATTGGGTTTCCCTGCTTTTATTGACAAGAAAGCTTAAACCCAACTCGGGAACCAGCTGTCAAATACGTATAGGATTGTGTCATATTTGTTTACTGGCCTTACTCTTAACTCTATTTAATGTCTCTATTTGATTGTAATTTTTAAAATTTCTCTTCTACTTTTAACTTATTGTCTTTCCATATTTTTATATCCTTTGAAGCCACCTTAAATCTTATTTTTGAAATAAGAGAAGACATAAATTTTTAAATGTCCTAAGTTCCTTTTCTTGTCTTCCTTTTTTTTTGAAGACAACATAAGGAAAATTTGTCCTTAAACTCAAGATATTGTTCTTTCTCCATCTTTCTATATCTCTAGGTTAATAAGAATTTCAGCTCTGATAGGAGTGAGACAATCAATTATTTCATATCATTTTGAAATCAGTCCTTGTCAAAAGCCATTGTTTTCGGTGTTACATCACTATGGTACAAACAGATGGTTATGACTGATTCCAGGCTTGGGTAACCCCATGGGCCTAAAGTAAAATGGAAAGTGGCTGCTGTGGTGGAACTGGTCTTCCTTCGTTTCCTCAAAAGCCAAAGCTTGCTGACAAGGGAAAACAAAAAAACAAGCTAAAATGATACCAAAATTTGGTGTCAGATCATTCAAAAAGTCCCACAGCAATAGGAAGCTATCCTATTCATAGTTAATATACTGAGTCCCCTAAGCCAGCAGACTTTTCCTGCCCACATCTCCTTGTACCTACCAATGTTTACTCCAGGGAGAGAAGACTGGACATTAGTTTTAGGTCAACTCTTCATCTTTTTTAGCATTTTGGTTCCATTCTTTTTCTCTGAGTCTCATTTTTTTCTCTGTAAAATAAAGATAATCCCTATCCTACCTATTTCATTTGAAGTCACAATGAAATAATCATCAGAGTTCTTAGAAGCATGTGACAGAAATTCACCTCAAACTAGATAAGGGCAGAAAATAGGGCAAACTAGCTAAGGACAAAAAATAGTGGTGGCAGTGGGGATTATTATATTATTATTATTGAAGATTTAACAACCAAAGGAAGGCATAAAGGTGGATCTCAGAGACCCCCTAGAATCAGATGATTAAATGCCACCAAGACCCTCTTTGTGCCCCCTCATTTCTGTTTCATTCTTTCTTAAAATAGACCAGCCAGGAAGATGGCCACTATTACTCCATTATCTCAGAACTCAACAAAGCATATACCCATAGAAGAACCGAGATTCACTCTCTCTAGCACCCAACTCAAAATTCCAATAAACAGGGGCACCTGGGTGGCTCAGTGGGTGAAAGCCTCTGCCCTCGGCTCTGGTCATGATCTCAGGGTCCTGGGATCAAGTCCCACATCGGGCTCTCTGCTCAGTGGGGAGCCTGCTTCCCCCTCTCTCTCTACCTGCCTCTCTGCCTACTTGTGATCTCTCTCCTTCTCAAATTAATAAATAAAATCTTTAAAAAAAATTTTCAGTAAACAGAACCAATTGACTAATCTTGGGTCAGGTAAACATCACTGAACTCATCAACTGTGGCCACCAATTTGGGTATTATGATTGGCCCAAATTAGATGAAGTTCTTATTTCAAGTGAGTTATCTGGGAGAGAGGCTTTTTAAAAGATGGTAGCTCCCACTCAAGTCACATGGAGGAGAGGAAGAAGCATTTCCCAGAAAAAGAGGTGATCAAGAAAGGTAACAGTTATGGAAGAAAACACTAGAAGAAAACACTAGAGAATTATTATAAAAGATTTTAGGAAATTTAGATTGTTAGACAAATAAATGTCTTTCGAATCAATCGAGACTTCTAGACTCCTATCAATTGCTACCCCAGGAAGACTTCACTGATAATTGTTGCCAGTTATGATGAAACCCTTCCCTCACTGACCTACCCACTATGTTTATGTGAAATATACCTTCCACTCAATTACATTTAATTTCTCATTTGCGTATGTGCTACATTAAGTTGCTTCCTAACAAACTATTTTCAATTTTGCCTTCTTCACATGATTGTTCCCTGATATTAGAAATTGGCTGATGTCGTCATAATGATTGGTGTTAATTGCTCCCAGGAAAGAATTTGCATTTTAACTAGGGTCTACCACCAGCGAAGTCTTAGCCCAAGGGAGTTATGATAATGTTGGGAAGGTAAAACATATACAACAGGACACTTTGGCAGCCCAAACAAGGGCCAAAATGTTATGAAATCAAATATATCCTTTGCCTTGTTACTATATTTGTTATTATCATCGTTGTTATCATCACTTCTGGTCTGTTGATAGGCTAACGGCAGTTATACATTTAGGATGTATTACTTGGAGGTGGAGAAGGGTGGGCAGCGTTTCATTCATAAAACCACGAACTCTGAAGCCAAGCCGGACCTGAATTTTGTCTAAGTTCTGCCACTTAGTTATATGACTGAAGTCAAATTACTTCATACCTCTGAACATGTTTCTTCACTATAAAGTGGGTAGAATAATAATACCTAAATCAGGGAGTTGTTTTGAGGATTAAGTGAGATAGGATATCCAAAGCCCTTAGCTTTGTACCTGTTACACAGGAAGTGCTCAGTAAATGGTAGCATTTTGTTAAAGTTCTAAATCAAATAATATGTCCCATTCCCCCATAAACACATATATTCATCAAACCACATGACACAACTTTCAGTTGCAGAGTGCATCAACTATGTCTAAACTCTATGTGGAAAGGGCTACAAAGTCACACTAGGATATTTAAGCATATTCCCATATAAACTCTCTGAAATCTTCTGTTAACACATAGGACTGCAAGAGTCTTACAAAATGTTACTAAATTTATTTAAGTTGCTTAATCAAGACTTCCTACAAAATCCCACACATAAACACATACCAAAACATAACTACCCCTCGCCCCAACCCTGGTAACTATTATGGACTCACGGCAGATCTATATGGACTGGTTGTTATATTGGTTATGCTACTGAAAATTTGAGTGGTTTTCTACTGCAGCATAACATAGCCTAACCTGAGCAATAAAGGACTTCTTAATTTTTTCCCCAGTGCCCTTGAAACTGCCCTTCCAGAACTTCCTCTCCCTCATGCTCTAGATCTTTACTTGTTGCTTTATCCGTCAAAACACACCTCTCAAATCCTGTGCCTTTTGTGACAAAGAAATCTATACCAATTCATACTGACTTGCTAGTGGCTACCAAGTGTGAAAATGTTATCCTTTCCAGTAAACATACCTATGTTTGTATGTAAAGCCAAATATAACAAAATACCTTATCCCAACGGAGTGAATTTTTAACACCATGGAAATCCAAAGAAAAAGAAATTGGGGACATGTAAGACATTTTCTGACCATAATAGTAAAAATGTCTTATTATAATTTTTTATACTTCATAACAAACTTTTAAATTCAGTATCTGATGGGCAATGATTGTTATTCCTATTATACAAACAAAGGAACTGAGGGTTAGAAAGTAAAAATTACTCAAGGTCACCTGGCTGACAAATGATAGATCCAGAAATATTTAATCCAGATCTCCTTACTCTAAGCAGAGTCCATTCATTCAATTAATATTTGTAGATTACTTACTATATGCCAGACACTGTTCTAGGCTTTGGAGATACAGCAGTAAATAAAACAGAAAAGAAAAGAATTCTTGCTTTCATGGAGCTTATATTCTAGAGAAGGAAGAAGGGAGGAACCAACAAATTCAAATTTATTTTGGGTTAGTTAGCCAGAGGCATAATAAAAAAGAAAAATAAATCAGGGCAAAATGGATAGAGTGTGCCTCACTCTAGTGAGTGTGCTATTTTATTGTGTGCTATTTTATATTGGGCGGTCAGAAAAGGCCTTTATGAAAAAGTACATCTCAACAGAGACTTGAATGAAGGAAGGGAGCAAGTCATGTGTCTATCTGAAGTATAAACTTTCTAGACAGGGCAGCAGCAAGTGCAAAGGCCCTGAGCCAGGAGTGTGTCTGATGTTTCTAAAGAGCATCAAGGGGGCCAATGTGGCTGGAGCAAGCTGGGAATGCTCAGTAGCAGTAGCTACTGAGCACTGGGAGTGAGCAGTAGCAGATGAAACCAGTGAGAGAGTTGAGGCAAATCATGGAGGGACGAATGTGCCAATGTAAGGATCTGGGCTTTATCCTACATGAAATAAGAAGCCTTTAGAACACTTTGAGCACAGGAGAGACTGATTACTCTGATCAGACCTGATGATGTAACAATGGGTAACAAAAATAATAAATTAATTTGGGAGCTCTAAGATCATGCATATAGAAAAGTTTACAGTCTTAAAACTCATATATTAAAAAAGAAGGCAGCATGAAAAATAATGATCTATGCTTCTATCTCAAGAAGCCAGGCATGAAATCACAAGTTAAACCTAAAGAAAGTGAAAGAAAGAAAATAAGAACAGAAAATAACTAAATAAAAAATTAACCTCTACTGAGGTAAATCAAGATCTAAAAGAAGGAATAACCAATACCAGAAATGGAAAGGGGCATTATTATAGCTATTTTAAACATTAAAAAGATCATAAGGTATAATATTAAAATCTATACTTCTAAATTTCAAATTTTAGAGGAAATAGAAAAATAACTTACCAGAAATGACACAAGAAGAAATAGAAAATTGAAACAATACTATAAATATTAAATAAATTGAATACATAATTAAAAATCTTTCCCAAAAGAAAACCACAGGCCCAGATAGCATTACTGATGAGTTTTACCAAGTATTTAAAGAAGAAATAATGTCAGATTCTACAATAAATAAAATGGAACACTCACTAACTGGTTTTGAGGCCACCATAGTCTTAATGCCAAAAACTGACAAGGGTATTCTGAGGAAGGAAAATTATAGACTAATTTCATTCATGAACATTGATGAATTAAAGACAGCAGTATATAAAGGACAATATATTACAACTAAGTAGATTATTATAGAAATGTAAAGCTGAGTTAACATTTACAAATCAATACCTATAATTTACCACATTGAAATAATAAAGAGAAATATCAGTGTCTCAGGAAATGAAGAAAAAACAAATTGAGACTTTGAAGAGTGGATAATTGTTCATTTATCCTTTTTTTCATGTGGTATCTGTTGTAATGTTTCCTCTTTCATTTCTAATTTTATTTATTTGAGTCCTCTCACTGTTTTTCTTGGTAAATCTAGCTAATGGTTTGTCTATTTTGTTTATCTTTTTAAAAAATTCACTGACCTTTTCTATTATCTTTTTAGTCTGTATTTCATTTAGTTCCACTAAGATTTTTTTTATTTCTTTCTTTCTGCTAACTTTAGACTTCCTTTGTTCTTCCTTTTCTAGTTTCTTGAGGTATAAAGTAAGATTGTTTGTTTGAGATCTTTTTTTTTTTTTACTTAATGTAGGCATTTATTGCTATAAACTTTCCTCTTAGGACTGTTTTTGTTTCACAAGCAACAAAAGGAAAAAAATACATAAATGAGACCTTTTCAAAATTTAAAACTTGCTTGCTTCAAAGGACACCATCAAGAAAGTGAAATGACAATCCACAGAATAGGAAAAAATATTGACAAATCATATATCTTGATTTGTCATATATCAATATATATCATATATATCATATATATACCATATATATCATATATATACATATACATATATGCATCTTGATCATATATCTAGATACAAGTCTAAGGGACTTGTATCTAGAATACATAAAGTACTCTTATAGCTCAAAAATAGAAAGACAAATAACCTAATTAAAAATGGGCAAAGTATCTGAATAGACATTTCTCCAAGAAAGATATTAAATGGCCAATAACTACATGAAAACTAATAGCCATACCATTAGTTATCAGGGAAATGCAAATCAAAACCACAATGAGATATCACCTCTTACCCACTCAGACGGCTAGAATCTAAAAGCTTGGTGACAATAAATGTTGGTAAGAATATAGAGAAATCGGAACCCTCATACTCCACTGATGGGAATGTAAAATGTGGAGCCACTTTGGAAAACAGTCTGGTAGTTCCTTGAATGATTAAGCATAGATTTATACAATATGACCCAGCAATTCCAATCCTAGGTAACTATCCAAGAAAAATGAAAATGTGTGTCCACACAGGAACTTGACACAAATGTCATAGTAGGATTATTCATAGCAGTCAAAAGGTGGAACCAATCCAAATGTCCATCAGTGGACAAATGGATGAATGAAACGTGACACATCCATACAATGGAATGTTATTTGTCCGTAAGAAGGAATGACACACCGATACATGCTTCAACATAGATGAAGCTCGAAATCATGCTCAATAAAAGAAACCAGTCGCAAGAGACTATACATTGCATGATTCCATTTATATGAAATGTCCAGAATATGAAAATCTATAGAGATGGACGGTGGAATAAATGATTGCTTAGGACAGGGACGGTAGAAGAATGATAACACAAGGGTTTGGGGCTTCATCTCAAGATGATGAAAAGGTTCTGAAACTGTGGAAACGGTTGCACATATGTGAATATACTAAAAACCACTAAATTGTACATTTTAAATGGGAAAATTATATGACATGTGAACTATAGATTACTAAAGCTATTTTTTATGAAGAGGAAAAGATCAGATTTCAGACTTAGTATGAAAAAAGAATATACGATATCTCATTAATTAATTTATGCATTCATTACAGCTCGAGTAGACAATATTTTGGAAGATGCTGACTGAGAGGGTGGGAATACAGGCTCTCCAGCTTCCATTCAAACGTGCAACCCTTGGGCGCACCTGGGTGGCTCAGTCGGTTAAGCGTCTGCCTTCAGCTTGGGTCGTGATCCCAGGGTCCCGGGGTGGAGCCCTGCACCAGGTTTCTCCACTCAGAGAGAGGGCTGCTTCCCCCTTTCCCTCTGTTGCTCTTCCTGCTCTCTCTCTCTGTCAAATAAATAAATAAAATCTTTTAAAAAAAACAAACAGAAAGCAAATGTGCAACCTTTGGAGACCTTAGTGGGACTTTGAGTTGTTCTTCAGTTTACTGCAACTGGAGTAAATCACTCATCACTGGAGGTTATGTGACTTTTCATGGAGACCAGTGGGTCACCCTGGCAGGGAGAAAGAGAAGTTCCAAATAGCCTGGTCTAAGATGCCCCAGATCCAGCCCACTAGAAATCTGCCATCAGCCCCTCCCTGTAGCATGGGTCATCTCCTGCCTCACATTTGTCTAGCAAATCAAACTTGAAGGTCAATAATTGGATTCCTACAGTAAACATACTGAGAAAAAAAAGTGACCGGGGATCATTGTTTCCATTATATCGTTGAGAGGAAGACTGGACCCATAGGAGGTCATAAATTGTAGAGCTAAGCAAAGATCCAAGAGAGAATTTTGCAAAGTTCACTCAATGCATATTTTGTTTCTGTCACAGCTAAATACCACCTGCACAATTCCGTTGTTTGTTTTTTTGTTTTTTTTTCTCTTAACGAGCACTTGCTATTTTTACATAAGTCATTTGATATTGAAAGGAAATTTTACTTCATTACCTAAATAGAAAAGCAGTATAACTTGCCATGACTGGATTCATAAATATAATATAAAATGATTTTAATTAGAAACCGTTGCCTGGAGAGCTTTTGAAAGTCCCAATGCCCAGGCCTTTCCCCAGATCTATTAAACTAGAACTCCTCAGGGGACAGAGAAGCCCAGCCCTAAGTAATTTTCTAAAGTTCTCCTGAGGAAACAGGAGTGTGAACCAAGGCTGGACTGGTGGGATTGCCCACTATCAGCCTCTGTCCCTGAGGCCCACATCCTGTTCGAAGGCGATCCACAAGTGATGGGGAGGTCTGGAAGACACCCTCGCCCCAAACTGGCTCATCCTTCCTGATGGCATCCTAGGAACTGAAAAATAACCTGGAAATGGGGGAAGTTCTCATTTGGTATTTGTAACTTTTTTTTTTTTTTTTTAAGATTTTCTTTATTTATTTGTCAGAGAGAAAGAGAGAGCACAAGCAAGGGGAATGGGAGGAAAAGGGAGAAGCAGGCTCCTTGCTGAACAGGGAGCCCATTGAAAGACTCAATCCCAGGACCCTGGGATCATGACCTGAGCAGAAGGCAGACGCTTAACTACTGAGCCACCCAGGCTTCCCAATTTGTGACATTTTAATAAGTTGTTCCTTTGCAGCCTAAAATCACCTCACGGGACACTTGCCCTTTGGGAAACCCTGGACGAGAAGACCCCAGGTGGTCTGGTTTCTGTTTCTGTGCCCTTTCCACTTCAACAGCCTGCTTCCCGGCCAAAGACTCCACCCCAAGATGATTCTGGAGAATTCTTCCCCTCTGGGTGTCTCCAGCAGGAGCTCCCAACACCTGCGTTTGCATCATGCTTTTGGACCCATCTTTCTATTTCAACATGAATCTGTCCAGTGAATCACAGCAGAAAACTCTTAAGGCCACCACATCTCTTTCTTCTTTCATTTCCTCTCAAGAAGCCCCTCATTTTCACCCAGGAATGTTTGGTCCTGGAGATGGTTTAAGTCAGCTTTTGCTTTTTTGGATCTTAAAAGAAAGTGTCGCCAGAGGAGGAGAAATGGGAGAGACGGTCCAGAAAGCCAAATGACTACAGGGGCGCTTCTCCTCTTGAGTTTCTCTTTCCCCTCCTCACACACAAGCACCCGGAGATGGCCTGTCCCCACCAAGGGAGGAGTCTGAAGTCAAAGCTGGACTTCTGAATGGAGATTCCTACTGCTGTTGTTTCCTCTTCTGGCCCAGGGCATCACCCCCAGAAGTGGGCACTTCCCAGCCAGGGCGCAGGGTTGGACAGCTGCCCTGGAGGGCAGCATGGCCTCAAGAACAGGTGGTTTAGCTCGCAAAACAGAAAGTTGAGCAAAGCTCTGATCTCTTCACTTCCTATATTTAAAACCTCAAATGCTGACACACTGTCTACTGCTAGACAGCCAGGCCATCGCATTGCCTCGTCAGCTGAATGGGCCCTTCTCTCCTGCTTCCCTTGGAGCCTTGTGTCCAGTCTCAGGGGCTCTCCCCCCAACTCCCCATGGCAATGCTATGCAGCTCCTGCCGAGCCCATGGTCTAGATTGCCCTTCTCAAGGCTGATTGCAAATACCACCCCCTCTGTGAAACGTAAGGTGATTCCTCTGGTCATGTAACAGTGGTAATAGAATTAATAGCTGTAGCTGGCATGTGACTGCTGTGGACAGGCGCCAGGAGCCCCCATGCATGATCTCGACCAAATCATACATTACGTAGGATCTCATGATCCCTGCCCTGCCATTTCCTATCTTTCTGACATACATTACTTTTTCTCTCTGCACTTCATTCTCCTCAGACATCAGTGGGGATTATAAAGTACCTTCTTCATAAGGTGATTGTAAGGATAAAATCGGTGAATGCATATAAAGCATATGGCATAGAACCAGACCCAGGGCTTTTGCTCAGTAAATAGTGGTATTTCTTGTAAGAACCTGACAAGAAGTCATTAATAATGTGCTGATATTATCCTCATTTTAAAGAAGAAGAAACCAAAGCATAGAGAGTGTGGGGGAAAGAGCCCACGTTCACTGAAGAGCAAGAATTCTCCCTCTCTCTAACCTTAATTGGGCTTTGCTCATAGGGCTCAACCGTTCCTGTCAATTGTGCATCTGCCTGCTGTCATCTTCCCGGCTTCCTTGTCCACTTTTTCTTCAGTGGACACTAAACTCAAGGGAAGAACTATTTGGCATCTCTTGGACATTCGGGTCCTGCATATTCTTATCTCTTCTTCTTATCACAACGTAGCCCCTTCCTTCCCGTCTACCGTGACAGTCTCCTGCTTCACGTCGTCTGCCCTCATCCTCTCCAGTGGGCGTGCTCTCTCTGTGCCTCAAGTTCCCCTCGCACTTCCTGCACTCTCGGAGCTCTTCTCTCATCCTGTCCTGTTGAACAGCCAGCCAAGCATTTGGTTTCCCACCCCTGCTGAACCGTAAAGTCCTTAGGAAAACTGATCCTCTCTCAACCCAAAGGTACACGACGCATTCAATGGACGTGTCATGGATGACTGAATGAATGAATGAATGCACTTGTTCCCGTGCTTCCGGGGAGGGGATCTCTGTCTTCCTGGATGTGGTTGGTGCCTGCACTACACGGACAGCACTTTGGTCCTGAGCACTTTGAGGAGGAGACCATTGTTTGTTCATCCCGTTTTTCACGTAGACCAAGGCAATATCAAGAGAAGTCGTTTTCACTAGGATTCTTAGTGCAGAATTCTGAGCTTTATTATACCTTGGTGAGTTTTATGCACCCTTTCCAAAGCTGTAGTCAGTCAGTACAGTCAAATTCAACCCACAGACATGTTTGTGGTAGTGATTACAGTATTGTAATCACTACAGTATTGTAGTGGGCTGTAGTGTAGTGTATTGTACTGTAATCACTACAAGATTGAAAATACTGTTTTTCAAAAACTGAATTTCAAAAACCAAGATAGCCACTTGATGGCGGCTTAATGGTTTTTTTACAAGACTACACATACTTTGACCATACAATCCAGTAGTCACACTCCTTGATATTGACCCAAAGGAGGTGAAAACTGTGTGCACACAGAACCTGTGCGTGGATGTTATGGCAGCTCTACTGATACCTACCCAAACTTGGAAGCAACAAAGATGTCTTCCCGTAGGTGAATGAATAAAGAAACCACAGGACATCCAGACAATGGAATATGATTCAGCCCTGAAAAGAAATGAGTGCGAAGTCACGGAAAGACACGAAGGAAACTTAAATGCGTATTATTAAGTGAAAGAAGCCAATCTGAAAAGACTACATATTGTATGATTCAACTCTATGACCTACTGGACAAGACAAAATGATGAAGACGATAAAAAGATCAGAGGTTGCCAGGAACCGGCGAAAAGAGGGATGAAAAGGTGGACACAGAGGATTTTTTAAGACAGGGAAGATAGTCCAAATGATATCATAATGGTGGATACATGTCATCATACATTTGTCCACACCCATGCAATAAACAACACCAAGAGTGAATCATAGTGCAAACTGTGGACTTTGGGTGACAGTAACATGTCAGTGTAGGTCCATCCATTGTCACTAACACCAAGTACCACTCGGTGATAATGGGGAGGCTGTGCATGTGGGGGTGGGGCAGATGTGTATGGGAATTCTCTGTACCTTCCCCTCAATTTCACTGGGAACCTTAAACCGCTCTAAAAAATAAATGTTTAAAAATTGAATTTGAATGCGTTTAGATAGGGCGTGAGCACCCTAGTATTTCGATGTCACCAATGCCATCCTGAATTACACACGTGGCACCCTTCATTTGTTTACTTTTCCTACCTGGCCTAAAAGCCCCAGATTTTGTCAGAATAAGGAGCCTTGACTTCAACCTTTAGCTCCAAAAATTTCCAATAGAACAATGAGAGAATCTGAATAAAGATATATCCCATTCAAATGCAATAATTCTGGGTAGGTATAGGTGAAAATGGGATAGAAGCCTCTGGAACCATAATTGCGGACCATTTCGTTGCATTGGTTTTATGACCAGGGGCCCTGTGAGTTCTTGTAGCCTTCAGCAGTGCCTGAGTATCCACTGAGGAGTATTTCTATAATCTATTCATCAACAACGCCATTTCTTTTTTTTTTTTAATTTTATTTATTTATTTTTTGTGTTACAAGATTAATTGTCATGCACCACACCCAGTGCTCCATGCAGTACGTGCCCTCCTCAATACCCACCACCAGGCTCGCCCAACACCCCCCTCCCCTCCAAAACCCTCAGTTTGTTGCTCATAGTCCACAGTCTCTCATGGTTCATCTCCCCCTCTGGTTTCCCCCCATTCACCCCTCC
>CM053607.1:41383657-41436801 GCA_028646535.1 Procyon lotor | reverse complement strand
TTCCTTCTCATAATGCCCTCCATGTTTTTCTTTACGCTCAGCACGTAAGTGGGACCATAAGGTAATTGGTTCTCTCTGCTTGACTTATTTCACTCTGCATAATCTCTTCCAGTCCCATCCATGAACAACGCCATTTCTGTGCCTGATTTTATTCTTAAGATTCAAAGATGTAGAAAAGAATGAGGCATCTTGACTCAAAGAACCTCATAATCTACGTCGCTAGCCTTGGAGGGCAGCAGTCTTCAAATAATAAAAATAACTTCTTAACATTAGGTACCACGTGTCTGATAGAAGCCAGGTTTTGTTCTGAAAGCATATGAGTCCTCCCTATGCAGTACCTGTTTCCATCTTCACAACAGATCTCTGTGGTAAGTACTAGAAAAGACACCCACATTTTAACATGAGGAAGGTATAGCGCAGAAAAACTGAGTACCTCTCTCTCACACACACGGTCTCTCTGTGTGTCAAATGAAGAAATAAAATCTTAAAAAAAATGTTTTAAATAAAAACAAAAACTGAGTACCTTTCCCAGTGCCATATAAATAATAAATTGTGTTTAAGCATCCAGGCTCTTGGAGACCATTACATTTAACTATGCCCTATATTCCACCTCAAAAGGTAGCGTGAGTTTATTTAAATGAAATATGTAGAGAGAAAAGGTGGCTCCAGGTCAGCTTAAAAGGATATATCACTGCTTCCCACCCCAGCCCCCAAGGAAGTCATGCTTTTTTATGCATAAATTGACTACTGGACCCACTCTCCCAGTGGCATGCCATGACCAAAGTCAGTAGACCCAGAAGGAAACTCCGATGGCTACTCCATGCAGAGAGAACTTGGACCATTCAACGGGATGACATGAGTGAAACACTTCCAAGGCTAGGATTTCCCCCGAGGAAGTGTCTCTCTGGTCAACTGCCAGGTAGAATGAGCTAGCCTAAAGTCAACCGAAGAGCTCTTTTTCATTCTCATGCCTAAAGCGTTAGCCAGGGCGGACACATCCTACCTCTGTGTGGTACTGTGGATTCTCCTGCTGGTAGAGCCATCATAAGGATGATGTAAGGATATCTCCTTACATCCTTACAACTGGGAACTGGTTTCATCCGTGTCTCAACCAACCTGGAAAATTTACATACATGATGTCACACACAAAGAGAAAGTTAAACTGCCTTAAAGTCAACTGGTTCTACCGACTACTATTCTTCAAGATACATATTCTTGAGATATTCTTTGAGATAGATATTCTTTGAGATGGTATTTATATTGGAGCAAAGTTCTGGAGCATTCCTAAGACAGGTCTGCTCATCTGCTCACTCACAAATCCTCACACTTCCTCTCACTCACCAAGAATGGCATCCAGCTAAGGAAATAGATGAGAGCAATCCAAGAAATATGCTGTTGGAGTTGGGTGTTAAATTTCTTCTCCTCAGGTTCTACAATGGCCTTCTGGAAGGATGTTCCTGATTACAAAGGGCAACGCCCCAAGCTTTAGCCAGCTTAACTGCAGGTTCTGACAACAACCAACCCTTCAGAAATCTGAGCATTCATTTCTTCATAAGGCCCCCAAATCACGAATGTATCTCACATACTCACTTCCTTTTTACTCAACAGCACACGCTTTCACGCTCTTGCTTGCTTATCCTCCTCTCTCCTCTATCCAAGGTAGTCAGACTGGGTTAGCACTCTGGGGCATCCCTACAGATTTAAGGGCCAATAGGAGAGAGTTTTCAAAAAGAGTGGCAACGTCTTTTCCTGGAATCCTCACACAGAATGCTACTATGTACTCAAATACAGCTTTGGATTTAGCTGCAAAGGATGATCTCACTTCTGTAATCGGAAACCAATATGTCCAGTTCCGTGATCCCCACACTGTCCACCAAATCACCCCCAGGATACCAGGTAAATTCCCAGAAGTGCTAAGGGATATTTGAAATTCCCCAAAGGAAACCCAGGATACTCAACATCTGTTGAACTGCACCAACCCAGGGCTGTTCCCTGTGTCGATGTTAGACACTCCTCGCCACGTTTCTTTCAATGACGGCCTCTCTTGGCCAAGTTGTGTTTCCAGCAGTCACTATACAGCAGCATAAGGAAATCAGTGTGGAACAGGAAATGAAGGCGCCAGCGTCCACACACAGCCCATTAGTAATCGGACAACTTGAGAAGCAACAGAAATAGTATTTTCTTCTTTCCATTTAGGTGTTATCACATGTTTCAAATGACTACTAAAAAGTTGTTAGAACATACAGACTTAGGAAATTGTCTGGACCCAACTACTTAATAAATGAAGCCATTAGGTATCTCTTTCAGCCTCAGGGTGCCTTGAAAAAAACGTCACTGAGGCCCTCAGGGCTCTGTCAGCTGAGAAGGTTTGGAAACCTCTGGTCCCGTCAGTAATGTTTTACAGCTCGCGGGGACCTCCTCTGCCCTGCTCTTGTTACAAAGCCTACTTGCCTGTTGGTGTGGGTGTTGCGGCTGCTTCAGCTCAGTGACTTTTCCACCTGTCAGGGCTAGAGGCGCCCACTGCACAGGCCATTCCAACTGCAGCACACAGCCCGGGGACTGGGCAGCCTTGCCTGGCATCTCCCACAGTCCTCTGCTCTACCCGCACTGGCCTCCCTTCAGCCCCTCAGACATACCTGGCGCTCTCTCATTATGGGGACTTTTTTTTTTTTTAAATTTTTAAATTTTTATTTTTTTAATTATTTTTTTAAAGATTTTTTTTTTTTAATTTTTATTTATTTGACAGAGAGGAGAGAGCTCACAAGTAGGCAGAGAGGCAGGCAGAGAGAGAGGAGGAAGCAGGCTCCCTGAGCAGAGAGCTCGATGCAGGACTCCATCCCAGGACCCTGAGATTATGACCTGAGCTCAAGGCAGAAGCTTTAACCCACTGAGCCACCCAGGAACCCACATTATGGGGACTTCTTGCTTGCTCTTATCTTGCTTCACTTTCAGGTCCCATCTTAAATGCCACCTCCTCAGAGAGGCCTCCCTCGACCTACCGCAGCACAGCCGCCATGTTCTTTCCTTCAGAGTGTTTCTGTCCTCCGCACATACATATTTACCTCCACAGGGCAGAGTCTGTCTATTTGCTCACAGCTGTGTCCACAGCATTTAGCACAGTGCCTCATACCTAATTGCCATTCGAGAAATAACTGTGAGGTAAACAAATGCCAGAATTTTAACTGTGACCCTGTCAAGCCCAAAGCATTCAAAAGGCTTTTCTGGAAAACAGCCGTTCACACAGAAACATGGGCCAGTTTTATCAGCAGGCCTAGCCAGAGGTCTCTGGTCCAAGGTGGTAGCTGAGATCATGAATCCCAGATACTCATTCCATCTC
The DNA here is from genome assembly GCA_028646535.1 of Procyon lotor. Classification (NCBI taxonomy): domain Eukaryota; kingdom Metazoa; phylum Chordata; class Mammalia; order Carnivora; family Procyonidae; genus Procyon; species Procyon lotor. The sequence continues at coordinate 41,433,464 of CM053607.1, read as the reverse complement.
TACCTCTAGTGTTTTTGCCTAAAAAACAGTTGTTATGAGGACCAACTGTAAAGCTTTTAATTGGCATCTGGCAAGAAACAAACATTCTAAATAAACGTTAGCTGTCATGACAAGGACAGTGCTCAAGGACTCCTCGTGGATGCCCACCTGTCATTCTTAGGGGAGGTTTCTGCCTCAGAAACCGATGGGTCCAAATGACTCTTGCTCATTCTGGAATACTTGGATCACTGCAAAAAGTAGTACTTGGGCAATTAATCCCCAGACCCATCAGTATCCCTTGCTCAACTCATGATTGGAACCACAGATAATCTGTATGGAACTTGAACTATCCAGTTGGATGACAGAAATGGAGAGTATTAGCTGGATTGCTGCTAATTTGTCTAGATGTGGCCTGCGCCACGGCCCCAAACACTGAGTCCGTTTGCTTGATCTTCCCAACCCTTTGCTTTCTTCCTCTTAACCAGCCCTCTTCATCTTCTACGCTTATATGGAAGCACCCTGTGTCTGCCCAGTGGTGCCTGGGGAGCTCGTGCTCACAGAGCGGAAGGCCATGTGCCTCCCCCCCTCCTTTGCAGTGGAAGGACACCTGATTGTCCTCTCCACCCATTCATACTGGATTGCTGTTGCACTCCCCTTTCTGAGCTTTCTGCCCCTGGTCTCTCCCCACCTGGCCCTCATCTCTGGATGCATCATTCTCAAAAACCACTGGAATCACACCTTTCTCCTCCCCTCCTATTTCCCACGTATCAGAAAACCACTTATTCCTTTGGCCTCCTATACATACATAGGCTGCTAACCTGAGTTGCCCTCACTTTACAGGCATAACGTAGGCTGGCCTTGTATGGCAGATGGACTCGAACAGGTGCCGTGTCTCAGTCTCAGCTCCTCTACTTACTAGCTACACTTTCTTTGGCAAGTTAACTTCACATCTATGAGCCTCAGTTTTCTCATCTGTAAAGTGCCAGGAGAGAACCTACTTTATAGTTTCATTGTGAAAACATACGAGAAACACAGCAGGGTACCTGGCAGACAGAAGCATACTCAAAAATGGTAGCTCTTATTGTCTCTCATACAAACTCCTTATTCTTCAGGTCTCAGCTTAGACTTCACCTCTGCCAGGAAGCCTTCCATGACCACCATGGTCATGAAAGACTACAGGGTGGCATTTCATCATCACTGGTGCTTACACCACAAACACTACAATGCCTTAGGCATAGACTTGCTTGGTGACTAACCGCCCAGGACCTAGCCTCATCTTTGCCTTGGCATTATTTAACTTTCATGCCTCTCTCCCCAAAGTGAGTGGAGCCTGCTGGAGGCCATGCCGAAGTCATACAATTCTATCTCCTATGGTCTCCTACGGGCTAGAAGAACATTTCTCACCTGCTCAAAAACAGAAATAAAATTGTTTCTATTTGGTTGTTACATATTCAGGTAAAATGGCTGAAAGATCATCACCAAATGTGATGAGTAAGTTTGGACAGCCCACTGGGACCCACGGTACAAACAATTTTCACACTGGGGAGTCCAGAAGGCACCTAAAGAAGACAGACTTAATAACACTTTTTTTTCAGACTTAATAACACTTAATAACCTTTGTCCTATTTGATTTCTTTTGATGAGGGGCATGAGTTATTTTTTAAAGCACCATCAAAAATAAATAAAGGTAGATTGATAAGTAGGTAGGATCTTGTAAAACCAAAACCTGGAGAGAAAATGACAGGGCAGCAGACCAGGGTCAATGGCTACCTTCCAGGGCAGATTTCTAGAGCAAGTTACAATAAAAGCCCAGATGAATACAAGTTCCTAATGAAAGGAGAAATGAACATAGGCTCACATGTGAGTCCCAAATCAACAGTCACAGAGAAAGATGCTCCAAATCGCAGGTCCTGATTTTTGGTAAAGCTACTTCCTGTCTAGAGAATTCCATGCTCTAGGGAATTCCAGCAGCAGGAATATGCTTTACTGAATGACGATTTTAACAATTTACCCTACTGATGCGTGCGGGGTGGGGTGGGGGGGCGACTTGATACATAATAATCATCTTTTGGTTTGAGTTGCTATGGAAAGAGGCCATGAGTAGGTAGACGGGAGTACTTCACCCCTGAAGCTTGCCCTCTCCATCTGGGACCCACCCTGCCTTGTTCCACCTGTCTCAAATGACAGCAATACCAGACTGACTGTTCCCACCTCTTCCTAACAGAAGCATTTAAACACCTCAGCAATCCTACAGCCCAAGACACACCTACTTCCTTCAGGTTGTCTGCACACCCATTCCTTTCACTGGGATTAACATAGAATTGCACTTAGAAAGGAACAGAAAAAGATTTTCATACGCAAATGACAACACTCTTGGCAAAGTGGAGTGGAGTCAGTCCGGTCTAGCCGGCAAAGAAGCCCACGTGGGTGATGAACTTGAGCAGTGACGACATCTGATCCTCTGCCTTCAGAGCACAGCCCCAGATGGAAGGAAGGCTTTCTAGAAATGTCACCAGACTCATTGTTGAAGGGGAAGAGGTTGGTGAGAACATCTCAGCCCCTCTAAAAAAGAAGCTGACATTAGGGGTCTTTTACAAAGCATTAAAACAAAAACATATATTTGAAGGCCATTTGAAAAATTCAATGAGATTACTTCGGGCTGTCCCCTGCCTCCAGGAAACACCACACACTGACAGAGGCCCCCCCCATCACCACCCAGAAAAGTCTAGCACTTCAGCACCTTCAATTATATGAAATAAATGTGGATCATGAGCTAACCTAGGGCTGTCTGGTTCTAGAACGCAAATTCCAAACCACTGTATATTCGGCCTTTTTCGTGTGCTTCGTTTGTGTCTTTTTTCAATGACACTTTTTCTGAATAGAAAGGTAATCCAAGTTCATGATAGGCATTTTGGAAAATTTAGGAAATCATAAAGAAGAAAATAAAAATCATCTACAGTCGTGCCACTCAGATAGTCACTGTTAAAATTTTGGCCATAGACCCGCAAGTCTTTTTTCTTTTTCTCTCTTTCCTTCCCCCCAACCCCCCGACCAGTCTTTTTTCTTAAAAGGACACATCTCCTACACAGATGGGAGCTACTTCCCATGCCCCTGAACTAGAAGTGTCCCTTCAAAAGCAACTAATCATTTGGGAGAAGAACGCTTGGACTTGAGTGATAGCTACATGATTGTTGTTATTTCTTCACTTTGAAGATAGCCTTAACCACTTAGGCTCACCTAACAGATATACTTGACTCTCAGTTGCCTGACTGGTTTCTGATGCAGGAAAGACATTAGGGTTCGAAGCTGATGGCTGAGAAAGAATTCTTGAGACATCTTTGCTGCAAGAAAGTGGTTTTATTAAAAAGCACAGGGACAAGTCACACGGCAGAGAGAGCTGTCCTGGGGTCATGATGAGTGGCTCATTATATACTTACAAGTTGGGAGGGGGTTAGGGATAGTGTAAGTCTCTAAGGAATTTTGGAAGCAAGTTTTCCAGGACCTTGAGGGGCTAGATATTGTTGGGAAAAAGTCATTTATTACTGTCTAATAAAACCTTAGTCATGAGACCCTTCACATGTGTATCGGTGGGTCATATACTTGTGGGATGATTGCCAACATGTAACTCAGGTGGGGAGAGGATAGAGCTAAAGGAAATTTCCAAAGGAATTTTTATATGTTTTTTTTAAACATATTTTAAGATTGCATTTATTTATTTGGGAGAGAGCAAGAGGTTGAGAGAGCACAAGCAGAGGGAGCGGTAGTTAGAAAGAGAGAGAGAATCAGGTTCCCTGATTCTCTGATTGAGAGAAGCTAGCTGGAGAGTAAAGTCCAAAGCACCTTAATTGATCCAGACAGAATATTCTCGAAGACCTCTAGCAAGACACAAGGAACCACTAGACAAAAAATACACTGTTGTAAGAGCAATTTACAGAAAAATATGTATAGTATGATCCCATTTCTATAGCCAGATAAATATAAATACATAGAAAAGGGTCAGGAGTAGACTCCGGAAGAATATACACCAAAATATTGGCAATGGTGACATCTGACAGCTTGACAGGAGTCAGGGTTTCAACTTTTTATTCTACACATATTTGTATTGCTTGAAGTTTTTATAGTAGCAGGCAGGCATGTCTTGCTTATATAATTTTTTTAACATTTTAATTTTAAGACGCATATGTGGCTTCCCCTTTATTTGAAACTTGTATTAGAAGCTCAGAGCATTCTTCTTAAAAAAAAAAAAAAAAGGGTTTTGTGGTCAAAAAAACTCTTCAAGTTATTTTCGGTTTCTAGGGGGATCCTCTTCATCTCAGAGCTCAGCGTGCCTGCTATTAGTCAGCAGACCTTACTTTCCCATAGGAAGAACCACAGGGAGATCACAGCTTCGGGGTCCGTTTGCTTGGGGCCAGGGTGTGGATTGTAAAGCGGGACAAGGTGATAAACCTCTTCTGTGAAATCAGGGCAGACAGCTGACATTACAAGAGTGCTGGCTGGCGGGCCTTGTGAGTATCCAGAGATAAGAACAGCCAACGTGTCTGAAGTCAGGCAGTGTCTCAAAGCGCAGGCCACATCCCCACATCAGAATCACCTGCAAGGTTGTTAAAAGGCAGGTTCCTGAGCCCTGCCCCTGATCTACTGACTAATAATCTCTGAAGGAAGGGGCTGAGAACCTGAATTCTTTATTACCTGAAAGAATGACTTTCTCTATAGATAAACTGGACTCATCAAAATGGTCCTATGGGGCTCCCTGTGGGGCTCTCTGCTCAGCAGGGAGCCTGCTTCTCCCTCTCCCTCTGCCTGCCACTCCCCCTGCTCGTGCTCTCTCTCTGTATCAAATAAATAAACAAAATCTTTAAAAAAAAAATAGTCCTATGGAGCAACTGCGGGTTCTTCTTTCTCATCCTGGCTATCTGAATGCCTAGAGCCAAATGAGGGGCTCAGCTGGAGCCTCCCGCTTTCCCGGCACAAGGACTATCAGGAGCTCTATTTCTGGCTCCTCGCATTAATTCCGTCACTCAACTTCTATGTCCCCTAGCAAGCTACCAAAAGTCTTCCTGGGACAGTCAGGATAAATAAATCGGTCAGTAAAGCAGCCATTTATCAAGCACTTAGCCAGGATGCTGTGATAAGTGCATTTCATCTGACCTCACTTAATCTCCCAACAAACCAAAGCTCAGGTACTATGATTAAACCCATGCTACAGATGTGGGAACCGAGGCTTAGAGAAGTTAAGTAATGTGCACAGTGGGGGCTGGAATTCAGGTCTCTAACACCAGAGTCCATGTTCTTAAACACCTACCGCTACTTGTCCATGGTGTAGACGAAGAATGGTGGCCTCACACTTTTCACAGAGGACTGGTCCTGCCATTTGTGTGGAAACGGGGGATGGAGGCTTACCCTGAACCTTCTTTTCCAAAACTAGCACATTATTTTTCTTAGATTTTTATGTCCAAATCATTTTTTTAAATGTTTTTTTCTTAAATTTTGAAGATGCTTTTATGAACACATTGGTAAAATGTTTTGGTCTTATTTGTCTACTTATATATATACTGATACATATATACTTATGGAAGGTCACAGAAGGCCTCACCTACTGTGATGCAGCCACTATAAATGAATTAGTGAAACTATTTCACGTCGATTTTATAAGAAGTTTTCCACTCAGTAATCTCTGTGATTTGTTGGGGACAATAAATACATTTTTACAGAAAGAACTCTCGCAAGTTGATACATATTTTAATCTGTTCATGTGTGTCTGTGAGAGTATATGTGTATCATATAACAACAAAAGTCAAACTGTGGAAAGGTCCCTTCCCCAACATTGTCTAGCTATATTCCTCAGAGATGCCCATTGTAAAAAGCAAAAATGCACTCAGACAGACACACGCAAAGACACACACAGACACACACACCACGGTATCATACAACCAAAATACAATGCAACTTACTTTGTTCATATCTACATATGTGTTGGATACAGGAAGCCTTGCTTTGTTAAGCTAAGAAGAACCTCTGCTTCACTTGAAGCCTACAAGGCAGAGGAGGTGGGAGAAGGCGCTCTGGTCTGGAGGGAATGTCTCCGCCCAGGCCAGAGCACCAGGTCGGATAACCAGTGGGACTGCCAAGTCAGCAGCACCCGCCCTCTGCGGATGGGACAGACGGAGAGAGGAAGTGTGCGGTTGGGAAGCTCCGCTGCTCTCGCCCAGGTTTCCAGTTTTCCCGCCCGCAGAAACTACAAAGAAAGTTAGCATGGGAATATGCACCCTGCTGAAACTCTGCGGGACCCCAGGAACTTCCCACACCGCGGGGACAAGGGGCCGCGCGCCGTAACGGAGATGTCGGCGGGAGCGAGCTCCCGGGTCCCAAGCGCGGCTCAGGCACCACCTCGCAGGAGCGCCCTCTGTCGGCGGCTCTGGGTACGGCCCGCATCTTTAGGCTTGTTCTCCGTGCAGGTGTTCACGCAGGTGCTTCTTTGCTGCTGGTGCGCAGACGGGGAGGGGGTGTCTAACTGTGTTCACCTTTCACCCTTTTAGTGTAAAATTCAGCCAGGAATTTCTAACTAATTCTGCTAATTCTTGTGTTGGTATAGAGCTACTAGGGCCGTAGTTTTGTGTTCAAGAGTGTGAGGTTATAGTCTAGGTGCCCAAGCGGGGGGAAGGGCGGGGCGGTGTGCCTTGAGTGTGGCATGGTCGTCTATATGCCTGATGGTGGATTTCACTTTCTGCCCCCACCTGTCCGTGAGCAAGCCCCTATGAGCATGGGCTGTACCCCTACATGTTGATGTCTTATTAGTAATACATTTTATCATCTTCCCAGGGCTGTGCCTGTATGAATGAGCAGGGGTATGTGGTGCATGAGGCCACAGTGGGTGCTAAATGATATGTTTCTGAAATCCAGATGTTAAAGGAATAATGTAGTGGAGGGGGACCCCAACTATTAAATCCTTTGCCCTTCATCTCATGTTCTTTGACTTTAGGAGAACCAGAGTGTTTGTTTTTGTGGTCAATTGGTTCATCTTGATCTGGACCTGGTCTCTTGTGTGATCTCCCTTGGCCTTCCTTCTCGGGTCTATGGAGCCCAGGGTGGCTGCCTGCTGCAGGCTCTAAGTACATTGACCATGATGTCAAGCCAAAGAAGTGAGCATCCCATCTCCTTCCTTTTTCCCCACCCAAAACTCATTTCCTTATAGTTCATCACCTGGGATTTTGATGCCAGTGTTCCCTCAGCATTATTGATACACATGGGGAAAAAAAAAAAGGAACTTCTTGAAATTCCCCTAGAAGATTTTGAGAGTTGTTTTCAGTGTTGCAACTTGAATAAGTCAGTTTCTAGTTTAAGTTTCCATCAGAAAGCTTGGTAGGGATTGGGTATATAAACTCCAGTAGCATTAGCAGCAGCAGCAGCAGAAACAACCATTTCAAACCCAGCGAATCCTGCGGCCTCGCCAGAAGCAAGGTAAGAATTTCCTTATCCCCTGCCATCCCTCCGCAGGCCCACAATCTCATAGGCTGGCCAGGGCTAGCGCTTTCTGAGTGCTCCCCCTGCGCCTGGCAATGTGGAGTGGGGGGATTTCTGGAGGCCTTCTTGGTGACTTACCTGCGGGGACACGAGCGCTAAGTCAGTACTTTGCAGACTTAGGTACAAAGTATTCATTTTAAAAGTCAACTAATAATAATTGTACATTATTACTGAGCGTGCATTTTATAGAAAGGTTTGTTTTGTCTTGTTCTAACCTGGTATGTACATAAAAGTATGTTTCTCAGTCTTAATGCCCATCAGTTAAATTGTATAAAGTGAGTGGTGCTTCCCTTAGTACTGTAAACTTTTTAAAAGCTATTCACTCATTAAGTAAGAATGAATTCAGTAAACAATTGAATTCATACTTACACCGCATAATTGAAAGGTGCCGAGAGAGCATCCTTACTCCTCTCTTTGTATTGGGTTCCATAGTCAGTTGGGATAATCAACCTGCTGGGTTATCCAGATTTTTTTTTTTGGGGGGGTTAACTAACTTTGGTGCTACTTTAAAAATAAAAAGCAACGACATTGTTTAAAAGCACTTTCTGAAGGGTTTTTAAATCTGTGAAGAGAGGGGGGAAAAGATTATACTGTACTGGTGCTTTATAGTTGCCCACGTAAATTGTGTGCAACAACTTTCAGGTTAAAAAGAATAACAATCAGGGTAAAATATTTTAACCAAGAGCTTACCAAACTCCAGCTGATGGCCCACTTTTTTCAAATAAGAAATTTCAAGATATTAGAAAGAATTTGGACCACCTCTTAGTGTTCATTTTCCTGGGGTCTGAGATTTTACGGTTTCTTTACATTCATTCATTCTTCTGATATTTCATTAGAAGTTTTAGGATTTCATTAAATCCCTCTATACTAGAATACTGATGCTAAACTCTGGGAGGTATGATGTGGAATTAAGAAAGACGTTATCCCTCCCATCAGAGAGCTCGGAGTGACAGGGAAGACAAACATAAAGAAGTAACTGTATTATATTGTTACATATATTTGTATGTATTGCAGTTGTAGTAAGTGCTATGAATGGGATTCAGGGAGCAAATAACCAAGAGTCCTGACTTCTTCTGGCACCCTGCCGGATACCTTACCTGAATTTTTTCGTTAACTACTCACCACAATAGGATGCCCACTTCACAGGTTGAGTGTGAGGCTTAAAGAAGTCAAGTGACTTGCCTAGAATCACACAACTCATCAGTGGCAGAGCTGGGATGCCAGCACAGGTCTGCCTGGTTCTGGAACTGGGACTCTTTGAATGTGCTACCCTTGCCTGGTGTGACTCTGTCTTTTTATTTTTACTTATTTATTTTTAAAGATTTTATTTATTTACTTGACAGAGAGAGATCACAAGTAGGCAGAGGGGGGGCAGAAAGAGAGGGGGAAGCAGGATCCCTGCTGAGCAGAGAGCCTGATGCGGGGCTTGATCCCAGGACCCTGAGATCATGACCTGAGCCGAAGGCAGAGGCTTAACCCACTGAGCCACCCAGGCGCCCTGAGTCTTTATATTTTTAAATCATAATTCTCTTTAAATTAAAAAGTAACAAACAAGATAAAGCTTGGAAAAGAAATGCCCACCTGAGTGTGATGGGCATGCCCACGTCGGCACCAGCATTAGGGAGCATAACCCTGCCACAGGACCTGGGGTCCTTGTGCTCCGTATTAGAAAACCTACAAGATTACATGGAAAAGTATTTAATCCTCAAGACTGTCAGACTTAGCGTGCCAAGGAGATGTGGGCTGGGGACTGTAGCTCTCCGGTATCCAGTGTCCGCTGATCTGGAGAGCGACTGGGTAACTCTATGCTGCCCCCAAAATGTGGATGATACTAAAATGCAAGTTCTTTCTTAAAGTCATCACCAGGGCTCTCTTGACCTCGAGGTGCAGTTCACCTGAAATTCTCAAACACATCTAAGGCCCCAGGAGGAAGTGCTAGACGCAGAGGCAAAGGGAAAACCCCAGCCTTAAGACAGAGCCATAGAATCCCTGACAGATGCCAGGAATCTCTGTTATTTCCCTTCCCAGAGTGCCAGCATCTGGGCTTTACAAGCCCGTGTAATTGCAATACTTCTAGGGCATTTCCCTACCATTGTATACAAAACAGATTTATCAAACTTTTCCTTTGTCTCTCCCCTTGGTACAAGCAGACAATGTTATTGGTCGCCTTCTACAATAGGTCATCTCATTGCATTGTCTCAACAACCCTCTGAGATGGGTATCACGCCCATTTTATAGATGAGGAGACTGAGGCTCAGAGATCATTTGAGCAACATCACACAACTCGGGAGGGGAAGAACCAGATTCAAGGCCACATCGGTTTGACTCCAAGCCTGTGAATGTCCTAACCGATGCCCTTGTCACAGTCGTAACCTGGACTGAATTATGAGACGTGCCTGTGAAAGCTGCGGGGACAGGGGGCTGACTCAACAGGAAGGCTGGATCTAGTGTCCCATCTTTGCTACTCACAGCTTTTGTAATCTAAGGGAATAAAGTGCATGGCAAGGTTGCCCTAGTTTAGCAGCGGTCCTAACAAAGCGGTGATTTGTCAATATTCAGTCCCCCTAGCCAAGGGATGCTCATTTTTAAGGCATTTGACCACAAATGTTGCATCTTATTCTTCGTATGACTTACTCAGTGGTCTCTGAGCATGTGTTCCTGCTCAGAGACCTCTGGTGCTCTCTGAGATGGATGGAGGTGTTTCAGCATGAAGTTAAATAATAATCTTCTCTACCTAATTCAGAAGGAGGGCACAGTTGTCACATTCGAATTATTTGCACAAACCCTGGATAGTACTTTAGATTGAGTTTTACTATGAGATGGTGGCTGATTGGGCACAAAGTGATGCATTTCACTTCTCCTAGTGGGTATATCAACATTTTATGGTCTCCTCCGAAAGAACATCTTGATTTTCGGAGCGGTGGGCCCTGAACATGGTGGAGATCGGGGGTTCTCAAAGTGTGGTCCTTGGGCCGGCAACATCAGCTTCACCTGGAAACTTTTGAGAAATGCAGATTCTGAGCCCCCTCTCCCCCAGCACACACCTGCTGAATTAGACACTCTGCAGGTGTGACTGGCCCATCTGGGTTTTCACCAGGCTTCAGGTTACGCTGATTTGTGCTCAAGTTTGAGAATTCCTGGTTTCGTTGTATAGGAGGAAGTAACCTTTGAGTCTGGAGCAATTACACCCTCAACGCTGAGAGAAACTAAACCCGGCTGCCGGGTCATTGCCATAATTTGAAAGATCGCCTCTGCTCTCCCCCCTCCCCCCGCCCCTAGGTCCTTTACCCTCAGGTGTCAGGCACATACTACCTTGTGTACAATGGCACGGGGTATAGCCGATCTCCCCGACCGGAGGGTAGGCACTTAACGCACGGACTTCATAAATATTTGTTGAATGAGAGTGTTTGCTCCGAGAAGGCAGGATCCAGCCCGACAATCCTTTTACTTCCAGTGACTCTAGCCCAGAGCGCTTTACCTAGTAAGTACCAAGTATATCACAGCTGAATGTTGATCCAGACAAGTCATGTTCCTTCTCTGAGCCCTGGGTTTCTCAGCTTAAAAATGAGAGGATTCTACCGGAGGGCTGGTCTCCTTCAGCTCTAGATAGTCTGTGGTTCTCTTTGGAGATGTTCTTACCCAGAGACTGGCACAGGGCTCCTGTCATTCACATGGTATCAGTCTGACAGTGCAGACAAGAAAGAGAAAAATCAAGATTAAAAACAATGTACAGGGCCCTGGGTGGCTCAGTCGTTAAGCGTCTGCCTTCGGCTCAGGTCATGATCCCAGTTTCCCAGGATCAGGCCCCGCATCGGGCTCCCTGCTCAGCGGGAAGCCTGCTTCTCCCTCTCCCACTCCCTCTGCTTGGGTTCCCTCTCTCTGTGTGTCTCTCTCTGTCAAATAAATAAAATCTGTAAAAAAATTAAAAATAAAAACAATGTACATAGAATGAATATGGTTTGCAAAGCATCTGAATAACTACTGACGTCATCTCTTCTCTTTTCCCTCCTCTTTTTTTCTCTTTCCTTCCTTCTTCTCCTCTGTTTCTCTCCCTCCTGCAGATGCATCCTCGGCAGCTGGTCATCTCCTGGTTTTCCCTGGTTTTGCTGGCATCTCCCCTCATGGCCATTTGGGAGCTGGAGAAAAATGGTAACCCGGTTCTCCTTCTCTGTGGTGGCCCCAAAATCTAAGCCAGGACTTATCAGGCAGGCCCTGGGGGGGGAATCAGACTGAAAGGGACAACCAGGCCCTGGAACCTCCTAGTGAGTGCCATCACTGGGAAAACGCAGGCCGTCTGTCCTTCCTTCCCCTTTGAGGGCATCTATGTCATTTGGTTTTCATATTAGATTCCAGAATAGGAGCTTTTTGTGGACTATGATGGGAATGGACTTGGCATTGGGAATGGCATATGGACTTCAGAAGTATTACTAAGACCCAGCTGTATCATATGGTGAAAATTCCAAAGTGAAGGATTTGGGAAGATTAAGAACTATGTTCTATCATCCTCCCTCCACTTCACAATATCACTCCCTTTGGATAGCACGGAGAGGACTCACCTCTGACCAAGCACTTTGGGGGAAGCATAGGATTTAGACTCTCATTGACTTGGGCTCAAAGGTTGACTCTGCCACTTCTCAGTTAGGTGACCTTGAGCTGGGTCACCTCTAAAGCTAAGTTTCCTCAACTGTGAACTAGGGATTACAAAGTGACGACCTACGATGTAGATGATTGAATGTTAATGAATGCAAGGGACAACTCAACACCTGTGAAGGGAGAGTAAATGTTAGTCAGGATTGTTTTGGTTGTTTAAAGATGTCTCTGATGATTCAAGAGAAACTGTTTATAATCCCAATGATTGATAAAAATTACTAGTAGAATAATAGAATAGGTAGGCATTAGTAAAATAAATGGTTCCTCTTTCTATTATCTCGAAGACAATAAATAATGCATTTACTGATTGTTAGTTGTTCCTGAAAGTTCTTCAGATGGTTCTCATGGAAGCCAACAGATGTTGGCAATTACCGCCTGTAATTGTGTAATGATCATAAAAGCTAATATTTACTGAGCACAGTATCTCACTTAATTCTCACAAGAACTGTGTGAAATAGGGACTGTCCATTTCCCATTTTACGATGTCGTAAATAGAGGCTGCCGAGATTAAGTAACTTCCCCAGTTTGACAGACCTGGGATGGATAGAACAGGGACTTGGTCCCAACTCTGTCTCACCTCAAAGCCTGTGCATTTAAGTATTTGAAGAAGGTTTTACAAGAGTGAAGCGATTGTTTCCTACGTGCTTGGAGCACAGGAGGGAATAGGCATAAGTTAGAAGTGAAGACATTTCAGCTGATGACCAGAAATAATCTGTGGATAGTCAAGAGAGTACCACCCTAGAAAATGAATACCTGAAAGGAATTTTGGACTATCCCTCCATTCTTAATCATTCTGGGAAGGCGACAATCCAACCATGTCCCCTCTGCCCGAGTAGGCTTTGAGAGTTTTAGACCCTCCCTTGAGTAAAGGCAAAAGCCTGAACCAGATGATTATGCCAAATCCCTTCCAACCCTGGGGCTTTTAGTGCGCTCAGGAAGCTTGGCCCTTGCATAGTAAACCCCAAAGTCACTTCTAATTTGGTAAACCACAGAAATTCCAGGAAGTCAATGTGAGAAGGAGAGGGCAGACGACTTTGGAGGCAAGATGAGGCGATGAGGCTAGGCACTAGGTTCTAGATGCTCTTCCTCAGGCTCCCTCTTGCAGTTGTTGTCCCTGCTCCCTGGGTAAGGGTCTTCGAGGCCTTCTGAGTCTTAGTTGTGACAGGAAAATAGCCTTGTTGTTCAGTTGCTGGTAGAACTAGAGAAAGCCCGAGGTGCCTGTGGTTTTATGTCAGCAACGCTAATCATTTCCAAAGGCTTGCTTTTTACTTCATGTCTTTGTTACCCATTCAGTAGCTATGAATCCCTCTGAGGTAAAGTGAGAGCTTTATATCCCACAATGCTTTCCATCTGGATGCCAACAATAAGAGTCACCATTTGTAAAGCACTTAAGGGCACTATGTGAAGCTATTGTACACATTTGTGTCATCCATGTCTCGACCTGCTGAAGCGAGCACTAATAATTTTGCTCATTTTGAAAATGATGACACCAAAGCTTAGAGGAATCGAATGTCTTGCCAGAGGCCACAGGCAAGTATAAGATATAGAGCTGAATGTAAACTCAGACCTGTGTGACTCCAAAATCCAGGCTCTTCACCAGGGTGGCTCTCCAACTTGAGAGGGCATCAGAATCATCTGGAGAGCATAAAACACAGGTCATCGGGCCCATCCCCAAGTTCTTGATTCGACGACCCAGATTCTGTATTTCCCGCAGTTTCCTAGTGCTGCTGCTGATGGTGGTTCAGTGCTCAGGCTTGGGGAACCACAGCATTGGACGGCTCTAGTTCATTAGCAAGTAGTGCACACGGGAATGAAGCTGGGATGTGACCCACTCATTGAAATGCTCTACTGGGCCTTCCCTCAAGCGCCAGTTTAGATGCTCGGGTTAGAGAAGCCAATGTTGAGCCTACAAGGCAGAAGGCCCGAGATTTATTTAGCTCCTGTGCTTCTCACTTGTTGTAAGCTTACTTAGCTTCTTGGATTTGGTATGCTTCTCTATGACAGGGGAAGACCGAGATCTACTAAACCACTTCAAAAGAGTGTAAAATTGCTTTAAAAAATAGAATGAAAATCTCCATTGATGAGTTTTATGCAGTAGGAACTAAATCCTCAAATGCCCATGGAAAATTCTAAGGCAGTTTCTCTGTGCGGTCATCTGACCAAACTTTGGTGTGTGAATAACAATAACCAACACTGAGTTTACAATGTTAAGTACCATGCTAAGTGCTTTGTATGTTGTTGTTTTTTTAATTTAGTCCTCATAGCCAAACCTATGACATAAATACTATTATTGTCATTTTGCAGATGAGGAAACTGAGGCTTATGGTGATTTATTACCTTATTCCAAATCCCCTAGCCAGTTAGTGGGGACAGGATCTCAGTGCTGGTCAGTTTTTCTTGACATGTCTGTGCTCTGACATATTCTCCACACAACTGAAATTGTCCTGGAAGCTTCTTCTCTCCACCAGGCCTTTGGTAAAGAGTTTTTGTGCTGTTCTCATTTTTTCGATTGTATCAAGGCCTTCCCCATCCACCAGTGAGTCAGAGGTTAATTATTAAAGACAAACTGCCAGTCAATGACTCCATAAAACTTTTATCTCTTCATGACCTTAAACCCAAGTAGGGCCCAGTGCCCTGAGATCAGTCATCTCAGCAAGCATTTGTGGTCACAAGCAAGGTCATGCTCTGCAGTATAAATGCACAGGTGGTTCATAAGACCCAGTCCTGGGGTTCATGGGCCTTACAGTCCAGTTCTCCACTCCGTGTGCTCTCCAGTTTACGTTGTAGAGTTGGACTGGCACCCAGACGCCCCCGGAGAAATGGTGGTCCTCACCTGCCGTACTCCTGAAGAAGATGACATCACCTGGACCTCGGACCAGAGCAGTGAAGTCTTAGGCTCTGGGAAAACTCTGACCATCCAAGTCAAAGAATTTGGAGACGCTGGCCAGTATACCTGTCATAAAGGAGGCAAGGTTCTGAGCCATTCGCTCCTGCTGATTCACAAAAAGGAAGATGGAATTTGGTCGACGGATATCTTAAAGGAACAGAAAGGTAATTCCATTTGCTCAGAGGGTGTCAATTTTCTCTTTTGCTCCATGAGAAATCAATTCAAAAACCTAAAAGGTTAAGAGGTGACTAGCGTAAAGAACTAATATCAAATCCCTTACTGAAACCACCTGTGTTCTTCTTTGCTTTCTCAGACACTTTGGGTAATCAGCCATCCAAATCTCATGTTGCGAGATTTTCATGGTGAAGCTGGTTGGTTTTCCTGAAGTTCTTTTTAATGGCTGAGGGAAATTAACCAATGTGTGGATCAGGACTGGGGTTGCAGCCTTGAAAAATTGAATACCTCCCTCTGATGTGTTAGGTGCGTAGTATACTCTGCAGACTCAGCAACCTATTGAGACATTCTTAGTCCTCGCTGAACTGCCTATCAGAGGAGCAGCATCATTTTCCAAGGGAATAAAGGGAAGATCTTCATTCCTGTACCCCTCGTGGTTCACCACACCTAAAATCTATCTGAAAGAAAACCTCCAAATATTGAATTTTTTGTTCTTTTCAAACCCAGAATCCAAAAATAAGATCTTTCTTAAATGCGAGGCAAAGAATTACTCTGGACGTTTCACCTGCTGGTGGCTGACGGCAATCAGTACTGACTTGAAATTCAGTGTCAAAAGCAGCAGAGGGTAAGTGAAATCACTTTGACTTCTCGGTATTTTGCTAGAACTATTTCATTAAGAAAGGAAGGCCGACCTCGCCATGGCCTATCAGTTAATGATAAGGGAGAAAACAAAGTCAAACCTATATTTTTTCAACACCCCCTCTTGCCTAAATTGGGGAAAGAACGTGGGGATTTAGGCTAATGGCCTGAACAAATGTGTGGGTTAGAACAGGATATTATTGGGGCCTGAGAATAGCCTCTGCTGTGTTTGAACCCACTCATCCAGACTGCCTGGCAATGCTTCGTTAAGGCTCAGAGCACCATGGGGAGGGATAAAAGGAGAAATCGAAGCTACCAAGTACTTGCCAAAATTGCACCTTGAGATGAAAATAGAAACAAGAGCTCCAGGGCATCGATCTTGAAAGCCCTGAAGCCAACTCCCAAACCCCGAGGCTTCTAGAAATTTTCCCAGAGCTATCTCAGCTCTTTTCCTTCTGCCGACACCGCTCATCCGAAGTTCACTGTTTGTCCGATGCACTTGTATTTCCACTAAGAAACCAGTTTCCATGGATATTGAACCTATGTTCACCAGTCTGTGTGACTTGCCTCACCCACCATCTAGGTTCCTGAACAAGGGAGGGTGACAGAGCAAACCCTGGGGGATCAGCCTGGGGTTTGGGGATCCACCACTTAACTAACCTCTGGGGTGTCCCTTCTCCATCTTGACAATGAAAATGCTTACTGAAGGAATGCTTATACAAATGTGCGGAGACACAGATGCCGGTGCTCCTTGTGATGTTTTCGGTAATCAGCAGGGGAAAAGGTAAATAAAGCGCGATGCCTTATCCTCTAGCTTAACGAGCCACCATCAAAATGGATTGCCCCGTCTGTGCAGTCGACCATGGCACGCTGGTTATAAACCACATACATGTATATAGTTGGATCCTATTGAATGAAAAATAAAATCGTTGTGAGTATATATAGACCAAATATATGTGTATCCATATACACATGTGGATATATGATTGCTTTGAATATTCAGAGACAAAGGTCTGGAGGGATATGACAAGCCATGAAGAGTATTTCTACCTGGGAGTGACATTAGGGTTAAAAGAGGCACACACCTTTCATTTACACATATTTTTATCTTTTTAATTTTTTATAATTAGCACGTTTGGATTCTGTCATAACAATGGGAAAAATGAATTTAAAATTGTAATAAGGAGATTGGACCAACGGCTCCGAATCTAAACATTTCTGGATTCATTCAGGCCAGAGGCATGGAAGTGCAGACCTGTCTCTAAATATTTGTATCACCTCTTGTGGTAAAGCTTGTTCCCCTGGGGAAGGCAGTTTCCTATCCCCTGAGGAGACATCAAACCCGTTGGAGAAATTGTGTCCTCCAAAGGCTGTCTGGCTCCAGCCTCTGGGAACTGACCACAGATGGGTGACACAGAGTAATGTGTGTCTTCGATTTCAGCCTCTCTGACCCCCAGGGGGTGACGTGTGGAGCGGTGACACTCTCAGCGGAGAGGGTCAGAGTGGACGACAGGGAATATAAGAAGTACACAGTGGAGTGTCAGGAAGGCAGTGCCTGCCCCGCCGCCGAGGAGAGCCTGCCCATCGAGATCGTGTTGGATGCTATTCACAAGCTCAAGTATGAAAACTACACCAGCAGTTTCTTCATCAGAGATATCAGTGAGTTCGCTGAATTCTATGTGCTTCATAAAGATAAATGCCATTTGTCACATGTCCCCAATGCCCTGTGCACCGAGGCAAGGGATTTACATGCACTGTCTCCTTTGTTCCGTACCCCCCAAAAGAGTACAATATAGATACTACCCTCTGCATTTTAAGGAAGAGAAAGTTGAGTCTCAGGTTCAATAAGTTGCCCCGGATCTTACAGCTAGCCACTCAGACCCAGTTCTGCCCCATTAGGAAAAGCAGGCTCTTGGCTACCCCGTGTCTGCTGCCCAGGCAGCTTCTGTGCGAATCCAGGAGGACCCCCTCAAGCATAATATTTATGTTCAGACCGAAGGCTTCTCTGCTAATTGCAGTTATTCCCTGCCTTTCTCTAGCATTTGGGAAAAAAAAACAAACTTCACTATTGGAATATAAGCCCCTCCAAAATGGACCTCTATTTTTTTTTAATTAGCAGATGGAGATTTTGCCATTTGTCACTTCCTTTGCCATCTATCCATTAGACATTCCTCATGAAATAAAATTCATAGAACCACAGAACTTGCTCAAGGCTTTGTGGAGAAATTACTCTTGGCGAGTAGGAGGAGGTTTGGGTTCCCAGAGGATGGTCAGGCAAGGTCTCTCTGAGGTGATATTTAGCTGAGTTCTAAAGAAAAGAAGATATCAGTTGTGTTAAGAACAGAGAAAAGAGGGGCGTCTGGGTGGCTCAGTGGGTTAAGCCTCTGCCTTCAGCTCAGGTCATGATCTTAGGGTCTTGGGATCCAGCCCCATGGCGGGCTCCTGGCTCTACAGAAGCCATGGTCCTTGGGCTTTGGACATTCCTCAGACTGTCTCCTTTGCCCTCATCTAGACAAAGGTGTGCTACTTGAGGACAGAGTCTTTTGCAATACTCGCTGCTGTATCTTCCACATATAGTCCAGCAGCTGGCACGTAGCTAGTGCTCAATCTTCATTTATTGAACGAATGAATGAATGAATGAGCAGGGACAATCAGACTTTAACTGCTGCAAGGCAAGTCAGTGCCAGATGTCATGAAAAGACAACAGAAAGAGCACTAGATGGAAAATCTCTCATCTCATCCCTAGCGAGAGGCTCAGCTCAGGTCCAAGTTTGGTGCCAAGAAGAGTACTGAGCACAGGGAAGGTCTTATCTCTACGGAATTTCTTCTGAGCACGATGCCAATATGGTTCCACTGCCGGGGCTCATCGGCTTATGCAGGGATGAAAAGGATTCTGAGCCTCTCTCGGGTCCAGCCAGAGAGCGGGGAGGGGGACAGCTGATGAGGACACCAGTGTGAGCACCAGCAGCTGGGTGCCGCCTGTCTGCTGACCAGGTGCCCAGAGAAGTTAAGTAACTGTCCTACAGACTCACAGCTGGTCAAGGGTGAAAGTGGGATCAGAAGCTTGAACTACCTTACACCAAAGCCCCCTCAGGAAAATAAAGGGTGTTGCTTTATCTTCTTCCACAGTCAAACCGGACCCGCCCATGAACCTGCAGCTAAGGCCATTACAAAATTCTCGGCACGTGGAGGTCAGCTGGGAGTACCCCAACACCTGGAGCACCCCGCATTCCTACTTCTCCCTGACATTCTGTGTACAGGGCCAAGGCAAGAACAATAGGGAAAAGGTAAGCTGTGGTCTAGGGCCGTATCTTCAGGTTTCGCAGGCCCGCATCTAGGAGATGATATCGGTAGCTAACACTGATCTAGCACTTTCTCCGTGCCTGAGACTGCTTCAAGGGATTCACGTGGATGTCTCACTTAATTCTTCATGTAACCCTACAAAGGCAGCCAGTACTATTATCAACACTTAACTAGTGAAGACGCTGAAGCTCAGGGAGGTTAAATGACGTGCCCAAAGTTACCCAGCTAGGAAGGGGCAGAACCGGGAAATCAGTCTGGCGAACACAAATTCCACATACCTAACTACGCCGCCACCTCCGGTACGGGTGGCCATTAATTCTTGTGCTCCGACTTGGTCCTCCCATAGGAAATCTGGGCTCCCAGAGCCTCAGATCATCACTGTTTCAGTTTAGTGAGTATAATGAATGCTAGAACATGCGTGCTATGTCTCACCGCAAACGGATAATTCCCAACATATCATGAACCGATTTTGAGCAGAATGTTAGTGCTTACACAGGCTAGGACAATGGCTTTCAGATTTTCCTGCCTTGGCATCCTAATCCCCAGGTCCAGAAGGCACTTTTATAAAGCCCAGTCCTCCTGGGACCCTGGTTTTAGAAATCACTGAATAAAGGCCTTTATTCAGGATAGTGTTCACATTTGGTAGAAATTCAATCATTCGGTCACTCCCTGAGAATTATTTTTGTAGGGGGAGGGGCTATTCTGGAGTAGATTTTACCTAAATATTATTTAAAATCTTGATATATATCTTCCCTACATAAGATTTATATCATTAATAGATAATATTGATTGAACGCTTTCTGCTGATTAAAGACTTCGCTGAGGGTTTTACCTGAGGGTTGCCTTTAGCTTTTACACATCTCTGAGATAGGAATAATTCTTACCCCTCTTTTATAAGGGATGAAACTGAGACGCAGAGCCCAGAGCATTTTCCTGTGGTCACACAGCTGAAAGTTAGCAATGCCTGGACTTCAGCACGTTTTCTGATCAAAGGATCAGGATATAGTATTTCAGAATACCCAGGGGACAGCTAGAGCATATCTGCCAATCCCACCATCAGCCTAGTACAGGGGTGAGTGTGCCCCGGGCCTTCAGGCCAGGCAGCTGCTCTAGAAAGATAAAAGCTGGACCACACCACCTCTCCCTCTGGGCTGCGTCTGTATTTAGAGCTTCTGTCGGTAGGTGGTGCAAGTTCTACACACTCCACTGTCATTGCACCTGTGGTGCCTCAAAACCAAGGTGTGCTTGTTTGGGGAGATGGAGCTTTGCAGAAATACGCCAGCCCATCTTGTGACTGCATTGCCAAAGACTTCCCTCTCCTTTGCAGAAAGAGAGACTCTGTGTGGACAAGACCTCAGCCAAGGTCACGTGCCACAAGGACGCCAAGATCCGCGTGCAAGCCCGAGACCGCTACTATAGCTCGTCCTGGAGCGACTGGGCGTCTGTGTCCTGCAGTTAGGTGAGCAGGCCCACAAAGCCCAGCCCACACCTGCACACTCGGTGTGCCCGCCTGCAGGCAATGGTGGGGGGCAGTGCGGGAGAAGAAAGGGGAGATGGGGTGCCTGGCACACAGTCACCAGAGTCAGAAAGATACATTTGTTCATGAAACAGGTATTATTTGATGCCCAGAGTGTTCTGGGCACTATTCTGGGTACAGAGATACTGCAGTCAAGAAAACGAGCATGCGTCCTATCCTCCTGGAGAAGGCAAAGAAGAGAGAGGGGAGAAAGGTAGCTAAGAGTCAGAGCAAGAATAGCTTGCAAGCTGTTTTCAGCAGTTAGACCCTTATCCTGGGCACTCTTGGTGTGGAGGACACCAAAGGCAACCAAATCCGAGGCCACATAAGGACGGGCTGGGCCCTTCTGACATGGAATCCCCAAACCCCATTGCCCTGGTTATGTGTTGTGTGAAGTAAGAAGGGTCGGCCACTGCATTTCTAATTCACAGAAGCTATTGGTATTCTTTTACAGGTTCCAATCCCAGGACAAAACCTTAGAGGGAGAATGGAACTTATTATGCAAAATTTTCTAAAGACTCAATAGAACAGGCCCCAAAAGTTATTTTCTACCTAATTTGCTTTTTGTAAAGGATCGTTATCATGTGTTTGCTACATTTTTACATTTACATGCCAAATGGCTGCTGAAACAGTCAGCTCCTTTATTTATAGGTTTTCCAGCGAGCAGCTTGCCACTGACCTTAACGCTATTTAAATATTTAAGTAATTTATGTATTTATTAATTTATTATTTTTATTGAACGTGTGTGTGCCATGATGTATTGTATGTCTTGTACTCTCAGGACCTGATCTTTAAGGAAGAGGCCCTATTATGCAAAATGTGAATTTATGTGTTATTTTATACTGACAACTTCTCAAGCGAGACTACAAGTGCCTCGGTTTTATGATAACTGGTGAGAACACAATGTTCTGATGCCAGCACCATAATATATTTGTGATGGATGAGAACACAGAAGTAGTTAAGTGGAGGCGTGGAGACATGAATCAATTTGAGAAGGTTCTGGAGACGGAAATGTTAGTTCCTGTATCCAGGAAGACTTCCTGGAGGTGGCATTGATAAAGCAATGCGAGGCCACCTGCACTTCTAAGCAAGTTTAGTTTTTGGATGCCTGAATTCAGAAAGGGCTAAAAAAATAACTGAAGTTGAAATTCAGCTTCAGCCACAAGGGCAGTCCCTACTCCCATCCATCTGTAAGACATAGGAGAGGGACCCAGCGACATTTTAAGTGTCTGGGAAGTAAAAAGGTCTTAGGATTCAGGAAGGAGAACCAGTAGGGCCAAACACACAAAATTGTCCGATTTGCCAGCTGCTCCTTAATGGCAGCACACAGCTGCAAAGAAAATGATCACAAATTGCTTACTCGTCAGCATGAGCAAGGCTGACCTGTGGATGTGACCAGAAAGTGCCCACCACGAAGGTGCTACTTTTAAGTAATGAATGTGCCTTCTGTAAAATGATTTCATTTGTTTTCTGTTTACTTGTATTTACATTCTGACGATGAACCAATAAAAATAGAACTCTTCTTTGCAATGATATTTTGGGCTTTCTCAGCTGACTTAAGGATCCTGTTCCCACTTTTACCCGGACTGCATTATTTTTCCCCCTGCCATTTCAGAATTGCCCTCCCTTGAAGCAATTTCACTTCCAGTTCTGCGGAGTTGCCCTTTCCCTTTATAGGATTCCCAAAGTCAGAGTCTTGCTGAGCTCAGGGAATGTCCCTGTGGTCTGACCACAGGGCACTCTGCAAGGGCATCGAACTGCATAACGCCCTCTTTAGAGGTTGGGTGCTCTTGCTTTGTTCCCCTTCTAGCCTGGAATTGACTAGTTCCAAAGCATCATGAAATAAAACTCCAACCTGGTAGCATTATGAGCATCCCAGCCCAGAGGGCCAGATCCAGTGTTCACGGAGGAGTCGTCATGTATCTGGACATGTGCTAGCCCCTGAGGTTGAGAAGTTCCAGAAAACCTTGGGTTGCCTTCCCCCAAACAGTGCCCACTCCTGGCACAGCTTATAAGACAGAGATGAAAGGTTGACTTCAGTACCACGAAATGCTAAAGTGGTCAGTATATGGTGCCCTGGGTCAGAACAAAGGAGAAGAATCAGTGTAACCTAGAGTCACCCAGGAGGGCTCCATGGAGAAGGGGAGGTCAAAGAAAGGGCAGAGCCTGCCAATTCCCCCTTGGTGCCTCCCATGGGAAGAGCCAGTGGTGGGATCCAAGACAGTGGAGTCCATTTTCTATGATCTTCAATGGCTAAGTCTACATACCTGGGCTTCCTGGCAATGGCAAGGGAATTATATAGGGATGTTGTAAGTGTCCTTATTTGAAGTGTCTCCTGGAGCCCTTATTCCACTCTGCTTCTGACCTGGAGGAATGGTGGAAAGGTTGTCATTCTAATACGACTTTTGAAACCTATCATCTTGTATTAGGAGCCCCGCACTTGACAGCACATGGTTGGTTAATAACAACTCTTTGTCCTCCTACAGGGCCTTTCATCTAGAGATACCCAAACACTTAATGGGCACTTAATGAACAACGCTAACCAAGAAAAAATAATTAGTCATATATATGAGTACAGAGATCAGGGACCTTTCCTAAAACTTCCGGCCAGCATGGGGCAGAGCTTAGATGCCTGACTCCCACCTCACATGACCTCTTTGCATTCAGTTAATTTTAATTTCAGCACAGGCACTGAAGAGTTTTTGTCTTTGAAAGTTATTCTTCAGGACAGTCCTATTTCATGGGGCGTCCATCCAATACAAAAGTGTCAAATGTTCTAGCAAAGAGCTCAGGACTGGGAACCAGGAGACGGGGCCTGGGCCTGGCCAGCTCTGCTACATGACTGTGTGGTCTTCGGCAGGACACAGGACACAATCTGCTGGTTGTCACATCACTACTCACACTCAACTTCTTTCTGTCCCAGTGACCCTCCTGAGCTCTAGGTTTGGGAAGCTGAGTAATCACTTTTCTAGCCACACTGGCTGCTCAGCAAGGCCATGAGACCTAGTTCCGGTCCATGACACATAAGAAAATTCAGCTGGTGTTGTGAGAAAAGTCAGAGCTAGGGCGAGCATTACCCATTCCCTCCTTCCTCTCTTGAGTAGGTGAAATTTAAGAAGTCTCAGAGGAACCCTGCAACCAGAATGGAAACCACCAGGCCAATGTAGAGATAAAAAGACTCTGGGACCTTAGCAATGTCAAGAAGCTGAACCGACCCCTGTAGCTACCTACCCCAGACTTCTTGTGTTAGAAAGAGAGACCCATGTGTGTGGTTTTTTAAATTCTGGTAGAATATACATAAGAGAAGATGTACCACTTTAGCCGTCTTTAGGTGTCGCATTCAGCGGCATCCGATACATTCAAATTGTCCTGCAAGCCGTCACCAACCAGCCATCTGTAGAACATTTTCTTCTTCGCAAGTAGACTCTGTACCCATTAAGCAATCACTCCTCCCATGTTTGTTTCCAAAACAGAAAATAAACTGAAAATTAAGTAAAGATATTATCAGAAACATCTAGCTCCCCACTTATGAGAGGCCCCTGGCCACGTCTGAAAAAGGAGCCAGGCCAGCACTGGTAGGAACTGGGGTCAGAACACCTGGGTCTGCCCCTTACAGAACATCTGGTCTACCCCTTGGGACACCCTGGAGCTGTATCCAGTGATGCCAAGTGGGGTCCTGGTGATACCCTTCCTGCCTGAAGAGAGGTAACTATGGCCAGGAAGTCTGTGCCAAGGGCAGCCTGAGCCAGAGCAGGACTAAGCCGGGGGGGGGAGGGGGTGTTGTTGGATGAGCAGCTCCCATGGGAAAGACACCTCAGTCGTTCCTTCATTCACTCAACAAGGTTTTTCTGAGTAACCACACTGTCCCTGGCACCATCCCCAACTATCTGGATACGATGCTAAACAAGATCCTGCTTTCTCACGGCTTCCAGTCTCCAAGGGATTAAATGCTTGAAATTCTAGGCACTGAAGGTCACTTCTTGAGGGTTAAGAGCGCTATAAAATGAGATAATCCACTTAATGGGATTAGCAGGATACCTGGCCCACAGTAATCACCCAGTAAGTGGTGCCTATTTCCATGGATTAGCTCTGTGATCTTGAGCAAATTACTTAACCTCTTCAAGCGTCAGTTTTCTCATCTGTAAAATGGGATAATAACAGCAACCACTTCACAGAGTGATTGTGAGGCTTAATGGAATAACTCTTAGAAAGTGCTTATAAAAATCCCTAATCCTGGGGCGCCTGGGTGGCTCAGTTGTTAAGCATCTGCCTTGGGCTCAGGTCATGATCCCAGGGTCCTGGGATCGAGCCCCGCATCTGGCTCCCTGCTCGGCGGGAAGCCTGCTTCTCCCGCTACCATTCCCTCTGCTTCTGTTCCCTCTCCCACTGTGTTTCTCACTGTCAAATAAATAAAATCTTAAAAAAAAAAAATCCCTAATCCATAATAAGTACTCAATAAAAGCCGATTGCTAATATTCTTATTATATTACCTATAACCTGAAAAAAGAATAATTCAGGACTCTATGCTTTTGTGGGGATAGGGACATGAGGGATCATTGTTAGGAGGTCGTGATGTGTTTCAGAAGGTGAATTGGGATGGAGGAAGCATGAGTCGGTCAATGAAGAGATCAGTCAAGCTCTTCAGTGTAGAAGCCCTTTCTTATAAATAAATTGCAGAAACATCCCCACATGGGGGATACCAAGATGCAATGAACCCAATTCCTGCCTTTAGGGACAGCTGGGTCTAACAGGGGCAAACATGGTGAATACATATTTCAAATTATAGCTAGGCTGGGATAAGGGTAAGTGCATCCTAAATATTCCTTTTAACAAAGGTTTTCAGCTCCCAGGAAGAGCCTTTTCATTTCCTTTAGCCTTCCTGGTTGCAATAATTTGACATAAACTTACCAATTCACCTTACCCATAAATCAGATTTTAATCATCTCTTTCCATTTCATTGCAGTATGGCCCCTCTTCTAGGACAGCATTTGTGAGCAAAATGCATGTGGACAAGACTTTCTCCACAGGGCCATATTATAACCAAGGAAATGAATTCCCTCTCTCGAGCTCATAAAATGCAAAAATAAAATCAGCATTCGAGCTGAGGGCAGAGGAAACCAGGCGCGCATACTGAAAACCTTCCTTCTGCAGGAAGCACGCTTGGAGGGGCTGATCTGCATTTACCTTCACGCAGGTCTGGGTTCTGCAGCATGGGGCGTCCTGGCAGCCAGCCGCCAGGTCTTGCACAGCCCCTCTGCCCAGGAGCCCATGTGTGACCGGCTGCAGGGCCTTGCGGCTGCTCACTAATCTCCCAGGCTCTTTCATAAGGAACATAAACTGTCTCTCCCCTGCCCTTCTCCCCACCTCACCAGGCGGCTTCCCTGGCTCTTTGCAAAAAGGGCTATCACTAACCCCAGCATGGGGGGTGAGTTCCAGAGAATCGAATATTTTGCCAGTGACCCTGGGGAATGGAGGAGAGGGTAAGTTGGGGGGCAAATCTTGGACAAACCGTGGTGTCCAGTCCACTTCCTCCTTTCACACCCATCATCCAACAAGCACATAGCAAACACTGATGGAATGGGGCCTACAGTGCCTGGAAGGATCCAGAATGCAGGGGGTGTATGCGTGCACCCGGCCCTGGGCAAGGAGACCTTGGCTCAAATCCCTGCTGCCCACTTACCAGCTCTGCGCCCTTAGGCAATTCCTTAATCTTTTTGTGCCTCAGTTACACACACACACACACACACACACACACACACACACACCCGCCAATCAAGTACTAGCAGTGCCACCACCTTCCCCGGGGATGGTGTGAGAATGTAGGCTCCCAACACCTGGTGCTCACCAAGACCTCAAAGGTCAGTTGCTGTTTCTGTGTTTATAAAGTCAGGTCAACAAGGAGAAGCAGTCCTAATCCCACTGCTTCCTCCCTCCGCATGGAGATGAGGGCTGGTTCAGGACATGTACAAAAGCTTTCCAGTCCTGACTTGAAATCTGTGTCCTCCCGCCCAACAGCCCTCTCCGGGGCCCACTGCCGGCACCCAGCAGTGACATCCCCCCAAATCACAGCCTACAGAGCCCTGCTCCCTTTGAGCAACCACTACACCGGCTCCTGCGTGGCCTTATTAAAACATTCTTCAGCCATGGCTGACCTCTTTCTCTGAAATCCCTCTCGTTGCACTTTTGGGGTCCCTAGAGCCTCACCAGACCCATGGCCTCCCCACTTGTTCGAGCTGGACTCCCTGTGTCCAGGTGGAAATCTTAAATGAAGTCCCACCATACACAAGCACGGGGAGAATGGTGGCCAAAGGGGGACTTGAGTTTTATCAGCAATGTTCTAATTCTTTACAAGAAGAATATACTAGCATATTCCATGCAATATTAAAAATTAATTTTTTATGAAGTCCTCTATGGTAAGCAGACCAAAGCTAAGTCACTCTGGCTGAAACCTCTCGTCCATTCAGCCCCCCCCTCCCCCACTCACCAATGAGAGCCCTGGGGCCCCACCTCAATACCCCTAAATTATTCAGAGCCCAGTTTGAAAACCTCTAGTTTTATAAAGGAAGAAATTGAAGGCGAGAGAAGTTTGATGCCTTGCCCAAGCACCGGGAGCCCGATCAAGGCCAGGGCTTGAACTCGAACCAGGGTCCCCTGACTCCCATTTTGGCTATTCCTGACATATTGAGTCATAATCCCCAGAAGATTGCTTTTAAAATGACCAGCGTATCACCAGCGAGGGGCGGCATGTAAAAACTTAGGGATTCCCGCAGGCACGTTCATATTAATCAGCTTCTCAAATTAGTTGCCCGGCTCCTTGGAACGTGGTGCGGGGAACCTGAAGGGCCTCCTCTGCTCCACTCATGGGAAAGTGGAAGAGGAACAGCAAGGCCATGCACCCTTTAAGCCAAGAAAAGTCAGAATGTGGGCTGCCACAGCACTGCTACTAGCCGTAGAGCACCTTAAGGCTCATAAGAAAAAAGGTGCCCCTTCCTCCAGGCAGACACAGCCCCCATACCAGAGTACCTGACTTCCTGAGTGGAGAGCGGGCTTGATTTCTGCTCTCTCTCTCTCTCCATCTCTCAGCCAGGGCCCTTTGAGCAGGCCACAACCTGCCCAAACACACATGGCGACCCTGGTCATGGAGACAGTGGTAAGTGCCTGGGGTAAAGAAAATTGAGGGAGAGGGAGGGCTTTCACTCATTGTTCATTCATTCATTCATTCATTCATCCATTCATTCAGCAAATAGTTACTCGAGTTTACTGCGCCAGGCACAGAGGCGCAGGGGAGAATACGTGAGCAGTCACTCCCCCTGAAGTGGGAGGAAGGCCTTGACAACAGGGAAGGAGCTGAGTGGGAAATGGCTTTTGGTGAGGCAACCAACCGTGCTGGCCACGGGACTGCAAAGGAGGGACCCAGAGCCTCGATTTGAAGGTGGGCACCGGTGGCAGACAAAATAATGCCCCCTCTCCCACAAGATGTCCCTGTCTTGTCCTTAGAACCTGTGAATGGGATGAGGTCATCCCAGATAATCCAGGTAGAATGAGTGTAATCCCAACAGCCTTTAGGAGTCAGATGCAGTAGAGGGAGAAGTGACAGATGCATGAAGCACAAGAAGGATTTGACCTTCAAGCTGTTTCTGGCTTCAACATGAAGGGGCCACGTTTCTGAGAAATGGGGACCTCACTCCCACAACCACAAAGAACTGAATTCTGCCAAGCATCTGAATGAGTTTGGAAGCAGATTGTCCCCCAGAGTTTCCAGAAAGGAAAACAGCCCTGCCTTGTGGAACACTGAGCACAGAACCCAGCCAAGCCCACCTGGACCTCTGACCTTCAGGCCCGAGAGATAGGAAATGGGTGTGGTTGTAAGCAGCCAAATACACGGTCATTTGTTGGAGCAGCAACAGAAACTGAAACAGATTCCCAAAGGAGAACGTATCCATGTTGAGACTGCAAGAATGAAGAGAATTCAGCAGGTAAAGGGAAGCATGAGCACAAGTCTGGGGGAAAGACATGTTTGGAAATCAGGGAAAGCTCCTTTGAACTGAAGTGTGGTGTGAGGGACAAGAAGGAAAGGAGAAAGATTAAAAAAACAACAAGGAAGGGGAATAAGTGGGAACTAAATCCTACTAAATGAACTAAAGGAGGTGGGTCCTCAAGTGTCGAGCTTGGGCTTCACCAGGATGGCAACGGAAAGCTACTAAAAGGTTTTAAGCAGAAAAGTGATGAGTCAAATGAAAATCTGGGCCCATCACGTTACCTGAACCTGAACCTGAACCCATGGATGGGTTCAGAGCCCACGTGTGAAATGTGGTCTAGAGATAGGGAGCTGGGGATCACCGTTACATGCAAGAAAACCCTTTGGGCCTTCAGGAGACAACGCCTATGAAGAAAGGGGTTAAGAACTGGGAAATGGGAATGTGCCTTCGAAAGCTTTCACCTACACCTTTTTGTCTTGGGAACAACCCTGAATAAGCGACAAACTGAAAACTGGGCCTGTCTTCTTCAAATCCCATTGCCCGAGCCTGGTGCCAAGAAGCCCAGGGATGCTCAATAAAGGTTAATTGAACGAAGGAATGTGACTCAAGAAGGCAAACAAGATGGACCCCCAGTGGGCAATTCTCTCTGATTATTTGCTATCAAATGGAGGACATGTTTACTCTCCACTTTTCTTAAGTAGCTCCACTGCCCCAGGATGCAGTCCTGCATGATTTGAGTGACTGAATTTAATCCCAATAGTCACTTCAATTATTTGCTCACTTTCAAAATGGAACCTCTCCTTGGATGATGAATGCTCCTTTCTTGGGAGGACTAAGACGTCAGATGTCGAGTGTTTGATTTCACCCTGCTGGGGTGATTGTAGAGAAAGGGGGGGGGGGGTGAGTAGACAGGATTTAGCATCCACATGTGTACTTTACTATTTTTCATCCCTGGAATTTATATATAAGGTATAAAGAGAAACTAATCAAAGGCAACCGTTTCACATCCCGTAAGAGACCATTGGGAATGAAAGCCAGGAGGAGTACGAAGATCCAGCCATCGTTGGGAATATACAGGTGTTACTGTAGAGGTTTTAACCCACTCAGCCACTTACTAGCTGTACGTAGTTCCTTACCACTCTAAGCATCAACTCTCTCGGCTGTTATCTGGAAGCAATAAGAGCACTTAGGGTGCCTGGGGGCTCAGTGGGTTAAAGCCTCTGTCTTCGGCTCAGGCCATGATCTCAGGGTCCTGGGATGGAGCCCCACATCAGGGTCTCTGCTCAGCGGGGAGCCTACTTCCCCCTCTCTCTCTGCCTGCCTCTCTGCCTTTCTCTGTGTCAAATAAATAAATAAAATAAAAATAATAAGAGCACTTACTGCGAAGGGCGGAATGAAGATGAAATGAGATAATGCATGTAAAGAGCTCAAAATAAACCTCCCATATTGCACGTTTTCAATACACGTTAACTCGTGTGTTTGTTTGCAGCAGCCCATTCCCAAGGTACCAGAAACCACGTGGTGTAAACAACAGATACTTAACATCTCACCGTTCTAGAGGCTGGAAGTCCAAGATCAAGCCGTCAAAAGGTTGGTTTCTTCTGGAGACTGTGGGGGAGAATGTGTTCCCTGTCTCTCTCCGAGCTCCTGGCAATTTGCAAGCAATCTCTGGTGACCCTTGGCATCTGCTGCATTACCCGGGTCTGTGCCCTGACCTTCACATGGCATTCTCCCTGTGCTGCCTGTGTCCAAACTTCCCCTTTTCTATAAGGACACTGCCTAAGAGGCCATCCTACTTCAGGATGCTCTCGTCTTAATTACATCTACAATGACCCTATTGCCAAGTAAGGTGATATTCTGAGAGCCTTAGAACTTCAACATGTGAACTGGGGGAGGGACACAGTCCAACTTACAATAGTATTATTACTAGTAACATTACTCCTATGCTTGGTTCGGATTACCATGTCGATATACCTATCTCTGTTTTCAATTTTTTTATTTTGAATTCATTCAGACAAAGAGCAAAATTGCAAAATAGTACAAGAGCTCCCTTGTAACTATTACTGAGCTTCCCCTAGTATATTAAAATCATCCAAAATCTTAGTACAAGTATGCGAAGCAGGAATTTAATGTTGATCCAATACTATTAACTAATCCCTAGACCTGATTAAAATTTTGCCAATTGTCCCACCAGTGTCCTTTTTCAGGCCCAGGATCCAATCCAGGATGAACACTGCCTTGACTCTCATGCCCTATAATCACCTCAAATCAAAGACAGTTTCTTGGTCTTCCCTAATCATGTGTTATCTTGGCGTTTTTGAAAAGCAGTGATCAGTTATTTTGTACCATGTCTCTCCACTTGGGTTTGCCTGATGTTTCCTCATGATTAAATGTAGGTTCTGCATTTTCGTCAAGAATCCCACACAGAGCCATTTCCCCTTCTCAGTGAATCTATCAGGAGGTTCATGGAGTCAGGTTAGTCCAGGACTGGTGATGTTGACTTCGATCACCTGGGGTTTAGGCGGTGTCTACCGCGTTTCCCCACAGGAAAGTTTCTATTTTTTCCTTTAGAATTAACGTATCTAGTAGAGAGATACTCTGAGAGTATGTTAGTATGCTCTCTCTTCTCATACTTTTAGCCACAAATTTTAGCATACACTGATACTTGCCACAACAATAGCTTTCCCTGATGATGATCTATTTTCATCATTCTTTCTACATTTATTAGTTTGCATTCTACCATAAGGAGGGCTTTCCCTTCTTCCTAGACTCTTTTTAATAAAACATCCCCAAATTTGAGGTTATATCAGAATAGGCCATTGAGTTGACTTTCCCAGGATCCTTGATTTCTTTTTTTTTAAGATTTTATTTATTTATTTGACAGAGAGATAGAGAGCACAAGTAGGCAGAGCAGCAGGCACAGAGAGAGGGAGAAGCAGGCTCCCTATGGAACAGGGAGCCTGATGCAGGACTCGATCCCAGGACCCTGGGATCATGACCTGAGCCAAAGGCAGCCACTTAACCGACTGAGCCACCCAGATGCCCCAGGATCCTTGATTTCTGATTCTTGGATCTGCACAGTTATGAGGTATTCACTTACATGCCTGCATAAACAGGGGAAAAAAACTTCCTTATTCTGCATTTCAACCTCATGGTTTTAGTTCCCATTAATAGAATCTTTGAGGGAAGCATGTGCTAAACGCTTTGCGGGGTGAAGAGGGTGTTTAAATTATTCAAGAGAACTGCTTTTATACAATTCAGATGTACCCGTTTACACATAAAAATTAATGCTAATTAGACATAATTTCCATTTATTCATTAAAACAAATCCCAGAGCATTCCAGAAATCCTCAGTCTCGTGTTATTCTAGGCGCAACTGTTTTTCTTAAAACAGAAAAATCCTAACTTTGTCTTTTACAAAAACCCTGTCACACTAACAGTAGGGCCTTCTCGCTTCTCTTTTGTGGCCACCTCCTCCTGTCCTCCTCCTAATCAGGCAGGCAGTCGGTCAGACCTACTGTGCCCCGGCCTCTTCTCCAAGCGCTGGGCCACACTGCGAACTGAACAGCCCCGAACGTCTGCCCTGCGGAGCTGCCAGAGTCAGGGCGGGAGATAAACTGCAAACACAGTCCCGAATCCCAGAGGGGGTAGTTCAGGACGCAGCAGAAGAGAAGAGAGTAACGGGCAAGCGAAGCTCCATTTTAATTTAGATAGCGTGGACAGGAGACCCCCTGGATAAGGGCAGGGGGTCAGATGTGACGAGAACTGAAGGATGTGAGAGAGGAGCTGGCGGGGAGGTGGGGGGGGGGTGTGTGCTGGGGGCTGGGGGCTAGGCTGAGAACATTCCGGAAAAAGGAACAGCAGGGGCCAGAGTTCTGCTTCAGGGGCAATGACTGGGCCGTATTTGCTAGTGGGAGGAGTTGTTGTGTGTCCTTCCCCAAACTGGTGCACTGTTGCTATATACATACACAGCCTTGTTTTATTAAGTCTTAAGCGTTTAGCGTCTTCCAATTTACTTACTCCCCCCCACCACACTGAATCTTTTTTAATAATTTGTTTCTAATGTGTTTCATCATCTGGAAGAGTACACTATATATGATAGATAGGTAGGTAAATGATAGATAGATATTAATAAAGATACATATACAGAGAGAACCCAACTCCTTTTTGTGATGATTGACAGTCGATGGCTTTTAAGCCTCACCCCTCCTTCTTAACTCCTGCCCCACACCCACATTTGCGCAAGCTCATAAGCAAGCCTGGGTGCTCCCTCCTTTGGTATAGCATCGGAACCAAATTTTGGGTGAAGGTTCACAGCCCCCCTCCCCCACCCCCCGCCACACACACCCCTGCACTGTTCAGTAGTAGCACCAGCCACACGGGGCTACTGAGTACTTGAAACACGGTGAGATGTACAATACATGTCAAACACACACCAGGTTTCGAAGATACTATGAAGGAATGTAAAATACCCCATTAATAATTTTATGTTGATTATATGTTGAAATGGTATTTTGTTTATACGAAGTTAAAGTACTCTTAAAATTCATTTCACCTGTTTCTTTTAACCTTTTTAAATGTGGGTACTAGAGATTTCTAAATCACATGTAGAGTTCATATTTGTGGTTCACTTTCTCTTCCTGTTGGAAAGCACTAACATACCAAGGAATTAACAATGGGTATATCCTAGGGTTTTTAAAAAATATCCTTCTCTCATCCTCTCTGTAGTTTTTTGAAAATGTATTACAAAGTAAAAAGATGCTTTCCTAACAGTTGTCCGTGGACATAGGGGAGCTGTTTCGGGGCTCAGAGGAGGAGAGATTGCCCTGCTCAAGAATTCCAGACAGTGAAGAGATGTTCCAGTCCGTCATGACCCTAACACTGAAGTCCAGCCCCTGTCTGCACATGCTCTGTGAGGGGCAGGCAGCCTCCTAGAAGTTTCGGAGGAAATGACTTTCCACTGGCGATTCTAGAGTTTGCAACTGCATTGATGTGCCGAAGGCTGTCAAGCCCTGGGTCGTTAGATAGAGGACCTACAAATCTGGTGTGCTGTCGTCCAAAACAAGGCGTGGCTCACTCCACTGTTTTGTGTGCATCCCTGGGGTGGCCATTTGCACTTAACCCAACCCACCGTCTTTACAAGCCTTCAGTGTTTAGACCCTTGTTCACAAACCAGGAGGACCAAGGTCAGGATGGTGATCCAGGCACAGACCAGCCTGCTGTCCTTGGTAATGCTTTGGAACAAACTGTGTGTACTTAATCATGCAAAAATGCTGTTGTTTTGAGCAGGCCAGACTTCAGAACATGCTTGGCTAGTCCAGCAACTGAGGTTTTTATTACCACTGACTCTCAACCCAGCCATTTGCATTCAGGTAGCCAGCCCTTTCTACCAGAAGAAGAATGGATAAGAGAAGAAGGAGCAGAAGAAAAAACAAAAAACAAATGGATTTAACTGGATCATCGCATAAAAACCGTAAATATCGTATCACTTTTCAGAAAAACTCACCATCTGCTTTCAAATGATTTTGCAATTTGTCTCTTCTTTACACAAATAAATTTAGAAAACTCAGTCTGAGTAATTTCAATCCTGTACATTTTAAAACTTGACTGTTAAGAGAAATACTGAGTACTGAATCTCAAAAGGCAAGTATATACAAATAAGCAATTTGTGAGTTTACATTTGGCCCTAGATCCAAAAAAGGGAAGAATTTCATTTTGAAATAATGACAAAGTTATTCAAATATATACAAACAAAGGCTCATTTTTGGCTTTATTCTTTTAACTCTATAGACTGAAGCCATCATTAGCTACTAGAATTTGAATGCCAAGTTTTTAAAATAGCTCTAATGAGTATAATTCACATATTACACAATTGATCGTTTAAAGCATACAACTCAATGGCTTTTGATATATTCACAAAGCTGTGCGTCCATCACCACAATCTATTTTAGAATGTTTTCAATACTCCAAAAAGAAACCCAGCACTCCTTAGCCATCAGGCTTCAATCCCAGCGTCCCTCTCCTCTTTGGGAGCCAGAGGCAACCACTATCTACTCTGTCTCTGTGGTTTGCCTGCTCTGTACATTTCATGTACATAGAATTACACAATATGCAGTCCTTTGTGCCTTCCTTCTTAGCATGATGTTTTCAAGGCTCAAACATGTGATAGCATGTATCAGGACTTCATTCTTTTTATTGCTGAACAATATTCCATGGCATCGATAGGTCATGTTTTATTTATCCATTTATCAGTTGATGGACATTTGGGTTGTCTCTGGGTTTTGGCTATTATGCATAATGCCACTATAAATATTCATGTACCTAAGAATAATTTTAAACTGAAGTAGTTCTTGCTTTATGGCATGGATGCATCCAAGGAAAGTGGGCATAAAGCAAACTTCTGCAAAGCAAACTTTGCTTGTCAAAGATTGCCAATCATAAATTATATTTTCCCAGGGAAACATCTCACAGCCTGATTTGGAAACATAAAGAAAGCCCCTCCTAAAATGGTTTAGTCTTTAACAGATTCAAACACACACACTATTTATTGCATGACTACTAAAGGCAACATGCTGTTTGTGGTGGATTAATAGTTTTGAAATATTAAACAATGTTTTTCTGTGTATTTCTTTGCACCCCTTCTCCTCTCCCCAATCAGTCATTCACTGTCTCAGGCAAGGGATAACTGAGAAGAGGAGGAGAAGGGAGGGGAGGAGAGAGGGAGGGGAGGAACAGGAGGGAAAGGGAAGGAAAGAAAAGGGAAGGGGAGAGAAGAACAAAGTAATTGGTTTTTAACTTTTGAATCTCAAAAGCCAGGTAATAAATTTGGGAACATAGGTGATGAGTCAGATCAAAGCTTCCTGTCCCTCTGCCCCTCAACTGCATTAAGTTCTTCAGAATTGAAGGAAAAGGAGTGTAGGAGGAACAATGAGCTCAGGAGGGGAATATGAAAGAACTCCACGAAGGTTTGTGAGATCAGAGAGCGCAAGGAATGCACGCCTCTCTTTTCAGGTGGAGCCCATGAGAGGTGCCAAGATCTCAGAGAAGAAATGGCGGCGTGCTATGCCCGGGCAGGGAGCCTAGACAGCTTCATAGAGTCTTCCTTTGGCTCAGTTTCACCTTCTGAGAAGGCAGAAGAGTGATGTATTGCTGCAGAGAGCATCTCTGAGGTAAGCACAGGGTTTTAGCTCCACTGAGTGTCTCAAAACTGAGGGAAGCACAGTGTTTCTGTACATTCAGCACAGACACAAGGGGTATTCTTCAGACCTGACTCGGAAGAAAGGATGATGTAGCACCGACCTATGTGGACCAGTGACGAGGTCTAGCACAGATTGGGAGACCTTAGCAGGTATCAGCATGGCTAAATAACAACCAAAGACCAGACACACCTCCCTATCTCAATCCCATGTCCCCAGTGTCTTGGCATACATAAAGACCACAGACTTGGACTCAACACTGGGGAAAGGATAGGGAACTATATAGTTGACCAAGATTAATTGGTCAATTGCTGTAGGTAATAGATAAAATTAAAAAAAATAGGTAAAACCATAATTGACCAAGATTAAGTTTCTACTACTCAGAATAGGGGCTCTTAAGTGAAATGTAAGAAAAGTATATTTCTGAGTTAGTGGTCTAAGATTTGTACATGTGTACATTGAAGTACACTACTTCAATGAGACCAAGAACATAGCTCCAACGTTGTCAATGTTCTTATTCCCTGGACCATAAGATTTTCTCTAGAGGTGACCTACTTGTTCTCCTTGTCCCCAGAACTTTGATGCCTTCCTGTCCTTGGATATGACCTCTGTGAGGGAAGGGACTATATCTGTCTTCCACACCCAGGACTTAACATAATATTTGATACGTAATAGGCTCTCAATAGATGGTCAAGTAACTTTTTCTTACAGAAACACACAAGTGCATAGAGTAGATATAGAAGGATTTTTATGGCAGGGTTTTTGGTAATAATACTAAATGATTCAAACTAAATGACCATCAACAGGATAAGAGTTAAGTGATTTAGAGTAATCTAAATTTACCTGTGTAATATGGAATAAAGTGCCTAAGCAAAACAATCAGAGAAAGAAAATAAATCTTACAATTTATTTCAAAGCCAAGTTAGATATTATTCTTCAATTATGTCCTGCCTTAGATAATCAATGCCTTTTTTTGCCTTCCTCTCCATATCACAGAGATAACTGGTTTGATGCTATCCTTTGAAAGACTCAAGTTCAAAACTCAAAATTCTCTATATTCTAAGGAGTTCTTACAAGGGCCATGATTTAGGAAGATTGAAAGTAATTATTAGGATATTCATTGGTTATCATCAATAATTTTGACCATCATCACTGACATTTACTGAATGCTCACGATGTCCCAGGCACCATGCAAACACTTTTCGTGTTATTCATTTTGAATCGAATCACCTTGTGAAGTATTTTGATGCCAACTTTACAGATTAGGATCAGGGATTGTGGCAGAGAAACCATAAAATAACCCTCAGTGATTCTACCTCCTGGTGGTCACACTTTTGTGTAATTCCCTCCCCTAAGTGTAAGAGGGATTTGTCACTTGATTCTAACAGAATATGGCGAAGGTGATAGGATATCACTCCCAGGATTACTTCATATTATATAAGACAACTCTGTTCTGGTAGATTGGAGTCAGAGACTCTCCTTGAGGGCGAGGAGGGAAGTAGCCATGTTAGAGATGCTCATGTGAGAAGGAATTATGGGAAGCCTCTAGAACCTGAGGGCAGCTGACAGGCACCAGAAGGTAGGGGGACATCAGTCATACATCTAGCCATATAGCCTCGAGGAAATGAATTCTGCCAACCACCTGAATGAGCAGATTCTTGGGAAGCAGATTTTCCCCCAGGCAAGCCTCCACACGAAATCCAGCCTGGCCGACACCCTGATGCAGCCTTGGGAGACCTCAAACAGAAGATCCAGCTAAACTGTGCTCAGACTCCTAACCATGGAAATTCAATGAGTTAATCAATGCCTGCTGTTTTAAGTCACTAAGCTTGTGGTGATTTGTTATGCAGCAATAGAAAACAAACACAGAGAGGTTAAATTTTTAATCCTAGACTCCCCCAGAAATTGTGGGACTGGCTGTCCAACCCAGACCTGTTGACTCCGAAGCCCATCTTTATGCGGGCCATATCCTCACCTGCTGTCCCCAAATGCTGCTTTCAGGACTGTGAGATCAAAATCTGCACTCCAAAACATGCCTTAACTGAGTTCCTCCAGTCACTCAAACCACACGATCATCTGTGACCCGGATCCCTCAGGGGATCTATCTTGTCACCTATGCCGAGGCTACCCGACGCAACAGCAATATATGGGTCTGTCTCAGGCCCTATTTGAGAAGTGTCAGAGCTCAGTGGCCTTGGAAGGACTTCCTCAACATGTGGGCTCCCAAGCACATTCACCGCCCTCACAGTGGGGCTGGATGTGTGGACGCTTAGTTAGTTACTCAGTGAACTGGATGGCGGCAGGCAAATTGTAGCACTTTGTTTTCAATGATTTGCTGTTCAGTGGCATCAGTAGAATACCGATCTGTGTCCTATTAATCAGGAAGGACAATCGTCTAGTCTTGAGCTCCCAGAATTCCCTGACAATATCAGAGTGTGAGAAATAATTATGACATTAGATATGGTGTTCTGCACTTCTATTACTGCCTGGTGAAGGCACTTGTAAACCACATGAATCAATTTACTACTACACTAAAGGCAAAATGTTATCTGAGAGATGGATGAAAATATCTGTTGTGTATCCTGGAGACATAAGACTATTGTAGTTCACCCACCCAACATCACTGTATCAGTAACCAGAACTTACAAATTTCTTCTTTACAGCAAGCTTTCATGAAAATATTTTCCTTATTTCATTCTATCCTCCTATTAAGGTAGATGGAAAAAATCAATACAGTGATTGATTCTTTTGCAGGGATACAAAATGAAAAGGGAAATAAATACATGTATTCTATTCTGTCACAAGTCGTGTTATAGTTGGAAGCATTTAAAGAAGCAAATGTTAAAAATAATGACATTAAATAAGTGCATATTTTACGGCTTGTTTATTTACACATTTGTTAGCTTAATTCTTATTTGTCACAGGTCTAAGTTCAGAAACTGACTATGTACCTGGAAGGAATACAAAAGCAATAGAAATGGGATCTCTGTTTCCAGAGGCTTTCGATTGTATGGATCTAAAAATAACCACACAGGCTAATTCAAGCACAGAGAGCCACTGAGACATGTCTAGCCATTCGTATACAAATATTTCGTCAGTACAGATGGACACAGAGAAAAGCCTGGAAGGAAGTGCATCACAATGTTAACTGGGTCACCCCAAGATGGTGAGATTATATGTAATTTTTAAAAATTATTTGTATTTCTCAAATAAATATAGTCCTTAAGAATGAAAACAAAAAGTCTTTTAATTAGCTCTAACATTGACTAAACAGATGCACCAAATCCACCAAAACAATGATGCACACTCATTCTTCTTTGAGCAAAGAACCATTTAGGGGGAAATAAAAGAATATTCACAGTCCCATATTCTTTCTTTTTAATTGTCTTCTTAAAACAGTAATATTGGCAATGGCACTTAAGTGTTCCTTCATTATTTTCCCCTCAGCAGAAGCTCAGGCTTAGTTTATTATTTTGTTTATGCTTTGGCTAAAATTTCAAAAATTGTACAGCAGCACACGCTCTGAAAGACCGGATTGTAACGCAGCACCTTTGAACCAGCTTGCCTGAGCGCTGGAGCAAGGGTTCCTGGGACTGAGAGTTGAGGAACATCTGGCAGCAGAATCCAGCCACGGATGGAGGGCACACATTAAATGCGGGGGAGGAAGTGGTTATGTTGAGCGTAAATGCAAAGTCCTCCGTACATGACTTTCTCTCAGGCCCAGGTACCAAGCAGCTAGGAGGATGTTCTATACTCCCTAGAGAAACGGAAAGGGGTCTTTGACCTCCCCTCTACACTGTCCCAGACCATGCACGCTCACACTGCTCACGTCGCCACAGGGCCGGCCTCTGGACAGCGGGGTTGGCTGAAGCCCCAGAGGGCTTTTTCACTGTGCGTGTAGGTGGGGTAAGAAAGGTTCTTTATATGTTGACTTTTGATAGGCTGAGCTCTCCATTCTTCAGATGAAATACCGTAGCAGGTGGGGAAGCCCCCAGAGGGCTGAGTTTGCCACGCACGGTCCCCCAGCTGCACGCTCCATAGGGCAGGGATCATGTCAGCCTCCTTCCCCACCGGAGAGCTGGCACCGCAAATGGGACCTAGCACACTGTGGGGCCCAGACAGGTAGTGAGGAAGTGATGCAGGGAAGGAGTGAAGGAGTGCAGACTTTCCTTTGGGCACTTTGGACACCTCTCACCTGGATTGGAGTAACCTCCTCACTGATCTCGTCCTTTCTACTTCTGCCCCTCTACAGTCCATTCTCCACACAAGAGCCAGAATGATCTTTTTAAAAACAAAGAAGGTTCCAAAATTAGATCATGGTGATGGCCGCACCACTCTGTAAATACACTAAAAATCACCGAATCGCACACTGCAATGGGCGAATTTTAGGTTGTGTAAATTTGATCTCAATAAGGCGATTAAAAAATTATCATTCCCCTACTTAAAACCCTCCACTGGTTCCCGTTTCACTTAGAATTCACCAGGTCACTTACGGTGACCTGCAAAATCCTATCCCATGGGCTCTGCCTACCTCTCCTACCCTCTTCTCCCACCAGCCATCACTTACCTCTCACTAATCTCTGAGCCTGCCTACCTTGCTCCTGCCTTAAGGCCTTGCCCAGGCTCCTGGCTCCACCCACACTACTCTTCTCCATAATATTCTGAGTGACGCCTCTTTGCATTTGGGTCTTCCCACTCGGCCCACTATTGCCAATCACCAACCTTCAACTCCACTTTCTACCATATTGTTTTATAGCACTTCTCACTCTCTGAAAATTATCACTTTGTTTCCTTTACTCAAAGACGAATTTTGTGAGGGAAGAGAATCTTTTTGTGTTTACCTCTGAAGAGGTAGTACACAGTAGGTAGTAACAAATGTCCATTAAATGTGGACCGCCTGGTTCCTGAACAGTTTATTCTGCCAAGCCTGTCTGAAAAAAACTAATATCTATCTACCTTAGTACAGCTTTACAAGAAAGAAAATGTTTAAAAAAAATTCTTATGGCTTTGGAATGATTATTTTTTACATGCGTGGCAAAATTAGTCAGCGTCTATCTGCGAACAGCTGTTTCCAAAATTAAAATTTCCACTATTATTGTCACATATATATAGACTATATAGTGTTAATATTCCACTATACAAGCTGTAATCATAATGCCCCTAAAGTTTCAAGCATATCTACTTTGGGGGGTTAGGAGCAGTTAGGAGCTGCTTTTACTAAAAGCAGCTAACTACTTGGAAAAACATGTAGACCATAAGAAGTCGTCCTAATTCTACTTTCCTTGTTTAGAACTCTCAGAAAGCCATGGTAATTACTTGTAAAATATATACTTACTTACAGGAAGTTTTCCTTTTGCTACTACACTCTTGGTAATTATAATTTCAAGAATGATATAACTCATAGTCACACCCTCTGAACCACTTCTAATAACATCTAAGATTCACATAAGCTCCGAGCTGCTTCAAAGTACTTCCCCATGAATTCTCATTTGACCTTTGCAATAGCTTATGCTATTGCATGCTTATGCTATGCTGGGAAAGAGAAGTGTTATTACTAGTACTTTTTTGAGGAGGAAACAAAAGTTCAAAGAGTTAGAGACTTGTGCAAGATCCTGCTGTTAGTAAGGAGGGATTCTAGCCAAGGGTTTTTCTGACAAATCACTTGCCTTTTCTTCTTAAGGCCTCATCTGGGAAACTATAGTTGCTCCTACATATTATGTAACAAGAAGCATTAGCAATCAAAAGTGCTCCAGGGAATTAAGAGTTGGTAATAGGATTAAGAGGGATTTGTATTCAATTAAAACTGTTTACTTCATTTTAATAATCTGTATGTTCCTAAAAAGTCCTCAGTCTGGCCTTTACTGTCACAAATTACACACATACAATGTAACTCATTTGTTGTAGCCATATTGACTTATGGAAATAGCACTAATGTTTAAGCAGTCTGTTTTGGATATTTTTTGTTTGTTTTTGGTATTTTTAAGGATTATGTTCCCACTGTTTATAAATGGTTTTATAAACGATAGGTTAAACTTTTAAAGCTTTTCACAAGGAAATAAGGTTTTAATAAGTAACCCTTTATATCAGGAAGTTATCTTCATACCAGCATTTAAGAAGAACTTGCTTACTTCCAAAGAGTTTTAAAAAATCATGTCAGAGA
The DNA here is from genome assembly GCA_028646535.1 of Procyon lotor. Lineage (NCBI taxonomy): Eukaryota > Metazoa > Chordata > Mammalia > Carnivora > Procyonidae > Procyon > Procyon lotor. The sequence continues at coordinate 41,391,460 of CM053607.1, read as the reverse complement.
TTTTTTTTTTTAAGATTTTATTTGACAAAGAGAGAGATCACAAGTAGGCAGAGAGGCAGGTAGAGGGAGAGGGGGAAGCAGGCTCCCCGCTGAGCAGAGAGCCAGATGCGGGGGCTCAATGTGGGCTCGATCCCAGGACCCTGAGATCATGACCAGAGCCGAAGGCAGAGGCTTTAACCCACTGAGCCACCCAGGCGCCTCTCATGTGTTCAGAGATTTTGTAAGAATTTACATTCTATGTGGAAACTCATGGATATTAAGTAATCAACAGTCTTTTTTAAATCCACAGGATGTCTGACATTTCTTTTCTAGTTCTTATCATGCATTAATTTCTCATAAGTCTTTGATAAATCTGTCAAACTAATCTTGAAGGATTTCTCTTTAAGCTCTAAACACTTAGCATTCCCATCAAGACTGACATAGCTTCTCCAAAGCAATTCCAAAAGCTAGTATATCCTTACATAAATTTCTAAGTGTTTATTCTCTAGAGATAACTCTTGGGCTGTTATTCCAGTTAATAAGAATAAATTTTGATGTAAAAAATACTTCAGGGGAAACTGCAGCAATTTCTTCCTTGAGAATTCTGTTGATTACTTGGAATGAGAAGATTCCTCAAGCAGTTTAGTCACTATTCCCATGTTTTATTACTATTCTTGGCAACCAATTGTCATTTAAAAACCAAGCAATAACCTAAGTAATTTGCATTTTCCTTTCTTTTTGCATATCCTTCTTTCCCAGTCCCCCTCTCCCTACACAGCTCCACCTCCTCCACAAAACTGACAGTCATTTTACTTTCTGTGAATAAAGAGTGTTTCAGTTGCTCACTGTAATGATCTGTATATCTATTCTTTGCCTTTAAAACGGAGTAAGCCCTATGGGTATCATTAGTCCAGTAACTGATTTTCATAAAGGACTTGAGGGGCTACTAGATCTCAAAGTGCCCTCTGAATCAAAGGTTTAATGATGTTCTGCAATTTTAGATTAAATATACTTTACTAAGAACCAACTGCTTAGAAGTTTAGAACATAATATATTGTAGAACTACCTTGTTGTTTCATCAGCCTATGTATCTGAATTAAATCATCTGGTTCTGTGGTGTGAGCCACAGAGATAGATCAATTGATGTGCTTAATAAATCATGAGATGCAGAAGACAAAGTAAAACTCCAATTCTCTATTAGAAAATACATGTGAGCTGACACATGTGATCTCAGTAAGTGGACAGGAACAATTTTCTCCCAGAAGGGCTAAATTGTGCCTACAAGCTAATAAACTTTGGCTTGAGCACCACCTAATGGCAGAGGATGTTTTTTAAAAATCCTACTTTGCTTTCTGAGGCTTGCTCACTTTTCTGTTTTATATTGATTTAGAAAATGTTCTGCTCTTTCTTGAATAGTTCTAGGTGTTCAGTTTTCTTAACCAGATTAATGCCCCTTCCATGCCTACCTTGGAATGATAAACTGCCTTTTACAATGGGAAAATGACCCAGTGAAATGAATATTCCAAAAAATTCTATTCCATCCTTAAACATTTAAATTTAGCCTCATAATTTAGAAATGTTTTTAAATCAAATCATTTTAATTATTTAAGGGTTCTCAAACTCTTCTGCACTGTGTATCTTTATAATAACCTGTCACGAAGAAAATAGCTTATCTTCCTGAAAACATGATACTTACTAGAACTAAGTAATTTAACATATCTAAGTAGCTGCTAAAACCAATTCTGAATGAATAATGAATACATGTTAGTTTTTTTTTTCAAGAGGTCCCTGCCTCAGCCTAATGTTTGTTTCACTTTGTGATTCAACAAAGAGGCAAAATATTTAGGACAGTAGAGAGCACAACCAATGTTTTAGAAAAAAGTATTTATTATTTACACCACTGAAATAGTCCCCTAAGAACAATTTACACCATGTTTATTTGAAAGGACCAGATTCCTTTCAAATACAAGAACTGTATAAAGCAATACTGTCAACACAAAACAGTGGTCACATTACATATCTGCAGGCGTAAGCATTGCAAATAATTTTTTTTAATCTTATGGCTAAATATTTTCACTGAGACAGTGTTTGCACTTAGACAAGATATAGGTGGGACAGAAAAAAACTTTTTGTTCATGCTTTTTAGGCCTGAACCAGTGATATGTCCCCTTAAAAATGTATTGCCTTTAATTGCTTTTATGACGACGGTTTGAGGCAGAAGTGCTTCTACTTAGCCACCAAAAAGAAATAACTTTTGTTCCTTAGTTTTTTTTCTTCAGTCTTATGTTTTCTATTTCTCATACTATGAGACACACTTGTATCACAGCTGACGTTTTCCAGTTTTATTCAAAGAACACAGACACAAATATAGACCAGCTCAAAATTTAGAGATGTAAATAGTGCACAGTAAGAAGAGAAACTGTGTCTATGACAAAGGAATAAAAAAATTCTTGGTGATTTTAAGCATACCAAACTAGATTCCTTACACAAAAAAAAATTTTTTTTTTTGTTTTAAAGGGAAAAGCAGTAGTTTCAAGATAGGTTTGGTCTTAGATTTAGTCAGACAACAACACAAGGAGACAAAAACACAAGACATAACTTGTTTCCAAAGCCACAAAATGACATAGTTCAGTACACATTTTTGTCAACTTTTGTGTGTGTGTGTGTGTGTGTGTGTGTATGTGTGTGGGAGAGACTCAGTACTCAATGCTGGAGAAAATATTTTTTAAAAGTAACAGTATAGTCATATAGGGGAAAAAAGGATTTTTTTTTAGCATATTGCTACGATCTTCAAAAAATATAAAATTAAATTTACAAAAAACTGGAAGACCAAGTATAAGCAGTCTGATATTCACTGCAGTGTCCAGCACTATCATAATGATTTCTAGCATAAAAGCAAGAAGTTTGTGATCTCAAGTATCCTCAATAACTGCCAGTATAACTTGTAACTACTGTCCTTGCTTCTTTGACAGATACCTGCAAGAAATAAAATAAAGATGTCTAAGATGTATCATGATAAATTCACAAGAATAATCTAACTCTCCTCCCAAAAGCAGTGGTCCATTTTAATAACAAAACTTCTCCAGATGAGTAATAATGGTTAATAATCACTAACATTTGCTGATTGTTTTATGTGCCAACCACTATTTTAAGTACAGATATTAATTCATTCATCCTCACAACAGCTCAATGAAGAGCTTTCTTTTAGAACTTATTCCTATTTTACAAGCATGAAGAGGCTAAGCAATTTGCCCAAGTTCAACCAACCAGAAAGTGGCAGAGCTCAGATCCAAAACAAGGCTCTGGAGCCTGCGTTCTCTCCCTTTGTACTGCTTGATTACCTAACGTGAAAGTCATTTGTTAACAGTGTAATTTACAAAGAACCTCAAATTCATTTAAAGATCTTATTTTTCTTGAGTAAAGATTGTGGGAAACAGACACTAAAGGACTCTGATCAAGAGTGTAAAAATAAAAAGACATTAATTTACTAAGTAAACAATTTTTCCTTCATATTACTTTATAGGAACCTACCATTAAATTCAAATTTTTACATTTCTATTTCTCATATTTACAAATTACTATACTCAGTAATATGGGGATGGGGAAAGAGCTCTTAAAATCAGAAGATCTGGACATGTTTTAATGGTGCAAAACTTGCTCATTTTGTGGCATTTATTCACTTCATGCCTTTGTTACATCATCAATAATTTGGAGATAGGGATAAAAATGCCTGCCTTACCTTCCTAGCAGGATGATGAGAATCATCTAATAAGAAGCTATATGTCAGAGTGATCTGAAAAGCTACACTGTTGTTATAACATGAACAGTTTCTTTTGTTGCTATATTAATGCAAGCAGATCTTAAAAAATCAAATTCCAAAAACTTACTTGCAGTATACTATAATCCTGTCCACTTCCCCAGAGTTTTCCCTGCTTCAGAATCTTGATGTTCATATGCACGCTATATGTAAATGTGTGCATATGTTTGTGCTTAGAAAAAAGACTAGAAGACCATACCTCAAGATAGTAATGGTGGTTCTCTTTAGAAGGAAAATCATTAAGTAATTGTTTCTCTACTGGATTATAGTTTTCTAATTTTTCTGCTATACAGAGAGGTTACTTGTACAGTGATTTTAACAGGAAACTTTTTAGTCTGTTTTACTGTATCCTGACTTTATTTTATAGTATGAAAACAGGGACTACCCTCCCATATGATTCATAAAAGAGTGACCTATCCAGTGTCATAAGTAGCAACACAAATGTGTACCAGTCTCAAATCCTCTCTCCTAGAAGTATTAAAGATCTTAAGAGATGCAGGTTTATGAAGAAGGTAGAAGTTAAGATGAAAGGGAAAAAAAAATACTCTTGGGGGAGCAGTCATTGCATTAGCAAATAGTCTTAGAATTCACCCATCTTAAATTAAATGAAAGTTCAGAATTACGTGTATACCAGCATCACCAGGCAATGTTTTCATTCACTACCATGAAAAGGAATGAACAAGCAATTAGCACTTACCTTTCCCAATATTTGTGATTTAGGTCCAAAAAATCATCTAATTTTGCTATCTCCTTGAGGTACTGAGTTAACTTTAAAAGTTCTTTGTCTTTATCTCGATTTAGGTGCGCTTTCATAAAAGGCCTTATCTGTCAGAAAACAAACATCCAACACTTCACATTGCAATAAAGAAACTAGCACAAATCTAAACTATTCTCTCATTCAAAATTAGTTAACGAGATGAAAATATTACTAAGGACATCAGTCCTAAAAATGACTTCTGCACTATCTCGGTGTAATAAACTGATAGTCCATGTATAACGTTTACAGTGCCGTTAAGAGCCATTCCACCTCATGTACCTTACTGTTAACTTTTCAGTCTGAACCTGACAATACCAACTTTCTTCCAGCACTTGAGCCCTATGTGGCTTCTTACTTTGCAAAATTGCTAGATTTTTTCCTCTTCTATCAAAACCCAGCTGCTTCTTACTAAATAAACACCTTAATTCATGCCACTCAGTTTATAGAAACTTAACCCAAATACAAGCATGCTCCAAACGGGGAGTGAAATAAATTTTAACAATAATGATCTTTATTTTCAGTATTTTTCTATAAAATTTTATATATCTATGATATCATACATTTATATAACATGTCCTCTCACATTTTATCACAAGCATTTTTATCATTAGAGTCTCCGTAAAAATATTTTTTAATTATACAAGAGTTTTCCCATAAAAAGGTCTGTTTTCCAAATTTTAAAGGTTGATATATTTTATGATGAAAAGCATTCATTTCAAAAGCATGAACTCAAGATGGTATAGCAGAGAATTGTAATTAGTAAAGGATATTAATACCTTGACTTGGGTGGTAATTATATGTGTTATCTTCATAATGATTTGTTAAATTACAAATTTTAAGCACTTTTATGTCACAGTTCAAATAGTTTTGCTTTTTCAGACATCAGCTCAAATACCTTTATAAAACTCAAGATAGCCTTCCAAAAAGTTTTTAATTAATTTCAGATGAAATGATATTCTGGGATTTGCTTCAAAATATTACAGAGAGGGAAGCAGGTAGCATACTGAGCAAACATATTCATCTATGAATTAATAAGTTTAACCTGAATGATGCAAATGTAGGAGTTCCTTGCATAATTCCTATACAGTTCTGTTTATATTTGGATTTTTTCATTTTATAAAAATTATTTTTTATTTATTTTTAAAGGTTTTATTTATTTATTTGACAGAGAGATCACAAGTAGGCAGAGAGGCAGGCAGAGAGAGAGGGAGAAGCAGGCTCCCTGCTGAGCAGAAAGCCTGATGCGGGGCTCGATCGCAGGACCCTGAGATCATGACCTGAGCTGAAGGCGGAGGTTTTAACCCACTGAGCCACCCAGGCACCCCTAAAAACTATTTTTTTATAATCATACTCCTAAAACACACATATAAGGACTGAATAAACCATATTTTGTAAGATATTAATATATCCTTATTGTGATTTAGAGAAAATACAAACTGCCTATTAGTTATTAATTTTACATAGTAACACTAAAAAACAGATGACATTTAATTCTGTCTCTGTTTGAGAACAATGAACCCAAAGAAGTCCAAACCCTATCAAGAACAGGAAAGGTTTTAAATATTTCTTATATACTTCTCTATTATTGAAAAAACACACCACCATTCTTCCATATGTTCTACTCGCATCAGAACAGCTTGGGGCCGGGCACCTCCACAGCTGTCAGTCAGCCAGGCTCCCACGACTTTAAGGGCACCAGATTAAGTCTGTGCCGAAGCAAGCACTTGTAGGAGATCCTTCCAAACAGGGAGAGTGGGCAGTGCTATTTCACAGCAGCAGCAATGAATGTGGGAGATCAAGAGAAGGTTCTCTTGAAGAATCAGACCCTGCTTAAGTCCTGGTGCTGGAAGTAAAGAGGCATGATATCATGATTTCTGAAATGAGTTTCTGCATAATGTTGAGTAATACTGTAATATTTCAAAGTATGCCTTCATTCAAATAAAAATTGTAAAGACAACATGTTAACTTTTAAACTATTAATATACAATGTACAATGTGATTCCTAGTTTACCAAGGCCCTAAGCTACTTTTACTTTCTATACATTTGGTTGTAAACACTATTAAACTGCGAAACTAAAATACTCCTATGACTCTGGATCTAAAAGTTAAACTAGTTAAGTGGAAAAAGGTCTACCATTCACTTAACTAATTTCACTTGTTCTAGCATACTCACTTCTTACTGTATCATTCTTTAAAAAGGATCTCACTAGCAGGGCAGAATATATAAGACCACTGTAGTCTCATATCAAAGAAACATTTTTAGGAATTTAAGATAGTCTAGATTATCTGCATTCTCTTATATCATCATTTCTTTATATAAGTAAATATGAAATTTTCCACTTGGTGGAAAATGACCAAAACTGAATTTTTTTTAATTCACTACTGTACTCATAATTCACAATGCCTTCTATAATCTATGTCAAACCTCAAGATTAGCAAGCTTATATTAGAAGTTTACTGTTGTAAAAATAAGCAGTCATCTTTAAGATCTCTGTGAAATCTTTCTCAAGACTTCTTCTATCAAGAACATTATGACAACAAAACATAGAATAGTTCTCAATTTCAAAACTGGTTCTATGTCAATGTGGGTAAATCATTAATAATTACCTTCTTTACAAGAGGTTTTCAAAAGGAGACATGTGAGAGATTATCAGTGGAATGCTTAAAAATACTACCTCCCTTGAATTAAAATTTGGGGGGATTGTAGACATGTATTTTTAGAAATTTCTTCAGTTATTTTATGGAATGTCTAGTTTAAAAAAAAAATCCTGCTCTAAAGTAATAGGAAAAACTAGAAATTTGTATCACCTCTGCATCCAGAGATAAGTAGGGCCCAAATGTGGGCTGGGAAAATAGTTTCTTCTAAACACATGAAACTAATGATTGCTGTTGTTGTTTTTTTTTTTAAGATAAAGCTTTTCTCAAAAATCATCCTTGAAGATCATGACTTCACCTCTTTTCCTGAATAGGTATTAACCATTAGTTTCACAGAGAATTTGGTTTCGAGCAATTCAATCTTTTCTCAAGAATGTATTCCTGTACCTCACACCTGGTAAACTACACACAAGAAAAACACTTCTCCCAACGCCTCAAACAGAAACCATTTTTAGAGAGGAACATAATCACCAGTCCATCTCAAGTACTTTTCTTCCAAGTCACCAGCTTTTTTAATTGTGGCAATTCACTACCAAGATCAGCACTGTCTCTAATCTTTCCCCACACACTGAAGACTACATCCAGAAATGTAAAA
>CM053607.1:41284195-41383157 GCA_028646535.1 Procyon lotor | reverse complement strand
GGTAAACTACACACAAGAAAAACACTTCTCCCAACGCCTCAAACAGAAACCATTTTTAGAGAGGAACATAATCACCAGTCCATCTCAAGTACTTTTCTTCCAAGTCACCAGCTTTTTTAATTGTGGCAATTCACTACCAAGATCAGCACTGTCTCTAATCTTTCCCCACACACTGAAGACTACATCCAGAAATGTAAAATTTCAAATGTTTATCTTACCAATTTTATGATGCTACCAGGATTAAATGTTACTATCGTGCCTACACAAGATTGCATATGACTTCATGATAAGATCACCATTGGCCCGGGGCACCTGGGTGGCTCAGTGGGTTAAAGCCTCAGCTCAGGTCATGATCTCAGGGTCCTGGGATCGAGCCCTGCTTGCGCTCTCTGCTCAGTGAGGAGCCTGCTTCCCCCACTGTCTCTGCCTGCCTCTCTGCCTACTTGTGATCTCTCTCCTGACAAAAAATAAAATCTTTAAAAAAAAAAAAAAAAATCACCATTGGCCTAGGAATCAAGCCACTTAGATTCTAACTCAGATTCTGTCATTAACCAGTTACATACATGATTTTGGGCAAGTTATAAATTTTCTGACCTCAGATTGTTTATATGATGTTAAGAAGGTAGACAAGGTGACTGAGATTTCTGGCTCTGGAATTTTATAACTCTAAGATCTCTAATTGCCCTATATGAATTTTCAAAACCTTAGTTTCAGTTTAAAAAGGAAAAATAAACCCTTATTGCCAGCTTTCCAGCTAACTGGAATATCAGAAATCCTAAGATTTGTATCCCTAATAAATTGTCTGCTGCTTTCACTTGTGATGCTGAAAGTCAATGTTGAGTAAGCTCATGCTGTTCCACAGAGGTAACTAAACAGAAAACACCTGGATGAGTTGGCAAACCAAGAAGATACCAATGTGGGAGAGAGAATGTTCAACTGTATATAAATTTTTCTAAATATGTAAGCTTTCTTGCCTGTGACCATAGTACAGTACTTCTGAAAATTTATGAAATTCAACAGTGCTCAAGTTCTAGCATAAATTTCAGATTACATAAGCATAGCAAGTAAAAGTATGTCTTACCTTTAGTCCATTCTGTGGGTTCATTAGAAAATTTCTTCCTATGTCATCAAACATTATGGTGTTTTTTTTGCTGTAAAACTCTGAAAACTTTCCCCATATAACACCAAGAGGCTTTACCTTAGAACAAAAATTTAGATTTAAATTTTATCAATAGTTCATCCTTTCTTAAAAGCAGATAATACATCAAAACGCCCAAACTACATCAGAGCACTCCTTTACTCCAGTAGGGCAGTGACGGCTGGCTGTGTGAAGAGACCATAGCTGAGATGCGACACACTTGAAAGCACAATGGATCTCACAATGTTAACTTCTGAAAGGTCTGCTCATGTCTACCTAACTAAACCCACTACAAGACTTTCCATAATTTTAACACAAAGATTTGGGGTCAAAGGAGAAGCAATTATTTAAAATGTAGGAATTTAAAGTATGTGTTTAATTGTCTGCTGAGCAGTCACATGACTTCCTGGGCTAATACATGCCCCTCAGAGCTTGAATGTCACATGGGGTCTGTTTTCAAAACTAGAAAACCTTAATAACAAAGTGCCCGGTTCTATTAATACAGAATTTAAATATTTTGTAGAGGAAAACTGATTGTCTTAAATTCAGTGGCACAGGTGCACAATTTCTATAGGGCAACAGGTTAACTTCAAAAGCACTATAGTTTGTAAATTCTTACTTTTATTTCTGAGTTGTTAAAATGAGCCTTCAACAGATAACTCCTTATAGGTTCCTATCTGTTGATACTTGCATAAAGTCTCTGTAAGACCACACAAGAACAGTAGGAAGAGAAGACTAAGTGGCTAAAGGGTCGGGGGGGGGGGGGAGAGACTTTTCATTACCTACTTTATTTTTATTTTTGAATCATATGAGTTTATTTTACACATTCAGAAAAATTTTTTAAATAAATTAACTTTTAGAAGTACTATTTGCTGAACACAGGAGTCTCTTCATGGTAATATGAGATTATACGATAATAATTACAGAACATTAAATGGTAGTAAATAAATGGTTAACAAAGGTTGTCACTTAAAAATGTTGTTTTTCTTTTTCTTTCTAGAACTTATTTTAATATAGAGAGCCTTTTTCCTTAGTGTCCTAGCTACTGCAAAGAATGTTATTAAAATTATCTTATTATTCTAAAATATTTTCATTTTATTTGCCTTAGTTCTTACTCTTTGTTTACTAGTGAAATAAACCCCCCAAATACTTCAAGACGAATATGGAACTTCGCAGTTCCATAGACGCAGTAAACCAGAGTCTTCATTTCCTTAGCTAACAAAAGCTTCAAGAAATAGGACAAGAGCTTTAGTTTATGACACCCAGGGTTAAAATCCTCCATCCTCTTAAAGAGTGCTGTCATTTTCTAATTATGTCAAGTGCCATTTGTTCCCTAAAACTTGGACTACTTTGTTCTCAGTTAAAGAAATAATATTGCAGACTGTTAAAACAAAACAAAACAAAAAACTGAAAACACAAAAAAGTATACAGGACAATTTTTAATTATCTATAATCTAGTCATTACCAAGGATATATTTACCTCTGGTCTTTTTTGTTTGTTTAAGATTTTATTTATTTTAGAGAGAGATAGGGAGAGTGCAGGAGCATAGGGAGGGGTAGGAGAGAAAGAGAGAAAATCTCAAGCAAACTCCATGCCTAGCATTCCCCTTGTGGGGCCGGAGCCCAGGACCATGAAATCATGACCTGAGCCAAAACCAAAAGTCCAAGCTTAACTCACTGAGCCATCCAGGTGCCCCTCCTCCACTCTTTTCTATAAACATCAACAGATTTAGAGTTCATAGATCTTTTGTTAAGGAGAAACCTGAACCAAATAAGGGTTAAAAACTACTTCTAGGGGTGCCTGGCTGGCTCAGTCATTAAGTGCCTTTGGCTCCAGTCATGATGCTAGGATCCTGCAACAGAGCCCTGCATTGGGCTACCTGCTCAGCAGGAAGCTTGCTTCTCCCTCTCCCACTACCCCTGACTGTGTTCCCTCTCTTGCCGTGTGTGTGTGTGTGTGTCTCTCTCTCTCTCTCTCTCATAAATAAATAAAATCTTTACAAAACAGTTTCTAACAGTCTTTAAATAATGCTAAGTACTTCTTTAACTTTAATGAGGTATCATGAAAAAAAAATTTTTTTTAAAGATTTTATCTGACAGAGAGACACAGAGAGACAAGGAGCACAAGCAGGGGGAGTGGGAGAGGGAGAAGCAGGCTTCCCGCTGAGCAGGGGGCCCAATGCGGGGCTCAATCCCAGGACCCTAGGATCATGACCTGAGCCAACGACTGAGCCACCCAGGTGCCCCATGAAAAATTTTTAAATCACTAAATATTCTGTTACATCAAATGGCTGCATTCCATTTTATGGATGAACAAAAATTTTTATATCCAATTCCCTATTAAACAGACATTGAGGATTTATTTTTTCTTGACGTATAATTATCATACAGTGTTTTATCAGTGTCAAGTGCACAACATAGTGATTTGACAATTCTATATATTACTCAGTGCTCACCATGGTAAGTATAGTTATCATCTGTCACCATACAACGTTATCACATTATTGACTATATTCCTTATTCTGTACTTTTATCTCCATTATTTATTTCATAACTAATTAAGAAATTTGTCTTTCTTAATCCCTGCATCTTCTTCACCCATCCCCTCACCTACCTCCTCTTTGGCAACCACCAGATTTATTTTTATTTTTCTAATTTTTCACTATTATAAACACAACTACATTTAACATTCCCCCCAAAAACAGTGACTATCACAACACCTTCGAGTAAGAGTTCAATAATAGAACTGGTTACTTGATGAGTAAATAAAGTAAAGAACCCTAACCTTTTTAGCCCAACCCTTTTCTCTGATGGTCATTGTTGCTCTTCTCCAGGGTTACACATACATTACACCAAAGTACATGCATCATGTTTTCTGCCTTTACTTATCAGTTTTATACAAGACAGGGTGAGTATGTTTTGGTTTGCTTCTAGTATCTTCCTTGATGATATTTCAGTATTTTTTCTCACCAACTCTGTTTTGAGCTACACTGTGGTCCCATCATCATGGGACAATTATCCATGACCATTCTTGATAGTCTTGCTCAAGATCCTTAATTCTATCATTAATATTCCAATCTATTAACCTGACATACATCTTCCTACATCCAACTCAACTAATACTTTACTATCCACTGATAGTAAACTGATACTTTACTCATATCCAGATGTACTTCTCAACTCTTTCTACTTTATTCCATCAACATAAATACAAAAAGTATACTAGACCATAAACAAGCCTTTAAACAGAAGTAAATGATTTCTTACATCTATTAATCCTCTCCTTGGAGTATGCACTGTTATCATAGCAGCACTGTCCAACATGAAGGTAATCTTATAATTTGCATTTGTGCTCACTCCCAGCTCCTATAAATGCAAATATTCATGTGGTTAAAATATAGTATGAAAAATTCCAGGTTTTCTGAATATTCCAGCTACAATTTCCCACAATGCCGATTTCCTACCCAACTGGCCACCACAGCTTGCTCAACAATACCAAGTTTTTTAGTTTTGTTTAAGCCAACAAATTGTAGTCCAAAGAAAATAAACTAGCAATAGATTACATCCCATTATATATTTCAGAAGAACATCACTTCTTTATTACACACCAAAGCAAAAGGGGGGAAAAGGCATTATTGTAAAATGGGAAAAAAGGAGGTGGAGCTCTGCTGTACTTTTTCTTGAAAAAGACTTAATTACACAATACATTCCACCATTAACCAGACTGTAAACACACCTCTACTCCAGATAATGGCAATTGTTTATCTATTAAATGCCCTCCAATTAGAATGAGATTAATTCAACTTGGAACTTCTAAAAAGACATATGCAATTTCAAAACATTCTTAAATGGATTGTCTAACACTTACTTTCATTTTAGCTTCAATCCACTTCATATTTGTTGCAGCTAAAATATGAAGAATGATAATATGATATAAATGAAAAGGTTGAATTTCATTTAAAAATTTTTTCTTCTGTATATACAAGTTTTCTAAGCAAGATTAAATGTTCAAATGCATCACAAATAATAATTACTAACACATTTATGGTAATTTTAAGTTTTTATAAAAATTAACTTACTTTTAGTGCAGCAACGTAGAATAGAATTTTAACAACTTTCATCTAAAAGATACATATAACCAATGTTCAGAAGAATTTTGAATCTAGGAAATTTATAAACCAAGACCTAAATTCCTGTTTAAAAAAAGCCCTGACACTATACTTTACCAATTCACCTTTAAATGTAGGGTGCCTGGATCTCCAGTTTACTTCCATGTTGCCACTACCACGCAATGCACTAGCAAATAAGCAAATTAATGTTATTTGCCAAAAGTTGATGTTAAAGATCACTAGGTCCAATAAAAATCAACATTTTGCCAGGCTTGGAAACTTAGTGCTCACTGAGTCTAGGAGCTTTTAACAATGAGACTGAGACAACTAAATTCATAAATTCTGTTAAGTATCTGCTCACTGTCAGATACCACTGAGTTTTGAGATCACGGATATTAAAATTCAACTCTCAGTTTTATATGCCCTTCTGGTCCCAAGTTACTGGACTAAACTACATAGCTATTACCAAGTAAAATGTCTAAAAAGGGAAAAGGAGTTAAAATGTTTACAGCTTGTATATGTGTGTGTGTCTATTTTTTAAAGACAAAAGAAGTATCTGAGTTCTCAAAATAAAAGTCTTTAACACACAAACACACACAAACTGACAGAATCACCTTACACACGAAACTGGTCGGCTGAACTAAAATTTTAGAGACTAATATATCTACAATGACAACAGTCATGAGATAGGGAAAAACAATTTTTTAAATTCAGTATCTATTTTAGGTCTACAATCTCCAGATGAAAAACAAAAATATTCATAGCTAATAAAAAGGGTTTCCAATTAAGTAGTCATTTTATGTTAGTCATGGTACTAGTTGCTATACTGACACTTATTCTTAAAACTACTCTGTAATACAGGTTTACTTATCTTTAGTTCTGATGAGGAACTTAAGGCTCATAGATAATAACTGACCTGTCCAGTATCACAAAGTAAGGACAAAGTCAGAATTAAAACTTAATTTATTTAGCTCCAAAGTGAGGTGCCCCTTTTCAACATACTACCATAAGGTATAATAATTTACACAAATAACTTATTTTAAATATAATATTGTAAAAAATTTTCTAAATTTCTAAGTCTACTTTGATAACATTTAGAGGAAAAACGTTTTTCTCAAATGTCATCTCAGGTGTCAGTTGACAAAAAATCTGTTCCAAGGAAGCTTTCCTCCCTGTATGGTATAAACCAGAAAACTATGTATTTAACTATGTATTTAATATAAATGGCTATGAACTCATATTAATACTGAACAATGGAGATACTCTGATTAAAAGGAAAAGTACAAAGGAAATTTAAAGATTGAAGTAACATCTTTGTGGTCACTCATCAAAAACCTAGTACAATTAAACGTAGCATTTTTCATGATGAGATTTTATTTAATTCACAATCAGGATAGCTCTTTTCTGCCTATGGCTTGCCAAGAAGCACCTTTAAATGTTTGTGGGGAGGTAAGATATAAATTAATGCACTGCTTTCCTTCTCAATAAAGTCTTGCCACAACAAAATGTCCATTGAAGTAAATAGTGTGCTCGGCAATGTAGTAAATTTAGTTTCTGGAGCAAACTCATGATCTTATCACAGACCTGTAAGTTCCTGGAATGGTCCACAGACCACAATTTGAGTAATACTGCTTTAGTCCATTTAATTTTCCTTAAGTTAATTCATATTCCTTTATTTCTGAAAAACATCACTGTGATTTTTTTTATACATCTTTCTCCAAGTGTTTTGAAACTAGAGTGATAAAGAAAGGAGAAAGCAACAATATCCTGAAGCATCAAAGAGTCTACAGTAAAGATCAGAAAGAAAAGGTCCTAATCAAGGTGGGGTTTATGAAAATAAGATCATTTTTATTCTGTTACCAAAACCTACTCTTTTCCTGTATTTAACTACTTTAGTGGTACTGGCAAATACAAATATAAGTTTATATTGTGATGCAAGAAAATCAAATATAGTTCATTAGAAATTTGCTAAAACAAATGAAAAATGTATCATATTTAGCCACAAGTCATTTTAAGTCACATTTTATAAAGCAGAATAGTTTACAGAACAAGTTTATTTCCAAGAAAATCTAAACAAAAAATACAGCTTACACCAAATAACAATGTCATAATCCTCATATGCAGATGTCAGGAACTCATGAAGATACGGCCGCATTAATTCTACTCCAGTCTCTGCACAAGACCTATGGTCTAAAAGAAAACCAGTCATAGATGATTACTAGTAGTTTGTTATCCTGGACAAGTACCTGATTATCAATGAAAATTATGTGGTGTAATACAAATATTCAAATGCAAACCTACTTGAGACTGAATTATATTAGCTGACAGATGACTTTGAAAACACACAATTTAATATCACTGCGATTCAATTTTAATTAATCAATTTTATTTATTTTGGAAAGAGCAATACGCAGAATTCAGGCTTATATAGTAAAATGTAAATTTAGTTTTCATGTAGTCTTTAAAATATAGACATTATTTTGTGACATCAAAAACAAACTGCTTGGGGCATCTGGGTGGCTCAGTGGGTTAAAGCCTCTGCCTTCGCCTCAGGTCATGATCTCAGGGTCCTGGGATCAAGCCCAGCATCAAGCTCTCTGCTCAGCAGGAAGTCTGCTTCCCCCTCTCTGCCTGCTTCTCTGCCTACTTGTGATCTCTTTCTCTCTCTCAAATAAATAAATAAAATCTTAAAAAAAAAAAACTGCTTGTGAATAAAATCTTAAAAAAAAAAAAAAAGGAATCTGCCCTGAACATAATTAAATGAAAAACCAGGGGGAAAATATCAAAAATGATTTTTAAATAATCCTCAAAAAATTTAAATGTTAATCAACAGAGAATGATGGTGTGGTTACATTAAAGTACATCCATAAACTAGAGTAGTGGTGACCAAAAAATATGTACCTTTAATTCATAATGAATAGTATTAAATGACTGAGATATTTAAAATGTCATTAAGCAAAAGTAAAAAGGATATGCGTATAGACATACCCTGGAGGATACGCTTCAAAATATAAGAATAGTTATTTTGGGGATTTGGGATTACAGATGGCTTCAGTATTTTCTACAATGAATGATATACTTTTTATAATAATAAGAAAAGCTTTCAAATATTTCATATTGGAAGGAAAAAAACGAACAAAAGGAACAAAAAGAGTTGTCATGGGTAACAGAAGATGAAGCACAATTTTAGCTGACTTACCAAATAATGTATAATCAACATCTAGTACCAAAAGCTTTTTCCCTTCCCTGGGAGGATTCAAAATTTCCACTTTATATTCTTTTACTCTGCGAGAAATTTTCAGTAGGTTTTCTTCCCTAATGGAAAAATAAAATCAGGTGAAACATTCACTTTTTTCTCACATTACAACCCATTTCCTTTGATGGTATAAAGCACTTACCTATTTTCTACTTCAACTACTTCATCTTCAATATCAAAGTCGTTAACGACGTCATCATTATCAGGAGGTGGACCTAAGACATCTTCCTATAAAGATGAAAGATAGTTGTGTTTTACCAGATTGTCTTTAACATAACAAATACATGCATAACATAAAAAGCAAATAAAAGATATGGTTTGAATTCAAGAATCTTTCCAACACACACTATGAGAAAATTTCCAGATTTTATAATTCATTATACACATTCACTGGGCAGATTTACCATGTTAAATTTGACCATTTGCACTACTACTATGCTTATGGCTAACTATATACTAACAAGTTCCCTAGTATTTGTTTTCCACTGAGTTAATACCATATATACTAAGTTTTTTATTTTTCACTGACTGCCAAACTGACAATTTTACCACAATTAAAACCATGATACAGCAATGTAAATCATATCTTCAAAGGGACAAATGGTAACAAAAGTAAACATTTACCAAGCTCTCCTCACGAGTTCCCATCATCATGATTTTAGTATTTGGTTTCAGTTTGAGAGCTCCAAGCTTAACATCATTTTCTGCAGGTTTGCCTACAATACAAGCAAATGACTGTTTTCTCACTAAAGTTCAGGTGCTGGTTTCACTATCCCATTATACAAAACCCTAACATTAAAAGTTTTGGTACAGATTCTAAAGCAGTTTTTTTTTCCCTTAAATTAACAAACTGTCACTGCTGAATTAGCAATGTCTAACACACTAAGTAGCAGCAACTAATACAAGATTTGTTTTTTCCCCAACTCCATCTCAGAGGAACACCTTTATTCAATCAGCTAAGCAAAATAAATTCATGTTTTATTTTGTTGTTCTAGATGAAGATGTTTTCCAGAAAGTCTTGAATGCTGAGCACCTAAGATAAAACTAGAATTTACTGCTATCCAAGATTCACCCTTCAGTGATATGACAAACACCATGAAAGTCCCTTTCAGATTGGATATGAACACTGCTCATAATTTTTAAATCATCATTTTAAATCATTATTACTTTTGAAGCAAAAAAGATAACTTAGGGAGAGTACAAGAACCAAGCTGTAATGAAAAAGCTGTGCTAGAACACAGATGTCAGAAATTACACTGTTTTACCTGAGTGAGACTTCTGTGCCAAATATTTAACAAGCAAACACCAACTGTCACAGGAATCAAAAGTAATCTTAATAGTGGTGGTATTTTCAAGTAATTTTTAATATTCTTATTTTTATCATAAAACAATTTTAGGAATATTCCTAACAAAGAAATCTCCAAGAGGAAAGACTTATTAAAGAGAAGAAATAACTAACATAAAAATTCATAAATATATCAATGCAAAAAGTTTAAAGTGAGGAGAGAATTACCTTTAACTTTGAGTCCAAGTAACTTTTGGCGTTCTGGTAGCACTCCTGTAAGGGTCTTAAGAAACTGTTTGAGATCTAGCACGGTATCATCTTCTGAAAGTGTGGTCACTGAATATTCCTGTCCACCCCATTTTACGATGATAGGGAGGGCCATCCTTGAAACATATGATCAAGCAGCTTTCACTCAGAAAAAGATACCTAAAAAGAAAGAGATATACAAGTAAATAAGTTAAAATAGATATATCAAAGATGTAGTCAAACTTGTAATTAAGTTTTAGGAGCAATGCAGTTTGAGTCCTTACTTTACAACTTGGGGTGGGAAAATAACATTTTCTCCATTAGAAATGTTACCAGAACACCAAAAGTACTTAGAGCTCAAAGTTAAAATTCCCTTACCCTCCCAATTTTTGGCTTAAAGTTACTACTTCCTAAAAATCTGTCCAATTCTCCCTGTTCGACTGTTAAGCTGCAATGATCAACTCCGATATGAAGAATCTGCGAGGCAGGGAAGGGGTCGTGGGGGGTAGCGGGGGAAAAATGAAACAAGATGGGATTGGGAGGGAGATAAACCATAAGAGACTAACTCTTAATCTCATGAAACAAACTGAGGGTGGCTGGGGGGTAGGGGGTAGGGATAGGGTGGCTGGGTTATGGACATTGGGGAGGGTATGTGCTACGGTAAGTGCTGTGAAATGTTTAAGTCTGATGATTCACAGACCTGTACCCCTGGGACAAATAATACATTATATGTTAATTTAAAAAAAAAGCTGCAATGATCAGTTACCTATCCCTCCCTCACTGTTTGACCAGGTTTATGCTATAGTTAAGTTCCTCCATGATGGAACATTCATATTCATTTAACACTTGAGAAGTGGCACAGTGAGTTGTTAAAAGCGCAAACTCTAGAGCCAGAGTACCTGGCTTCAGATCCCAGCTATCCCACTTATTATTATTTGACTTTGGGACATTATCAGACTCTTAGTGTCTAGGTTTCCTTATCTGTAAACTAAGGATGAGAATACTATCTACTTTGGAGTTCTTATGCGAGTTAAATTAGCTAATATTTATAAGTCACATAGACCTGGCACATAGGAAGCACTACATAATAAGTACTGGCTAAATAAATTTTCTTAAAAACTTGAGCTTAAGTGTTCCAGGCACTGTGCTAAATGAAAAGTACAGCCATTATGTGTTTCATATTTAACAAACTGGACAGTTTTTATGCAATGTCATTTAACAAGACTGATAATTGTCCCTCTTTTACAATTAAGGAAATGGGACTTCAGAGAGGTTAAGTAATCTGCCCATGGGCACACAGCTCGTAACAGAACAGGTCTTCTGACTAAAATCTCATGTTTCTTCCCCTCCATCACAACTGCCTCTATCAAATTGGGACCTACGGGAGGCAAGGTGTCAAAGATGAGTAAATACCAAACCCATAGGCACAGATACAAGCACACATGGGTTAAGTACTGGGTGCTCTACTCATCAACAATAGTATGTAGGTCTCTTCCTTCTTAAAATTTTCTATAAATTTTCCTAAATCCATTCCCCCCACCTCCAGGTCAGAGAACTGAATTTCCTAATCTCCATTTCCGAATGCTATTGCTTGTTTAATGAAACATTTGATTGCATTCTCCCTGGATTATGACCAACTGCAAGAAGGCAAATTGTGATCATAATGTGCAAAAATAACTTAGAAACTTAAGATGTCTTCAACATGTCCATTGGAAGAGAGTACCATAAAATCACTTATATTTACGCTCTTATGTTTATACCTGCTCTACTGAAATGTACATAAAGGGCTCATTTAGGGCAATGTATTCTGTTAGAGATAACTTGCTCTAACAAATGCTATGATCCTCAATAAAGAGCCAAAGAAACGTTTTGAGTCAAACTAAAATAGGGTTTAAATATTATTTCTCTGTGAAGGTGGGAATAAAAATGAAAATCTCCAAAGCTGAGAATGCAAACAGCACTTACACAGTTTATGTTGTGTTGGGAGCAGGGCAGAGTTTGGAGATCACCTGAGCTCCAGATGAGCCTGTACAAGTCATTTCACCTCTAGAACAGTATTGTCAAAGTGTGGCCTCAGATCAATCAACAGCATGATCCTACATGGTAACTTGTTAAAAATATAATTGGGGTTGGAGAGAAAGGACCTAGCAATTTGTGTTTTAACAATCCCTGTCCCAGCCTCCCTATCACCCCCATCTCTGAGACATACTAAAAGTCTGAGAGCCAGTGCTCTAGACTCTTCAATTTTCTCAGCTAAAAAAGAAAATATGCCAGATGGCATGGGCTCTGCATACTTAGTAAAGTAGTATACAAATGTTATACATTGTACACCTACACAGCTAGTGGGAATTCCACGTTGGCAACTGCTCTAAAAGACCAAGCATAACAAAACATACACCATCAAAATTTTAAATGCTGACCTTAGAACTGCTTTTGAACCTCATTTCTTCAATATTCATATCATTCACAATGTAACACACAAAGCAAATCCCTGAGTCCTTGTAGGTTTTCACATTTAACCTTCTTTCTCACACAATTCGAATACTTTGTATCGTTCTAGACCCTATCAGATTTATAAGCCATAAAATGCTTTGGGGGTGGGAGTGGGTTGGCAATTAAACCCACACAAGTAAAGATTGCATCTTTACAGTGAACCTTGGGTCAGGAACAGCTGTTTGGATTAGTGCTTCTGTCTACCATACTCTACTGACTTGCCTAGTCAATTCCAAAATCCCTACCTCAAAATGAGGCGATTAATATTTACCTAACAAGAACAGTGTTAACGCGTGAGATAACACCTGTGACCGCACTTCGTAAACTCTAAAGACAAATTGTGGCGATGACAGAATAATGACAACTGCTAAACAACTTATCTCACTGGATTTTCGCAATCCTCATCTAACAACTGTTGTCTTCATTAGACACATGAGAAAACTGGAAAAGAAAACAACTTGCCCAAGACCACGCGACTAAAAAGTAGCAAAGGCGAAAATTTGAAATTAACAGCAGCAAAAGTTAACACCTTGGAAACTGAGAGGTTAACTTTTCAACAAGCCTACAGCACAGCAGCAGCCAACTGCGAGGTAGTGCAGAGGCGACAGCTATGGGAAGTGAACGGTCTGGGATAGCATACAAGCATAGGAGAGGCTCAAAAACCCCAGAGACCGGCTGCCTTCAACAGGGAGAGTGAGGAGGAGGGATGGACAAACCCAAGAGGAGGGAGGAATGAAGTTAGGGGAGGCAAAACCCACTGGGGCTCGAGAAGCCCACGACCAAGCAAGAAGGTCGGACCGGGGGGCGGAGGCCCCTGCGACGAGCTGGCCGGGGCCGGAGGCCTGGGCCGCAGACCGGTCGGACGCGGCCCAGGGCGCCCACAAGCAGCTTCCAGCCCGCCGCGACCCGCCGCAGTGGAGGCCCCGTCGCGCGAACAGCAGTGCTGCGCTGAGGTTCCCCGGCCCCAACCGCCTCTCCGTGGGCAGCGCCCCGGGGTGCTCCGCGTCCCCTCACCTGGAGCGCGGCGGAACCGGCAGCAGTGGACGCAGGAACCGGCCGCAGCGGAACCGCGGGCGACCGGAAGTGGAAAACGGGGACCGGAACCGGCTAACGAACCGGAAGTTCAGGTTTGAAACGGAAGCGCGCTGGAGACCGCACGGCTCTTTCCCGTGTTGGTGTTTGGTGGGGATAATGCTAGATAACCGCTGCCAGGGATCTCCTCACCCGGCGAAGGAGCCAGGCCTTTCCGAGACTTTAGCCACTGTGCAGATACCTAGGGTCCCTGGACCGCTGCGGGGCGTCGCGTGTTTTGCGCATGCGCCCGCTAAGGGCGCTGAGCTGGGCGGATGCTTCAGGTGTCTGACGTCTCTGGTATTGTTTCGCCGAAGTCGGAGGTGGGTCGGTGGCGTTAGCCTGACTTCTCAGGTGTGCTGAGACCTTCGTAGGACTCGTGTGACTTTGTCATGTTCCGGATGAGGGCTGAAAGGTGACTTTTAAAACTGAAGACTTGGCGCGCGCGCGCACACACCCAGCCCCGGCACTAGGAGCCTCCAGCATTAGTAATTTTAGGAGCTTAGACTTCCACGCATTTGATCCAAAGCAAGGGTAAACTGAGGGCCTACGGGAAAGGGAAGGGGCACGCCTAAAACAAAAAACCAAAGACGCAAATCTCAATACGAGAGCTGCGATCGAGATTACTAAAGTATTATATCGAATTTTATCTCCACTTGCCCATCCCCGCCCCACCTCTGAATTTGAGGAAAGCCACTTACAAACCCTGACAAAAGAACTGTAGACTTTAGCGGAAATTCAGAGCAGTCTCTAATTAATACAGCGAGCTTTCAACGTGTATCACTTTGCCTTTAGGCAGAAGAAGAAAAAAATCATTGCCGCTAGATTGTTCTATATGGAACCAAACAAGACTTAGATTTTGAAAAGGAAGGGAAAACGCAAACATAGTATTGGCTTCAGATGTGCACCAGGCTTTGAATTACGGGTATTTTTTCTTCCCCTTGACAGAGATGTAACTGATTCATGTTTCCCTTTTGGCTGTGATGGAAGGGAAGCAAAGAGCCAAGTTTTGTGTCTTAACAGTTTTTTAGTTAAGACAAACACTATTTTATGTTCTCCTTACCTCTCTCGTTTGGTAAGTTTTATTGCATTAGTAGTGTATGAGAAGCTGCTCATTTTTTAAAAAATGAAACATTTTCAGTGAAAAAAGTACACCCTATCCTAAAAAGTGTGTTTGGGGGGGGTGCACCTGGGTGGCTCATTTGATTAAGCATCCCAATCTTGTTTTCAGTTTAGGTCATGATCTCAGGGTGGTGAAATAGAGGACCCCACCCTACCCCCTTGGCTCTATGCTGGTCTTGGAACCTGCTTAAGATACTCTCTTTCCTGTACTTCTCCACCCTGGCTCCCAAGTTAACACATACACACACACACACACACACACAAAAACTCTCTCTCTTTCTCTCTCTCTCAAAAAAGGAAAAACCCCAAATTAAAATAATTTGTAGAAAAATAACACATTACCAGTCCAGTCAAAAAGATGGCCAAAAAACAAGGGACTGAACTCCAGAATGAATTATAGTTTTCTTTCAACCCATTCTGTTCCTTGTTCATGTGCGAACCAGCTGCTTGGCCACTTTATATTTTTTAGTGTTACTAGAGAAGCTTGTTTTTTTAATCATAAATGTCAATTAAGACAATTTAAATTTTAAATCTTAGCAAAAGGATGCATAAAAAATTCTTTTTAATGATAAAATAGCCATTGTACAAAGAACTAATAAGTTTGATGTTACTCAAGTATAGATAATTTAATAATTGCAAGTGTTGAACAATGATATTTCTTAGAGAATAATGGTAGCAGATTATTTTGGACAAATCATCCATTTAACAGATGATTTGTCCCTATCTCTGTTTTTCAAAGTCCATTTCTATTTATCTGAACATTCATGAAATAAAAAATTATCTTAAGAATAAAAGAGCTGAAAAATTACGAAGTCAGAAAACAAATGCAGATACAGAGAAATGGGAACCCTCTTACTCTGTTAGTGGGAATGCAAGCTGGTGCAGCAGCCACCATGGAAAACAATATGGAGTATGGAGGTTCCTCGAGAAGTTAAAAACAGAACCATTTTCTTTCTCCTCCCAGTTGAAAAACTATCCTTTCTTCCTCCTTTCCTTTCTTCTCTCTCTTTTCTCTTTCTTTCTCCTTCCTTCCTTCCTTCCTTCCTTCCTTCCTTCCTTCCTTCCTTCCTTCCTTCCTTCCTTCCTTCCTTCCTTCCTTCCTTCCTTCCTTGTTACTATAGCACTTTGTTTCTCTTGATACCTATTCCCTTGCCTTTTACCCTATTACACCCAGCAATTGCACTACTAGGTATTTACCCCAAAGATACAAATGTAATGATCCGAAGGGGCACGTGCACCCCAGTGTTCATAGCGGCAATGTCCACAATAGCCAAACTATGCAAAGAGCCCAGATGTCCATCGACAGATGAATGGATAAAGATGTGGTACACACACACACACACACACACACACACACACTGTAATATTTATTATTCATCCATCAGAAAGGATGAATACTTAAAATTACATTGATGTGGTTGGAACTGGAAGGTATTATGCTGAGGGAAATAAATCAGTCAGAGAGACATTTACGTGGTTTTACTCATATATGGAATATAGGAAACAGCGTAGAGGATCATAGGGAAAGGAGGGGAAAAATGAGAAGTCATCAGAGAGGGTGACAGACCACAGAGACTTAACTATAGGAAACAAACTGAGGGTTGCTGGAGGGAGGTGGGTAGGGGATGGGGTAATTGGATGATGAACATTAAGGAGGGGATGTGATGTGATGAGGACATGCAACTGATGAATTATTGAACTCTACATCTGAAACTAGTGATATATGTTGGCTAGTTGAATCTGGAGAAAAAAGAATTAAGGAGCTGGACTCCTAGTAACTAGTAAGTAATAAATACAAAAGGAACTTAAAAAAAAAAGTTCTCAGAGCAACTCACAAGTGTCGTTAGGAAGAGAATAATTAAATTTCGGCCTCCTGTTGCTCACTAGATCTTCCCTTCTAATGTGTGGAGAGTAATATACTTGTGCCTCACTCATAATTCTTTGCAGCAACTAAATATGCCTGGGAATTCTTCCCTAGGGTTTTAATAAGTTGTTAGGTCTAAGAGACTAGAAGAAATATGGAACTAATTTCATAAAATCAGATGATAAACTGCTGACATCACTGTGATCATGTTTGGATTAAAAGTCTAAAGGACTTTCCTGCAGCCCAGCCAGAAATTCACCACCACCTACTTTTATCCCCATGTTCCCCTAACCCATTTACTTCCTTAACCTTTTCTCAGGCCATTTTCTCCTCCCAGTTGAAAAACTATCCTTTCTTCCTCCTCCCCTTTCTTCTCTCTCTTTTCCCTCCCTCCCTCCCTCTCTTTCTCCCCCCCCCCTTCTCTTTCTTTCTATTTAGTTACTATAGCACTTTGTTTCTCCTGATACCTATTCCCTTGCCTTTTTTCTGACTACAGTCAGTGTACTGAAAATGATTAGAATCTGCCCCATAGGGCACACTCTACAGGCTCTCAATTCAGCCTGGCAAGTTTACTATCTTTCTCTATTTAGCTTGCTTTCCCAAATAACAACTTAAAACCACAAGTCCCTTTAAACCTCAGATCTTCCAATTTACATCTTGTTCTTGGCGGATGACCTTGTCTTATATTTTTGATAAGAAAATAGGTCTCTGGATGCCTGGATGGCTCAGTCAGTTAAGTGTTTGACTCTTGATTTCGGTTCAGGTCATGATTTCAGAGTCATGGGATTGAGCTCCATGTCAGACTCTGCACTCAGCAGGGAGTCTGTTTGATGTTCTCTTCTCCCTCTTCCCCTCCCCCCTCAAAAAAAAAAGAAAGAAAGAAAATAGAAGATCTCCAAGAAGAATTGCCTCAACTTTAGACCTCTGAATCTATGAACTAAGTTACATGTGCACCTGTCTTTGCTTATTTTGCTTCTGTTTTTATATGGCAATTTCCTTCTGTCTGAAGCCAGTCCTTAAACTTGTGCTCTGGCTCCTTCCTTATCAGCTTTTTTAAAATCTAGTATCCTTTCTGGCACCTGTATTTTCAATCTTTCTCTCTACTGGTTCATTTCTATCAATGATAAGCATGTCATGGTATCTTGTCATCAAGATACCTTTTTTTTCACAGTTGGACATTTCAAAACATTGTTTACATTTGTCTAAACTTGACACAGTCTGTAATTGTGTATTTCTTTCAGAAGATTTTTTTAGTGACAATCTCTCACTGTACTGCAAACTTTGTGAGGAACCAGACCATGTCTGATTAATTCACCATTATATTCCCAGAGTCTAGCATGATGTGGCTTAACACAATGGATGAATATAATTGAATAGAATGTCAAATAATGAGAGCTTATTATATATTATGCATATAATAATGCATATCCACAAATGATTATAATTTGTATATGGCTCTGGATGCACAGGAAAGTTCTGAAATATACACCAAAATGTTAATAGTTCATGGCACCATAGGATACACTAAGTATTCATTAAGTGAGTGAATTGAAATTATCTCTTGATGACATCATAGAGCAAGTGTTTTTCATCTTGTTTATGTTTTCCTATATTTGGATTTTTTACAATAATTTTGCATTTTTTCTTTTTCTTTTTTAAAAGATTTTATTTATTTATTTGACACAGAGAGAGATCACAAATAGGCATTAGAGAGATGCCACTTTATAACTTCTTGTTTGGAAAAAAAATAACTTCTTGTTTGGGGTACAGACTCATCTCCCCATTGGGCCTTCTTTGTTACCCCATGTGAGTAGGAAAGGGCATCTCATTACTGTTGTGTAGAAGTAGGAGTTCAGGTTCTCCACCAGGCCTCCACTGATACCACCTAGTTGGGAGATTGAAGGATGCCTCATCACTACTCCCCACATGGACTCCACTGGCATTATGGGTGGTGTGGTGGAGGACTCATTACCATTGGAAGATGGTAAAAGTTCTGGCTTCCTACTCAGCTTTCTCTGACACCATCCTTGTAGAGGGGCTAGGGTAACTCATTATAGTACGGCATGAGTAAAAGTCTAGGTTTTCCCCCCGGGCTATTGCTGACAGGTGGGGGTGGGACGATGACTTTTTCTGTGATACTTGGTTGGAGCATGGCACTGTGTTGGGGGTCTCTACAAACACTCTTGTGTTCAGTGATTCACTAGGAGTACTCGCTGGACTCAATGTATGGGTGTATTCACTGATGATATTTTCAGCAAAAGGTTACAAAGCAAAATCAGCAAAGGGAAAAGTTTTGTAGAGTGAAGTCTAGCAAAAGCCAGGCACAAGCTTCTCAGAGTTCTCTCCCAGTAGAATTGCCCAGGATGCACTTAATTTTTCCATCAGCAAATTGTGGCAATAGGTATTAAGTATCGTATTCCAGGGAAGTTTTTATTTCTTAAGATTTCATTTGTTTGTTTAACAGAGAGCCCAGGCAGGCAGAAGGGCAGGCACAGGGAGAGGGAGAAGCAGGCTCCCTGCTGTGCAGGAAGCCTGATACAGAGCACCAACCCAGTGATGACCTGAGCTGAGGGCAGATGCTTAACTAACAGAGCCACCCAGGCACCCCGAGTCTTCCATGGAAGTTTATTAGAGACTTAGTACCCAAGGTTCTTTTTACACCAGCCATATGGATACCCACTGCCTAGCACCAATTCCAGACCCCCAGAAGGAAAGCAGGTGTACAACATAAGCCATTATCACCTGCATGAATAGTCTAGGCACACTGAGACATCCATATCATTTGGAGAAAGTTTAATATCAATGTAGGGAATAGTTTCATCAGTGAAGCTTCTAGACTGTAGCTAAAGGCGAATCTTCAAGCAAGACTTTCTATGGCTCAGGCTCCCACATTAACTTTTTTATGCATGAGTAGTTATTAACCAAATGTTTTTTGTTTTTGCTTTTGTTTTTCCTTGCTAGGCTATGCCTCTCCTGGTCCTTTGTCTAGAGAGAGCAGGCTTTTGGGGGCAGTTTTTGTCTGAGCCTGCTGGCATTTCTAGGTTGCCTGCATCTGTGGCACCCAGTCTGAGGAATATGAAGCAAAAGGAAAACCCAGGGAACTCACTGCCACATCTTTCGAGGTAACTAGCCAGTCCACCTTTTCTCTATCTTTCAGAGTCTTCATGTATTGTTTCATAATACCATCCAGAGTTTTTAGTTGTACTTAGCAGAAGGAATGGGGAGAAGAGCAATGACTCCATCTTGTCCATGACCTGGAAGTCTCTGTACTACTTTTATAATTAGGAAAAAAGAGATTTTAAAAATTTTCATTGAAAACAGAACATGTATATGATATAGATTTAATTTTTTTAATGAATTAAGAGCACTTAACACGAGCTCTCTCCTCTTAAAAAAATTTCCAGTGTATCATATAATATTGTTAACTATAGGCATAAAGTTGTATGGTGGATCTCTAGAAGTTAATTTTAAGCCTAAAATTGGTAGGCTTAATATAGGGTCTAAAAATTACCAATTGTAGGAAAAAAGTCATAAACTGATTCTACTTAATCTAATAGTAAAGTTTATTTCTATTATGTCTATTATGAAAATAATATATATTCATCATAGAAAGTTGATTTTATTTTTCTTTATTTAGTAAATGGAATGGGACTTTTAAAGTCAGTCAAGGTTACGGGGTGGCAGAAGATCCAGATTCATTTAACTTTGCCATCGTCCTATAGGGAAAATGTCAAGAGGAGAAACTTTCCTGTAGTTGAAGTATAGAACTTAAACACACCCCCATAGTTGGCCCTGCAGGCAGTTTCCCATACCCACTGTTGATAGCAAAACTTGTGCTTCTTATTTATATCCAAAGCTCACGCATAGGAGATAATACTTTTTCATTCATGAGAGAAATAATTACAAATGTCCCTATCCACCAATTCTAGACTAATGACCTATTTTTGAAATGAAAATTTTAGTATAATATATTGCTAACTAATCAACATTTAATTTGAAATCTTAAACAAGAACATCAAATTGTCATTATGTCCAGCATTTCACATTATAAGGACGATTTCATTTATTTGTTTTTTATATCCATGGTGACTCATAAGGGGATAAATTAATATCCCATTCTTCAATATATATTAATGAAATGTCTAGACTGTTACAATCTAAACATTTACAGCATGACAAAGCAAGTTTTGATCACCAATAAGCTGTCTGTAATAAATAGGCTACCATTATTTTATTCATTATACTTTTAATTGTCAGGAAACATTTCTTTAGCAATGTGTTTATGTCCAAAGAGCATTAGACAGGGTTCTAGAAGCAGCCTTGCCTAAAATTATCCTCCTGACTTTGAGGTAATCAATTTCCCCTGACCTCAATCCCTGTTTATAAAAATGAGCTTATTGAATAACCTAAAGATTTTTTTAAATTCTGTATTTCAGAATCTCTAGGGTTTAATCCAGTAGTTCCCAAACAACAGGGTATAGACCTGTACTAGATTATAACATAGTTTCCATCAGTCTTCCACTTACAAAATGAGAAACAAAAAGATCATGTAGTGCATTGGTCATAAAGCCAAATGGAAAAACCATGTTCGTTCTTTTTACTGATAACTATTATTACCTCTCTCGTCCACCTTTATCTTTCCTGGAATTTCCAGAGCTTCATTAATCATGTTGAAATAAACTTCACAGAGAGTCTACATTTACTATTTAGAATTTCATTGGTAATGTACAAGTGGTAGATTTTTTGATGCTGTATAAATATTACTTCAAATGATTTGTTTTGTAATATTTTTTCTGATTTTAAGTAATAGAAACTTAATCAGCTAGCTTGAGCTAAAAAGATGGGGCTGGGGGAGGAAGGAAGGTATCAGGAGGGCACAGTACCTGGCTTAGGGAATTAGCTGAATGGTGTTGAACCAAGAGCCAAGGCAAGTTTAAAGTCCTTAACAGTAAATCTACAGACCTTATTTATCCCTAGAGTACCACTACTAATATCAGTCTGATTCCCAATCTCTCTGTCACTCAGTTCCAAATTCCCAAATCCCGAGATAAGATCTTAGTAGCCTAACTTAGATCACATTATCTCTGGACTGATCAACTCCTCAAAGTGCATCCTGTTCTGCCTGAGCCTGCCCCTGTCTACTGGGGAGGGTTCTTAGGAAAGAGAGGCCTCTCTGTCGGCCAAACAGCCGCTCCTAAAGTGGCCACTACACTCACAGTTAATGGAGTCAGTTCTCTTCCTGACACTCTCAATATTATTCTTTTTCTCTTCTTAACATTCTAGCTAAATCAGTATTCATTTATCCACATTCTCGTTAATGATAGTCACAGTTTATCAATAACCAAATCATTCATTTTCTTTCTCTCCACCCATATTGCAGTTCTTTGGATTTACATTAATTTTAAGTTTTTCGACCTGCAAATGTATTTTATGCTGTCACTGTTACTAGCATTTATAAGAATTATT
This sequence comes from Procyon lotor, assembly GCA_028646535.1. NCBI lineage: Eukaryota > Metazoa > Chordata > Mammalia > Carnivora > Procyonidae > Procyon > Procyon lotor. Next base: position 41,361,107 of record CM053607.1, on the reverse strand, counting down.
AAACCAAAAAAAAAGAAAAAGAATTATTAAACCATTCCAAATTAGTTCATGGTTCTCAAATATTGAAATGTTTCATATTTTAAATTAATGTGAATCTCTCCATTAACTTTTTCTTAGAATTGCACCTCTGAATTTGATTACATTTTAATAACTTCAATTTTGACATGAGTCATGATTACTATTCTCTTTTTGGCATAATGAATCTAACCTGTAGCTTTTTTTCTCTTCATTACTTTCCCATAATAACATTTCTAATAATGGTATTCCTGCAAGCACCATAGATGTGTTATTTCATTTAATTCTCACAACAACATTATGGATTCAGATTAAATTTTTTTTGTCCCAAAACAAAAAAAGGGCAAACTATGTTCTGCATTTGGCTATGGTTTGAGAAAATCATTGGCAGCAGTCTTTTTAAAACCAGAGTCTGTTGCTTGATGCTCTGCCTCTGACCTTGGTTCAATTCCGTTTCTACTGGGGAATGCAACCTTAGGGCTCCAGTTAACATCCACAGACATCTCATTGGCATTGCTTTTTACATGTATTGATTTTTATTTACAATCAACTGTTAGCACATCTGATGTCTGATACCATTCCCTCCAGATTTCTTTTGTAAACAACTAATATGGACATGATACTTTTATGTTATTGGGAAGTTTAAGTTAAACAATTGAAATCTTCAGACTATCTTTAGACTATCTAGAGACAGAGAAAATGCTGTTCACTTTTAAATAAATTTGTAAACACCATCTTTAAAATTATAGTTCTATCGAGCTTCCATTTGAGCAATTGTGTAATCACATAATGACAGCAGAAAGACTAAAGAAGAGAAAATTGAAAAATACTTTAGGAGACAAAATTATTGTGTTTTTCTGGATCAGTAGAAAAGGCTTGTTTAATAGCAATATCAAAACTACTATACTTTATGTAGAAATTGAGTAAAATGCAAGCAATTTACTAATGAAATTCCCATTTATGTAATGTATATTTGTGAAAACTGTCCTGAAAATTGTGATTCTATCATGTTTCCATTTGAGCACTTGTGTATAACCTAACTAGTAGTAATAAAACTAAAAGAGAAAATACTCAAAATTATTGTATTAGGTAAAATTCTTGCTGTGTTCCTGGATTATTTTAGTGGACTTGTCAACAACAATAAACATACTGTAATAACCATACCTACAAATAGAATAAAATGGAAACAATTTCCTCTTAAGATTCTCTGTTTATATAATCTACAATGATAAAACAATATCTTAAGATTGACAATTCTCTCCATTTTCCACTTGAGGGATGGGATGATCACTTAATAGCAGTGAAACTAAGAGAAAATATCAAGATTTCTTTAGGAGAAAGCAAAAATGCATTTTTCCTATGATTCTGATCTTGGGAAATAGGCTCATTAGAAAGCTAGATCAATTATGAATGTGTCTCACTTCTATTTTCATGTCGTGTGGGCAAAAAAACCCCCCAAATCCAGCACTTGTTTAGAAATGTTTCTTGTTGCCAGTGGAAAATGTGCTAGGCTATGAATATCCCTCTGTGGAAAAGATTCTTGGGGAGGCCCAAACTGGCTTTCCAGAAAAAAGACTGTGGCAGGAAGTCTCTTGTCAGGAACTGTTTCCTGGAACCCACCTTTGATATCTGACCTCTGGTAGGTGGATGACTTAGAAACTGGATCAGCTGCCTTCCATTCAGGTGAGAGGATTGAATTTGGCATAATTAAATGGCCAAGGTCATATGTGGTATCATTCTATTGGCCTGTATTTCTGAAAATGTATATGTCTTAGAGTTGTCTAAGAAAGGTCTTGAGTATCTGTCAGCATGAGGAGCACCAGGACAAGTTTTCTGTCTTGCTGTTGTAGAGGAAATGTGTCAGGATGGAGTTGGCCTGATAGAGGAATGTGGTCCACACAGGCACAAGATTCTAGATCTTTGAGTCATCCTAACTTAAGGGACCTCCTTCCTCATACCAGGGAATTCCAGCACCTCTTTGAACCTCTGCCAAATGCCCCTTTGGAGCCTCGGGGACATAAAGATACTTTTTGCAAAGTTGAGATTTAAATTCTGCCTAAATCATTATTTCTCTGAAATATTTTTTCTGAAGTATGGATTTTCTTATTGAAGTTTTTTTTTTAGCAAACAGATCTCACCAAATATCATGAGCCTTTTTTCTCATGATAATTGATAATCAAAGATTCAGTGGTTCTTTCTGATTTTTTAAAAGGATTTGGCTTGTATTCTGTAGGTGTCCACCTCTTCACATGCATAAAGGATCTATTCATCTGCTTTGGACAGATACTTTTCTTCCTTAACGAAGTAAATCACTTTAGGTGGAGTGCTCCATAGTCATTTTACTTTATTGATGCAGTTTAGAAATGACTAAGTTTCTGCTGAAGCTCTCTAATCCCACTTTAAAACTGGATTTTTCTTTTTAAGATTTTATTTATTTTGTTAGGGAGGAGAGAGAGAGGGAGAGAGAGAGAGGGAGAGAGAGAGAGGCTGGCAGAGGGAGAAGGAGGCTCCGTGCTGAGCAGGAAGCCCAACACAGGACTTAATCCCAGGACCCTGTGATCATGACCTGAGCCAAAGGCAGACGCTTAACCAACTGAGCTACCCAGGTGCCCCAAAAACTGGATTTTTCTGACTGCCATGAAGCTTGTGAGTTTTGTGACTATTTAATATGATCTCTTAGTACATTTATTATTTTTACTTCTTCAGATAATTTAAAATATATTTCATTGCTTTTTTTCTTAATAATTTTTAAAGGCACATTTACTTAAACCGCATAAATCCAGTTTATTCAAAACTCTAGTTGGCTAACATAAGTAAATCTTTATGACCTTGGATTAGGCAATGCTTTCTTAAATATGATACCAAAAGCTCAAGCAACAAAAGAAAATATTGATAAGTTGCATTTCACCAAAAGTAAAAACCTTAATCAAGGACACTATCAAGAAAGTGAAAATACAATCCACAAAATAGGAGAAAGTATTTGCGAATCCTTTAAATCCTTTATCTCATATCAGTCTAGTATCCAGAATATACAAGGAGCTCTTATAGCTCAACAACATAAAGACAAACAACACAATTACAAATGGGCAAAGGAGCTAATATTTCTCCAAAGAAGATATATAGATGACCAATAAACTTATAAAAGGATGCTCAACATCATTAGTTGTTAGGGAAATACAAATCAAAACTACCATGAAACTTCACATCCATTATGATGGCTATTAAAAAAAAAAAAAGTTAAATGTTGGCAAGGATGTGAAGGAAATGGACCCTTATAAACTATTGGTCAGAATGAAAAATGATGCAGCTAGGGAAACAATTTGGCACTTCCTGAAAATGCTAAACATAGAGTTACCATAAGACCCAGGGATTACACTTGTAGGACACATACCCAAGGGAATTAAAAACATATTCTGAAACAAAAATTTGTATGTGAATGTTCATAGCATTATTCATCCTAGCCAAAAAGTGGAAACAACCTAAATGTCCGTCAGTGGATGAATGAATAAACTTGTTGTCCATGCGATGGAATAGTATTTGGTCATAAAAAGAAATGTGACTGATACGTAGATGAACCTTGAATGCATTATGTTAACCAAAAGAGGCCAGATATGAAAGGCCACGTATTGTATGATTCCATTTATATGAAATGTCCAGAATAGGCAAATCCATCGAGATAGAAAGCAGATTAGTGGCTGCTAGATGGTGTCTGGAGGGTGGGCAAGACTGGGGAAGTAGTGGAGGACTTATTGGGCATGGGGTTTCTTTTTGAGGTGATGAAAGTGTTCTGATATTAGAGAGTGGAGATAGCTACATACATTGTGAGTGTAGTAAAAAACACTGAATTGTAAACTTTAAAATGTGAATTTTGTGTGATTTACCTCAATTAAAAAAATTTGATACTATCCTATGAACTCTCCATTGTCTGATGCATTCATTATATCCAATTTTATCCACGTTCCTTTTTTTTTTTTTAAGGATTTTATTATTTATTTATTTGACACACAGAGAGAAATCACAATTAGGCAGAGAGGCAGGCTGGGGGGCGGGAGGGGGGGATAGAAGCAGGCTCCCCAACGAGCAGAGAGCCCAATGTAGGGCTCGATCCCGGACACTGAGATCATGACCTGAGCTGAAGGCAGAGGCTTTGACCCACTGAGCCACCCAGGAGCCCCTTATCCATGTTCTTTTGTCTAAGAACAGCAACCCAATCTCCCATCTTCTGCAAGTTTTTTTTTTTTTTTTTAAGTTCATTCACTCTTTCTATCCTTCAGCTTCTTATGGAAGCAGATTTATGCTTTCCCGCAGGTAGGCATTTTCATCCAAATCATGTTTTATTGCCACCTTGAGTTTTTCATTAGTTGTTGTATTTTTAATATTGTTTTGGTTGCAGCTACTTGAAACTGGATTCATTCTAATGCATTTTTTCGAAGTAGGCTCCACGGAACCCATTGGGGGCAAGGGGAGGGTGGTGGCGATGGAGAGGGTGCTGAGCTCACCACCCTGAGATCAAGATCTGAGCTAAGATCTAGTCGGATTCTTAACCAACTGAGCTATCCAGGTGCCCCTTGTTCTGATGCATTTTGATTAAGTCTCTCTTATAATACCAGCCGTCACATTAACTTGTTCCAAATGCTTTGATATCTTTTCAAAGTCTCTCTTTTAGCCCCAAGTAAAGAGTTGTATATTTCCAGGTTTTATTAGTGGCCATCAGTTTTTGTCTTGGTGATCTTGTTCTCAAACCTGGTTTACATTAAAAAAGATTGAAAACCCCCAAATTCTCTCCAAATGAGTCTAAACTTCCAAAAATATTGATGTCTCTTCTCCATAAGGGCAGGAACTCCAAAGGGCAGTCTTTTGTTTTAATTGCATTAAACTGTATTTTTAATAAAAATTGGACTATGACTGGAAAAGCATTATATCTCACAGCAACTGGTGGAGATCTGTGAAAGCGTTGTTCTAATTGACTTTCATTCTTCAGCCATTACCTCAAATGCCCGTTTCTTATGTAGGCTTTTGTGAACTCACAGACTAGGTGAGGCCCTTGATTATGAACTCCAGAGAAACGCAATCCTTTCCTTCAGAAACTTACCATGGTTCATACTCACATGCCCCATCTCCACCCAGAGAGAGCCATCCTCCTGAATTTGGTGTTAGGCATGCCCTTCTTTGCTTTAGAGCATGCCACGTATGTATGTACTTATAAACTATTTTTCAGTTTTGTCTGTTCAGCTGCATCAATTAAATCGTATATGGCATTCTATGATTACTTTTACTCTTTTGGGATTCAGCCATTTTATGGGTGTGCTTGTATTAATTTTCACAGCTGTATGAAAAATCCATGACATCAATAGATTACAATTTTATAATTTATTTTATTGTCAATAGAAATTTGAATCTTTCCAAAGTTTTTGCCTATTGGGAACTATCATGGGCTATTGTACATTGGAGTGTCTTATAGGTGTCTTTTGCTTTACATGTGAACAGATATTTTAATTTTAGACTTAGGAATAGAATTGCTTGATATATGATCTGTGCTTGTTTAACTTTACTGAGCGATACAAAATTGCTTTCTAAAGTTGTACCAGACTATATCTCCATGAGGAAAATATGAGTTTACCCTGTCCTTAAAACCTGGATAATGTCTCATTTGTGCCAGCATAGTGAGTTGAATGGTTCCTCATTATGGTTTTAATTTGCACTTCCCTGATTACTGATAGGATTATGCTCCCCTCCCCCATTTTTGGCATTTGGATTTCTGCTTCTTTAAGAATCATTTTGCCTATTTTCTATATGGTTGTTTGTCTTTTTATTATCGGTTAATAGGAGTTGTAGATAATGGATACTAATATGTTGTGCATTATATGTGTTGTGAACTATCTTCTTTCAGTTATGCTCTTCCTTTTCATTCTCTTTATCATGTCTTGTTGAACAGGAGTTCTTAATTCTGAGGATGTTCAACGTTTTACCTTTTCCATTATGGTTTGCTCTCTTTGTATCTTGTATAAGAAATTTTTCTTAGCTCAGGTCAGAAAGATATTCCCTATTTTTTTTAAAGCTTTCAAGTTTACCTTTTATATTTGATCCATGGAAATTAAATTTTTACTATGGTGTTAAGTAGGAATCCACTTTCACATGGTCTTGTTTCTCTCTTGTGTAAAACAATTCTGAAGGTAGGCAATCTAGCAATGCTACTCCAAGGTCTGTGCCCTGGAGAGAGACTACTGGACGGATGCACCAGGAGATATGAACAAGTTCATTATAACATTATTCATAAGAGCAAAAGGAAAAAACACTGGAAACAACAGAAAGAATTTAATATGGAGAACTAGTTATAGAGCACTGGCAGAGCTGAAAATGTGATGAGGAATCTCAGAAATCAGCAACTGCATGGAGCTATAGCCATCCCTAGGGAAGAAGACAAAAGGAGAGAGAGTGTCATTAGAGCCTGGGAACCAGGGTATATGGCAGGATCTGGAAGTTAGAGGAAGAGCCTCCAGCACCACTGGAGCCTAACCATGCAGCCACAGTTGCCCAAAAAAGCTGGAGCCATGGTAGGGTGGGAGCAGCAAGAGCTGGACTCTGGTCACTGCCAGAAATGCTGCCCAAAGCAGAGAGAGAAGAAGAAATACTCTGCCTTCTCCCCCTCGTCCTGCCCTCTAGTCTTCCATCTGTGCCTCTATTGGCCCAACCTAACCTGAAGTTAGTGGGCAAGGCAGCCTGAGAAATGTGGGCCAGCAAGGTCAGCACTCTGTGATACAGAGGTAAGCAGAAGGACGGGGAATGGATCTGAGCACTAACAGGCCAATGACAGGCACAAGAGACCTCTCACATCTGGCCCTAATGTATCTACCTTCTCATTTCCATCACTCCCTGCCCCCTTGTACTATCGTCTCAGTCATGTCAGGTTATTTGATATTTCTAGGCTATGCTGTGCACATTCCCATTCTGTAGCCCTTTGTTTAAACCATCCCTCAGCTTGGAATGCTTCCTTGTCTCCCTTGAAGTCTTATTCATCCTTCAAATATTATGTCCTCATCCTTGAAACCTTTCTTCTCAGTCACATTGTAAGTTTCTCACCCTCCAAACATCCTTAAAGTATTGGGGTTCCTAGGTGTCTGTCTTTGGTCCTCTTTTTATCTCATGTTACTGGGTGACGTTAGTGGATGATTTCATCCATCCCCATGACTTTCAACTTCCACTGGTAGTGATGTTTCACAAATTGTTTCTTTCCTAAACACCAGACCCACATATATAGCTACTGATTAGACATTTCCACTTGCCTTTTTTTATAATGCCTCAGACTCAGTATGTCTAAAACTTAACTACCAAATTCCTTCTCCTGGTATACTTCTACTATATTTTACTGAGTTGCCCATGGCCAATATTTAGAAATCACCTGGTGCTACTCCTTTCCTCTGATCCCTTCCCCAATTATAATCAATCATATCAAGTCCTATCATTGCTACCTCATTTAAATTTCTCAAAAATGTGCTCTAAAAATTTGTCAATGTATATTAAAAGTCTTAAAGATATGTCATGGGTTGAATTGTGTCTTCCCAAAATTCATATGTTGGAGTCCTAATACTTAACACTTAAGAATGTCGTTTTATTTATGGAGATAGGGTTATTGTAAATGAGGTCATACTGAAATAGGATGACCCCCTAATACAAAATGGCTGATGTCCTTATAAAAAGGGAAATTTGGACACAGGCAAATAGGGAGAATGTCATGTGAAGATAAAGATGAATTGAGGCAATACAAGAGAAACCAAGGATGGCCAAAGATTGCTAGTGAACCACCAGAAACGAGGATAGAGTCATGGAACAGATTCTCAGACACATCCTACAGAAGAAATCAACCTTCTGACAGCTTGATTGATCTTCAATTTCTAGCCTCAGGAACTATGAAACAATAAAATTCTATTCTTTTTTTTTTTTTTTTTTAAAGATTTTATTTATTTATTTAACAGAAAGAGAGAGATCACAAGCAGGCAGAAATGCAGGCAGAGAGAGAGGGGGAATCAGGCTCCCTGCTGAGCAGAGAGCCTGATGCGGGCCTCAATCCCAGGACCCTGAGATCATGACCTGATCCAAAGGCAGAGGCTTTAACCCACTGAGCCACCCAGGCACCCCTAAAATTCTATTCTTTAAGCCTCTTGGCTTGTAACACTCTGTTCCAGCATCCTAGAAAACAATTATAAATATGTGTACTCTTTGACCAGAATTATCACACCTTGTAATTAATCCTTTGAAAATAATTGCACAAATGGACAAAGGACAGCAGTAGTGTTCACAATTGTGTAATGGGAAATAACTTGTGTCTTAACAGTAGGACACCAAGTCCATCAATTATGGTATATTCAAACAGTGCAATGCCATATAGCTTTTAACGGTAGAGTACGTATAATGCTTGAGAGAAAAAGATATTCCCAGGGCGCCGGAGTGGCTCAGTCATTAAGTGTCTGCCTTCAGCTCAGGTCATGATCCCAGGGTCCTGGGATCGAACCCCGCATCGGGCTCCCTGCTCAGCAGGAAGCCTGCTTCTCCTGCTACCATTCCCTCTGCTTGTGTTCGCTCTCTCGCTGTGTTTCTCTCTGTCAAATAAATAAAATCTTAAAAAAAAAAAAAAAGAAAGAAAAAGATATTCCCAATATAATTAAGTTAAAGGGAGCTACAAGAGCTATTATGAGGCTGTGTTTTTTGCAGCTTAAATGTATGAGTGTTATAAATGCATAGGAAAAAGTCAAAGTATAGTAGACCTTTATGTTATTTAGTATAGACATTATTTATAGTAGTAGAATTTCAGGTAATTCACATTTTCATCTTTTTGTTTATCCACCTTCTCTCAAGAGATGTGGTTTAAAAATTAACCAGTGTTTCTAGTTTTCTTTCCCCATTAATCTCTTATAAAGAGGATATGATCTTTGCCTGGTTAATTCATAATCCTTCCTTATCTTGGGAAGGAGGAAGGAAGAAAGAGTAGGAGGGAGAGGAGGAGGGGAAGAAGGAAAGGGAAGTTAAACTGATTAAAGAATTAGAATACAAAGATTAGGGGCGCCTGGGTGGCTCAGTCGTTAAGCGGCTGTCTTCCACTCAGGTCATGATCCCGGGGGCCTGGGATCGAGCATCGCATCAGGCTCCATATCAGACTTCGCATCAGGCTCCCTGCTCGGTGGGAAGCCTGCTTCTCCCGCTACCATTCCCTCTGCTTATGTTCCCTCCCTCGCTGTGTTTCTGTCAAATAAATAAAATCCCTAAAAAAAAAAAAATACAAAGATTAGGGAACTTAGAAAGCAAACTTATTAGTGTGAACTGTAGGAGAAAAAATTTTGAGGAGGTAGAATTGTGAATGAGAGAATCCAAAGCAATACAGGTTGTGGGAGAAATGTGGAAGAAAGAAAAAGGACAGAGGAAAAATGTACCTGGGGATTAGAGATGAGATCCTCTGGGGATGCCTGGCTGGCTCAGTTGGTGTAGCACATGATTCGTGATTTTGGGGTCCTCATGAGTTCAAGACATTGGGCCTAGAGCTTATTTAAAAATTAAAACTCTAGAAGAAAAATTACAATAAAACACCAAAAAAGGGGGGGAGAGATCCTCTGTAAAGATTTTTGAGCAATGCCAATTAAAGCTCAGAATTTCATTTCATTTTCTAATCATTCTTAGCTGTTTAGGCTATACGTATTTTAATGCAGTGTCCCTACGGAAAAAAGACCCAATGAGTCTAGGACTTATAGTTTATTGTTTTCTGTAATAAACATACAGACTTCAGTTCACAAACTGAAGTATGCAAGAAATGTGACTCTATTTTTCTAAATCTGAATTTAATTTTTATTTTTTTTGTAATTATTCTACCAGTGGCAGACATTGCAAGTTTTCTGAGGTAACATTTAAATGGAGGTAGGGGATAATCACAGGCTTAGTTAATGTGATCATATGGGAGACCCATCTGGGCCGTAGTTCTTGGGACAGTGGCATCTTTTGAGATGGGCATCAGCCCATCTGGTCTTTGGTCAACTGTCCACCAATGTCTTCTGGTCTGGTGAATCTCTTTGCTAGGGCCATGCTGTTTTTGAGGCAAGGAGGACACTCACTGGCTCTGCTTTACTCCCTGGACCCCAGTGGGCCATATCTACTTTGCTCCCTACCACACTGGGCTGTGGGTAAACTCTGGGGTCTTGTCACCTTCCAAGCTTAATATGGGACTGGAGTAAAGGCCCATAAATCCACTTAAGCTACCAAATGAAAATCTGTCACTCTTGATTCTCTCTGGGGTTTCTGCCATTGCATCTTCAACTCACTGGTTGCCATTGCATCTTCAACTCATGGCTACCTCCCAGCGCAAGCCATGAGTTCTTCCGACTTCTTTCTCAAGGACACTCACCAGTATTTATCTCTTTTGCATTATCTCCAAATTTCCCTCACCCCTTGTCCCTGGGAAGTCTTGCCACAATTTTGTGCTTTCTAGATTTTTCTTAAGCTTCTGAGCATCCCTTCACTGTCTCTTTCTTCAGCTTTCATTCTGTCTTCTGTCCATGCAATACTCAGCTTCCTAGCATTCCATCTTTGGCCCACCATCTCTCTGTTCTTGCAGGTTCCTCTTCCACTTCCAGACATTTAACTACCACTTCGATGCTGATCCCTGAATGTACAGTTCCAGCCCAAAATCTGTCCAGTTACTATATATCTCTTCTTGATCTCCCACAAGCCAATAAAAACTCAACTTCTTTCTCTTTTTCTCCTGCATATTCTCTCCCCCCACACTTGGTAGATATGATTATAAATGATGAGGTTATTGAGGAAAAGTGCTTAGTGCTCTGAGGGTGTTCAGTGGAACTATTTGTTTGTGATAGGGAATGGGGATGCAAAGAAAGGCTGCATTTCTGTACCTGCACAGCTCGGGAATCTGCCCATGTCATTTCTTTGCTCTGTATCTTGAGGAAGAACATGCAATGGTCTACCCAGGGGAGTGGCCACTTGATGGACTATTTTATCATTGTTTAGAATTGTTGGTGATGTAGTCATTCTTATTATTGTTTTCAAATACTCCACATACAATGCACCCCATCTTTGTCTACACCCAGGATGGACCATTCTAAACATTTTTTTTTTGAAGATTTTATTTATTTATTTGACAGAGAGAGAGAGAGAGACATTATAAATAGAGAGAGAAGCAGGCAGAGAGAGGGGGAAGCAGGCTCCCTGCTGAGCAGAGAGCCCGATGTAGGGCTCGATCCCAGGACCCTGAGATCATGACCTGAGCTGAAGGCAGAGGCTTTAACCCACTGAGCCACCCAGGCACCCAGGATGGATCATTCTAGTTGTTTTCTCTTTGATATGCCACTGAGAACCTGGAGGTCTCCAGCCTCCTCTACTTATTCCCTTCTGCCTTTTAGGTAAGGATCTGAAGATTGCTTTGCTATTTCTCACTTCTATGGTTTTTGTCATGCATGCTCTCTCCTCTGCCTGAAATTCCCCCATTCCATACACATACTTCATTTGTAGGTTTCCCCCTACTCTTTAAGATTCAGTTTAGTGTTACCTCCTCCAGGAAGCTGCCTCTGCTCACTCAAATCTGAGTCATGTGCCCATTCTTGGGCTTCTGTAATATTTTCTAAATACTGGACTCCTGTATTGTCCACATTGTACTCTAATCTGTTCATGACTCTGTCTTCCTTGGTTATTACGCACAAAACCAAGATAGTCTTACTCATTTATATCTCCAAGATCTAAGGAAATACTTGTCACTTAGTAAGCCTTCAACAGAGGCTTACTGAAAGAATGAGAAGATGAAATCATTTTTTGTATTTCACTTTTTTATATTGATTAAGGATTAACACATTTAGTGTTTTTGAACTATTAGATGTATAAGCTGACAATAAAGGATGTTTAGTATTATTCTTAGGGCATAAGTTGTAAATTCTACAGAACACTTCATGGAAAAAATGTTTAGAGCAATCTCTTAGTATCTTAGTATCTCCTTCCACTTACTTTCCTGATGCCTTTTAAAAACCCTTATATGAACTTTCCACATATCTTTTTAAAGCCTGGGTCAGTCTCCACATAGGCTGCCTTGATTCTGCAACATTCACAGATTGGAAGACATTTCTGAGTTTTAAAGAATGTTCTCTAGATCTCTACAGAGCTTTTGTTTTAGCAAGACAGCTATGCTCAATGACTGAGAGTTTGGGATTTAATTATTATTCCATTCACTTAACTATACCAGTAAATGGTGATAGAATTCAGAATTCTGAGCTACAATAAAGTGGAATTTTAAGGAGACACTTGAAATCCTTGACAGCTGAAACAGGGACATTTAAAATACACATAACAGGGAATCAAATTTTGAAATGTTCTCTTTGCAATCTTCTCCAAAGAGATGTGCTTGGAAATGACTCCCTTCGCCAGGGGAGAAAATATAATCTGCTTCTTTCCCCTATTGCTGCCATTAAGAAACCACCAAGTCTTACAGATTTTTTTCCTCTCAGTGTCTCTTATAACTATCCCATGTATTTTAACTACAGCAGCCTTATGAATGTTCCACCACTTCTTACCATATTTTATGTAGTGATTCTTTAGTGTTGAAATATTATTAAAAAGCAGGGTGGGGGGAGATGCCTGGGTGGCTCAGTTGGTTAAGCAGCTGCCTTCAGCTCAGGTCATGATCCCAGGGTCCTGGGATCGAGTCCCATATTGGGCTCCTTGTTCAGCGGGGAGCCTGCTTCTCCCTCTGCCTCTGCCTGCCTCTCTGCCTGCTTGTGCTCTCTCTCTCTCTGACAAATAAATAAATAAAATCTTTAAAAAAAAAAAAAAAAGCAGGGGGGCGCCTGGGTGGCTCAGTGGGTTAAAGCCTCTGCCTTCCGCTCATGATCTCAGGGTTCTGGGATGGAGCCCTGCATGTGGCTCTCTGCTCAGCAGGGAGCCTCCCCCACCCCCCACCCCTGCCTGCCTCTGCCTACCTGTAATCTCTCTATCACTGTCAAATAAATAAATAAAATCTTTAAAAAGCAGGAAGCAGTGGTGTTCTAGTAAATGGATCACAACTGGCTCTTTGGGGAAAGAAGCTCTGTTTGTAGCACTTGCCAATTTCCTTGGTATAAATACTCCCACCAAAGCAGATTTCAAGCTATCAACCTGGTGTTGCTGAATGAAGAGTTGGAGAGAGGTACATACATTCAGCTTTCATGAGCCAGAGCAAGCTGCTACAGGTCCGCTCTAGCACTCCACTGTCTGGAGATTAATTTTTCTCAAGCACCATTTAAATTAAGGCTACTCTCAAATTCAGGAATCTGCCTGGATATCTAATGCTGATTGTGGAAACTGCAAATATGGTCTGTTCATTTTCTCTATCACGAGGACTGTGCTAGGCCATTTGATTGAAGACTGCGTTAGCCATTTAAATGATCTCCTTCTTCCACTCTGGCCCTAAAATTCTTCTCCACACAGCACCCAGAGTGATCTTGTAAAATGCCTAATTTGATTATGTCACCTGCAGGGAGGCAGCGTTGTGCCATACCAGGGACTCCGCCAGCTGTGTTCCGTGAGTTTCCATAGTGCCCAGGCTGTACACTCAGCCTTACTTAGCACCTCTGGCCTCTGCTTAAAATCCTTGGTGGTTTTTTCATTACCTTCTGGGATTCGTATATCACTTGTTTGTGTAATAGATGGTATAACGTGGCTCGAAGGGTCTCTCTGATCTGACCTAAGCACCCTCTCAAGCCAGCTCCATCTGTTCTGTTCAGGCACATCAGGCCTTTCCCAGGGCCCCACTCTGGAACTCTCCTCTTCTTGATCTTTCCATGGTAGTTCCTTTTTCTGAAGTCTCTGCTCACAAGACACTTTCTCAGGGAGGCCTTCCTCAAAGCCTTAATCTAAATTAAGTCCCTTCTATTAGTCTCCTTTTTCTTCTAGACAAAGATACGTATTATTAAATATGAAATTTTATTAAAAACTTATTATTAAAATATGAATAATGTTTTTTGTTTTTTATAAAAGAAGACTTTGTAGTTTACTGTTGTCTGTTCTCACATTTAAGTTAAAATGAATGCGGGGGTGCCTTGCTGGCTGAGTCAGTGGAGCCTGTGACTCTTGATCTCGGGGTTGTGAGTTCAAGCCCTAGGTTGGGTGTAGAAATTACTTAAAAATAAAATCTTTAGGGCGCCTGGGTAGCTCAGTCATTAAGCGTCTGCCTTTGGCTCAGGTCATGATCTCAGGGTCCTGGGATCAAGTCCCACATCTGGCTCGCTTCTCCCTCTTCCACTCCCCCTGCTTATGTTTCCTCTCTTACTGTGTCTCTCTCTCTGTCAAATAAATAAATACAATCTTTCAAAAAAATAAAAAAAATAAAATCTTTAAAAATAAAATACAAACTAGAATTTTTTTCTATTAGTCTCTTTCATGACACCATGTTCTTTCCATTCAAAGCACTAGAGTGGGTACTGTCAGTATGAGTTTTTTGGTCAATGGCGGTTTTATGCCCAGAAAAGTATATATATGATTAGTTTGGTTTTCAAAACTAATATTCTCCTTAAAGTTATAAGATACGAAGTCTATTCATCCATAAGCTTCTAAATTCAAAATAAAAATTATATCATTCTATTTATAAATAAACAAGACTTTTAACATTCCCCTTTATTAAAAAGTTGTTTTGTTTTGTTTTTTAATAGCCAATACACAGTGTTACATTAGTTTCAGGTATACAATTTAGTGATTTGACAAGGTTATACATTATTAACGTTTGTTTTTAAGGGGGACTTGATTAATGTGTAAGACCATTTACAAACTTAATTTTAGTTTCTCAAACATTTAAATTACATTTGTAAATTTAATATAATTGTTTTTACTTTAAGACATTCAATGACTAACAAAAATACCTTAAAAGTAACTATAATATATTAAACACATAGATATTGTGAATATTAGGTTCCCTTAAACATTCCAGTGCTGTCTTTAAATTTAATAAAACTTTCTCATTAACTGAACTTAAAAATCACAAGTCTAATCAATTGTTCAATTATATAGTATAAATTGAAACCACAATTATGTTTGATTCATTAATATACTAAATTCTCTAAAACATAACAAGTATTCCAAATAGTAAACATACCCTTGTTATTCCTCTACTTGCCACAAATATATAAATATAATAGGTTTAAATTACTTAGTTATCATTTATCCCACTATCTTTAATCTCAATTATAAATCTTGCTGGAATTAAAATGGGCATATGAAGCAGACAGTTATACTATACTAAACAATTTAGGGTTATCTTTCAAGGAGGAGGGCACTGAAGATACAATGATGCATGATTTGGCAGAACTCAGGATTTTGTGTTCTCCCAACACAGCAAAGCCTATCTGCATTCATGACAACAGGGATTCCGTAGCCAGCAAGGGTCCCAGGTGCTCTTCTCTACTTCTGGTCAAATTTGAATCTATAGCCTCACGCAGGTTGTTTCACTTAATGCTTGGATTCATTTAATCTCTTGTCTTCTAAGTTAAATTATTTCTAAATTCTTATTTTTCCTAGCTGGCCAGGCTCAGCTCTTTTTGATATTTAAATAGCATCTGATTGGATTTCACCTATCTCCTGTAGTTTTGTACACTTCTATTTAGTCACAGGGTGGATCTCAAGCTGCAAACTCAGGTATGCAAAAACTCCTACTTTTTTTTTTTTAATGTAACCCACCTTAAATCAATAATTTGACTTTCCATTCAACCAGGAATTGAAAACAATATTTGAGTCAGTATTCACCCCTCCTTTTCTTCCTGGGGTTTTATCTAGGTTCTGGGGAGCTTATTGACTGCCATGACCTTAGGGGAGAGGAATCTAGTCTCTGACAGCCATCCATTCAAGCTAATCTCTGCTATGAAGTCCCCAGCCCCTCAGTTTCACAGGAACACCTTACACTGGCCTCTGCTGTCACTTTCTGGCTCTTGTCCAGAGGGCCCTCCAGGCACCACTCCGCCTTGCTCCTTCCAAATACCCTGCAGACCTGAGACAATCCATTCTGCTGCCCCTGCACTATGCTGAACTATGGAAAATTCTTTGAAAATCCTTCTAACATCCAATGTGTGATATGATAAATAAAAATATATATATTTGGTGTTTGTTTCTGGTTCCTGGCACAGTGCTCCTAAAACTCTAGAAATTTCCCAATAGTATTTAGTGTCTTTTGTCATGCACAATAAGCCCCTTTCCACCATACCTGAATTTATTCTAGTGAGATGATTCTTGGCCTCTGGATAGCTCCAGGGTGGGGGCTGTTTACCAGAGGAACCCACTACATGATTAGAAGGTTGGAACTTTCTGCTGCAGCCCTAACCCTGGTCAGAGGAGAGGGGCTGAAGATTTGAGTTCAATCACCAATTTATGATTGGTGATTATTTAAATCACCAATGATTTATTCAATCATGCTTCATCATTAAACATTTGGAGATCTTGCAGTCGGTAAGCACATCATTGTGCTGGGAGGGTGGCTTGCCTGGAGAGGTCAGAGAAGCGCTGTGTACCTCTCCCCACTCCTTGCCCTGTGCATCTCTTTCATTTAGCTGTTTCTGAGTTACATCCTTTGTAATCAAACTGTGATGGTAGGTATACAGTAGTTCCCCCATCTGTGATTTTACTTTTTGCGGCTTCAGTTACCCATGGTCAACTGTGGTGGTAACCACAGTCTGAAAGCAGATGGTCTTCCTTCTGAGGAATCATCAATTTGGTAGTAACCTAATGCTATATCACAATGCCTACGTCCTTCACCTCACTCCGTCTCATCACATGGACATTTTATCATATCGCATGATCACAAGAAGAGTGGTGAGTACAGTACAATAAGATATTTTGAGAAAGAAATGACATTTACATAACTTTTTACAGTATATTGTTACAGTTGTTCTATTTTATTGTTGTTGCTCATTTCTTACTGTGCCTAATTTATAAATCAAACTTTATCATAGGTAGGTATGTATGGGAAAAACACAATATATATATAGGGTTAAGTACTATAGGTGGTTTCAGGCTTTCACTGGGGGTATTGGAATGTATCCCCCATGGATAAGGGAGACTACTGTAGTACTTTCCTGAGGTCCTTGAGTCATTCCAGTGGATTATCAAACCTCGGTGTGGAGGGGTCATGGGAACTCCCAAATAGGTAGTCAACTGGGCAGGTAAAAGTAGCTTGGGGACCCCATTTGTGGCAGGCATGTGAAGTAGGGGCTTTTTTGTGGGACTGAGCTCTCAACTTGTGGGTCTGGCTAACTCTAGGTAGTTTGTATCAAACTTGAATTGGATTGTTGGATGCCCGGTGAGTATCAGAGAATTAGAGAATTAGTCATCAGAAAATGACAGAGTGCTGTCAACAAAACAATGCTATGTTTCTTTGGAATATTACTCCTTTTTAGATCACTTTGTGTTTCTGCACCAGCAGGAAGCACAGGTGATTCTGTGAGGCTCCAAAGGTCAAGTGCTTCGACTTATCACAAAACCATTTCTTCTCTGAAGTTGGTCAACTTTCTGAGAAGGGGAGCACCATTCTCCTCTGTTCTCATGTGCCACAAACCTGTCTTGGACTTCTGTCACTCACTGGAATATGACATGGGCAATGAGATAGGATAGAGGCTCCCTTTTCCCGAGATCCAATAGCACCCAAGTTCTAATCACTTCCCTTCTGACCCACCTCTCCTCCAGCCTTTGGAAATATTTCTAGTCTGTAGACCCAGAAGCCTTTCTGACTCATCAAGTATTTTCCTAAATTGCTGTTCATCCCAGAGTTATGTTCTGTGCCTTCTGAAGTCTAGATTTTGAAACTCAAGAGCTGGGACAAGATTCCTATTAGTTATGTATTGGATTCCACTGTGTCGGACCTTTTTTGAGTCATTACATACAGAATACTGAGCTGAATGAATGGATAAGGGCCAAAGGGAAACAGATCATACTCGGGATAAAAAAAAAAAAAACCCACACACATTGATTGTTACAAAAATATTAACCCAGCACACACTTTGGCAGTTTGTTTGGCAATTCCAAAAGTTCATGGAATACTAATATTTGATGTCAGTCTTCTACTAGATTATAAACATCATGAGGGCAGAGATCATGTCTCTTGTTTATTATTGTATTAAAAATACCTAGAATAGAACCACACAGAATAGAATACACACAGTAGAAACTCTAAATATTTGTTGAAGGCATAAATAAACTTAAACCCGTTAGGTTGGTATTCAGTATGTTTAACTAAATGATGATAAGTCCTTGCTTTGATAAGCTAATTTTGCTTCTGTATTGACCAACTTTCCATGTCACCTGAAGTAGTCTAGTTACAGCCTCTGTTTGTCTCTTATTCAAGACAACCATCACCATTTTGTTTTCCTTGCTAAAATTATCTCTCCTCTCTAATAGTTAATCATCTTTTCTCCTTTCAAACTATGCCTTAAAACTTAAAACTTAAAACACCTCTAAAGAACTTTCTATGATTGACCTCACTTGTCTACTCACTCAGTTTCATTCATCCCTCCTTTTAAAATATATATATTAAACAGATACTGTGTGTTAGACACCATTTGCAGCATTGGAGACAGAAATATAAATCAGATGGAGAAAGTGTTTCTTCAAATAACCAAATACATAATTAAGGTATTTCCAAATACTAGTGAAAGCTTTTAAGACAGAAATTTAGGATGGTGTATTAGAAACTGACTGGGGCATAACATTAGGTCAGGATTTAGGATAGAGATCTTCTTGAGGAGGTGATGTAGGAGCTTATGGGAAGAAGATGTGAAGGTGGAACATTTTCAACAGCATTTCTGGAGTGAAGGTGAACAGGTACAAAGTGCCTGGTACAGGCATAAAGTACTCCTGGGAATGCAGGGGTGAGATCATAACTGAAGCCGTGTGAGCCAGAAAGAGAGTGGTAGGAGTCAGGGTAGAGGCAGACGGTGCCAGGTCAAGCAGGGACCTGTAGGCTAAGAACAGGAGTGTGCATTTTATTCTCAACGTAAGCTGGCGTTTTGGATGCTTTGAAAGTTGGGCATGTTGTGTTCTGATTTATGTTTCAAAAAACTCATTTGGCTGTTGGGTTGGTTAAACGGACTGCAAAAGTGGAAGCAGAAAGACCAGGTGGGAAGTAGTTGCAGTCACTTGAGAGATGGAACTAGGTAGCAAAAATGGAGCAGACAGACTGGGGCTCTATTTACCTCTATTCTAGAGGTAGAGCCAATAGGCTTCCTTCGATTTGTTGGGGGTGGGAGAGAAGGTTGGGATGGATGTGGAAAGAGCAAAATCAAATTTGATTTCTAGATTTTTTTTTTTAATTTGAGCAGCTGGGTCTTGGTGCCATATACTAAGATGTGGAAGCAGGGAAAGCTTGAGATGGGGATGGAAGGGTGGGTCAAGCATTCTACTTAGTTCATGCCTGCAATGCCTATTAGACATGTAGGAGCAGATGTCAAGTTTGAAGTTGAATGTACGAGCCTGAGCTCAGTGGAAAGCCAGAGTATGTAGAGGTCAAGAGAAGCAGCTCTGGACCCAGCTTACCGAGTTTTAAATCCTGGCTCCTTCTCTCTATGTGGGCTTGAACAATTTACTTAGCCTCCTTATGCTTCACTTTCTTCATAGGGGATAAAATAATACCCCACAAATTTGTTGTAAGGATTTAATTAATTAATATACAATTAATTACAAGCTTACAATTGGGTCTGGCACATAGTAAGTATCCAATTGAAGTGTTAACAACTATTATCGATACAGGTATAGGTAAGGGCCAGAACATAAATTTGGGAGTCATCAATGGAATTTTGAAACTGTGGGATTAGATGATATCTCTTCGGGAGAAAAGGTATTTAGAGAAGGCAAGTGGCCCTGGGCCAAGCCTTAGGTCCCTACAATGTTGCTGAGATAAGGAAAGCAAACTAGCCCCAGAAGGAGAGTGGGGAGGAGCAGCCAGGAGGAAGAAGGAAAACCAGCAGTGTGCAGTCACAGAAATTATACTGAGTTGAATAGTGCCCCCCCCAATTCACGTCCACCTGGAATCTCAGAATGTGACCATATTTGGAAATATAGTTTCTGCACATGCAGTTAGTTAATTCAGATAAGGTCGTATTGGGTAATGGGATAATAGTGGCCCCTGAATCAATGATTGATATAAGAAGACCATTTGTGATGGAGGCAGAGATTAGAGTGATGCGCTGTCTGTAAGTTGAGAAATGCCAAGGATTTCTGGGAGCCACCAGCAGCTGGAAGTGGTTCTTTCCTGTAGTCTTCAGACAGAACACAGCCCTGCCGATACCTTGATTTTGGACTCCCAAGTCTCCAGAACTGTGAGAGAATAAATTTCTGTGGTTTTTAGCCTCCCAATTTGTGGTACTTTGTTACAGCAGTCCTAGGACTCCACTGCAGAAACCAAGAACTGCAAGTGTTTTCGACAGAACACGACAGACTCTCTGGAATGCTATTGATAGTAGCAGTGAATGAGATGAGGACTGGCAGGGGACCATTGGAACTGCTGATGAGGAAGTCTTTGATGACCTTGCCGAGAATGGCTCCAGTAAGGTATTTGGGGTGGACTTCCAAGTGGAGTAGGTTGAGGGGCAAATGGAGGGTGAGGAAGTCGAGATAGCACCTACAGACAACTTCTCAGATCATCTTTGCACTGATACTGGGGTGGTGGTTGCAGAACATGAAGTTAAGGGAGGGATTTTTTCTTAAAGCTTTTCATCCTAAGCATATTTGTGTGCTGGTGGCAGTAATCCATGAGAGAAGGAAGAGAGGTTGATGGCACAGGGAGAAGGGGAATTATTGCAGGTTCTAAGTCCTTGAGACAACAAGAGAGGCTGTGACCCAAATGGCTAGTGGAGGGTGTGACCTTTGAAAGGAGCAGGGAACCCTCTCCAACGGAGGAGAAGGGAGGCCTAGAAGGCTGGTAGATCGTAGCAGAAAGATGAGGAATTTGACCGACTGCATCCATCTTCTTAGCTACTTACTCAGCTGAAAGTGAGTGGAGGAGAGGGTGGTATTGGAGGTTTGAGAAGAAAGCAGAGTGAGCCACTCAGGGGGGAAGAGAACAGTCTTACCAGGACAATGCGGTGAGTCTGTGGAGCAGCGCTGGAGGCTAAGCTTTGAGATTCATGGTTGCTTGTGTGGTATATCCAGCAATATCAGCCTCGCAGGTGCAGGTGCCCAGCAGATGGTAGGGAAGAAAGTTAAGAACATTTATAAGTGAGAAATTTAAATGATACGCTGGGTAAAGAAAGATTTTAAGCACATAAGGGTCTGTAAAGAGTTGGGAGGGTCAGCAGATTAGAAGCTTGGGGCTGAGAAGAACACATGAGTATATGTAAAAAGGAATCACAATATTTGTAGGAGTGATCGGAGAGAAAGATGCTCAAAACTGAGAGTTTGGAAGTTGATGTTAATGATGGTTTAAGTTGTAACTATGAAAGAAAATGGGAGGGAGGAAAAGATCATTTAAGTGAGAGGGTTAAAGGAGGAGATTAGGAAAAGGAGAATGAGAAACAGCTGCTTAACAGGCATGGGGTTCTATTTTGGGGTAATGAAAATGTTTTAGAACTAGATAGAGGTCGTGCTTGCACAACAGTGGGAATATACTAAATCCATTCAGTTATTCAGTTTAAAATGGCTAATTTGATGTTATGTGAATTTCACCATAATTTTAAAAAAAGGAAAAGAAAAAAAACCTATGTGGATTATCTTTGTTGAAGTCACCAAGAATAAGGACACATTTAATCCTATAAAACTCAATGAAGTGAATAGGATAATTATCTTCATCCTAAAAATGAAGGAACTGAGGTATAGAAGAAGTCAAGTAACTTGCCTAGTGTCACACAACTGGTCAAGAATAAGGCATAGATTTAACTGGAGTTAGAGTTCTAGACTCTGAGATGCGGAGGCACCTGGGTAGCTCAGTCAGAAGCATCTGACTCTTGGTTTTGGCTCAGGCCATGATCTCGGGGGTCCTCAACAGGAGGTTGAGCCTCCTGCATTGGACTCCTGGCTGAGCACAGAGTCTGCTTGTCCCTCTCCCTCTGCTTCTCCACCTACTCATGCTCTCTCTCTCTCTTTCCAATAAATAAAAATCTTTAAAAAAGTAAATTTGAAAATAGCCTCAGATGTGACTCTGCAAACAAATTCGTTGCTTCTTCTGGTATGGCTAGTCTGATAGGAAGCAGGGTACCGTGTGGCTTATTCATGTGAACCACCTAGCACATAGCCAAGAACAGAGTAAATGCCCAATAACTATTAAACTTTCTGGCACAAACTCATCAGTACTGCTTCATTTCCTGTTAAAGGCAGACTTCATAGCATGGCATGGAAAGTCTTTCCCCAGGTCCTAAGTAGACCCCATTTTACTTCATGTCTCCCTATATTCCCTCTGTAAATCTTAGTCATAATTATATTGCTTTTCATTTCTTGCATGTACTTTACAGGGGGGGTATCTGACTTTGTTACCCACTAGCCCTTAACATTTTCTTTCGGAAAATTTATTTTATTTAAATTTGCATTGCCCTCCAATGCAAACTTGGACAGGTTCCAAGACTTCTTAATTAATAGGCAGTCCCTACTCACTTTAAGTTACAAACCACAGTCTTGGTAATTAGAATGTGTCCAGTCAAAAGATCAATTAAATGCTTCAGTCTCCCTTCAAACAGTGACAATCCTCTCCAGATGTGAAGTGGTGGACTTCTGCTCTATCCCCACTTCTTTCCTTCCTGAGTACCAGCAGCCACATCAGACCCCAGCTGGGTGGAAGCTGCCCGAAGCAGGACAGGTCAGAGATGGGGCAGTTCATACTTGTTGGTGGCCTTCAACTTGTCTGGATCTGGCAGGTAGCTAAACTTCAGTCTTTCTCTCCTGGTGCCTGGTGCACATTCTTCTTTCTCCTCTTTTTTACTAGAAGTTGACTGAGAAGGATATGTGGATAATACACCAGAAAGTGACATCATTGATGAGAGAGGACCTACACTATCACCGATTTGCTAATGGCCCCCAGATGCTAGCACATGCAATGACTAAGAAGGGGGACCTGGCTTCAAGTATGCTTGGGCTGCTTCCACAGTGGTTACTAGTTATTTTGTAGAATATGAACCACCAGCACCAGACTGCTACTGGTATATCACCTAGGAGAAGCTAGCTCGTGTTTTATAACTGATCAACCAAGGCAAGAAGCTGGTGACCCTCCATGGGTTGTTTGAAGATTCGTAATTACAGTATCCATGACCTGGGTGGATGCATCTCCATTCTAGGTGGTCACATGTGACCCTTGGAATTAGTTCTTTACCTCTATCCAATTTCTTATTGTCAGGCCCCTGCACTTCTATTTAGTCCTATTGTACAGGACCTCAGACAACTGGAGCCGGCGCTGTTTCCCATGTGGTGCACATCTGTCCCCTGGAAACACCCACACACCTCTTGCTTCCTGTGACAAACTCTAGCAATGATCATCTGTCCCAAGACAGTCACAGGTGGCTTTCTGTGTCTCAGGTGTGCAGCAGGCACCAGCCCTTTGCAGGGAACACATTTCAAACTCTGTGAATGGTGCTATGGAAGATCTAGCACCATTAGGCCAGAGGAGGAGGCAGTGTCCCCCATGATGTCTCCTTTGCTTGACAGCAATGGCAGCAGCAGCTCTCTCCAAAGAAATCTTTCCCAAATCCTCTTTCTGCTCACATTTTTACACCCTTTAATAACCTTGTCTGGCTAAATGGGTCCAGGAATCTTGAAACTAGCTTGCTCACATTCCTTTTGTAAATTATGCCCACAGGAGAATCTGTATCACACCCATGCTGACGTCTGATTCTATTGTTCTGGCACCTCACTTGACACTGAGGCAGGAAGTGTCCCATGCTGACATCCTGAAATGTGTGTGTGAAATGTGTGTTCTTCCCCTCTTTGCCTCACTCTTCACTCACCAGCTGATTCCTATCTATTTCTCAACACTGAGAATGCCTTTCCCTTTCTTCCGCTCCGGGACACCACAGAATGGGCAAATCCATCCCATTTGTATTTCCATGGTAACTTTTGCCCACCTTAGTATAGCCAATCCATTTTACTTTTTTTTTTTTTTTTAAAGGTGAAGCACAGAGGATTTCTTTTTTTAAGATTTTTATTTATTTGACAGAGAGAAACACAGCAAGAGAGGGAACACAAGCAGAGGGAATGGTAGCGGGAAAAGCAGGCTTCCCGCCGAGCAAGGAGCCCGATGCGGGGCTCGATCCCAGGACCCTGGGATCATGACCTGAGCTGAAGGCAGACGCTTAACGACTGAGCCACCCAGGTGCCCCAATCCATTTTACTTTATATTAAAACCATTTATGTATCTGTCTCCAAGCCCAAGAGATTGGAAGTTCTTGGGGACAGGGACTCTTGAGATTTACTGTTACATATTCAAAGACTAACATAAAATGTAAATTACCATTAGCAGTAGCATCAAAAACATAAAATTTCTAGGAATTAATGTAATAAAAGGTAATATAAGACCTCTATGTTGAAAACTAAAAATCTTAACTAGATCTTAGGAAACTTGACAAGGCAACATTCCAAATTTGATTCTGATTCCAAAATTGACAAGAAAATGCAAAGAGCCCCTTCTTTCTCTTGAAGAAAACAAAATAAAGAAACTCAAGGGAGAGGACTTGCTTTACCGCCTATCAAGAATTCTTATTTAGCTACAGTAACTGAAACAGTTTGGTATCTACACAAAGGTAGACGGAAAACCCAGTGGGATGGAATATAAATTCAGAAACAGACCTACTCAAATATACACACCCAACTTGGGATGGCACTGTGGAGCAGGGTGGGGACAGGCTTAGAAGAAGCATTCAACATGAAAAATAAGAATTTATGTTCATTAAAAACACCATTTAAAGAAAGAAAAGGAAGTTATGGAACAAGAGATTTTTGTAGTGTATATATTTGACAAAGGGCTTGCATTCAGCATATAAAGGATTATAAAACAAAAAGCAAAAGACAACCTAGGAGAAAATTGGGCAAGAGACTTGAACAATTCAGAAAAGAGGAAGTCCGAAAGGCCAGTAAACATCTGAAAAGGTACTCAACCTCATCAGCAATTGGGGAAATGAAAGTTTAAAACCCCACTACAGTGTTTAAAATTTAAAAGACTGACAATATCATTTCTAGGTTAGAATACAGAGCAATAGGAACTCTGAGGGATTGCTGTTGGGAATGTAAATTGGTGTAAGCACCTCGGAAGACAATTTGGAGTCATGTAAAAAAGCTGAATACCTGTAGACTATGGCCCAGCAATGCCCATGTACGCTGGGAGACAAGTGCAAAAATGTTGAGAGCGGTGTAAATTTGTAGTAACCCCAAACTGGAATTGGGTGTTCGTGAACCCAAATGTTCATATATACCAGAATGAATAAATAATGTTCTCTGTGTGTGAGAGAATTCTATACTGCAATGAAATGACTGAACTACAGTTTCATACAAAAATATAATTGACTCTCAAACACAATGTTAAACAGTAAAAGCTTGTCACCAAAGAATACATACCGTATGATTCCATGTATATAAAATTCAAATACAGGCAAAACTAAACAACATTTAGAGATTCATACTTAGGTGATTAAACAAAGAAAAGGAAGTGACTATATTAAAGTCAGAAAGTGATTACCTTTGTGGTGAGATAGTTGTGGTGGGAAAGAGTATCTGGGGGATTTTCCGGGGTATTAGCAAGCTTCTATTTCTGGAGAGTGGTTAAATAGTTGTGTTTTATAATAAATTTGTTAAGTTGTACAACAGTGTTTCTACTTATAATTTTTTTAAGTTAATCTAACTATGTCTATAACAGCATATTACTCTAACAAATTAAAACAGTTGAATGCCTTAGGATTCTTTTGACTGCAAATAAGAGAAAACACAACCCAAAGTGGCTAAGCAAAAAAAGTTAATTTATTAGCTAATGTAGTTAACAAACAGGAGGTGGACACGCTGGCCTCAGATGAGGCTTAGAACAGGACTCAAGACACTGTGACCAGGTCCTGGTTTCTTTTTCTGTTCTTTTACCTGCTTTGAGATATTTTCAGATTCTTACCTTCTGGATCCAAGATGACTACCTGTAGTCCCTGGAATTATAGGATTCCTTTTTTAGATCTAGCAGGAAAGAGAAACTTTGTTCTCTCAGTAGTTCAGTCAGAAGGTCTGGTATTGAGTCTTGCCCTGATTGACTCAGTTCATGGGTCCTTCCCCAGACTAATCACAGATGGGATAAACTGATTAATCCACCAATAGACTACATGGCTAGAATGTTCAAGATGGTATTAAAGGAAAATAATAGATATTGGGGAGGCAACTAACAAACGTCTATGACTATCAGTATCCATTCTAATTCACTGAATATCATCATGCTTGAAAAGCAACACACAATTTGTATCTCAGTCTCCATCAGAATCAATACAGAGAAAGTGACTGGGTAGGATAGAGGTACACCAGTAGAGCTGAAACCTGAAAATAACAGCAACAATACATTTTCTGCCCTGCTGATGTTAGAGTTTCAAAACAGTCACAAGCCCTCAGATTGATTAAAAGGAAAGCTGGTTTGTAAGGCATAACAACTAAGACAATGAGTGAAACTTAATTGGATCTTGGTTAGGAAAAAAGTTAACCTGTAACAGGTATTTCAGGGAGAGCTGTGGTAGTTAAATAGTAAAAAGTAGTAGGGAATTAGTAAAAGATGGGAAATTCTAGTTCATTTTCTTAGGCGTGGTAAGGTTATTTGGTAATATTGGAGAAAGCTGTTATTTTTAGAAGAGGCAGGCTGGAGTATTAAGGGGTACAGTGTGATAATGTCTGCAACTTACTCTCAAATAGCTTAACACACAACACACATATACAGATAAAACAAATATTCAAAACTAGCAATTGTAGAATCTAGATGGTGAGTATATGAGTCATGATTGCAATTTTAAATTTGCAATTTAGAGCTCTTCTAGATAAAAAGTTGGGGCAATAAAAAAATGTTTGGGGGGAAATCTGAAAAATTCAAACCAAACAAAAATAGAACCTGTTTCTATATTTTTTTTCTTCCTGTAGTCTCAGGCTTCAGTTCTATAGGAGGCAGAAAAAGATAAGTTTGTTATTAAAACAGTATAAGTTTTATTGCTTTTCCAGTTATCCATGAAAAGTATTTATTCAGCACCAACTATGTATATGCATTTCTTGCTGTTAATAGGGAGTTATAATTTTATCTCTATCTGATTTTATTACAGAATAAATGTTGCCAACTGGATGCCAAAGACAGAGGGAGCCACTAATAACATATATTGAGGGCTTATTTTGTACTAGGAATATTAGCATACATTGTTTTATTTTTTATTGTAATCCTGTGAAATAGGTACTGTCATTATCCCTGTTTTACAGATGACACATGGAGATGTTTGTAAATTATAAACACTTGGCACAGGGTCCCCTATCTAACAGGTAGGGGTATCTGAATCTAAGAGTAAATCTCTTCTCATATGCTGGTAGTGGGAATGTAAAATGGAGCAGTCGCTTTGGAAAACAGTATGACAGTTCCTCAAAAAGTTAAACATAGAGTTACCATATGACCAGGTAATTCAATTCTACTCCTAAGTATATATATCTAAGACAAATGAAAAACCTGTGTCTACACAGAAACTTGTATATGAATGTTTATAGCAGCAGTATTCATAAAACCCAAAACGTGGAAACCACCCAAATGTCTATCAACTGATGAATGGCTAGACAAAATGTGATATACCCATACAAAGGAATGTTATTTGGCAATAAAAATAAATCAAATAATTATACATGCCACAGCATGGATGGACCTTGAAAACATGTTGCTAAGGGAAATAAGGCAGACACAAAAGACTACCGCTTGTGTGACTTAATTTATATGTAATGTGTAGAATAGGCAATTCTATAAGACACAATGATTAGTAGGTGCCTAAGGCTGGAGGGAAAGAGGGTTACTGCTAAGGGATATAGGGTTTTGGGTTTTTTTGTCTTGTTTATGTTTTTTAGGAAGGGATGTGGTAATGTAAATGATCTGAAATTGATTGTGATGGTTGCGCAACTCTGTGAATCTACTAAAAACCATTAAGTTGCACACTTTAAAAAGTGTATTGTATGGCATGTGAATTATATCTCAATTATATCTCAAAAAGAGTTAATTTCCCCTTTACTGAACCATGTTGCTGAAGAAAACTATAGTTTTCATCTTAGAACTGACTTTCAAAATCAAACCATGAGGATAGTCAGGTTGAATGAAATTTTTATATATTACTTAGACTCTTCTATTCAA
The DNA here is from genome assembly GCA_028646535.1 of Procyon lotor. Classification (NCBI taxonomy): domain Eukaryota; kingdom Metazoa; phylum Chordata; class Mammalia; order Carnivora; family Procyonidae; genus Procyon; species Procyon lotor. The sequence continues at coordinate 41,332,795 of CM053607.1, read as the reverse complement.
GAAAGTTAACTAATTTTGGGATTACATAGAGAAAACCTCAAAGTGCCCGTAGGAATAAAGTGTGTGAATAAATGAATAAATAAATCTCATTTCCCTCATATTTCCAGTGTTGGCTGTCTGAGTTTTTTGGATTTGGGCCCCATTATATGAAGTCTGTTATATGAGCTCTTATCTCCGGATCTAGAAGGCATAGTGAATTGGCTATCAATTATCTGCAGATTTGCAACAGAGAACAATTTCTATGGGATTATTAGCAATAGTTGGTTTTATAAGGCATTGTGGGATTAGTCTTTTGGAATGGCTAGGGCTGTAACAAACATTACTCTTCCAAACTTTATACTGATCTCCTTCTCAATGTTGGATACATTTAGTGAACAGGAAGTTAACCTGAATGGTCTCCCATTCCATAGTCATAAACATTCCAATTCTTTCCTTCTAGCCCTGAAGCTAATTCCTTTTAGGGCCAGGTTGTGGCATTTGGGCATATTCTTAAATACTGGCCACAGGTAAATTTTGCTCCTGACTTTTGCTGTTTTGGGTGAGTTTGGGTGCCTCTAGAAAGTACTTTCTACACTGTGACTGCTTTTCATTTGAGCAAACTTCTCTACAGCCCCATCCCCGGTTTTTCTCTCTGCTTTTTGCCTTTTTTAGTTAGTTACCTGCATCTCGCAATGGGGAGCTTTTCCAAAACTGGATTAGCAGCAATATAATAGCAGTAACCCTTTCATTACCAGAGTAATTTTCTTTACTTGTTTTGAACTTTAGCATTTATAAGCAGCTGCTGTAAAATTCAAAGGTGAAAAAGACATGTGACTTTTTCCTGCTTTTACAAGTCCAGAGTACTTATTAGTGAGGGTTATAGGACTTTGAAGCCATTTTTTTCCTCTTTAAAAAAGGAAATGTGAGAGTTGAGGTAACCTTTTCCTCCATTTAAACAAAACACTCAAATCCGGTAACAATACTAAACGAATATTTTCGAGATTCTGCAATTTACCCTAAAAGAATAAATAAATCCAATTAGAAATTAAGGTTATGTAGATTTTGACTTCTTTGTAATCTGTTTCTCACCTTACATTTTCTTGCCTGAGTCAGTAGTAAAGTTGTTAAGATGGGGAGGAAACCAAGGAATAAGGCTTTGCTATCTTGGGCAGTTTTCTATTCTAGTCATTAGTCATGTGGCCTCTCTAATTTCTTACTTACCAGGCTATATATAAAGAGACTCATAAAACTGCCCCTCTAGGATGTAGCAGGCTTGATCATTCTAAGGCACCAGGATGAAAGGTATCTATGGAGAGTTATGAAACACACTTGCCAGAAATTTTAAAGCCTCATTTCTATAGAGCTATCAAACTAGTGGAAGTTCCTCTGAATCTGATTGACCGATGCCTCCAGGAATTACATTTGCTAAACGTAGAGCTTGCTTTTACAATTTTAGGAAGACACAAACTTGGGAAGAATTGGAGGTTTAACATTTTTTTTTTATTAAAAGATTTTATTTATTTATTTGACAGAGAGAGAGAGATCACAAGTAGGCAGAGAGGCAGGCAGAGAGAGAGGGGAGAGCAGGCTCCCTGCTGAGCAGAGAGCCCGATGCAGGGCTCTATCCCAGGACCCCGAGATCATGACCTGAGCCAAAGGCAGAGGCTTTAACCCACTGAGCTACCCAGGCGCCCCATTTAACATTTTAAAATACAGAGGACAGAGACATGAATTTCCAAGGAGGGACCCCAACACAAAAATCTAGATTAAAGTACATTAATTTCTCTAGTAACATGGAGAAGTTGAGATTTCGCAGTATCAGGATGATCCAGTATAGTGGCAACATTTTACTTACTACTATGTGTATCTTCTGTGTACAGAAGTCGCTGCCAACATCAAAGGCCAGACTAATTTCTAGTAGCGGGTGGCTCTCCAGGAACTAACCAAAGACACAGCAAGGAACAGTGTAGGGTTTTGTTTTGTTCATTTGTTTGTTTTTTTCTGGGGAGAGGGGGTCAGATGGGGGAGAGGAATTTGTGGAGAGTCGGTGAGGTCCTAGAAAAATTGGGGAATAAGGAGTCCTACCAAACCTCAGAAGGCTAGCAACATCCTTGTTTTGTTCTGTGCACACACAACGTGCTTCAGGGCTTTGTTTTGGGAAGTGGGGAACGGTTTCTGTCCTAAAAGATACGTTGACATTTAAATTAAGGCAGGAAAGCTAGTCAGTGGGGCCCTTGGGAAGCGGGTGTATACGCTAATCTCTGTTTTGAACCTTGAACCAAAAGAAACATAAATACTATTTAATTTCATTCTACAGTAAAATTCTTTGAACAAATTCTTTAAACCGAGGGGCGGAAATTTAATATTAAAGATCGTGAACATTTTCAATTCATTTATTCATGCATCCACTCACTTATTCAATAGAGGCTTATTCTGTGCTAGGCATTGCTGAGCCATCACAGACTTGGTCCCTGACGCCATGGAGTTGACAGTCTAGTCCAGTCAGTGAGGGAGTTAAAAAGAATTCTGGTATCATTGCTACTGCGGTTGCACCGAGGGAAGATCAGCCCCTCCAATTCTCCCACGTGGTCGTGGCAGGTGAGTGTGGGTGTGAGCGCGTGTGGCTCCCGGTGTTTGAGGAGTGTGAGAGCACACGTGTGTCAGAATGGCGCGTGTCACAGTGCGCGTGCAGGTGCCAGCGTGGTATGCGTCTCCATAGCTGCCTGAGCCCGGCGGCGTGGGCCGCTGGAGGCGCGTGTCTCCCGCCCACGTACTGGGGGCGGCGCGGGAACCACCCGGCCGGTACGATTGTGAGTGAGCGCGGGAGCGCGCGCGCTCGCGCGCGGGCGCGGGCGGGGTCGGGAGGAGGGGCGCGGTAGGCGCAGGCGCAGAGCACGAGAGCGGGCAGCGGCCGCCGCAGAGCGCCGGGGGCGGGAGGAGCGAGCGCAGTAGGCCATGGCTGCCGCCGGCTGCTAAGGGGCTCGGCCCGCGAGCGCCTGCCGCCGCGGACGATGGTGACCGCACGGGTCGGGCCGCTGCCGCCGCCGCTGCCGCCGCCTCCCAAGACGCTGCAACCAAGGCCCGGCGCGGAGGAGCCGCTGCTGTGAGCCGCGCCGTCCCGGCCCCCGCCGCCCGAGGAGAACGGGAGGGCGGGCGAGAGAGCCGGGGAGTTGCGGAGCCTGCCAGCCCGCCGGCAGCGCCACCCTGCCGGGAGGGAGGCCACAGCCCGAGGTGATCGAGCCGTCCGCCCCGACCGGCCTCTTCTCATCCCGGCGCGTCCCCGCCCCCCCTTCGCACATCCTCCCTTCTCCCCTCCCCCACCCGTTTCCCGGCTCCTTCCTCTTCTCCCCTATCGCCCCTTCCCGGGTTCACCTCCCTCCTTCCTCCCAGCTTCGGCGGCGTCCCCACCCCCTCTTCACCCGTTGCGTCCTCTCCCTCCTAACCGTCTGTCCCACCCGCGGACCTTCTGGACCCCCCACCCGCTCTCTCAGACTCTGCCTTCCTTTCCCGGGGCCCCGCACAGAACCCCCTCCCCCAGCTTTCGGTCCCTGTGCGCCGCCTTCCCAACTGCCCACCCTCCTGAACACATCCCTCACCTACCCTGGCATTCCTAAGATGCCCTCTCTCTGAGTTCTCCTCGGTCGCCTCCCCAGGACCCCATTTCGAAGCCTTTTCTAAGCCCCTTCCTGAGCTACCCGTTTCCTAGCTGCTCCTTTCCAGCTCCTTTTCTCCAGTTCCACTCCCAACTTTCCGTCTTTGGCGTCTTTGTCCACTTTGCTTCCAAGCTTCCCTCCCATTTTTCTTTAGACTTATCCTTCTTTGGTCTACTCAGCCTCCTTCCTCTTTTTATGCGGTTTGAGGTTGTTTGGGAGTTCGGAAAGGCCTGCGAGGCCTTTCTTCGAATGGGGGCCCATTTGCTTTGCATCCCATCTGTCAGCCCTATTTTACTGTGAGAGCGTTCCCCATCCCTTCCTTTTTGTCCCCATTGCTTCTTCTCTCGCCTGCCATCCCTTCTCCACCCTACTCCTGTTCTGCATTTTCCACCCAAGACCCTTGCCCTCCCTTTAGGAATGAGTCCCCTTGCTGCTCGGGGATGATGAACTTCGCTCGCGTCTGTATTTGCAAGCTTTTTGGTGCGTGGCGCCGCGGAGCCAGCACCCTTGGCCAGACAAGAGGGGAGCTCCCTGGCACGGGCCTCTCTACTGGCAGAGTTTTTGCGAACGTAATCCCCTAGCCCCGCGGCGGCGGCAGCGGCCCTGCTGCTGCGCTGCCTGCTTTGCAGCGAGCTGGGTTGGGGTTACTATAGTTCAAACGCCGCTGAGATCAGCAGGCTGGGCGCGGGGGGGCGGGTGTAGGGGGGGGAACGGGCGGGGGAGGAGGTGCGGGCTGAGAGGAAGGGGGCTTTGCAGTGAGAAGGCATCAAAGATTAATGGATGGCTTTGCATCGCAGTCTGCTGTAAACAGGAAACTAGTTGGAAAGGAGAGGAGACGACTGTGTCTTTATTTTTTAAAATACGGACTGTGCCGTTCTACTGAATCTTGAATCATGCCCAAAGGATGAGCTGTCGGTGCTGCAGTCGTGACCCAGGCTGAGCGCCCAATGGCAGAGATAGCAGTTTTTATTCCCTCTGTCTGGCTTCTTAAGAGTTGAAAGATGGTCCAGTTATTCAGAGTGGACTTCGTATCTTTACCACTTTGGAGATATCGAGAAACCACAGAATTGCTAGTAGTTTATGTGGAAATCAGGTACATACAAAGTTAGCTAGCAATAGTGTGGGAGTGGGGAGGACCAGCTATATTTAAAACATGTGCCAATGCTTATGTAAGAAGTGCGTTCTCCTCCCGGGTACCTCAGTTTTGGACTGAGTTTACTTATGATTTTAGCCTCTAGTTTTGCCCTCTAACATATGGACAGCCAGAAAACCTTTCTTAAGATTGGCTTTAACGGATGGTAGAATTTTTTTTTTTGCATTGCATGGACAAAGAAAAAAAAATGATGATTTTTTTCTTTTGATGGGAAAAAAGGTGTAGAAACTTCTAACCTTAAATTTTCTATTGTACTGAATTTAAAATTGGATCATACAGCTTTCTTATTTTTGCTTTTTTTTTTTTTTTTTTTAAGGAGTTTATCTAGGAGATGTGAATACCCTTCTTTTTTTGGTAAGATCGAATTTTCTGTTTTTTTCTTAACATAATTGTTCAACAGACAAGCTATGACTTTAAAAACGTACATTTTCCGAATTGTTCAGGATGATTTGTTTGATTTCTTCATATTCAAAACCAAAATGCAGTGTTTTAAGGAAAGTGTAGAATGAGACTCCTGTGTTGCTTAACCCACAAATATGAATGGTGAACTGTGCAATGTTATACTTGCACAGGACATTACTGTGTAAGTAGTGATTGCTGCTTCCAAGCCTGGGAAAGTCATTTAGTGAAATCATTGTAGTCCTGTTTTCGGTTAGCATTTGTTGAGTCTTTTTTTGCTGTTTTTGGAAAGGATTTTTTTTATAGCTGTTCCACTGTGTAAACCATTTTTAAGTTTGAGTCACTTTTCGTTTACATTACTTGCTGAAATGTTGTTTGGCATATTACTTTCCTAGTTCTTATAACATTTAAGGAGGAAATATAAAAATCTTTCATAGAGGAGAAAATTTGTGTAACTGTATGGGGCAGGAAATAGCTTATATATTTGGCTGTAGGAGTATCAGGGCTTTAAATTTTCTTTGCATTCAGTTCCTCTGCTTATTTTTGAGGATTATCTAGTATTTTGATTTTAAGAGAATTTTAAGCTTCCTCTGACTTGGAATATGCTCATTAGTTCTGATAATAAATCTCAGAAAAAAATAAATTAGGCTTGAACCAAACATCATAGAAATATAATCTTTTTACTCCAGGAGAGAAATCTCCATTTTTACTTCATGCTTCTAATAGAGTGGGTTGGCAAATGTGAATGATTTCATGATTTTATTTATTTATTTATTTATTTATTTATTTATTTTTAAAAATATTTATTTTATTTATTGAGAGGGAGAAGGGGCAGCGAAAGAGGGAGAGAGAATCTCAAGCAGACTTCAACTGAGTGGGGAGCCCCAATGCGAAGCTCCTCTGTCCTGGGCTGGATCTCAGAACCCCGAGATTATGACCTGAGCCAAAATTAAGAGTCAGACTCTCAACCAACTCAGCCACTCAGGCACCCAATTTCAGTAGTTTTAAACAAGATACATGTTTCCACGTTTTGTTTAGATGTTAATTTAGTGTAGGGTGCTGGAGTGTAGTATGTGGGTATTTGTGATGGTGATCAATCTATCATGTGGTCCATACACTTTAGGAAGGCTCAAAATTATAGTTTGGGGGGATTTTTTTTTTTTTTTTAAGTAGGCTCAACATCCTCTGCTGGACTTGAACTCATGATCCTGGAATCAAGACCTGAGCTGACATCCTGTTGGATGTATAACTGACTTAGCCACCCAGGTGCCCCTTGTGGCTAGCATTTTAGATTTGGTTTTCTATATATTGAATTTGTTTCTCCTATGTCCATATACTGGGCCAGCTTGCCAATGACTCGCTAAAATGTCACTCACATACAGAAATAAATGTTTAGTGAGCAGTAGAGTTGTTATTAAGTGGCCATATTTCTATGCCCATAGAAGTCCTCCTTAATTCAGACATTGGAGTCTTGGATTTACTATACAGTAGAATTTGGGGATCAGTCTCCAATATTCTTCTGTAATGAGAGCTTTAGGAATTCAAGATTTTCTTTTTATTCTATTTGTGAGGCAGGAATAGTAGTAATTGAGAGGGAATTAATCCTCTGCTAATGGCCCTCTTTTGTAATAGAGATGATCTGCAAGAATTAGAGAGATTTTCCCCCTAGTTATTCAGATCTTGATTTCTGATGCAGGATTGGTTATTTAAATTTTTTTTTCTTTACCCTTTTGAGAGCTACAAAAAATGGTGAAAGTGGGTACATTTAAAAAAGAGCAAAACATTAAAAAAGGGGAAGGCTCCAAGTACAGAGTATAAGTATTAACTCGGTAGTAGTCCCTACAAAAGCAGTAGTGATTTATATTGGATTCTAGAATATGGGAAAAGAGTTACTTCTCCTTTATAATACAAAGCTATTCGTCTATGAAGATTTTCACACATGACTGGTGGTTTGTGAGAAAAATCTTTTGTTTGTGTACTTCGAAATAAACCAAACTGAGTTATCTGTTTGACCACCCAAGTAAGTAGTTAACCTTCCGTGTATTTTCTTAGTCATCTAGATAGCTTAGATGTATTAACACTTTTTGCAAAGGAATTTCTTTTTAAAATCCCCAATAATGAATATTCTACAACATTTGGCCAACAGAAAAAGGAGGAAATAAAAATCACCTTAGTCCTACTATTGAAAGGATGGTAATGTGATATTTTGGTGTATTCTCAAGATTTTTTTTTTTTTAATAATATCGTGAGCTTTGAGAAATTGAGGTTCCTGAATGCTGTAATTTGCAATAAATGTTGATTAGAGTTTACATTTTTCAGTGCTTTTTTTCCTGTTAGGGCACAACATTCAGTTTTGATTCTCTCATGGTATTTTTTTCTTATGTAGGAAAATTATTAAAGTGGTCTTGTTCATTTAAAGTAATCAGAATTTAGTATTTATGAAAACGTTTATTTTGTACTCATGGATGTATCACTTTTGAGTAATGGGAATGGTATGTGATCACTCAATGATCAGTACAATCAATCAGTTTTTTCAGTGATTGAAGAACTTATAATAATGGTTTGTCAAGTTGAACTCTTTTTTAACAACTAGGAAGCTATGAAAATTAGAGGGTAAAATGGAAATACTGACAAATATTTAACCATAGCATAGCAGTCTGTCACTGTAATTTTCTTCAGAAATAAATGTTTTCATTTGTCCTGTAATGTCTGAAATTACTGCCAAAGCTGGAAATTTGTTTAGCTCTCAGCAAAATTCTTAAAAGGATATTGTCAGAGCCAACAATCCAGAATTATGATTACTCTTAAAATTGTCTTTAACCCACTTGTTTGCCTTATTCTCGTAATTCTTTGGATTAATTTAAAGCTCTGTCTTACAAAGGAGTGTTGCACAGGATTGTCCTTTTAAATAATGGATTGTCCTGGAGATGTTTCATTTCCTTTCCATCCGAAGCCCACCCCCGGCTTTTTTCTTTTTAATTCTACTCCTACAACTCATCAACAGCTGAGCAAAGACAGGAGCTACAGACTCCAAGCCTGACTTCTTCCATGTGCCGGCATATCTGTGAATCACAGGAAGAATTTGATGAGCATTGTTTCCCCACTTTGAGGGCAGATTATGGGAATTTCAGATGGAGATTTTAACTTTGATTATTGAAGGAAACAATATTGCAAACTATGTTTTTTTTACCTGTATCATGAGTTCTCTGAATTATATCATGTAAATTCAGTACTTCAGTTTTGGTTTTAAATAATACAGAAAAGGATAGACTGTGAGATGCTGCAAACTAAATGTGTAGTTATCAAGTTTTTATTGAATAGCTTAGGCTTTTTCATATAATACTTAAAATTTGCTCTTCTTAAAGAAGTACATAAATCTCAATTTTATAGGAGTGAATTTTTCCTTTCAAGTAAATTGGACAAAAGCTATATTATTATTGGGGTGTTTTATTGCTAGTGCCAGAGTTAAGGTTTTTAAAAATAAATTTTGAGGCCTTAAGACTTAATCAGATTGGGAATACCTGGAAGAGTCAATGTGGAAACCCAATTTATTTTATGGGTACCTGGAAGTAGTAGATGTGGTAAAGAGTTTTATATGTTGTTACATAGTTTTTGTATTGTATGTGACAATCCCTTAGATTCATAAGAGGATATCTAAAAGCTATTTGAGGTGACTTATTTTATATATTATGTCTCCTGAATTTAGGTCTGCTCCAAGAAAAAACATGGCTGCAAAGGAAAAACTGGAAGCAGTGTTAAATGTGGCCCTGAGGGTGCCAAGCATCATGCTGTTGGATGTCCTATACAGATGGGATGTCAGCTCTTTTTTCCAGCAGATCCAAAGAAGTAGCCTCAGTAATAATCCTCTTTTCCAGTATAAGTATTTGGCTCTTAATATGCATTATGTAGGTAAGTGTCTACATTACCTTTTATTTATTTATTTGAGACAGAGAGCATGCATGGGAGTTGGGGGCGGAAGGACAAGGAGAGAGAATCTTTTTTTCTTTTTTTTTTTTAAATTTAATTTAATTTTTTCAGTGTTCCAAGATTCATTGTTCCTGCACCACACCCAGTGCTCCATGCAATAAGTGCCCTCCTCAGTATCTACCACCAGGCTCACCCAACCCTTCACCCCCTTCCCCTCCAAAACCCTCAGTTTGTTTCTCAGAGTCCACAGTCTCTCATGGTTCATCTCCGCCTCCGATTTCCCCCCCAATTCACCCTTCCTTTCCCTCTCCCAGTGTCTGCCATGTTTTTCCTTATGCTCCACCTTAAGTGAAACCGAATGATGATTAACTCTCTCTGCTTGACTTATTTTACTTAGCATAATCTCTTCCAGTCCCATCCATGTTGATACAGAAGTTCGTTATTCATTCTTTCTGATAGAGGCATAATCTTCCATTGTATATATATGGACCATATCTTCTTTATCCATTCATCTGTTGAAGGGCATCTTGGCTCTTTCCACAGTTTGGTGATTGTGGCCATTGCTGCTATCAACATTGGGGTACATATGGCCTTTCTTTTCACTACATCTCCATCTTTGGGATAAATACCCAGTAGTGCAATGGCAGGGTCATAGGATAGCTCTATTTTTAATTTCTTCAGAAATCTCCACACTGTTTTCCAAAGTGGCTGTACCAACTTGCATTCCCACTAACAGTGTAAGAAGGTTCCCTTCTCCACATCCTCTCCAACACTTGTTGTTTACTGTCTTGTTGATTTTGGCCATTCTAACTGATGTAAGGTGGTATCTCAATTTGATTTTGATTTGAAAGGGAGAGAGAATCTTAACTAGGCTCCATACTTAGCACAGAGCTTCATCTCATGACCCTGAGATTGTGACCTGAGTCAAAATCAAGAGTTGGTTAAGACACTTTAACCAACTGAGCCATCAGGTACCCCTGCATACCTTTTTGAATATTTTAGTGAACATTCTGATTTATGTCTTTGTAGGTTTTTAAATTAGAGTAAAATAAAATTTGGTTACATTGAGATGACAGTGATACAGTCGTTGATGAATGTTTAGGAATCTTGTTTGTAGGGTAATTTGTTTTACCATTGCATATGAGTTACTAGGGGTAGAAGAAAACAGACAATGTTGGATTTATTTTACTGGATGAAGCTGGAAGGCAGAAGGAAACATTTTAGATTTTAATATGATAAAATGTAAATAATGATAACTACCTTTGCAGACATTTGGCCTGTTCTCATTTGTCTGTTTTGGGTTTTGTTAGTAATTCAGAAAGCTTTTTAAATGCAACATTCTTTATTGTTCCAGAACATTAACATCAGTTGAACATAAGGCATTTATTTCAGTTAAATGAAATGTTGGAAATAACATTTATAATATTTTAAAAAATACTCCTTGAAATATAATTGATAGGTTTGGAGTTAGTAAAAGCAATATTGAGAGGTTAAAGAAGTTAAAAGTCAAGAAAATGCAGGCAGGAGGGGCAACTGGCTGGTCAGTCAGTAGAGCACGTGACTCTTGATCTCAGGATTGTGAGCTTGAGCTCCTCCCCCTTGGATGCAGAAATTACTTAAAAATAAAATCTTAGAAAACAGAAAAGAAAAAAAAAAAAGAAATACAGGAGGGAAACATAAAAATTCATCTAGAATGAAAGCCCAGATCCCTAATTTTTAAGTTAATTTTTCATTTATGTGTAATGATGGCAATAATATATTTTCATTTGACATTGCTATTGTATAACTCAAGACGTGGTTTGAATGATGTACTATAGTGGTCTAATAATATTTTTATTATTAGAATTGCCTATGCAATTATATGTTTTATAAAATTGTGAAGGGTTCATCCTGTTCTGTGAAATTTATATTGATGTATAGAAGGACTTTTGGGTTCCAGACCTTAGCCCTGAAAACCCGTTAGAGCTCTAAGAGATTCCCAGGTAAGCCATTGTGGGAAGGAAGTATGGTAAAGTAGAAAAGGCAACGCACTGGAAGCAGAACATCTGGGTACAATAAATTCATCTCTCTTAGGTGGCACTACCTTGGGAAATTCTTTGAAATGAGAAGGTTCTTTTATGGTGCAAAACACTATAATTCTCAGCCCTTTATTAAAGGCTTTGTATGTTAGCCAGTTTATGGAAAATAATTCCAGTCTGTTATAGAAGAACAATTTGGTACTTGGCTTAGATTTTCAGCTTAATCAGCAAAGTAATTCACACTGTGGTTTAAAAAAATGTGCTTATCACATATATTATTTCTGAATAGATTGAAATATTTATTTTAAAAACAGCTGCCTAATAACCAGAAACATTAATTTTAGAAATTGAATGAGTTATTTTACATTGAAGTTCATACTCTGGCTTATAAGTTTGGGAACTCAACTGAGCCTTCTTCAATACACTTATTACATACTGTGGTGGAATAAGCTCAGTGATTACACGGGTAGACATTTTCAGCTTGAGCAGTTTTTTGGTGAGAGTGACTTCTGTGTCAGAGTATTTAAGTAGTGTTTACATAATACTCCAGTTTACCAGATTTCACCCCTAAATACATTTTTAAAATTCTTTCTCTTAAAAACCAGTAATGTACTCATACATTTATTTATGCCAGAAAAAAATCAAAATATAAAATGTGTACAGGAAAAATTATGTTCCTCCTTGTCTCTGGTCATCATCCACTAAGTTTTCTGAACCCAAGCAAGTGGCTATTTTTATTTCCCTGTGAAAAATTGTAGAGATATTTTTATGTACGTATGTCAATATAAAGATATTGGTAAATATAAATATGTGATAATTGCATGTATGTCTTCCTTTTTGTACAGATGATAGGATAATATATACCGTTCTCAAACTTTTGTTTAACTTAATCACAGAGCCATAACTGTTGCTTTTAGATAATCATGAAATAAAGCCTTGTACTCTGTTTTTATGTTGATTCTTTCTGTTATGCCAAATTTTAAGATTCTGATTAAATGTTAAGGCCTCATCCTCCCCCCAGCCCTCCAGTTCTGTTTCATAGTGGCATAGTATCCTTGTATGGTTATATCATAATTTATTGAACTAATTACTCTTTTTTGCTTTTTCATTTAGTGTTGTACTAATTAATTTTATATAGCTATAGTTTTGATAGGTGCAAATATAGCCTTGAGATAAATTACTAGAAGTGAAGTTTCTGGGTGAAAGAGTATACACATTTGTAGTATTGATTGATATTTGCTCTCCATAGGGTTTGACTGTTTTCTACCTCTACAGACAGTGTTTGAGAGTTCGTGCAGTTTTATATCCTTATCAAAACAGTGTTATTGGGGCGCCTGGGTGGCTCAGTCGTTAAGCGTCTGCCTTCGGCTCAGGTCATGATCCCAGGGTCCTGGGATTGAGCCCCACATCAGGCTCCTTGCTCAGCAGGAAGCCTGCTTCTCCTGCTACCATTCCCTCTGCTTGTGTTCCCTCTCTCGCTGTGTTTCTTGCTGTGAAATAAATAAAATCTTTAAAAAACAAAAAAAACAAAAAAAAAAACAGTGTTATTAAATGTAAAACTCTTACATTTGGCTACTCCAATAGGTGAAAAATGGATGTGTTCTAAGTAGTTTTAATATGTGTTTCTCTTATTATTGAGTGAGATTGTATTTATCCACATGTTTAAGAAAAATGTATTTCCTCTTCTGAGTGTTGTCAGTTTATGTCCCTTGTTCCCTTTTCTATGGGATTTTATCCCCTTTTTTTCCCAAAGGCACAGGCAAGGCTTTACTGGGGCTACAGCTCAAGCTGAAAGGAGACACAGCACCGACAGAGAGTAGTTAGGCTGGCCTTCTCTGGATTTTAGCTTTTTCTTGCTGACTTGTGATAGTTTGGTATACATTAGGGAAATTAGCCCTTTGGGTTGAAATTACTTTTCCAGTAATTGAAACTGAAATTGGGTTGAATTTCAGTTTGGGTTGAAATTACTTTTTCCAGTTTTGGTTGTCTTGATTTTTGGTTTATGATTTTTTTTTTTTTTTTTTGAAATGCAGAATTTGTTTTTAATGTGGTCAAATTTTTTTTTATTTCTTTTTTTATAACTTAGATTTTTGACTCAATTATTAGAAAAGACTTCTCTGTCATGTCTTATTCCATTATTTTTGTTCCATTATTTACATCTTCACTTAGGATTTTATCTGCATGTACATTGTTACAGGTAAGATTTTTTTTCCCAGGTAACTCTCTGGTAGTCTCCATGTATTTATTAAATAGTTCAACTTTTCCTGCCTGATTATTATATACTAAATTATCACATCTATTTGGTTTCATTTCTGAATATTTTTTTCTTGTTCTTTCAATGTGTGGTCTTACTGAATACCTAGACTATATTTTACCATCTGGACTTAGTCCCTTCTTTGTTTTTTATTTCTATTTCAGAGTTTTTCTGATAGTGTTTGCTATGTGAACTTTAGAATTACTTAGTTGAAGTTAGGATGAAGAGATAATTTAAAGATGCTAACTCTTCTCTGTGTATGAACATAGAGAGCCTCCCTATGTTCCAGATTTCTTTTGAGCCTTCTGGAGTGTTTTAAGTTTTCATTATATAGGTCTTGGGCATTTATTGTTAATTTAATTCCTAGATATTTTATTTTTTTATTGTAATTGTGACTTTTACCCCTTTTATATCCTTTGTTATTAAGAACTTAAAAATCAAGGTAGGGCGTATGGAGTATAATTGTATTTTCAAATTGAGAAGCTTTCCTGTGTGGTTTCTGAGAACAGCAAAAAGAAGTGATTGTTTAAATGTAATCAGTGGAATGTTAATTATAGAACTGTTTTTGCAAAGTGTAGGATATAAAAAGGGAAATAGAAATAATATTGAAAAGACAGAGTGGGGCCATTTGTGAAAAGACCTGAATACATGTATTAAGTATTTCACTTAATTTGGTAGGTAGTGATGGGGCAGTGAAGGATTTAGAGTAGGTGAACTGCATTTTAAAAAGAGTGATTAGGTAGTGTTGTACAGACTCCTGGATTGTGCCTGGGGGTGGGGGGCAAGTGGAGAAACCAGAGGTAAGAAGACCAATTAAGATTTTAGGCAAGAGGTGATGAGAGCCAGAATTAGCCTTATTGAAGTTGGAAGGGGAAGAGTGGATATGAGAATAATTCCACTGGAACTGCGGTCACTAAAATGATTAGTGACTGACCCAAGATGTAAAACCAAATCTTTAGTTGTGTCCTCATTTTGCAGACCTTCCCATGTTTTTGAAGATGTTGACTGCTTCCTCGGGACTGTGTTTCTGGATTCTAACTTTCTGACCATTCCTTCTGACTCTCTTGATTTTTTCAAGTGTTGATAGGGCCTAGAATTTGTGTTTAATTTTCATCTTTTGTTGTGTGTGTGATCTCCCTTAGTTCTGGCTGCAAATCTCTATCTCCACTTTCCATTGCCTATTTGACTACTGTAGTTAGTGTTCCTCCTCTATTATCTCATGGTACCCAGTTCATGGTACCTCTACTCACCTCTACTAAGCTGCATTCTAAGAATCCTTCTTAGTCTACCTTCTTAACTAGATTGTGAGCTCTCCTTTAAGGTAGGAATGGGGTTGTCTGTTATCTCAGTATTCCCAGCACCTAGCTAGTGCCTGGTACTGAATGGATTTCTAACTAATGTTAGACATCTCCACCTAAATATTCTGTAGACGCTTCAGTTTTTGGTCACTGAATTCATCATCTTTACTTTACCTCAAACCTCCTTCTCCTCCTGTGTTTCCTATCTTAATAGCAGAGCTGTCCTCTTGATTACTACCCAGGCTAAAACATCGGAATGTTTTAGAACAACATCCTTGTTCTCAACCCCTCATCACTAAGATTTATTTAAATATCTTATAGCTGACTCTGCCAGCTCCATACCAAAGTTGCTGATTTATTCCAGGTCCTCATTTTTTCCCCCACTACTGAAATCACCCTTAAATAGCAGAAATTCATTCATGTTGTTAGAAAGATTCATTAATGTTATTTTAGGTAGGTCATCATTTTTAAATGCTGCTGGTCTTGCGTTTTAATTATAAATTACTGTTGTGTTAGCTTCATTATTATCAATTGAGTTTGTTTTGGTTGTTGAAGAGTGACTAGTGATGCATATTTATGTCAGCAATAGTTTTGGCTTTTATTTTTCAAATAACTAGATTATATATATTGTTGTAGTTCAGATAACTAATTCATACTGTTCTTGCTTAGCAGAATTCATCATTGCTTAAGAACTTCTTGTGTGATTTGTTTTGTTGTTATCACAGAGTTATTTTTCCACTGGAATGTGAAATGGGGGTTAGGTGAGGCGTAGTGTTTTTGTTGTTTTTTGTCCTTTTACCTCACCTTAAGTCTATCTAAAGGATTTGAGAACTGATGGCCCAGTCTGCACTCCTTATTGTGTACATTACTGAGGCGTTAGTCACCAGTTCTGTTGGCATCATCTGCCAGTACTTTTTTATTTATGTGAAACTCTAGTGTAACCTACAGAGTTTATTGTTTCCTGAAAATATCCTTTATTTTTTTAATGGTATTCATACCTGCTATTCTCTTTTCCAAGAATGCTGCTGCTTTTTCTTAGCCTGGTAAAGATCCATTCACCCTTCTAGGTCCAGGTCATACTTAGTTATTTAATCAACCATAGCCCTTCTTCTTCTTCTTTTTTTTTTTTTAAAGATTTTATTTATTTAAAATTGACAGAGAGAAGAGATCACAAGCAGGTAGAGAGGCAGGCAGAGAGAGATGGGGAAGCAGGCTCACTGCTGAGCACAGAGCCCGATGTGGGGCTCGGTGCCAGGATTCCAAGATCATGACCTGAGCCAAAGGCAGAGGCTTAACCCACTGAGCCACCCAGGTGCCCCAGCCATAACCCTTCTATTATTTGTTGATTGTAACACACTTTTGTCCATGTTTATTTTTTTCGCTAGACGGGGATTACTTTATTCTTTGGATCTTCCATGTCTAGGAATGCATATGGGTCACACTTTATATGTAATAGTTGGTTGAGTGACTGGATAATTGAAGGATTGAATAAGTCAGTATGTTCAGTCTAGAGGAATTTTTATGAGATGTGCATGAGAAGGGAA
The DNA here is from genome assembly GCA_028646535.1 of Procyon lotor. Classification (NCBI taxonomy): domain Eukaryota; kingdom Metazoa; phylum Chordata; class Mammalia; order Carnivora; family Procyonidae; genus Procyon; species Procyon lotor. The sequence continues at coordinate 41,316,570 of CM053607.1, read as the reverse complement.
AGATAAGAATATTTGGAAAGGAAAATGATAGTTCATTAAACAATTTAAGGAGAGGTTTCATGCAATAGATTGAATCTTTTAGTTACAAACACTGAACATGCTTGCTTAATATAATAAACATCTTTTTAAATACCTCTGAAGTACCTTGAGATAGTAATTAACAAAATAAATTGGAAAAATTATTTTAAGAAATTAAAAGCAAATAGAAATACTTATCTCTAGGTTTTGTTGGATTATTCTTAAAGTTAGGAAGTGCAGGAAATCTGAATTCTGCCCCTTTAGTCTCCAGCATATTGCTCCTGTTTCTGTAGCTTTAAGCATGATTGATTCCTTAGCTTTAAGCATGAGAGGAGCAATGGGCCCTGAGGAGATATCCATGCCCTAATTCATTATTAATTCATTAATAAGTGGAAAACAGTTATAGAAGATTAATTGGAACCAGATTTTGCAAGACCTAGAGTGTCAGACTGAAAAGTTAAGAATTTTTGAAGGATTTTAGAGCAAGAGAGTTGTCTAGATGAAAGGGATAGTTTTGTACTTAAGTATAGGTTGAATGAGGATGGAAAGAGACTGCAAGAATAGCAGTTAGTATACTGCATATTGTGGAGTGGACTGGGATGGGGCATAGGGACTGGAAAGGATGGGTGACACGAGCTTATGGGGAAGACTCAGCAGGACTTGGTGATGACAGAAAAGATGACTTGGGTTGGAGTCAGAGTGAATGGGATTTAGGAGAAAAAGAGGGTGAGCTAGCCTGTTGAGGGAGGAGGGCGGGAGCTCAGTTGTACATGTGTGTGCACATTGAACATTTAAGTGGTATATGTTTCTGGCACTGTGAGATATGAGGTGTCTTCTTAGAATAAGAAATGATTACTTTTTTGTGTATGTGTAGTAGGTAGGTTCTCAGTAACTTTGTTGATAACATACATTTAGAATGGAATATTTGAAGCAACAACATAAATTCCTTGAGCTAGATCCTTTTTGGAGAGACAAACAGTTGTTCAGGGACTAAATATCCTATGTTCATTCAGGGGAATAAAAAGAAAGTAGAGGGGAGAATTTGGAGGTTTAAAGAAAATTCACAGAGCCCGTTTTGAGGGTTGTTGCTTCAGGTGCTGGGACAAGAATAAGCAGGATGTTTTAGATTTGACAAGTAAGCAGTTAACTTCTGAGGTTTTTTAGAGTGGAAGAGTAAACAGGGCTCTGTAGAGTTTGTAGGTTGTAGAGGATAAAGAGGGTGGATGGCTAGAAAATGGAAGCACTGGTAGAGATAGTTGATAACATTTGTCTGGAGTGAGAAAAATAGGTAACAGAAAAAGGAAGAATCAGCATGAAGAGAAGTTTTTCTTCAAGATTGGAGGAGAAGCACTATACATCCTTTGAAAAGAGAGGTGAGCACTGGTGTCAGGTGGAGGAAGATGTGGGAGATGGAGGGTGTTTAGGAGTTACTAAGACCTTGAGTCAAGTGAAAGAGGTAGCCTTAGAGAGGGCTGTTAAGGACAGTTCTTCCTCTGGAACCAGAGAATGAGAGAATTGATGTAGAACAAGTAAGTGGACATCAAGGAAGGGTAGATAATGAGAGGAGTCTTGTTGTACCTTTGTGTGTTGTTTTGATTATAAACTAGAATAATCTACAAAAAGAGTGAAAAATGTTTTATTTTCAACGGATAATCCATAGTGGTTTTTACTGTATTAAACTTATTTTGGTAGTGAAGTAAAAAACCTCAAAGTTGTTGAAACCTAATTGGAAAATAATTTACTTCAAGCTCTTTTTATTAGCATAATTAATTGGGAGACTAAATTAGAATCATATTTTATTTATCTCTTTATTTCTACTACAGGTTATATTTTAAGTGTTGTACTATTAACCTTGCCCAGGCAGCATCTGGTTCAGCTTTACCTATATTTTTTGACTGCCCTGCTCCTCTATGCTGGACATCAAATCTCCAGGTAAGAATGTGACCCATTTTTGAAATGTATGACTGAATTTAAAGGTTTTCATTACTGAAAACATACTTTTCATGAACGCTGTTAAGAAGCTACGGCTTTGGGGCGCCTGGGTGGCTCAGTCGTTAAGCGTCTGCCTTCGGCCCAGGTCAGATCCCAGAGTCTTGGGATCGAGCCCCGCATCGGGCTCCCTGCTCCGCAGGAAGCCTGCTTCTCCCGCTACCATTCCCTCTGCTTGTGTCCCCTCTCACGCTGTGTTTCTCACTGTCAAATAAATAAAAATCTTTAAAAAAAAAAAAAAAAAAAAAAAAAGAAGCTACGGCTTTGCTAAGTATCCCAAACTTTTTTTTTAATATTTGTTTACTAAATAAATATTGTTGTATAGAATTAATGTCTGGAGTTATGCTTCAAATTTTATTTCTGCTTTTAAAAAATGATCTTTTTTTTAATCTGTTCATCAGATTTTATTTATTTATATTTTTAAAGATTTTATTTATTTATTTGACAGAGAGAGATCACAAGTAGGCCGAGGCAGGCAGAGAGAGACAATGAAGCAGGCTCCCTGCTGAGCAGAGAGCCTGATGCGGGGCTTGATCTCATGACCTGAGCTGAAGGCAGAGACTTAACCCACTGAGCCACCCAGGCGCCCCAAGAAAAGAATTCCTAAAGACAGGCTGTGGAACATTTGAACAATTATGAACTTGATTACTTTCACCATTTTAGGAAGTCAGTTTATGCTGTTTGAAAATTGGCACAACTATGTATACAGTGGATAATTTATATAAATTATTTGATGAGGTTCGTGGTATAGCCCAGAAGTTCTGCATCTTTAGTAATATTGTGTTTGCTTAGGTCTGCTAGTCCTAAATTTTAAAACTGTGGTCTCCTAATGAAAATGAGCTTCCTGCTTTGGAACAGAATGTTTAAAATACAGGGAAACTAAAACCCACACAGTAAATGTAATGGATATAAATAAATTTGGTGGGTATAATTTTTCTTTTTTCTTTTTTTTTTTGAAAGAGAGTGCACATGTAAATTGTGGGGGGAGAGGAGAGAAAGAATCTTAAGCAGATTCCATGCCCAGTGTGGTGTCCCATGCAGGACTCAAATCTCACAACCCTCAGATCATAACCTGAGTCAAAATCAGGAATCAGACACTCAACTGACTGGGCCACCCAGACACCCCTAATTTCTTCCATCTTCATTGAAATGTATAACCATAATGAAATACACTCCCAGTCCTAAAAGGAATGATAGTTACTTTGCATATATAACAAGATGTAGCTGTCTGGAGGTCTGAAAAACAGATTTTGGTGTTGGCTGGAAAATCTTAAAATAGCATTTTTATATTACTAGAATTGAATGGTTGATGTAGAAACTGTATTTACTCTCTGATTATAAAATAACACTGTTCATTGTAGATGACTTTTGGGAAATAAAAAAATTTAAAGGCAGTAACAGTCACCTGAAATTATACCACCTATTAAAATTTTGGCATTTCCTTCTGATTATTACTATTTTTTTTAAGATTTTATTTATTTGACAGAGAGAGAGGGATCACAAGTAGGCAGAGAGGCAGGCAGAGAGAGAAGGCGCCCCTTCTTCCGATTATTTTTAATATCTTCCAGTTTTCACCACTTTCGTGGATATGAAAGAGTGAAAATAACAAAAGTCACTGAGTCTTGGCCCTTGTTGTTGAAATAGGACCTTCATCCTCCTTAATATTTAACCTGTTATTTCTCAAAAGCGCCAGAGTGTTCCACAGAAACTCAGTCTTCTCACATTCCATTCCTACTGTCTGGTCAATTTCCTCTACTCAAAATGGTACTTGTAAGGTGGTGTTTTGCTCATTAACGTCTGCTGTTTTGCCCAGGGCATGTCCTTGGGTGTCAAAGTTGCAACATCTGGAGCTGCCAGAGTAGTATTGCATTTCTTGTAATCCTAACAGTGCTTCAACTGAGCTGTGTTTTACTCTCAAGTGAAGACATGAGTTTTCTAATTTTGTCTCACACAGTATGTCTCTGTGTCTTGCACTCCTTCATGGGAACAGGAAGTAGATTTGTAGCATCTTTTTCCATATAGCTTAGAATAGGAGTCCAGGGGCCAGTACTAACATAGACAACATGATGTCCTTCCCATTGCAGCACCACCAGCCCCAAACCCTACATAGTCTGTTCCTGTGGCCTTACCCAGGACACCTCTGAATCTGAGCTCAAGCTCCAGGTAGAGACACTTCTCTATCTTTATTCACTTTTAAGCAAAAATTGTGTCTGTAGAGTATAATGCAGTAGAGTATATACGCTTCTGATTCATCATTTTTGTGTGTAGATGAGTGCCTGGCCACCTACAAGTGACATATCTTTTGGATAAGTGGATGGGTGACTGAAGAGTTTCAAATACCACGTCCCTTATTTACTACTCTGTAACCTCAGTGTCACTAGAAAGATAGTTCTGTTTCCTTACCTGTAAAATGGTGGTAATATCTTAAGGGGCTATTTTAAAGATTCAGTAAGATAAAGCATGTTAAGTTCTTAGCATAATTTTTGACATGGAAGTACTCAGTGAATTTTTTTTTTGAGGTTTTTTAATTCCAATACAATTTTAACATACAGTGTTATATTAGTTTCAGGTGTACAATATAGTGATTCAGCAATTCTCTATAGCACTCAGTGCTTATCATGATAAATGTACTCTTATTTATTTATTTGTTTATTTATTTTTTAAATTTTTATTAACATATAATGTATTATTTGCCCCAGGGTACATGTCTGAATCGTCAGGCTTACACATTTCACAGCACTTAACAGCACATACCCTGATAAATGTACTCTTTAATCCCCATCACCTATTTCACCCATTCTCTCTCCCTCTGCCTACATCCCCTCTGGTAACTTTTCGTTTGTTCTCTATAGTTGAGTCTGTTTCTTGGTTTGTGTCTCTCTCTTTTTTTCCCCTTTGTTTTGTTTCTTAAATGACACATATGAGTGAAACCATATGGTATCTTTCTCTATTTTGCTTGGCATCATACTTTCTAGCTCCATCCATATTGCAGACAGCAAGATTTCATTCTTTTTTTGTGGCTGGATAATATTCCTGTGTGTGTGCTTGTGTATGTGCACACACACCACACCTTCTTTATCCATTCTTCTATCAGTAGACACTCGGGCTGCTTCTGCAATTTGGCTGTTGTAAATAATGCTGCAATAAACATGGCGCATATATCCTTTTGAATTAGTGTCTCTGTAGCCTACTGTAAGTACCCAGTAGTGATCATAGGTAGTTCTATTTTTAAATCTTATTTTATTTTATTTTTTAAAGATTTTATTTATTTATTTGACAAAGAGACACAGCGAGAGAGGGAACAAAAGCAGGGGAGTGGGAAAGGGAGAAGCAGGCTTCCCACCGAGTAGGGAGCCCGATGCGGGGCTTGATCCCAGGACCCTGGGATCATGACCTGAGCTGCAGGCAGATGCCTAATGACTAAGCCACCCAGGCACCCCTATTTTTAAATTTTAGAGGAACCTCTGTACCATCTTCCCACTGGTTTGCATTCCCACTAGCAGTGCAAGAGGGTTCTTTTTCTCCATATTCTCACCAACAGTTATTATTTCTTGTGTTTTTGATTTTAGCCATTCTGACAGGTGTGAAAGGATATCTCATAGTTTTGATTTTTATTTTCCTGCTGACGAGTGATGCTGAGCATCTTTTCATGTGTCTGTTGGTTGTCTCTATGTCTTCTTTGGAGAAATGACTGTTCTTGTCTTTTGTCCATTTTTTAGTTGGATTATTTATTTTTTGGGTGTAGTGCTCAGTGAATTTTCTTTTTTTTTTTTTTTAGAGAGCAAGAGCTCAAATGAGCAAATGGGTAGAGGAGCAAAAGGGGAAGAAAAGGGGCAAGCAGACTCCACAGAGAGCACGGAGCCTGCCATGGGGCTTGATCCCATGACCCCTAAGACCATGACCCAGGCCAAAAATAAGAGTGCTCCCTGTGCTCAGTGAATTTTAACTAACATTCTTACGTTTTGTTTTTATTGTGCAGGAATGTTTTATGAGCATTCTTTAAAAAATGACTTTAAATCAGAGTATTTCATGGTACCACTAAATAATGATAGCTTTTTAGAGTTGATGTGATTTCTTTGATTAATCTTCAGAATCCTAAACTTGAAGATAAAGGTATGAAAATTGTTGCTTTCATTAGTTATAATTCTGGGTAAGAAAACAATGATCCTGCCCTCTCCCTCGTGTTTTTTGGTTTCCGTGTGGTTTAATGGTGTAGTGATGGCTGAAAACATGCAGCTCTATTTTTATATATATAGTATCACCATCCAGGCTTTTTTAGAGGTCAAAATTCTGTTATGTAAGGATAAAAGGGAACCCTGACAGTGTCACAAATCTTCATTTGTGACAAGCCTCTTTCTGACCATTCTTCTGGTGGAAGTTTTAACTTTTGATTTTTAATTTATAAGAATGTTTCTTCTAATGTTTAAAGTTTGTTTTTATTAGATAAACTTATTTTATATAATAAAAAGAATTATAATAAAATTTTACAGTATACAAAAACGTTTCCCGTTTTTCATTTCATTTTGATCCTTAGTAATGATCCTTTCAGATTTATAGAAGAAAAAAACAAAGTGGGCAAATAGCTGGGAAGGAACAATCTCAGACTTTAACTTGAATGTGGGTTTTCTGATTGCTAGCTTATTCCTCATAGGGAGGCACCATGGTTAGGGGAAAGAAAATGAATTTTAGAATCAGGCTGGTTATGAACTAGTTTCCCTATTAGTCAATATGTTACCTTGGTAAGTTGCTTTTTTGAAAATGTAAAGGAAGACAATGCCCATTTTATGGAGTTAATTTTGATATTAAACTAACAAATTTCAAGAAATGACATGTTTTAGAATTTTCTTTGTATACTGTATAGTATATATGGTGCTATCTCACACAAGGTTAGCAAAGATATGTTATCCTTGAATTATTCATAATATGTCACATTTATAAATATTGAGGCTTGAATGTATTACATATATAAAATTTTAAGGCTGAAGGTTTTAGTTTTAAAAAATGTGATGGTTCAGATTTCATGTGGCAACTTTATAGCTAAGTATCTTTTTTTTTGTAAATAACAGCCTTACTGAGATAAAATTTACGTACCTATTTAAAGGATATAGCTCAATGGTTTTAGTATATTCCTAGAACTGTGGAAACCATCACTACGATTGATTTTAGAACATTTTCATCACTCCAAAAACAAACCTTGTGCCCATCAGTGGTCCCCGTTTTCCATCAGTCCCCTTCCCCACAAGCCTAGGCAACTGTCAGTCTATTTTCTGATTCTATGGATTGGCCTATTGTGGACATTTCATATAGACATGGTATGTAGTCCTTTGTGCCTTGGCTTCTTTCACTTAACAAGTTTTTAAGGTTCATCCATGCTGTAGCATGTATCAGTACTTTTTCTCACCAAATCATATTCTTTCGTATGAATATATACCACATTTTGTTCATTTATTTATTGATTGACACAGGTTCTTGCCACTTTTTGGCTATTTTGAGTAGTGCTGTGAACATTATGGTTAAGTTTTGTGTGGACATACTATTTTTTCTTGGGCATATACTTTAAGGTGGAATTGCTGGATCATATGGTATCTATGTTTAACCTTTTGAGGAACTACTGTACTATTTTCTCTCTCTCTCTCTCTCTCTTTTTTTTTAAAGATTTTATTTTTAATCTCCACCACATGGGGCTCCAGCCTACAACCCCAAGATCAAGAGTTGCATGCTCTACCTGCTGAGCCAGCCAGGTGCCCCCGCCATTCTATTTTCTAAAGTAGCTGTACTATTTTTACCAACAATGTATGAGGGTTCCAGTTTCTCCATATCCTTGCCAACACTTGTTAAAATCTATCTTTGTTAGTATAGCCATCGTAGTAAGTGTGACGTGACAGTTCATCTGGTTTTGATTTGCACTTCCCTGATGGCTAATGGTATTAAGCATTTTTTCATGTTTCAATGTTTATTCAGATCATTTGCCAGTTGTTTAATTGGATTGTCTTTTTTATTACTGAGTTGTAATACATCTCAATTCTAGATCTAAGTCCTTTATCAGTTACATGATTTACAGATACTTTTCACCTTCAGTCTAGTTATATCAAGGCAGAGTATAGTATGGTATTAAGAAGGAAAATCAATACTTGGATAATTTAAGTAATTAATTTGGTACTTCAGAAATTGGCTATATAAAAAGTTATTGCAAATTGAAAATTTCATAAGCTCTTAAAAAGCTGTTTTCCTTTAAGGCATGTACTCAAATAGGGGCACCTGGGTGGCTCAGTTGGTTATGTGTCTGCCATGGCTCAGGCCATGATACTAGGGTCCTGGGATGGAGCCCAGAGTTGGGCTCCCTGCTCAGTGGGGAGTCTGCTTCTCCCTCTTTTTCTGCCCTTCCCCCCACTCAAATAAATCTTAAAAAAAAAAAAAAAGACATGTACTCAGATAATGAAGCTGATTACCTTTAAATGAATAAAAACTTGTTTAGAATATGTCGAGAAGGAATATTGCTTATAGTTCAGAGGAATTAAACTTTAGAAAATTCGTGGCCTCGGTTCATATAGTATGAATATTTAATATTCTATTTTATATGTTTCAGATTCCTTAACTCTTAAAATTACTAAACTGTGTTTTTCATTTTGAGTGATGTAAGAAATATATTTTCTAGTATCAGTCCTACTTTAAAATTGAGATTATCCAGAACTGACATAACAATTCCTAAGGGGGTATGGTCTTGATTTACATCACAGTTGTGTTTTTCTCTGAAATTTTTAAGCTCCAATATTCTTAAATTCCTTGTTTTATTGTTAGATTTATGAACTAACATGTCAGTTTTGTATGTGTAAATGTTGCACTAAGACCCCCATGGGTTTCACAAGATTGAAAGTATACTCCTTTTCATCCTGGTCTCTGTCTGGTATGTTAGTAGGGTTTCAAATGTAAAACTTCCCCAAGAGTTATTTATATGTAAAATACAGATAATTAGCTCCCCATTTCATGAAAGATTGTATTTAAGATTTCTCTATTACAGGACTACTAGCATTTTGAGCCAGGTCATGCTTTGCTGTGGGGCCAGTCTTGTGTATTATAGGATGTTGGTGCCTTTGCTCCCTAGATCACAGAGCACACCCTCTCCAGCAGTTGTGAAACCACAGAATATCCCTAATTGTCAAATGTGCTTTTCCTGGGGAACAAAATTTTCCTCCGTTGAGAACTACTGCTGTTAAATAAAGGAACTATTAAAATGAATTTTATCATTCAATGACCAGCTTTTAATTTTGACAGGAATAAAATCGGCCCATTTCAGTGTTTGATATATTCTCTTCTTTTTTTTTAAATAAAGATTTTATTTATTTATTTGACAGAGAGAGATCACAAGTAGGCAGAGGTAGGCAGAGAGAGAGGGGGGAAGCAGGCTCCCTGCTGAGCAGAGAGCCCGATGCAGGGCTTGATCCCAGGACCCCGAGATCATGACCTGAGCCGAAGGCAGAGGCCTTAACCCACTGAGCCACCCAGGCACCCCATATTTTCTTCTTTTGAGCATTATCTGTTCCAGACACTAAATATTTCCGTAGGGAGTCAAAAAGAAGCTAAGAGAGAAGCAGGGTGGCAGAGATGATTTAAGTAATTAAGCCCTGGGTAAATACACAATTAACTAGCACATTGTTTAGGGTGTAGTAGGTACTCAAATCCAGTTGTTAGAACATCTCAGTATCTGGGATCCCTTAAATTGAGCAGTGCCTTTTGTTTGCACATATTGCATAAGATAGGTTTGAGAGCTCACCACTTAATTCTCTGTAAAAGTAGATTAGGTTTCTCTGGAATTAATAGTTTGAAAGCTTTAAGTGGCCAGAATGTACAAATTGTTCTAGGTTGTTAGATTCCTTAAGAGGTCGTTATAAGGTCAGTTGGTGAATTTTGGTAAGCTTCTAGATTTTTTTTTTTTTAACTTGTATACTTCTCCTTGTAGCAAGAATTTTTCTAATTGCAAGCTATCCTTGAGGCCCTTTTCATATATCTCACACATTGTTATGCCCCCAAACAGTTTTAATCACTGGGGAATAGGCTAGCACAAGGGATTAGAGAAGTAGATTTTCAGAGTGTTTAGTTTATTAGTGCTCAGGGGTTGATCGTCAGTATTGCACAAATTGCACAAATGAAAAAAGTTTAAGAAAGGAAAGATTTTAAGTAGACGGCAGGGATTCTTAACTCTGACCAGCTTAATACATTTTACTATTTAAATCTTCTAAATTAAAAAGAATAAATTAAAAAAAAAAAAAGCTTTTAAACAGCTTTAAAAAATGTATAAATTGAAAAATCAAATACTGCTTTTGAGTATTTCATCTGATTTAATCTTAATTATTGAATTTTGTTAAAAATTAGAATTTCATGGCTATTGCATCAGATTAATTTTTGGCCTAAAATGACTCATGGAATTTTGCATAATATCTTCTCTGGATCCTTCTTATTTGGCTTACTGTTTTGTTTATTTATGTTGTGATTGACCCAGTCTGTTGAGAGACTTGATTACTCAGGTTTTCATTGTCAGCATGGGATGCTGTGAAGTCATTCATAACTTAGATGTAGAGATCTTTGTTCAAACATTGATCCCTGTTACAGTTCTTCTGTATGGTTTGGGAATGCAATGTCCACATTCTTCTTTCAGAAGGGATAGCTCATTGTCCAGTAGTTTAGCCCTAGCTGATGCCACCGCCCTGGCTCTGGCAAGCTTAGCTCAGCTGGCCCAAAGAGGGATTACAGGCTTTCTGGGCATGGCCCTCTTTATGGCTTCTGGTCAGCCAGCCAAACAGGGAGGATTCTGAAGGACTGTCTTGATAGCTAGGAGTTGAACAAAGGAGAAAGGGTCTAAGTTGCCTAGAGAAGGTGTTAATTTCTATGGTAAGATGTTTAGTGGCTCAGGTCGCACATTAATGGAGGAAGTTGCAGCACTGAGGAGAGCAGCACAGAGAGCTAGTGGGAGGAGGCTGTTTAACACCACGCTTTTGTCATTAGGGCCTAAAGGTTGATTATTCTTCTGGAAGGCACAACTCCCTTAGTGTCCTATAATGTTGTCAGATCACAAAGTCATGAAATATGGAGACCAACAAAGAACTAAAAAGAAAATCATTATCTGTTTTTATAGCATTTATCACAATTGTAATTAATTATTAGATTAAATAATTTGTTTGATGTTTGGTTTTCCTCCTGGTTTGTTAAGCTCCATGGCTAACAGGATTTGTGTCTCTCTTGTCTTTTGTAGTTTTCCCAGAGTGTAGCAGTGTGCTGGAAACATATTATATATATACAGTAAATTCTTTTTGAGGTTAAAAGAAAAAATATAATGTTAATTTTCCTTACAAATTTCATTAGATGAATTTAGAATTCTTAAAAGGCAAAGAAACTGTAAAAAAAGATTAAGGAAATAGTACAAAACAGTTAACAAATGTTTCAGCAATAAATTCTAGAATAGTGGGTCTGCTGTGATATATATAAAACATCAGTAATATGACAAAAGCAAACAAGGGAGAGAAAACATGTCAGGGAACCCAACTCCACAATTCTTTTCCCCCCTTCCTGCCCACCCTTGAGAGACCTCCTGGGGACTGAGCCTTTTGGGAGCAACTTTGGGCTCTTCCTAGGAGATAGTGCTTTTGTAGGTACCCCTTATTCACCTTTTATTGAATTCACATAAAATTAAAGTGAATAATTCATTGGCATATATTACATTCATAATGTCATGCAACCATCACTGTAATCTAATTCCAGAATATTTTCATCACGCCACAATAAAACCTAGTACCTGTTAGGTGTCCTTTCCATTTTCCTACCCTTCAGCCCCTGGCAAGCATCAATCTGCTTTTTGTCTTTGTGGGTTTTCCCTCTTTGTAATTGGACCTGTTGGAGAGGGATCTACTGTGGCCACAAAGAAATTATTTGGCTTTAGAGGCCTAGGACTCAGGTTAGAGGTCTTTCAAATATAAATTTCTTTCTTTAATAGTATTTTCAAAGACTTCATAAGTGTTAAGTGATATTTTTATGTGTATTTTCATTTAAATTTCATAATTCTCTAAATTCTTCAGGTTTCTGTCCCAAAACTATAAAATATGATAGTTTCACACTGATGGTTACCTAGTAATGTAGTGATCAGATATGTATATGTAATTTGCATGTATAGCATTTATGCCTGTCACAGGGTTTCAACCACTGACCTCTGGACTGGGTAGTCCTTTGTTTGGGGGGCTGTCCTATGCACTGTAGAATGTTGTAGCAGCATCTTAATCTAGGTGCTCACAGCAGCCCCAACCCTTTTAAATTGTGACAACTAAAAATGTCTCCAGACATTGCAAAATGTCTGTCAGGGTCAAAATCACCCCTGGTTGACCACCACTCCATTAAAATCATTGCTCTTGAGAATTTCAGTAAAAAGAGACTATTAATTTATTATTTGTTATAAATAGTCATCAAAGAATGATAGAGGAGAATTGCCAAATCACCCATGAATCTAGGTCCATTATTGATTTTTTATAATTGTCTCCCAAACTACTTCCGTTTATAAAAGATATTTTAGTTTTTAATTTTGATTTTTTGGCAGTACTCTCCTTGCAGATTATGTAAGGGTCATGTCTTATTTGGCTGTGCTGCACTAAAGGATTTCAACTTGATTGCCTTATAGGAAGTAATTTCATGAAAAAAGTAAATACAGCCGTGGGTTTGTTCAGAAATACTGGAAATGTTCAAACTGTTTAAATACAATGAATAAAGCATTCAATAATTGAAGAGAATTTTTTTACACAAATTTCCCTATCTGCTGTTGGAACTTAAGACCGTAGTCTTCTAGTGTTACTACTTAGCTTACTGATAGTTAAATTTTCCTTTCCTGTGCTTCCTGGATATGCACTGAAAGTTCTTGTTTTCTCAGTTTGTAAAGGCTCTTTCCTACTTAAATCTTGTTATTTCTCAGTACTCACATGTTAAATGAATTAAATTTTAAAAGAAATAGTTGATGTGATTTAAAATTTGTTTCAAAATAAATCTGTAGCCTACTTACATATTATAACTCTAATTATAAATTCTTGATAGAATCAAAAGTGACAGTTTTTAAGGATTGTTCTGCTCTAAGCCAGTTTTCTAACTAGTTTGTGATTTACTTGTAACTAAGTACAAGTGGGGATAAAACTTTTTTATTTGGGAAAGATAAGATAGGCAGGATGGTGGAAGGGAGCCAAAAGAGGGGGAATTTGATGTAATATTATTTGATATGGTATCAGTATCAGTTAATACTACATATTAGTTAATAGGTTTGAGGGATGGTGTCTCAACTGTTTTGTTTTTGTTTTTTTTACTGGGAATAGTTATTTAATAAGGCCTTGGGAAGAAAGAAAATCCCATAAAGTAGAGCTTTGGCTGTCTTTTCTGCATAGTAAACTTCACTTTTGGTAAATTCTGATCCAGTGCATAGAAGAAGGAAATGAAGTCCATCCTTACATAATTCTTTTTTTTTTTTTTAAAGATTTTATTTATTTATTTGACAGAGCGGAGAGATCACAAGTAGGCAGAGAGGCAGGCAGAGAGAGAAAGGGAAGCAGGCCCCCCCCTTGAGCAGAGAGCCCGATGCGGGGCTTGATCCCAGGACCCTGAGACCATGACCTGAGCTGAAGGCAGAGGCTTTAACCCACTGAGCCACTCAGGTGCCCCCGCTTACATAATTCTTTATACCTAAATTTTTTCTTAGTATGCACATGGAGAGAGATGTTATTAACATAATACTATGCTTTAAAATAAGAATACTGTGCTTTAGCTGCTTTTCTTTTCCATGTGTACTTGGAATGTATCTAAAACATTTTTGCCATTTTACTTATTTAGGGACTATGTCAGGAGTGAACTGGAGTCTGCCTATGAAGGACCAATGTATTTAGAACCTCTCTCAATGAATCGGTTTACCACAGCCTTAATAGGTAAGTATTATGAAAGAATTAAAAGTGTAGGTAGAGATCAGTGAGTTTCACTGTCTTCTTTACCTGCTTAAAATTATACATAGCCTATAGTTGCTTGTGTTTTTTAATGATATTTTAACTATTTGGAAGGTTAATAAAGCTAGTTATTACTTTATGAGGTTAAAATTAAATATGTAATGTTTTTAAGTTATTTATTGTTATTGAAAGCCATCACTGTAGTCAAAAATAAATTGCCAGGAATATCAAGAACTTGAGTCATAATTGAAATATTTAGGTAGCAGAATGTTAAAAATAGGAGTGTTGACCCCAAAACAATGTAGATATAGTCCAAAGTGACCCTACCTACCATGACAGAATTGCAAAAAAGGAAGTGAGAGAAAACCTATTTTGTGACTCTTAAACTTACCCATATAGAGGGTGATAAAAGGTTGAATATTAGAGAAAGAGGATTTCTGTAGAGAGCTCTTTTCTCTGATATACCTCCCCAACCATTCACATGTGGAGACGTCAGCAGTAGACTATATGGAGAGTCACATGTCTTCTATGGCTTAGGGGGGATACTGTGAAGTGGTGTCTGACCCACACCTGTAAAATCTCAAGCTGTATCATCCAAAATTAGCTACATGTAGCTATTGAAATGTGGCTAATCCAAATTAAGATACACTGTAAATCTAAAACATCCAATTGCTAAGACTTAGTATAAAAAAGGATGCTAAGTGTCTTGTTAATTTTTTAATGTAGATTGAATGTTTATATGATGATATTTGGGGTATATTAGGTTTAATAAAATACATTGTTAATTAATTTCACCTGGTTTTTTGTTGTTGTTGTTTTACTTTTTATAAAATGAAGCTACCGGGAGATTAAAAATTATAAATGTGGCTCATATTATAATTCTAATATGATATCAAGGCCAACAGTGGGCTGGCTGGCTGGCTCTTGAGTTTTCTGACTATGAACATAGTGAAAATGCCTTGTGGAGTTCTCTTATATCTTCTAATCTATGTAGGCAAAGGGTATTAGTTTCCTATGAACTAGATAAGGGCCCCAAGAGCCTATGGGATTTTTTTAGGTCCTTATAAGAGAGCCTTTAGAAGAATAAGAAGACTCTAATGGGGATTGAATTTCCAGGAGTTAAGCAGAGAACTGAAAACAGAGGGTACATAACAAGCCCTAAGGGTGGGAGAGCCACAGTGATGGGAACAATCTTAGAAGAACCCACAGAAATGCATAGGAGAAAAGGCAATGAGTTAAAAAAATTTTTAGGGGGGGCAGTACATACAGGGAGTGGTACAGAGGGGCGGAGGGAGAGAGAATCTTAATCTAAGCAGTCTCCATGACTAGCGCAGAGCCCAGTGCAGGGCTCTTGATCTCACAGCCCTGAGATCATGACCTGAGTAGAAATCAGGAGTCAGATGCTTAACTGACGGAGCCACCCAGGCGCCCTAAGGTGATTTTTTTTATGCCCCAACTTCTGGTGCACCCACACCCTATTATTGTTAAGAGCGTAGTCGAGTAAGAATTTCTTACTTAACTCTCTGTCCTCCCCTTACATACTTCAACACTGGATAGGTCAGGAAGAGTGGACAATGGTGCTGTTCTTTCTTTAAGAAGATGAAGCCTGCCATAACCTTTCTCTCTCTCTCACAATTGTGGGTTTTCAGTCTTTAGTCCTGTAGGAGGCCTGAGTTGTGGAGTAAGGGAAAAGCCTCAACTTTAAATCAGTTTCAGAGTGTTGGCTATTGTTCAGTTGAGACTGTGTAACCTCAGCTAGATTAGAAAAGTTACAGGACTTGCCTTAGGGGCAGGGGAACACTAGTCTTCACAGAGTGGATTTTAAAAGACAATAGGAGAAAAAAAAATGTTGCTTTATGACTGTATCCTAGGAGTTGGTGTATTCAATAGGGGTAACATTCAAGTGTGAAAATACAGCTGACCCTTTAACCACACAGGTTTGAACACGTGGGTCATCCACTTAAAATCCAGTACTGTTAATGTATTTGCTTTTCCTTATGATTTTCTTTTTTTTTTTTTTTTAAAGATTTTATTTATTTATTTGACACAGAAAAAGGGATCACAAATAGGCAGAGAGGCAGGCAGAGAGAGAGGGGGAAGCAGGCTCCCCGCTGAGCAGAGAGCCGGATCCCGGGCTCGATCCCAGGACCCCAGGATCATGACCCGAGCCGAAGGCAGAGGCTTTAAACCCACTGAGCCTCCCAGACGCCCCATGATTTTCTTAATAATATTTTCTTTTCTTTAGCTTACGGTATGTTTTACATGTAAAATACAAAATGTGTATTATTTGACTATATTACTGGTAAGAATTCCAGTCAACAATAGGCTGTTAGCAGTTAAGTTTTTGGGGACCCAAAAGTTATGCAGGCGTTTTCAACTGTGCAGGGTGTCGACACCCTTAATCGTTGTATTGTTTAGATGTCAGCTGTATTTGCTAGGTCAGAAAGCTTGTCAAGTATTATTTTTTATTCTGTGATGGATGCAATATAGTATAAATTTGAAATATTTTCTTAAATTTTCCTCTCTATGGCTATGATACTCTGTTTATTCAACTAAGATTCAGTTAATTGGAAATAAAATCCATTTTATTTCCTATATAGGAAGTACTAAGACAAGTACTTCCTATTCATTTTTTCCATTTCATTAGTGAACTTTTAATGAAAAACCGAGTAATACTGATATGCCATCATTTCTTAGAGTTGCAGACTTCTTGGAGCTATTTCTAATAGTGGAATCCTGACATCCAGAGATTACTTTGTGATTTTGATTTATTTAGATTTACTAATTGGAATAGGCACATCAACTTTATTTATTTTTTAAAGATTTTATTTATTTATTTGACAGAAAGGAAAGAGATCACGAGGCAGAGAGGCAGGCAGAGAGAGAGGGTGAAGCAGGCTCCCAGCTGAGCAGAGAGCCCGATGTGGGGCTGTATCCCAGGACCCTGAGATCATGACCTGAGCCGAAGACAGAGGCTTTAACCCACTGAGCCACCCAGGCGCCCAGCACATCAACTTTAAAACAGCTTTCAGTTCTTCTGTTGCTGCAGGAAAGATTTCCGCTCCTTTTTTTTATGTAAATAGGAGGAATGAGTGGTCTTCTTCACTTAAAGCGAATCATAGCCTATTAGTCATATTCTTCTATGAAAGAAGATAAATGAAGCCTGTAACCCCAGAGTTGAGCACTGAATGTGCTGGCATAGACTTAGGGGAATTTTCGGAGTGTAGAGGAAGTTTACATCATGCTAAACAAGGAAATTTAAATACCATAGCTATGAGTACAGTGAAAGATGTAAGATATGCCAGGATGAAAATTCCTAATCATTCCTAATATTAAAGCATTTCCTCCAAGTACTTTATTTTAGAGTTTTTGCTAAATTTTTAATCAAAGAAATACACTTATTTTTAAAAGCCAAGACCTACCACAGTTTTATGATGAAAATTGGCGCTCTCCTGCACTACTCCTCTCCACACTCCTGTATCAGTTCTCCAGAGGCCTTTCTCCTAAGTCACAATAATAGCTTCCCTGCTATTATCTCTTTTATTCTTCTCTGGAAATCCTGTCAACTGGATAATGTTCCTCCTACGTTGACCCCCTAATTTCCTTACTGTTCTCTTTTCCTCCCCCTCCCCCTTGTTTTACTTTCTGAGGTTTCCCAACTTTATCTTCCAACCCTTTTATTGTACCTTTTTTGTTTTATATTTTTACTATCCAGGAACTTGTTTTCATCGAATGCTTCTTTTTACTATGACAGTCTTTTTTATTTCTTACATATATCATTTATCTTGTTTGAAGCTTTCTTTTATTCCTTGAATTATCCATTTCCCCTGAGATCTTTTTTCTGTTTGTTTTGGTCTTTGTCTGTCATGGGATACTAGTGTTTCTCAAACCTGGATTTGAAACACCTGTTTATATTAAACAAGTATTTATATAAATACTGAGGCCTAGGCCCCATCTGAGGCTGATTAAACCATAAGTTTTACTTAAATACTTGGGAGTCCTTGACTGATCATTTGTATTAAAGTAAGTTAAGTTGTTGATTAGAATCTCTTTAGGACTTACCAGCTGGCATGTTTCACAGTTGATGTTCAAGTGGGATTGGCTGGTTTTGAATATTTGTATGTCTTTTCACTTGGACTTGGTCATCTTCCCCACGGAGGAATCTTTCTGTCCCTTGTAGGGGAGGCTGTTGTCAGTGACTAGAATGGGTGACAATAAACATGGCAGCAGCGCTTGGATATCTAGAGAGATCTTATCTCTCAGGATGCAGGCTTTTGTGTTAATCCTCTCTTTTTATATGGGCATCTCACCTCTGCTTTGGTGTCCAGGAACCTGTTTTTAGTCTTTTCAGAGAGCAGACTGGTCTTCCTTCCAGGGTGTAAGAAAGAGTAGTGGCTGGCTAAGTTAATTGCCTCCTATTTCTTCATTCTCTGTCCTTTAAAATGTTCTCACAACTCACTTGGTGGCCTCTCCTCTCGGTTTTGTTGTTTGTTTGTTTTTAGTGTTATGGATTTTCCTCCTTTTATGCCTTTATGAATATTTTTCACCTCATTTAAATATCAGTTCTTTAAAGGCTAAAATTAATACTTTGTGGAAGAAAATACCACATGTTACAACATAGTAGATTTTTAATAAATGTTCAGCTTTGTGTAAAAATGGATGACATTTTTGTATTCTTTTAATAGTAATATAGACTGAACACAAAACTAAAATCTCAAAGTATTGTTTTGCTTTTCATCGGCAAGAAGGAAGAGGAATTGGCTAAATGATTAAGTTAATCCGGTGGATAACATGTTCAAGAATTTTCAAGAAATTCTAAAGGGATCTATGGAGGCTTGTCTAGTCAGTGAAATGGGACAGTGTGGCACTGTCATCAGAGTAGACCATTGAAAAAGAGTAACAAGGGGGCATCTGGGTGGCTTAGTTGGTTGAGCATTGATGTTGGCTCGGGGCATGATCTCAGGGTCCTGGGATCAAGCCCCATGTCAGGCTTCCTGCTCAGCAGAGAGTTTGCTTGTCCTGCTCCTGCAGCCCCTCTCCCTACTCATGCTCTCTCTGTCTCTCAAATATATAAACAACATTTTAGGAAAAAAAAAGAATAGTAAGTTCTGATGTAGACACAAATATACAAAAAATGTAAGTATACTAGAGGGTCATTTCAAAGTAATGAGAAAAGAATTGGATGATTCTAATCACTAGTTTTGAGACAACTGACTAAACATCTGGAAAAACAAATTTAGATCATTTCTTCATACCTTATTCTAAAATAAATTCCAAGTGTGTTAATTTTTTTTGAAAGACTTTATTTAGAGAGAGAGTGTGAGTGAGGGGAGGGGCAGAGGGAGAGGGAAAGAGAGAATCTTAAGCAGAATCCTCACTGAGCATGGAGCCTGATACCAGGCTCGATCCCATGGCCCCAAGATCACCACCGAGCCAAAATCAAGAATTGGATACTTAAGCAACTGAGCCACCCAGGGCACCCCTCAAATATATTAGTTTTTAAATTAAAGAATTCTAAAAGAAAATGTAGGTGGTTGCTTGTATAATCTTGAGTAGGGGGATCCATGTGATTTAATCATGACACCAGCAGTAGAAACCATCAAAGAAAAGATTGATCGGTTTGACCATTTATAGTAAAATATCCTATATTATAGCAGAAAAAAGTATTAAAATATTCAAATGGACACATTGGGAAAATATAGTCATAAGACAAAGGAAATTAGTATCTTGATCAGAGAATTCCAGAAGGCTACATTCTCTAGTAAAAATGGCCAAAGAATGTAAACAAGCGTTTCACCAAATAATTGCAAATTATTTTTATATACTTATTTGTAATTGGCAATCAACAAATGCAGCTTTTAAAAAGCTTAGGAAATATTCTTTGCCCTACCCTTCTGTAAATTATTTTTACTACTGGCAAGTCAGTGGGAAAATGGGCACTATGTATACACTGGGTGTTTTGTTTCTGTAGGGCAATCTGATAGTGTATGTGTCAAAAGCCTGAAATATTTCTTTGACTCAGTAATTTCACTGAGTCAGTTTTAGGAATTTAAGAAGATATTGGGAAATGTGCTCCAAGTAGTTTATACAAGGATATCATACATGTATAGGCTTATGCATAACCAAACATTTTATAATTATGAACTATTTGAAGACAGCCATATGTTAGTACTTTGTCCTATGCATTCAGTATAATATACCATATAACTAAAAACAACCATGTATATATGCTTTCTTTTTTTTTAATTTTATTTATTTATTTGACAGAGGTAAAGAGATCACAAGTAGGCAGAGAGGCAGGCAGAGAAGGGGAAGCAGGCTCCCCGCTGAGTAGAGAGCCCAATGCGGGGCTTGATCCCAGGACCCTGAGATCATGACCTGAGCCGGAGGCAGAGTTTTTAACCCACAGAGCCACCCGGGCACCCCTATACTTTCTGGTATAGAGAGAGACATATGCATTATATGTATTACCTGAAGAAAACTGATTGTAAAATAGTACGTACACTATAATCTCCTAGAAAACATTTGTGTATGTTCACATGCATAGAAAAATCTGAAAAGGGTAACAGTATGAATATCTAATTTTTTTAAAAAAAAGATTTACTTACTTATTTGAGAGAGATAAAGCAAGCAAACTTACATGAGCGGGAAGGACACAGGGAGAGGGAGAGCCAGTTTCAAGCCAACTCCACACTGAGCGTGGAGCCAGATGCCAGAGCTCCATCTCACAACCCTGAGATCATGACCTGATCTGAAACCAAGAGTCAGACACTGAACCACCTGCACCACCCAGGTGCCCCTGAATACCTAATTTTTATTGAGCATACCTAGGTTTCAGATACAATATTAAGGCTCTCTATGCAGTGCTTCGTTTAATGGACCAAAGGTATTAACAGGCTATTTTTATGTGATAGGATTATAAGAGATAGAGTTTTTTTCCTGTTTTTATTTCTCTGTATTTTCTAACTTTTCTATAGTGATCATACATAATCCTCTGGGAAGAATTTGTTGCTTAAATTTTTTAGTGTTAACTTTCACTATTGAGTCATTTGGAAAGAAGGCTTGCATGGTCCTTTAAAAGCAATTAAAGCTTGAAAATCTCAGAATGAATTTTGTTGGAGTATGATCTTCTTGAAGTAACTGTATTTCTGGAATTTCATGCTCTCACCTATAGACCAGAATAGTTAACTATTGAGGACCTTTGTAAAAAGAGCTACATATAAACAGTAGTAACTGAATAACTGTAATATTTAATTAGACATTAAAAAAACCTTTTTCTATATTATATGTCATCTGAAATGTGGTGAAGACCATTGGATATTTGTGCTGCTTTTTTCAGATCAGGACCTATCTAGGGAGTTGGTGCTCAAAAGTGACAGAACATGTGACTATGTAATTATGGTCAGATGAGGTAAAAATTTGATTTAAATTATTATCTAAGAGATCTTATAGACTTCTTCAAAAGCTGTGTCATCATTTTTATTGGCAGTGTCTTTTGTTTTTATTTTGTGGATACCAAATCTTAAATGTGTTCTCCCCATTTTAGGTCAGTTGGTGGTGTGTACTTTATGCTCCTGCGTAATGAAGACGAAGCAGATTTGGCTCTTTTCAGCTCACATGCTTCCCCTGCTAGCACGACTCTGCCTTGTCCCTCTGGAGACAATTGTTATCATCAACAAATTTGCTATGATTTTTACTGGATTGGAAGTTCTCTACTTTCTTGGGTCTAATCTCTTAGTACCTTATAACCTTGCTAAGTCTGCATACAGAGAATTGGTTCAGGTAAGATTGACAACCACACAGCTAGATAAAATTCGACATAAAAATTAGTTCTATTAAAGATTTAGTTCATTTCACAGTGGTGGTCGTGGTAACATTCTGTTGGACAGTTTGTAAGTAGTAGCTATTTTCAACCTAATTAGGAGCATCTGTGAATCTTTATGATGAAGTGTTCTTCAGAGAGACAGTGAAGTAAAGTGATTTTGTGGAAGCAGAGTGTCAGATTTTTTTACTGTCGCTCTACTGTTTACTAGCTGTGTAGCCTGAGGATGGTGGGTAGTCACTGAAGTTGGCTTATTTGTAAAATGGAGCTACTAATAAGAGTTGTACTTGTAGGGTTGCTGTGAGATTTAAATGAGTCCAGTGCGGCAGACAGTATTCAGTATGTGTTAACTATTAAAATGAAGACAAAAATAATACAAAATTGAAAACCTAGAGGTAAAATCTGGATTTTTTCTTCTGATTAAAGTCCTACTGTGACTATAGTTTTTTTCTTTGTATTTGCCAGTTTATGTAAACTGAGAAGCTAAGTAGTTCTGGGCTATCATATGATGGATTTTGTTTATATATACTCATTTTGCCAACAGGATATGCATCTGCCTATCCTACTTTTTTTAGCCTTTGCTTTAAAACAGATTATTGCCAGGGGCGCCTGGGTGGCTCAGTGGGTTAAGCCTCTGCCTCTAGCTCAGGTCATGATCTCAGGGTCCTGGGATCAAGCCCCACATGGGGCTCTCTGCTCAGCGGGGACCCTGCTTCCCCCTCTCTCTACCTACTTGTGATCTTTCTCTCTCTATCAAATAAATAAATAAAATCTTAAAAAACTAAAACATTATTCCCAAATAGAAACAATATTTCCACTTGACTTGATTGATAAGTTTCAGTATATAAAATAGATATTAAAACTGACATTGATATAATAAGAGAGTGCTAAAATGGACATTCTTTTCTACCTTTTGACTGTGTGTATATGACTTTAAAGTACAGGAAGCTCTCAGATTGACTTAACTTGAAACTGTTGAGTGAAGTGGGTTTTTTTGTTATTGGGCCCCAGGGGCAGATTTCCCAGAAAAATTTCCCTGAATTCTTGACTTTAGGCTGATTCTGCCTTCTTTGTTCATCTTATGTAATGATTAACTTGGGCAATTTTCCTGAAAGTAGGTCTTTCAGAGAAGAGGAAGTTTTGTTCATACTCAATAAAGAGCTTTTTCATGAGGAATGGTTATAGTTGTATTCAGAGTAAGAGTGACTAAAATATGTATTTTTTTTCTTTGAATTCAATCTTGTGGAGCTACCCTAGTTTGTGGGAAACAGAAGACAATCAGTAAACATTAATTGTATACTGTTTGTTTAATCACCATAAGGACAGAGCCCTCATTTCTCAATGTCCCGTTTACCTTCTTGGTTGCCTTAAGATTAATGCATCACTAGGTGTCGTAGTTGAAAATAAATTCTAGGTTATGGAATCCACAACCTGGAAAGGAATGGACCCTATCAGGCTTTTTAGTCCTCTTTTCCTTGAATGGAAAGGAAGAAAAGTACTCTCTACCTCTCAATGATCAGTTTGCTGCTAATATAATAATTTTGCAGCTAGTTGGACAACTTCCTTTTTCTTTAAATATTTTCTAGAAGGGGAAAAAATAGAAGTTAATCTTGACTGGATTTTAGAGAAGGCATTTGATTTATAGATACAAAATTTAAATTTGGAATAACCTGCAAGTTATTGCATTTTAACTTAATACTTAAGAGATCTAGATCTACCTGCAGATAGGTGTTAATTAGAAAGCAGAATGGTTGTATTTTATTGAAACATTGTGGTATCATGTTGAGAGTTCCAGCAAGATGATTTGGCTATGTAAGTTAGAGTTTGTAGCCTGCTTTGCAGAACCCTGTTGTGTTACCAGGGTCTGGTCCCTGGCATAGTAACTCCAGAAACATGGTTACAGGTTTGCTCTTAGGCTGAATCCAATTATGAGAAATGATTCATCCTAATTAATCTCATAAGACATTGTTTTACAAACTGGAAAGCTAATTTACTGATTAGTAGAGTATAATAAACTTTTTTTAGTTGTACCTTTTTTCCTGGTGTTAATGCACTAAGCAAATCAAATAAATTGAGAAATGTTTGATAAATACACAGGAGTAGCAAGGGGAATCGGTCTGTCTGGGGGAAAAGACTTGCTGACTGTCTCCGATAGAGTAAACTCCATTGTTTATTCTGTCTCCTGTCAAACTGTTTCTCCCCTATGACATTTCCTGAATAATCTGGAAAAATTCTTCCTTTTACATTGCCACTTTTTCTAGCCATTCACATACATTGCTTCATTTATGGTAGTCCTGATCATTTTGAGTTAGAGATGAGTAAGTTTACAAAGTCTACTCAACCTACCTTTGATATGGTTGTACTCTGAAAGTAACTTTACTCTGAACTTTAAGGGCAGTTTATGGTTGTCATTTGATGAGTGTGTGCAAGTGTTAATAAGAGCACAAAATCATTGAATTTTAGAAAAAATACTAACTGTATGTACAGAGCTAACTTTAAAGGAATTTAGTTGAAACAATCTTAGAGTGAAAGAAAAGCAATTTAACTCCTCTCTTTAAATAAACTCTTTTGTGTTTAAAAGTGTTTATTGAAGTAATACAAGATGTTTTCCTATCTCATTTTCTTATTCAGGTAGTAGAGGTATATGGCCTTCTAGCCTTGGGAATGTCCCTGTGGAATCAACTTGTAGTTCCTGTACTTTTCATGGTTTTCTGGCTCGTCTTATTTGCTCTTCAGATTTACTCCTATTTCAGTACTCGAGATCAACCTGCATCACGTGAGAGGCTTCTTTTCCTTTTCCTTACAAGGTAATTAATGAGAATGTATGATACTGTACATAACCTTAGGAAGAGAAGACTTTGATAAAGCAGTAATGGTAGAGCTGGCTTCGGCAAATGATTTGTGGAGAGGCGCATAGCAAATTTTAAACATATTTTTTAATTTCAAGTTATCGGCTAGGTAAATAAAACATGTTACTAAAAATAATTGTCAGTTACTGAGTATTTAATATGTGCCAACCACATTCCTAAACACTTTTTTGTCACACTTAATCGTGACCACAACCCTGAGAGAGAAGTGCCTTTATTATCTATCATTCACCATTTTCATAGCTGAGGGGACTGTACTGAGTACTTTGGAGCAGGTGTCCGAGCCCATCTGAGTGCAAACCCTATGACTTACTCTTGTAACTAATGCCCTGTTATTTTTAGTGTTTTGCTTCACTCAGATATAGTCAAATAATTAGAGAAATGAGTGTATCATCATGCTTTGCTGTTTGCCCCAAAGGAATTCCAAGACTTGGGTTTTAAGATTTAGGTTTTTAAAAAAAATAGTCTTGGGTCATCAGAGTCCTTTTTCAACTAAAGTATCTTTGTTGTGAACTACATCCACATTTGTCATTTTTCCACTCTTTGAGTTTGAATCTCAAGCCCTCTAGCACATGGCTATCTATCTTCATGCCCTGGCACAGACAGGCAAGAATGAAACCCTGTCCTTTAGGAGAATACAAAAGTAGACCAAAGTGTTGAGTTTTAGTTAATAGAGCCATTGTTTCTCAGCCAACCAAATGGTGGAGCACTGTGCAGTAAGGGGTGTATGTTATTGTGTATGTTACACAATAACATTTTTACATCAATAAAAATGTCATAGAGCAGTACCTATTTTAGTAAATAAGCAGAATAAACTTATTGGCACTGAGTCACATTTTGTACTTTCTAAAAATAATACTTTTAATTGATAAGTAGCTTCTATAAGCATGCAATAGGTTGATACCCAATACATTTTAATAGCCAGTTCATTATTAATGAAGTTTCATTGCTGTTGTTTTTTAATGTAAATAATATGGAAGTTTTATGAAGAATTTTTAAATGATCCAAAAAGTAATTCAGTGTAAAGAGAGAAATAGTATTTGGTTAGGATAATAACCTAAGTGTGGGATTGGGATTGGTCATGTTTTAAACCAGATTATTAGCCATTAAAAAGCACAGTCAGATCAAGTGTGGCACAGTGTAATAGGCTTAACAAATCAGTAAGCCAATGAATGAATTTGGACTTATTTATAAAGTAAGAAAGTAATACTGAGATTTTTAGATGAAGTTTAGGTATCTTTTCAAAATGATTTCTCTCTCTGTTCCTTTTTATACATAGGATAGATTACCCCTTCTCAAAATATGAATGTTTAAATTTGGTTTTTAATAAAGAAGTTCCCATATGGTTCTTCTGTTAATTTCTATCTCTGTAAGCATTGTTTATTGTCCTGGATGCTCCTTTGTGCCAGGTTACATTGGTATGTTGCCTTGCTAAAGAACAACTTATTTACAAAAGGAAGATTGCAAGTTTATGAGCATACTCTGACTAAACAAACCAACTGAAAAGCACATGCAAACAAAGGGTTTGTTTTTGCAGCCAGAAAATAGAAACTAAAATCAATAAAGCATCTCACTGAAGAAAGAGAAGAAGAAAGTTTTGTAAAGTTTTCCAAATTCTTTCACTTCCCCAAAGTTAGATTGAAACCTTTTACTTTCTTAACTATGTTCTCTTTTGAAAAATATCCTCTTGAAGATGTAATTAAATCATACAGTTTGGATGTAAAAGATTTCTCTAAATATGGAGACAAGAATGGAGAAATAGTATGGATCATCAGTAAAATTTTCAGACTTCCACTGAGAATGAAGTAATATTTTCAGTGTATTTTTAGCTGTGATTATCACTTTTTAGTTACTAGACAGTTTGTTTAAACATCCCATATAAGGATTTCTCTGAGAAAATGTCACATCTTCAGAAATTAGATTTGTAAGAATACCATACAGTCATTCTTTTAGCTACCAACCACCATAATTTATAGATATTTTGACTCCTAAAGAAAACCAGACATTTTTTTCCTCATTGTAATGCATATTGGTCTTTGGAAAAGTAGATGTTTTCACTTAAAAACTTACTTATAGGCAGTTAATTGTGTAGGAAGGATAACTATGTAGCAGAAGCACAGAGCTACCTAATAAAGGATATGTATTGATTTGCCTGAGTGAATTCCTCATGCATACAAATGGAATCCTTAACTGGAATTCTAAAACTTCTCTGAACATTTGTTAAATGCTGTATAAATGCTAAATCCTAATTATTAGTACGTGATATTACATATGTTTGTAAAGTACTTGTTAATAAGTTAGTATCTGAGATGTTCAGTGGAAGTATCGAATGTATTTCCATAAAGTGGGGAAGTATTTATGAGCTTTAGATAGTGTAAGATCTTCCAGTTCTTCTTATAAGTGGTATTCATAGCAAACTTTTATGTTAAAAATTGATACTAAAATTATTTTTAAATGGTCTTAAAATGGTCTTAGGCTGTATTCTTGAATATGCTTTTGAAATAACCCAGAAAAAAATGCAATTCTGTAAACCTAAATTAAAATTTAAAGTATTAATAATATGGAAAATACTGTTATATTGAGAGGAGTTGGGAGCTGCAAAGTCAATATGCGCTTTCCCTAATAGCAATTTGGTCAAATAAGGGTTTTGACTAGTAATCATATTAGCACAAATTGTTTACAGTCTGAATAATTTGAATAGCCAGCATTTTTCAGAAGGAACTATGGGCAACTATACGAGTCTTTTTTGAATATTATCAGCATGTTAATTATATGTTTTTTAGGGTTTGAAGAAAATTTAAGCCATTACTGCTCTGGAAAGAGATGATAGATAAATAAAAATAGAGAAGACTTTGTTTCAGATGTGGTGCTATGTACTGAATATTTGCCAAAGATATTTTAAAAAATGTAGGTTAGGATAATAGAAGAATGGATTTAAATTATTAATGGAGCAGTTAGATGATTTTTACCTCAAATTTTGGTGTGGGGTGTTTTAATTGATGATAAGGTTGATTTGAAGGCTAAAGATGATTTATTTCAAATGGAAAATTTTTATCGGTCAATATTTCCCCACCCCCTTTTTCTAGTATTGCTGAATGCTGCAGCACTCCTTATTCGCTTTTGGGTTTGGTCTTCACGGTTTCCTTTGTTGCCTTGGGTGTTTTGACACTCTGCAAGTTTTACTTGCAGGGTTATCGAGCTTTCATGAATGATCCTGCCATGAATCGGTAAGTTCTGGACTATGGATATCTCTAGGCATTTAAATATTATATATAACTTGAAGAAGTAATAATGAATTTCAGAGGAAATAGAATTTTGAGATTTGTTTTTGAATGGTTGCAACTGTTTGGATTTACAATACTATGAAAATATAACTGAATTTCCATTTGTAAAAGGTGAGTTTTTACTGTATGTACATAACAATATAGATCAGACACTTTCCTAGATTTAAGAGGTTTTTTGGGGGGGGGGATGGGAAGTGAGGGGCAGAGGGGGGGGAGAGAATTGTAAGCAGGCTCCACACCCAGTGCAGAGTCTGACATGGGGCTCAATCTCAGAACCTGAGATCATGAGTCATACAGCCGAAATCAACCAACTTAACTAACTGAGCCACCCAGGTGCCTTGAAAGACTTTTGATAGCTTGCTTTTTCCCATTTGAAGTTTTAGTGTAGCCCTGTTAAAATCATATTTCTGTATTTGATACTTAAAATTTTTTGTGTGTGTGTGGACATAATTTTGATACTGATTGAAGTTTCAAAGGATTGATTAATGAGAATGTAGAATGGTTAATCTAGTTACTAGATCACTAAGATCAGATCTTGGGAAACCCTATTTCTAGAACTTCACAATTTCTGTTAATATAGGATTTTTTTTTTTTAAGATTTTTATTTATTTGACAGAGAGAAACACAGCGAGAGGGAACACAAGCAGAGGGGATGGTAGAGGGAGAAGCAAGCTCCCCGCCGAGCGGGGAGCCCGATGCGGGGCTCGATCCCAGGACCCTGGGATCATGACCTGAGCCAAAGGCAGACGCTTAATGACTGAGCCACCCAGGCGCCCCAATATAGGAAATTTTTAATGGTTTCATTTATATAAACTCTTAAAGTCTTTAAGTCTTTTTGGAATGTTTAAGAATTAGTAGATGGTGAATACCTTGTAAATTGGAGGAAACTTTTTTTGTTGTATGTTATTTTTTTTATGACAGAAGAGAAGAAAAAACCTGTGCTTTATAATCTTCCTGCTAATCCCAACTAACACCTTTATAATGGCAAAAGAGGGAGAAGGGTAGAAAAAAAAAATATTTCATGTATAAGTTCACAAAATTCACACCATTCAGAAAATATGAAATGGGGAGTGAGTTCTTCTTCCCCCTGCTTGCCATTTCCTCTCCCTAAAACTAACAGCTTATAATGGTTATTTTAAAATTTCTTATGGGGAAAAGTACACATACATGTATTTTTGCTACTCTTGTTGTTTCATTTCCACATACTATACACAGTTCGGCACCTTAGTTTTTCACTTAAATGTGTTTTAGATGTTATTTTATGTCAACACAAAGACATCCTCATTCTTTCTGATAAAAGCATAATATTCCAAAGTATGGATGTATTTCTTTTTTTCTTTTTTTGCTTAAAAAATGGTACATTTGTGTATGTCTCCTTTTTTTTTAACCCTTAATTAGAAAACTTTCAAATTAACAAAGATGAGAGAATAGTAAAATGAACCTCCATATACCTGTACCCATCTCCAGTAATACAGCCAGTTTTCTGTCACGCACGCTCCCATCACCTGCGCTCACTTTGTCCCCTCCACAATCCTCAGCTGCCTTTGATGCAAATCCCAGATAAAATACCATTTTACCCATCAATATTTCAATCTCATTTGAAAAAGCATAACTATAATAGCACATTCATTCTCAGTAAGAGAATTCCTTGACATCAAATTCCCAGTTGTGTTCATATTTCCCTTTTTTTTTAAACTTTTTTTTTTTAAGATTTTATTTATTTGACACAGAGAGGCAGGCAGAGAGAGAGAGGGGGAAGCAGGCTCCCCGCTGAGCAGAGAGCCCGATGTGGGGCTCGATCCCAGGACCCTGAGATCATGACCTGAGCCGAAGGCAGAGGCTTTAACCCACTGAGCCACCCAGGCGCCCCTTTTTTAAACATTTTCTTTGCTCAACTTCAGATCCAAATAAGGCCCATATTGCAGTTGGTTAATATTTTTTAATTCTCTTTTAATATTTAGGTCCCTGCTGTGTCTGTATTTTTTCCTTTTTATTTGTTGATGACACCAGATTATCCTGTTTAGTTTTTCAGAGTTTGGATTTTGCCACATGTTCTATTATTCACTATATTTTCTCTTACATTTAAGTTTTTTGTAGTATATCCATAGGGTAAATTTTTACCAGTAAGATTATTGAGTTGAAGGGTATACACATTTTTTTTTAAAGATTTTATTTATCTGACAGAAAGAGATCACAAGTAGGCAGAGAGGCAGGCAGAGAGAGAGAGAGAGGGAAGCAGGCTTCCCGCTGAGCAGAGAGCCCGAAACGAGGCTCAATCCCAGGACCCTGAGATGACCTGAGCTGAAGGCAGAGTCTTTAACCCACTGAGCCACCCAGGTGCCCCGGGTATACGCATTTTTAAATTTATTAGCGAGTTTTTCTCCAGAAAGGTTTTATCTGTTTCATCTCAGTATTAGTCTCTCCATTTTTTTCTCACAATTCCTTGTTGGTGGTTGGGTCATCAAACTTTGAAATATTTGCTTATTTGTGGTTTTGAAAAACTAGACTTAGCCTTTGTTCATTTATTTGTGAGAGTTCTTTGTAAATCAAATCATTAACATGAAAAAGATCTTAGGATTTTGTATATATTTTCTATATGGAAACTGAATTTCAAAAAAGTTTATATGGTCTGCTTCAAGAGACCTTTTCTACTCCAAGACTATGAAGACATTCACCTATGATTTTATTTTTTATAGTCAAGATATAGCTCATATAAATATGTATAATTCAGTGGATATCTAAGAATGGGAGAGTATCTGGCTCATTAGCAAAGCCTGGTTAGAAACTTAATTACCGGGGGCGCCTGGGTGGCTTAGTGGGTTAAAGCCTCTGCCTTCGGCTCAGGTCCTGATCTCAGGGTCCTGGGATCGAGCCCCACGTCTGGCTCTCTGCTCAGTGGGGAGCCTGCTTCCCCCTCTCTCTCTGCCTGCCTCTCTGCCTACTTGTAATCTCTCTGTCAAATAAATAAATAAAATCTTAAAAAAAAAAGAAATTTATCTTAGAAGTTTTGCTTTTTATCTCCTCATTGAATGCTCAAATAATAGCTATTACGGTTTGCACACATAAAATGGTATGACTATGTATTACTATTATATTGATATTGTATATAAGTTAATAATCTGATGAAGTTTTTTGTCTAAGTCAGACCAGATCACAAATATGTAACAACAATGGAAGTCTTTGAATTATTTTTTTCTTGGAATGAAATGAGATTCTGACTGTTTTTCTGAAAACGTATGCTTTTTTTAGGGGCATGACAGAAGGAGTTACGCTGTTAATCCTGGCAGTGCAGACTGGTCTGATAGAACTACAGGTGGTTCACCGAGCATTCCTGCTCAGTATTATCCTTTTCATTGTCGTAGCTTCTATTCTACAGTCTATGTTAGAGATTGCAGATCCTATTGTTCTGGCGCTGGGAGCATCTAGAGACAAGTAAGAAACTTCCTAAAAGAAATTCTTGTAATATTCTTTATATGAGTTTGTTTTCTGAAGATTTACAGAAAATGAATGAATAATTGGTATTAGCTTAAGATAACAAGTTTGCCTTTTTATTTTTTCTGTATGTTTGACTTTTCTGTTTTTTTCTCTCAAGATTCTTATAGTTTGAAATCACATCAAAGGCCAGTTACAAGTCAGCTTTTTCTTCTTCAGAGAAATTTAATGCTTTTTTGTTGTTGTTGTTCAGTTTTAAAATGAAGAATGGAGAGGATCAAATTTAGTCCAGGAAATATAGTAAATAATATAATTCTGTTCTATGTAATGCTAAAGCAGAGAAAGCACTGGGAGAATGGAGAAAATCATTTGAAGGAGAGAGAAATAAAGGCTCTCAGGCAGTCATAAAGATAAGCATTTATGGAATGATGGCCTTTGGACACTTCACTTACTGAGGTTTTTTTTTTTTTTTAAGATTTTATTTATTTGACAGGAACACAAGCAGAGGGAATGGTAGCGGGAGAAGCAGGCTTCCTGCCGAGCAAGAAGCCCGATGCGGGGCTCGATCCCAGGACTCTGGGATCATGACCTGGGCCGAAGGCAGACGCTTAACGACTGAGCCACCCAGGCGCCCCACTTACTGAGGTTTTAATGGGGATTCTTGACACCTTATGGGACGAGGTGAAATTAATAGCTGCATTCATATTCATGCCATATTATAGAAGTTCTCTTAAGGAATAAAAGTCAAGTTATTATTGAGCTCTTTAAGATAGAATTAGGCTTACTGTAGTTTATACAGGGGCATTCTATAAAGAATTACTAAAAATTCAGCACTACTGTTTCTTTCCAGCATCTTTTGATACTCCACTCTTTTTTTTTTTTTTTTTTAAGATTTATTTATTTATTTATCTGACAGAGAGAGAGAGAGAGAGATCACAAGTAGGCAGAGAGGCAGGTAGAGAGAGAGGGAGGAGGGAAGCAGGCTCCCTGCTGAGCAGAGAGCCCT
>CM053607.1:41270932-41284095 GCA_028646535.1 Procyon lotor | reverse complement strand
ATTCTGGTGATTTTTGAAATACCTGAATTTATTGCTTCCTCAGTAGTGTTTTTGTTTTTTTTTTAAAGATTTTATTTATTTATTTGACAGAGATCACAAGCAGGCAGAGAGGCAGATAGAGAGGGGGAAGTAGGCTCCCTGCTGAGCAGAGGGCCCTATGCGGGGCCCGATCCCAGGACCCTGAGATCATGACCTGACCTGAAGGCAGAGGCTTTAACCCACTGAGCCACCCAGGCGCCCTCAGTAGTGTTTTATGAGTAAGGGAACAGGCAGTCTTTTGGGAGACAGATTTTTAAAACATTTCAAATTAACATTTTAATTACAGTTCATCAGATTTATCTTTTTATCCGCATATCCCACATTGCTAACATTCTGAGATTTTTCTCAAATGGTAGAGTGGCTGCAAGAATCAATTTAATTTAAATAAGTTCAGAGCTCTTTGATTCGTTTCAGATAATTTTAATTATAGTTATTTGAGATTTGGTTTTGAGGTTTAAGGTATCTCAATAGAAGCATTTCAAATGTTGAACTCACTGGTGAGCTCAGTTAAGTAGCCATTTAAATGGGTTGTTTTTGACCTAAGTACAACACTATTTTGTCATTTCTGGCAGTATCATTACTTATCCAAATTTAAGTAGTGAGTAGTATTACTTATACAAATTAATTTAGCATATACTGATAAGACTAATACAGTACTACAGAAAGTATTAGAAAAGAGAAAGAAAGAAATACATAATTCCACTGCCATAAGAACCAGTAAATCGAGTTCTGATTCCCACCAGAATGTTGAAGTAGCCTCATTACTGGCTTTTTCCTCCAGGGTCAAATGGAGAGGAAATTTAGAAAGGAAAGGAGCAAAACTGAGAAGCCCCATGTGTGGGTGGGCGGTGGTTATTTTGCACTGATGTCAGTGTTGTTGCTGGTGTCCTTTGCAGCATTCGCCTGAGACCAGAGCGGTTCTTGGCTTGAAAGGATGAAAAGGGTTGAATTGTGACGGTTAGGTTCTTCTCTCCTACCGTTGCCTGTGGTAAATAAGAGAGTACTATCAACAGCGATATGCCAGTACTTTTTAAAACAAATGAAATGGAAGAGTATGAGAAAAATATAACTTACTAGAACTGAAGAAGAACTTAAAAACTTGGATAGTTCTGTAATGTTAAAGAAGTGGAGGCACATGACAGACATCTCGACCCAGATGGTATTACAGGCAGGTTCCAAACTTTTTTTTAAGATTTTATTTATTTATCTGACAGAGAGGAGAGATCACAAGTAGGCAGAGGGGTGGGCGGGGAAACGACAGGCTCCGCACTGAGCAGAGATCCTGATGTGGGGCTTGATCCCAGGACCCTGAGATCACGACCTGAGCCGAAGGCAGAGGCTTTAACCCACTGAGCCACCCAGGCACCCCAGGTTCCAAACTTTGAAGGAGCAGATTATCCCTATTTGAAATATGCACTTTCAGACAATAAAAAGAATACTACCCAACTCAAACTGTGAGGCTGGTATAAGCCCTGTATCGATCAGACAGTTTGAGAAAGATGAAGCTGTATCTCACTATTAGGAGGAGGTACAATGCAAATTTGTAATATTGGTTGGAGTATAGACAGCTTGAGCACTGGAACAGAGAGCCCCCAAACAGACCCATATATGTTAGACTGTGGTATATGACAAGGGTGGCATGTCCAGTGAGTGGGGACAGGTGGTACTCTTCCGTAATGTTGCTGGAAAAAATGGTTTCTATTTGGAAAAGGATGGAATGGATTCCTATCTCACACCAGAAACAGAGGATCAACCTTGGAATGTTAGAGACCTAAAATGTCAAAAACCAAAAATTAAAACTCATGTAGGCTAAGATATTTTGGACTTTCAAGTAGGAAACAGTTTCTTAAACTGTCCACAGAACTGCTGTGGAAGAGTGAGACTAAGAATTAAGAATGACCGTGATTATGAAAGGAAAGAGTGATAAATCTAACAATGACAATAACTTCTTAGACCTAAAGTTAACTTTACAAACTGGGAGAAGATATTCATAGTATTTGCACTTGCCCAAGAATTGGTATCAATATACAAACAGCTCAAATAAGCAAGAGAAAAGGATGAAATACATTTTTATTTTAGGGTTTTAGTGAAAGAGGAGACACATGAATATGAAGAAAGGTTCAGCGTCATGTAAATCAATACCACACTGAGGTGCTCTTTTAAACCTGTGGGACTGGCAAGGAATAAAGGAAGGAAGGAAGGAGGGAGAGAGAAAGGAAAGTCAGCTGATGATCTAGAGTGGAAGAAGGTCTGGATGGCATGGTATCCCTGGTTCCTGGTGGGAGTATAATGGTGTAATCACTTTGGAAACAGTGTGGCCATTCTCTCCTCCTACATGGAGACTCAAGACATTCTTGCACATGTTCAGTAAGGACATATAGAAGAATATTGAGAGCACAATTCGCAGTAGCAAAAATACAGGAACAAGCCAAAATGACAATCAGACAGGAAAGTGGGTGAGTAAATGTTGATAATAGTCACTGTGGAATGTTAGAAATACAGTGACACAGAAACCAATATGCATGATTCATAGTATTATAAAGTTAAAAAGTAAATCCCAAAAAATGACAGTATAGAATGTTATTTTTATGTTAAAAACAAAAATTTAAAATATACCCTTTAGGAATACATACAAATTAATAAGACTATAAAAAGGAGAGCAAGCAAGAGAGTAAAGAACACAGATTCAAGTCAGCGCTTTCGGTGGGTACGGGGAGGCAGGATGTGGAACAGGCAGACCTGCTCTATGGTTAAATTTGGCTTATTGTCCGGGCCCTCACTTTTGTATGGGGGATGGGGTCGTGAAAGCTTGTTACAGTACTTAAGAGAGCTGATTAGACTACCAGCTCAGTAGAAAGAGGGACACCCACAGACCAGTGGTGACAGTGCATCCTGAATCAGGGATTAGGACTAATTCAAGTACTGGGGATTGAGAAAGGAAATGAAAAGTCTCTTAATTCTCAAATTAGAGAAATAATTAAGAGATAATATCAGGAGTTCATTTAACACTGCTTCTCTCTATCATTTAAGAAATAATTATTAGGGGAAGAAAAGCTTCACATGTCTTTGGAATAGCTTGGCCTAGATGTAATTTCCGCTGTTTAACTTAAAAAGGTGTCTCAGTTTTAGCCATAGAGATAATTGTTGCCTTTATAAATTTTATTCAGTTTTTATTTTTTTAAAGATTATTTATTTATTTGACAGAGAGAGCGAGAGAGAGAGAGAGAGATCACAAGCAGGCAGAGAGAGTGGGAAGCAGGCTTCCTGCTGAGCAGAGAGCCGATGCAGGGCTTGGGGCTCGATCCCAGGACCCTGAGATCATGACCTGAGCCAAGGCAGAGGTTTTAACCCACTGAGCCACCCAGGCGCCCCATATTTTATTCAGTTTTTAACAAGGAATTTTAGAATAATGGTCTACTTACTCAAATTACGTAGTAGATTTTCAAATGACAAACTTCTAAAAAAAAATGGATTGGTGTAAATGTAACTTTTTTTTAATAGTACTTAACAAGATTTCAATGTTGTTTTCCACTATTCGTTTTATATTTAATTTTAAATTAGATTTTAATAGAATTTTAAGTGCTTAAGTAAGACTATAAATATATTTTTGTATATAATATACACACCTGCGTTTGTGTATATATATTTGTGTGTTGGTGTGTATAAACACTTATGCCAAAATTAGACATAAGTTATAACTCTTGGCATAATGGTGTTCATGCTTCTCTGTGTAATATAAAAATACACATTGTGTCTATATGTAAATATATACCTATTTTATATAAATGGATCCTAGCTTGATTTTGAAAAATATGTTTAAAGCTGTAAGGTAAATTACCCTGTTAAAGAAAATGATTTATAATTTAACATCTAATAAAGTACAACTATTGTTACAGTAATTCCTTCCTGCGTACCTTTCTTTAAAAAAATAAAATAGAACTTTTTATGTTTTGGATCTCAGAGCAGAACTACTGGCAAGTTTATGTTTGTCCCGTAACTTTGGAAGGTAGAAAATGTTTCCAAGAAAAGGTGTAAAACAGTTCCAAAGTACCTAGCTTTAATTTTTACCATAATAATAATAATTCTCTGAATTACTAATTATAGAAAGTCCCATATAGTCTAGCATTTAACTTTGTGTGTGGTTATTTTCCGTATGCCACTTTTTTTTAATCTCCTTCAGACTACATGGATTTGAGATCACATATAATGATTTTTAATTAAAACATTAATTTTTTTGCAGCAATGAGCTATAAACAATTTGGTTGAAATCTACATTTCCTCAATGATTAAATGAAGAAATGTTCATGTTTTATAGGAAGACAGTAATAATTTTAAGTCTTGATATTCAGTTTACATAGATTATAATTGAGTTTTGTGTTTTGAGAGAAAGGAAATCTGTTTTGGGTTCACAGTGATTTCTTTCTAGATTTTGATCACTGTGTTAGAAAAGTACTCCTTTGGCTTTTATTTACCCAGGAAATGGAAGTATCTATTATCTTTTCTTTTTAATATTTTGTGGCAGCCCTCTATTTTCATAAAGTAACTATAAGTCAACTTAAAGGAGGTGGAAATCACCTTTTTTTCTATTGTATGGAAAGCTTTTTCAAAGTTCTGCTTAAGGCGCTTGTTAGGGAAGGTTTTTGTTTATGTATCTTTTATAACTTGGTATACAGTCTGTCTTAAATGGTGGTGTATTTAAGGAATGATTTACTAGAATATTATGATATATAAAGAGGTACACAAAAGAAAAAAATGTGTTCCTTCTGCTCTTGCCGTGACCGTGGGTGGGCTGCTTCTGTGTGTGTGTGTGTCCCACCGTCGACGTGTGGGCCTCAAGTGGAATCAAAAGCTGCAATCTAAGTACGAAGAAGTCTCTTGATTTGTTGGGAGTCTTAAAAGCATAAAGTTTTATCGTATGTAAAAACTGTATATATAATAATACACACACTAAGCTATACATAAAGTATGTGTATACATTAAACTATATATGTGAAGTTATCTCTTCTATATAGCATTCCCCCTGAGATAACCATGATAACTTTGTCCTGCTTAGATCACAGGGCTTTGCATTTGGGTGGATGGATAGGTAGGTTTAAAAAAAAAAAGGTAGTAATAGATGGAAAATAACTTGAAAAGTATCAAGCAGAAATAAATTTTCAAGTTTTATTTGGCACTTCCAACAGTTGAGCTTAAAAGCTGAGCTATGTGAAGGAGGAGTTATTTTTTTCAAGGAGTATAAATTTGGATGATAAGACATCTTTATGTATATATATATTACTTAGATAATAACTATAAAATAAAAATGTTTAGGCATTCAACATGTAAATATATCATTGAAACAAGACTGCAATTTTAGTGTATGATTGGCTAGTACCAGTGTTAAAAATTCTGAGAGGATCGGTGATTGCTGGAGAAAGGATTCATGTTACCTGATTGATTCGGCTTGAGCTAGCCTAAAGGGTTCAGAACAAGAGAGAGTGGGACAGAGGCATTTCTAGTGGGATGTAAGAGTGCTCAGGTTTTTCTGGGAGTACAGTTAATTAACCATCTTTGCTTATAGTGAGAAAAGAAATAGGTGTTGACAAGTTTGGACCAAAAAATTGGGAGTCGGAAGAGCTCAGCTGCCAGGCTAGGAAGTTTAGAGAAGACATTGACAATATTAACACTAGTCTAGCTGTAGGAAGATTAATCAGGCAGGCAGTGTCCAGGATGGACTGGGACTGGGGGAGGAAGACCAGCTAGTAGGTCCTACAAGACAGTGGTTCATAGTTTTTCCACCCCCAGCCCTGAGAGATGTGAGGATTAATACAGCTGCTGGAGAACCATCATTCCTCTTAGCACGGCCACACTCACAGTAGCAGAGATTCTCATCACAGTGCGACAGGTGGGGAGAAGATGTCCCATGACTTAAGATCACACATTATTGTTAGGGCTTAATGCTCCAAAAGCCTGAAAGCACTTTTAAATTTGTAGGAATGAAAATGGAACTGAAAGCTAACTATTAAAAAAAAGGGATTGATGGTGCTTGGGAATTTTGACTGAATAGAGAGAAGAGAAAAGGTGACTCAGGTGGCTTTGAAATACCAGGCCTGTGACCCTTGTCCTGAAATCTAGTATAGTGACTGGCGAGGAGAAGGATGTTTAGTAAAGCACTTGGGAAATGTCAGCCTGGCCCAAGACCTATCAGTT
The DNA here is from genome assembly GCA_028646535.1 of Procyon lotor. Classification (NCBI taxonomy): domain Eukaryota; kingdom Metazoa; phylum Chordata; class Mammalia; order Carnivora; family Procyonidae; genus Procyon; species Procyon lotor. Next base: position 41,277,867 of record CM053607.1, on the reverse strand, counting down.
GCTCACATGATTGTTGTGGTCCTAGGTGACAGGTGCTTTAAAGGACTGTTTTTCTTTCCCCAGGAGTTTATGGAAACACTTCCGTGCTGTGAGCCTTTGTTTATTTTTGCTAGTGTTCCCTGCTTACATGGCTTACATGATTTGCCAGTTTTTCCACATGGATTTTTGGCTGCTTATCATTATTTCTAGCAGCATTCTCACCTCTCTTCAGGTAAGCCTAGGAATAAAGAACTTTATATAATAATTGATTTTCTTATTTTTCCTTTCAGAAAAGGGATTAAACTTTTTCAAGATGAATGATTATAAGTGACCTGTTTAGGTGATTATTCCTACCTTACTTATCAGAATAACGTTACACTGATAGGAACATAGAAGTTAGATTGTGGGTTATTAAAATACCACACCTATCTATGTCACTGTCTTTTTTTATCAAGGTAATTAAACTTTGCAAATGTTTAAAATGATACAGAGCTATCATGTAAAGCTTAAATTGATAAGTAACTATAAAATATTAAAAGATTTTATAGCTTATTTGGAGCACATTTTTTAAGTAAATACCCACTCGAAAATATCCTTAGTTTCATGATGTATGTGAATATGTGACATGTGTAATACACACGAACATACATATACAACAGACAGTACTGCCCTGGAAATAATAAGCTTATTGTAACTTGAAAGTAGATCTTTGCTGCCTGATCAGGAAAAATGAAAAGAGAATATAACACTGGCAACAAAGATTTATTCATTGTTACTTGTAGAGATAAAGGTTCTTTGAAAGTTGATGAACATGTACGACTACAGAATTAGGAAAATTTAAATAGAATTTTAATGGGTTTGGGTGATCTGGGGAATAAAAGGAAAGGATGAGTCAGAGAAAAGTGACGACTAATCAGGATTATTTTAAGTTACGTCTCAAGATACAACTTTTTGGTATCAAATGCCTGGATTACTGAGATCACCCACGTTTTAATTATACCGTGGTTTCCTCGATATTAAATATGGCATCCTAAAAGTATTAGGAATGTTGTTATTGTTAAAGTCTATGAAAAGCCTTTCTTAGTGGTCATACTCTTTTAAAATACATGTATTTTACAGGTTTTGGGAACACTTTTTATTTATGTCTTATTTATGGTTGAGGAATTCAGAAAAGAGCCAGTGGAAAACATGGACGATGTCATCTACTATGTGAATGGCACTTACCGCCTTCTGGAGTTTCTTGTGGCCCTCTGTGTGGTGGCCTATGGTGTCTCAGAGACCATCTTTGGAGAATGGACTGTAATGGGCTCAATGATCATCTTTATCCATTCCTATTATAATGTGTGGCTTCGGGCCCAGCTGGGGTGGAAGAGCTTCCTTCTCCGCAGGGATGCTGTGAATAAGATTAAATCATTACCCATTGCTACAAAAGAGCAGCTGGAGAAACACAATGATATTTGTGCCATCTGTTATCAGGTAACTCGCACAGTAAGAATCCATTTGGGTGGGTTCTTGGTGTATCCCCTGGGACTTTAACCACATTAACCAAATTTAAGTTAAATTGTAGGCAGAATTATTTCTTTGGTTAAAAAAAAAATAGGTCTCAGAAGTTATTAAAGACCTAATAGAATTTCTCCATTTTATTTCTGAATTAAGTCTTTAAATTATTCCCTCAAGCTCTAATGTATTGTTATTTTCAACATTGCTCACCCATAAATAAAGGAAAAACAGGTCAGGTGTATTTTATATTTACTCCCAAATACACACACACACACACACACACACACACACACACACACACTGTCACATACATACTATCATTCAGGAGTCAGCAGCTTCTGAAAAGTGGTGTGCCAAGATTCTGACACTTTTCCTTCTGGTACTTCCAGGATGAGGAAGAAGTACTCATTTACTTAATGCAGGTAGAGAGAGTATGTGTTTACTTGTGGGTTGATGGGTATCTGAGATGGAAACTAGCGTCTGTGTCTAGAAGTGGGGGCTGGAGGGTATGCTAGGTCAGCCAGTCCGTGTGCCATTGTAGTTGGCCTTCCTGGCATCTTTGGCATGTGTGTTGTGAACAGCTGACGTCTGCCTTCTATTAAAATTGAAAGAAAGCATTGAAATGAGTTTGGAAATATCACAGCAAAAAATAGGCCCACAGGTTAGTCACCAGTAACCTGTGCAAGGGGTGGTTGAGTAGCAGCTTTTGTAGCTAAACTGTACTCTCGGAAGTATGGGTAGAAATTAAGGGCAACAACAGAAATTCTTCCTTTAAAATCGCTCCTAAAGAGTGTAAGCTGCTGGAATAAAACTGGATAGTGCCAGTATGAGGGAGTGCTCTTTCTCCAAAGCTGCTTTACAGTGGAGATGGGAGTGTGTATGTATCTCTGTGTGTCTGAGGCCGCCTAGCGTAAGAATTTCGTCTAAGAATAAAATGCAGTTACCACTTTTTTATTGTTACCAGAACATACCTTTGGGTACTCACAAAATAATGGATTCCAAGTTGTTTGAGTGTTTGGGGGACTAAGGGATATTGTAGGTTCCCCCCGGGTGAAGGGGTCATGGTCTTAGTTCTGCTTCCTTTGTGCTTGGTAGCATCATCGTATGTGGGCCAAAGCCCGTCAGAGACGGGGCACGTCAGCTTCAGCAGCCGATGTCTAAGATTCCATCTCTGGGATTTAAGAGTCTCCTTTTTGTATTTCCTGTTGTCACATCACTTTTTTTGAGGTGCTAGAACTACCTGCTGATACCACACAGAAAATGAAAGTCAAATTGCTTAACTTCCCAGCTGGCTGCTTTTCCTTGAATGGCTTTCTGCTTGAAAGTTGACTCCCAGGTGTTACCAGTTCTTGGCAAGGAATTTCTGTGACAACTACAACTCCTTGTTTTGGGGCTTTCAACAAAATTAGTGGTTGAGTCACCTAATGTATACTCTTAACTATTAAATCATGCCCTCAGCCTTCTCTCCCCAAGTATATCCTCTGCAAGGAACATTAATGCAAAGTATACCACTTCTTAATCCAGTGGGTATCAAACTCGAGTGTGCATAAAAGTTACATGGGTGGCCTGCTGTAACTATAGATTTGTGAATGCCATCTTCAGATACCCCAATCCTGTAGGTTTTGGGGAGCCCAAGAATGTGCGTGCTTAGCAAGCACTCGGCGTGATTTGGATGCAAATTGAGAAGCGCTGGCTTATACAGACCCTATCTTGAAGACTGCGTTACATACGTTGTCCCTAATGAAATTGCCACTTCCTTGCCAATACCCTGGTGTTAATGTGGCTGATTTTGTCTCCTTGCCAGTAATTTCATCATGGAATCTATTTAGCTGTGTTGAAGCATAACTGTGGGAAGTCCCGTCTTCATCAGATTTTCTGAGGTTCTGATCACACTCATGCCATGCGGGGGCAGACCCAGCGATCACACTGCAGTAGTTGTGTGATGCTCATGTTCCATAAGAAGGCAGAAGCCAGTTAAGAAGTTTGTTTCTTTCTCATTTTTGATTTTTACTTCTTTTTTTAAGACTGTTTAGCCAGCGGTTCTTGCATTGTTGGTGTAAAGGGGTCTCTGAAGGCAGGAGGATTATCACTATAATCTAAAATGAGTTTTATTCTAAAATCTGTGTTACACATTTTCTGTGGGTAATTTATGGGAAAGAAATGTTGGAACTAGAACTTTTGGGATTAGCAGCAAAAATTTTAGATGGGCATTTTATTTTTATTTTTATTTTTTTAATTAATTTTTATTAACATATAATGTATTATTTGCCCCAGGGTAGATGGGCATTTTAAATGGCCACTTTGAATGGGCATTTATTGAGTTATCTTTCCCTCCCTTCTAGGACATGAAATCTGCTGTGATCACACCTTGCAGCCATTTCTTCCATGCAGGCTGCCTCAAGAAGTGGCTGTATGTCCAGGAGACCTGCCCTCTGTGCCACTGCCAGCTCAAAAACTCCTCGCAGCTTCCAGGGTTAGGGGCTGAGCTCGTTCCACAGCCTCCTGCTGGAGCCGAGCAAAACATGCTTCAGGAAGGAACTGAACCTCCAAACCAAGAGCATCCTCCGGGGACTGGGATGCAGGAAGGTTCCAGGGACAATAACGAATGCATTGCCACTAGATCAGATAGCCAGGAAGGGCCTCGTGATCCTAAGGAATATCCTTTTAGTGCAAAAGATGAAGCATGTCCTGTTGAGGTCAGCCTAGAAGAGGAGAAGCAGAAGTAACGCTTTGAAACTCTGGAGAAGTCCACTCACTATGAAATTTGAGCTCAGATTTGAGGAATGAATGTATAAGATGATGAGGCAGGAAACTTGACATTCCAAGGATCTGATCCAGGAAGTACTCTCGGTGGAGACTGCTTGCTTTCATCCCCTTGACATTGTGGGAGAAATTTTGCAATGTATGCTAATCAAAATGTATTTATATATCCTATGCTGATATTTTGTAGAGGTTTGCCGAGAAACCTCAGCCTCAACAGCTTCAGAAGCTGCCCCTGATTTGTAAGGGATAAATAAAATCAGATTCGAGTGCTTGAAAGGGGCTAAAGAAAGGAGGATAAAGAGCATCAGGACGGCATGGGAAGAAGCAGGCAGAAGCGGAACTGACCTTTAACTTTCTATGGGACAGGATCATTCTTATTACAAAGTATGAGTAGTGACCAGCCCTTTCAGCACCCCCCTTTCCCTCAGTTAATTGGAACTCAGTCAGGTGATAATTGAGTTTTGTACAGCACTGAAATGAAATCAAAGACGTAAGAGCATTGATTGTATTCCAAGATTGAAGCACGCTCATACTTCGTATGTGCTTTAGGGGAGGGGGCGGGTGGGCACTTGGGCCTTGCGGGTGCATTCATGTAATCTGAGACTCTTGAACTTTATGACGGAGTCTTCAATATTTTGATGTATATGGAACTTTTGTTAATATATTGTATACTGTGTTGGCTGTGTGAAGTAAACTAAAACTCTAATGAACACTTTGGGGTCCACGTTAGTGTAGGAGACCAAAGTGGGAGGGGCTTTAGGGCACTGATAAAGGCCCGAAGTGTACTTTTCAATCCTGTGTAATGTTTAATTCTTGCAACTGAATCAAAACAGTGTTAAATTATGGCAATATTTGCACTTGGGGAATGAGTACATAACTGTATGATCACACTCTGCAAATGCCTCTTTTAAAGCTGTTAATAGACTTTGCACCTTTTCTTTGACAAGGATGTGTCATATTTAAATTTTTACATTCATCATGGCTACAGGTAGAACTGGGGGGGAATGTAATTTTTTATGGGAATTTTGATATGAAAAGAAACTAGTCATTTATTTATACAATAGGCTTGGCTCAAAAAGTGTTTTTCAGACTCGATACTCCTAATGTGGGATGTGACTTTATTTTATTTTTAGTAGCAAATTTGGATGTAGACTGACAGACATAGCTGAATGTCTTAATAAATTTAAATTTGAAGATAACTGTGTTTTGTTCCTGTGGTGATGATGATGATTGTAAAGTGCTTGAGATTCTGTTCTTCGGAGGTTTTATTTTTTTCCAACCAGGTTTCTTATATCTTTTTCCCTGTCAGAAATGCCCTGCAGATGGCAAAACTTTTTGATTGAAAAAGACCAGCTCTTTGAAATCTACACCAGTGGAAGCAAACCTAGCTTTGTATTAGAAGCCTTTGGGGAGCTTTTTTTTTTTTTTAAAGTACACATTTCATGGATGGTCCTAGAGGGTACTATGCTAAGTGAAATCAGTCAGAAAGACAAATGATATGATTTCACTCCTGTGGATTCTAAAAAACAAAACATGAGTAAGCAAACAAAAGCAGAATCAAACCTAAAATTCAGAGAACTGATGGTTGCCAGACCGGGGGAGATAAGGAGATGGCCAAATGGGGGAAGGGGAGTGGGAAGTACAGGCTTCCGGTTAGGGAATGAATAAATCACAGGGATAAAAGGCACAGCACAGGGAATACAGTCCAGGGTATTGTAATAGCGTTGTGTGGTGCGCACAGCAGGACATATAGAGAGATGTGCAATCACCGGTGTGCACCTGAAACTAATACAATATGTGTCAACTACACTCCACACATTTTTAAGAATTACACATATCTGGGGGCGCCTGGGTGGCTCAGTGGGTTAAAGCCTCTGCCTTTGGCTCAGGTCGTGATCTCAGAGTTCTGGTATCGAGCCCCACATCGGGCTCTCTGCTCAGTGGGGAGCCTGCTTCCCCCTCTCTCTGCCTACTTGTGATCTCTGTCAAATAAAATCTTAAAAAAAAAAAATTACATATATCTGAACCTGACTTAAGATCTATTGAATCAGGCTTTGGGGGTTTCTGAGAATGTGATTTTCAAAGCTTCCTGGGTGATACCAGCAGTTTGATGTTTAGAAAAGAAGCAGCTAGACTAGAATGCCTTTCTCCCTTGGCGTAGCGGAAGTGGCTCGCCATCGTTGGCAGAAGGCCCCCTCTAGTGGTAGGTGGTAGTGATCTCGGATTTAAGACTGGTTTTTATCCTTTGAGCGAAAGGTGCGTGTTGGAATATTAAACTTTTTGGTGCTTTGAAGGAATAAAATTACAGTTAAAATTGAAATCACTCATGGCATAGTGAACTTGGCCATTTTTTAGCATTGTTTACACTTCCAACCAAAGGATTCTGTTCGTACAGACCATAGGAGAAGTACTCAGCTGTAAGTAGAGACTTCTTTGTCATCGGTTTCACATTTAATACACTGTTTACCTCCTAGCACGGAGACCCTAGCTCTTCTTACCAAGTCACACGGGGCCCTCAGTTCAGCAGTCCTGGTGGACAAATGGCATTCCGTTCCGTGTAGATATCCTTTGGTTTCCTTCAGGAGAGCTATATCACGTAGTAACACCGCCCCTCAAAATCCCAAGCGGCTTTAAAGCAACAAAAAGTTTCTATCGCCCGCCCACTGCCTGCGTGAGGGCGGAGCTGGCAGGGT
>CM053607.1:41205212-41270432 GCA_028646535.1 Procyon lotor | reverse complement strand
TTTTTTTTATCCATTCTGATACTTTGTGTCTTTTGATTGGGCATTTAGCCCATTTACATTCAGGGTAACTATTGACAGATAGGAATTTTGCACCATTTTATTGCCTGTAAGGTGAGTGCTCACTGCATATTGTCTCTGTTCCTTTCTGGTCTATATTCCTTTTAGTCTATATTTTCTTTCTTTGCTTAGAGGGCCCCTTTCAATATTTCCTGTAGGGATGGTTTGGTATTTGCAAATTCTTTTAGTTTTTGTTTGTCCTGGAAGCTTTTTATCTCTCCCTCTATTTTCAGTGACAGCCTAGGTGGGTATAGTATTCTTGGCTGCATATTTTTCTCATTTAGTGCTTTGAATATATCATGCCAGTCCTTTCTGGCCTGCCCAATCTCTGTGGATAGGTCTGCTGCCAATCTAATATTTCTGTCTTTGTATGTTACAGACTTCTTATCCTGAGCTGGTTTCAGGATTTTCTCTTTGTCACTAAGACTTGTAAGTTTTACTATTAGATGCTGGGGTGTAGACCTATTTTTATTGATTTTGAGGGGGATTCTATGTGCCTCCTGGATTTTGATGCTTTTTCCCTTAGCCAGATTAGGAAAATTCTCTATAATAATTTGTTCCAATAAACCTTCCGCCACCTCTCTCTTTCTTCTTCTTCTGGGATCCCAATTATTCTAATATTGTTGCATCTTATGGTATCACTTACCTCTTGAATTCTCCACTTGTGGTCCAGTAGTTGTTTATCTCTCTTTTTCTCAGTTTCTTTATTCTCTATCATTTGGTCTTCTATATCACTAATTCTCTCTTCTGCCTCATTTATCCTAGCAGTAAGATCCTCCATTTTTTATTGTACCTCATTAATAGCTTTTTTTTTTTCAACTCAGTTAGATTTTAGTTCTTTTATTTCTCCAGAAAGGGATTTTATTTCTCCAGAAAGGCGTTCTCTAATATCTTCCATGCTTTTTTGAAGCCCAGATAGCACCTTGATAATTGTCATTTTGAACTCTATTTCTGACATATGACATATCCATATTGGCGAGGTCTCTAGCTGTTGGTACTGCCTCTTGTTCTTTTTTTTGTGGTGAGTTTTTCTGCCTTATCATTTTATCGAGATAAGAATAGATGAGTGAGAGAGAAAAATACTAGAAGGGTAGCAAGGACCCCAGAAAAATCAGAAGAGAGCTGAAACCAGGGGTTGAAGAAAAAGAGGGGGGGCAGGAAGAAAAAAAGGGGAAAAATTAAAATAAAATTAAAAAAAAGAAAAATATATATATATTGGACTTCTGATTAGAACAGAGCCCCACACCTGATTTTAGGTGTTTTTGGTCTGTTAGAAGAAACTACCTCCTAAAATTTTAAAGAAAGAAAAAACTTATACAAAAATAAAGGTAAACACTATGAGGGGATGGAATATGAGTGTAAAGATGAAAATTTTAAAAGATTCTAAGAAAGGGATTGATAAGAGGTTGGTTGAAAAAAAAGGAAAACAAAGAATAAAAGAGGAAAGAATGTGATCAGGCTGGAGACTAGATCCAAGCCATGTGCTAGATTTAGGGTATATTTTGCTCTATTAGAAGAAATTGTATCCCAAAATTTTAAAGAAAAAAAACCCTATATGTATACAAAAAATAAAGTTAAATACAATGAGGGGATAAAATATGAATGTAACAGTGAAAATTGGAAAAGATTTTTTTAAAAGGTATTGATAAAATACTAGTTAAAAAAACAACAAAATAGGAAAGAGGAAAAATAAAATAAAAAAATAAAACAAAAGAAAAACAAAATTTAAAAAATTTAACTCTGAAAAACTAAAGGATCATGGTGAAAAAAGCCATGAATTCTATGTGTTGCATTTTTTCCCCCCAAGTCTGGAGTTCCACAGTTTTCACTGATGGATGAACTTGGTCTTGGCTGGATATTCTCACTGATCTTCTGAGGGAGGGGCCCATTGCCTGGATTCTCAAATGTCTTTGCCTTAGGCAGAATTGCACCGCCCTTGCCAGGGGAAGGGCCAAGCACTTTGCTCTGGTTTGCTCTTGGGAGTCTTTGTTCCCTGAGTGCTTTCCGGACCACCCTGGAGGCTGGGAATGAAAATGGTGACCTCCTAGTCTCTGGCCTGGAGGAGCTGAGCACTTAGGGCCCTGCTCTTCAGTGTGCCCTCGGAGAAAAGCAGTCAAGCACTCCCGTCCCCCTGGTCTTCGGCCCGTGCTCAGAGGTCAGCCGCCGTGACCAAGCATTTCTATCTTTGGTCCATGGCCCCGTTTGGAGTCTCCAAACCCAGCAGATTCCTGCCGTGTGCTCCCATGCCACTCCTCCTGGAGGTGAAAGGAGGGGGCCTCTATGGATTTGCCTCTTATGGGGTCCCTGCTCAAAGAGCAGTGAGAATGAATCATTGTGTAAGGTAAGCCTGAGCTGAGAGCCCACTGCATGGCTCCATCTCTGTCGCCGGCTTCCCTGCCCCAATACCTGGGGGCTCTGCTGCACTCAGACAACCCCAGTCCCTCTGTTACCCCACGGGTCCTGAAACCACACTGTTCCTGTGAGGGCTAAACCCCCTGCTTAGCCTCCGGAGCAATGTCTCTCAGCAGAGCACACTTCTAAAAGTTCTGATTTTGTTCTCAGCTGCTCTGCGGCTGCCGGGAGCTGGCCCCTCCCCCCGCCATCTCTCTTCCCATCACTTTGGATTCACTTTTCCACACGTCCTACCTTTTGGAAAGTGGTCGATTTTCTGCTCCTAGAATTGCTGTTCTTCCTCTCTTCTATCTCCTGTTGAGTTTACAGGCTTTTAGAATGGTTTGATAACTAACTAGCTGGACTTCTAGGATCCGACTCTCTCTCAACCTCCTATTCCTCCACCATCTTGCTACCCCTCCAATGGGTTGTCTTCTGGTCCATAATAAGGTTCAGTTGGGCCAGACTCGTTAAACAGAAGAGGAAAGCAGTGGACCAGATGAATGCTTTACCGAGTGTGCCACTGATATGTTTTTATGAAGACATTTGTTTCCTATCACTGAAAATATAAGGAAAGTTAGATACTGTCCTTTAAGGTTAAGCTATTCTTATCTTTAGGCAACCTTATTATTTATTTGTGAGTTATACTCTATATATTGCAAATTCTTCTCAGCCAACTATGTATAAACATCATATATAGTTATATATTGCTTAGCATATAGATTTCTCATAACTAGTAATCAAGTACATTAAAGTCTTTTCTAGCTGTCTTCAAATTATCTGAGTTCATTCTCCCTTTTTCAAAAGCTTTATTCCCCAAGGCACATTCCATGTAGTACTAGTTCTGGAGGATGCTAATGAGTGTTACCAAGAAGGGGTTGGAGTTCCTTGTTCAAATATATTTGGAAAAAGCCAGATGACGCCAGATTATGCCTTTATAATGTCAAATTTATTGTTATTCTCCAGATGGCTACATATGTTTCCCACACTTAAGGGAAAGTGAGACAAGTCAGATGATCTCCTGGAACTAATGGCCCATGGAATACAACTTGGGAGGTACTCTTTCTGGAGCCATATATCCAATGTCAAAATTCCTGTGATTGCATCCTTACATTCTGATCACTCTTCCTTCTGGAAGGACTGTAAGCTGTCCCTCCAGGATTCCTCAAAAGGCATCACACAGGACATCAGTGGAGCAAAAATCAAATCCCATGATTCATTATCTTATAATTCACCAGGAACTTGTCTCTATTTGGATTCCACTAAATTCCCCTGGACTTCTTTCAAAAGTATGAAATGATGAGGGTGTAGTCTGATGGGTAAGATTTATGGAAACTTTAAACCTCACTGCCTGTATAATTCAATCTAAATTAGTGTATTGGAACATCCTGATAAAATCTTGTTCTACTTTTTCTCATCTGTTAAGTCATGACCAACAGGGGCAACAAGATCCATTGTGAGATCTGCCACAGATATTTTGGTATGAGTCTCTCTCATATTGTGGTGAAGTGTGCTTAGAATACTGTCATAGAGTGAATTCTTAGTAAGAATCTTTTAAGTAAAGACTTAAAAGTCAAAACTATATAAGACATGATTCCTGTCCCCAAGGGGAAGGTAAGACTAACACAAATGAATGCTTAGCAGGCAGTATAAGATAGTATGTTAGAACTAAACTGAATGTAGAGTAGACTTTTAGCATTCAAAAGGGATTAGTCAAGAGACATATTTGGATCCCTCAAAATGTACAGTTTCATAATAAACTGCATGGGATAAGAATAACGACACTGAGTGAATGCTCATTAGAAGGTCTAGCTCACCCACTAGAAACAATAGGGCATTTGGGGAGAACCAGCAAATGGTTAAACTGGGAAGTTCACTCTGTGAATGCCAGAAGTCTACTGCCATCATGCTAATGCCTATCTTATGCATAACGAATGTTGTGAATGGCTTAGAAGGGGATAATGGTCATTTTAGGGTAGAAGTGTCTGGCTTAAATCATGAGAAATGGAAGTCAGAACAGACTCAAATATTAGTAGAATAGGAAATCAGAACAAGGGTAATCCAGGAGAGGAGCAAAGGGAAATGAGGTCAGTCTGAACTCTGTCTTAAGCCAGTGGTGCTCACTGGGGAGGCACTTGCACTAAGTACCGCAGGTAACCATGTCCTCTCCAGTTGGAGGCTCTCGCCTGTCCTCAGGCCAATTATAGATCATGTTCTCCTCCATTACAGTTCATCCACCAGCGTCTGCATCCCATCATCCAATCCATATTCTGCCCCAAGGTCCAATTCCCCACACAGCTGTACACATTACACATTATACGTAGATTTCATATCTATGGGAGTGCACTTCACCTAGTCAATATCCCAAATTGGTAAAATTATAATGACAACTTTTCTGCAGATGGCAGTGAAGTATGCACTTGGAACAAAATCAGTGTATTTGAGTCATTTTCTGACCCATGGGAATAGTGTGTCTTAAAGGAAGAGGTGTCATTTTCTAATTTACACAAAGGTACTCTATGGGCAAGGGACAGTCTTTGTTATGTTGAGTGATTGGAATCATGGACACTTCTGGGAGACCTAGTAACCGAGACTCTCCAGGCTCATCAAAAAACATTAAGAAAATGGAGAGCAACCCTTTGCCTTTATGTGTTGGTTGAAAGTATTTCTCAGCTTCAGTGTTTTTCCCCCCAAAAGCCTAGAAGATCAGGCATCCTGTGTAACCATCTTGTCCCTAAATTGCTGTTCTCATATTGTAAATGAACAAGTATGGTGCATTACCTTATCCATTAATAGTTTCATACTTTACAAGTCATGTCATTGACTTGACGTGTGCATTTTTCCTTCTTTCAAATTCAGTACAACTTTGGCATTCTTCTGTTCTTTGCTGAGATGATACAAAGCCTTGTAGTGAGACTGGGTTCTCAAAGTCAACAGCGTTTTGCTGCTTGTAAACCTTTAACTGAGCTATTGCTTGTCAGCCCACCCTTTGCCAGCCAGCAATGTTTAACATGCGTACCTGTATATTTGAGGACCACTGAGCAAGATTCTAGGTCCACTTTCCAAAAGCATATTTAGTAAGTGACCAATCTGACAAGTTATCAAGTGACCAAACCCTCTCAAACAAAGACTTTAAACCAGATCTGGAAGAGTCAGCCAGCCATTTGCCACAGGCATTTAGCAGAGACCAGCCAAAGTTCAGTAGCGCCTACATCAATCTGTTCTTTGGGGCCTCTGAATTTTTAGAATGAAAACTCCTTCTATATTCTATGTTAGTGGCAGTGGGCATTCTGTGAGTCCAGGAAGACTTAAGTGATAAAGTGAGGATCTCTTCTAAAGGATTTTCTGAGTCCTGTCTACTGTGTTTACATCATCTCTTAATTCAATGATTTGTTAAACTAGCTTGATTAAGTGTGTATCTTGTGTGGAATTCAAATTTCAAATGTCTCAACCATTCAGACACAAAGGATATATATGCCTTTTAATTGTTCCATGCTAATTTGCATCCTTTTTTATTTTTCTGGACTTGATTTGTTTTCCAAATGGTGGCTTTGTATGCATGTTAATTTTCACCAATCTATGACAACTTTCCCAGCTGCTGAAACTAAAACTTGGAAAAAAACAAATCCTCGAAGGCTGTGGAAATCATCTCATGCAATTTGAATTCTGTAAACTTTATAATTTGACAAATTGGTAGTTCACAATTGCTCATTTGGCAAATTGGTCTGTTTCCCATGAAGCAACTTTCCAGAGAGCTTTCCGGCACCTCAGTTCCAACACACACACACACATGTCCTAGGGCCCCGTATGAAAATGAGGCTCCTGCCAGGAAGAGCTCTGTGGTGTGCGGCCGGGCGAGAGGGCAAGATTGGGCTAGGCCACTTCTGTGGCTACAGCCTCGGTCACGTTCTGTGCTGTCACTGTGGCTCACCACGAGTGTGCCCAGCCTCCCTGACACTGATCCGCATTCTTTGCTCAGCTTTCCTTGGGTCTTGCCTGCTGCTGGCTATGGCTCAGGTGCTGCTCGGTTCTTGAAGTTTGAGGGACCTGTGCAGCTAGTCAGAACTCCTTTGTTTCACATTAGTGAACGGATTCGTACTGCTTTTCCTGTTGTGTCCATTAAAATCCTTTTTTATTGCTGGGTGTCCAAGGCTGGGTTTTCTTTTGACCCTTACTTGGGTAAGGGTCCCATGTCTGCATAGGAGTCCGCCTGTAACAAAGCAGTAAAGGAGAGCTAGGAAGCCTGTCTCTCTACCAACTGAAGAATTAATGTGCAATAAAGCCTCTGATTTCTGGTGGTGTTGGACCCATGTTCACTAACCTTGAACTCTGGCTCTTTTGTAGTCACCATAACCAGATAAGGATTACTGGTTTCCTAAGGCATAAAGAGACAACATGCAATTTCCTATAAACTTAACATCAAATAATTGTATCTCTGATAGTCCAGAATTTATGAGGCTTCAAAATCCTTTTTATTTCCCTCAATTTTGAGTTGACCATAAAAGTATGGAAATTGTTAAGGGGGAGTTTTAACTAAAAGGATATTGGGTGAAACATTTATAAAATGCCAATTTTCCTAAAAGTATCCAATTCTTTAAAATCCCTGGTCTATTTTGTTGGGGAAGCAGGGTGGTTAGTAGACAGAACTGGGGTGGAAAGGAAGATATTCTGATTTCTCACCAGAATATAAACATGACTACATTTCCAGCGCCTTTGCTTTGTCTTAGTGGGTCATTCTTCTTAAAGGAGGTCATCCCTCCTAATAAACTTGGAACTACTCCTATCTTCTGGAAGAGAAAAATACAGCCATTTTTCTGGAGGAAGAGCTCCAGTTGAAGGAAGTGCCTCAGACCCTCGCAAATGTACCCACACTGGGTAGGTCTTTTTTTTTTTTTTTTTAAGATTTTATTGATTTATTTGACACAGAGAGAGATCACAAGTAGGCAGAGAGGCAGGCTGAGAGAGAGGGGGAAGCAGGCTCCCTGCTGAGCAGAGAGCCCCATGTGGGGCTCGATCCCAGGACCCTGAGATCATGACCTGAGCCGAAGGCAGAGGCTTTAACCCACTGAGCCACCCAAGAACCCCATTGGGTAGGTCTTAACAACTAGTTCCTGGTTTACTTGACCATGAGTTAGTTGACTCTTCCAGGAACTGAACTTGCCCAACCAGTGACAGAAGGTTCAAGACCATCTCTCCAGCCGCTGGGTATGTTTCCAGCCAAGACCAGAACGCCTATGTCTTCCGATTGACAGTGTAGGCTGCGTTGCTGTCAGAAATGGCTCGGAGGAAGATGGGGGTGTGATTAGCTCTAAATGAAGTTCTAAACCACTGGTACATGAAATGAAACTATTTTTTCTCTCTCTCTTTCTTCTTCCCCTTTCTTTAACCTGAGCTGCTGATGTAAGTGGCTCTAATTTACTTTCCCCGAGAAAACAAAGCAAAATAAAAGGCGGAATGGCAAAAAGATCCCTTTGCAAAGCGTAGCGCTTCTGCTCCTGATAAAGGGAGTCATTTGCAGCTTTCATGGTGTCAGTATTAATTTCCTAACAGTCAAAGCCACCGCTAATTTATTTACAGAACAATCTCCTTGCCCAGGAGCCGGGGCTGGGGAAGCAGCGGTTTCTAGCCTCCAGCTTTGTTTGTTGACAGGCTGATTTCCCACAAGGCCATTTCCACCTGTGTTTCTGTTGTTTTTAGTGCGTGTCTCCCTTTCTTCTCCCCGCTGCCACCTCCCCAATGGCTGCTGAAGGCCCTTCTCATCTCCGGTCTCTCTCATCCACTTCCTCCCTCCAGCCCCAAGGACTCCTGGCAGGGCTTTGCAGTCACTCCGCGCTTACCCAGAGTCTCTGCTGGCAGAGTCCCAGGGGGCACTGAATTTCTTTCTTTCCTTTTCCCTCTTTTTTGTTTCAAGGACAAGATTCAAAAGAGCCTGCTACACACGGGTTGTAGGGTGCACCTTCAGATGTGCCTTCAAATAGGGGCTGAGCAATTTGAATATTTGTGCTCCTGGAAACCAGCCTGTAAAATTGTCCCCCAAAGCCCATTAAATTCTGCAAAATCGCTCCTCTTTGAGGACTTCATTATGGAGTCCATTTTGGGGCCCTGGCACCTCTCTGCCGAAGCACTCATCTCTAAAGATGCTTACAATTGAAATTACAGAGCGGCTGATTTGGCCTTAGCTCCTTGCATATCAAAGGCTGGGAGGGTGGCAGGGATGCCTCGGCGGAGCAGTGGAGATGCTTGCCGCATGCCAGAGCCAGACAGGTAATATATTGAGATGTTTAAAGCACATTTTTCCTGCATGCACACGTGCCTGCCTCTCTGACACGTTAGAACTCATCTGCAGGGTGAAATGAGAAAGAGGAAGGCATGTTTTCAAGTCAGCGGTGGTGCCTCACAGGCACAGGGTGGGAAAGAGGCATTAGAGACCCATTTTCCGGATTATATATTGTTACCTTGTTTTAAAAAAAAAATACAGAGACCAGAAAAGACATCAGCTCAGCTAAATAACCCACACCAACTGTTGCCACCTTGGACCTAGGAGGCACTCACGGATTAAGAAATGGATGGGGAGGGAGACAAACCATAAGAGACTCCTAGGCTCATGAAACGAACTAAGCGTGGCTGGGAGGCAGGGAGGTAGGGATAGGGTGGCTGGGTTGTGGACATTGGGGAGGGTATATGCTATGTTAAGTGCTGTGAAATGTGTAAGCCTGACGATTCACAGACATGTACCCTGGGGCAAATGATACATTATATGTTAATAAAAAAATAAAAAATAAAAAGAGATGTTAAAGGTAGAATTTTTTTTCTTTTTAATTTATTTATTTGACAGAGAGAGAGAGAAAGAGAGATCACAGGTAGGCAGAGAGGCAGGCAGAGAGAGAGGGGGGAAGCAGTCTCCCTGAGCCCGATGCAAGGCTCGATCCCAGGACCCTGAGATCATGACCTGAGCCGAAGGCACAGGCCTTAACCCACTGAGCCACCTAGGCACCCCAAAGGTAGAATTTTGCCCAGAACACATGCCTTGCCCTCTCTCCCTGGCCTTGGCACAGTATGCTCAAAGAGTTTTGTGCCTCTTCTTTTGCAAATGCTGTTTCTCTGGATTTGGAGCATTTTATGACTTTGTGTTTGAAGGGTGCTCTGTTTAAAATAGCCATTTATTTTTGACAAGAGGGAGACCAGAAGGAAAAGCACAAAACTTTGTCCATTTGGAACCATACAATTATGTTGTGGAAAATTATAAGGAGCTAGAGGCCTAGCAAAGGGAATTTTGTTCTCTTCAGTGGCTGAGCAGAAGAGCATATGAATAAGGGCAGCGGTGTCCATCTCGTGGTAATTATGCAGTCCAAATGAAAAAGTTTTCACGTTGCTAACAGAATCTGTCTGCCCCCTCTGCTCCCCTCAAACTCAGGCAGCTTCTTTATTCAGACCATTTCCCCCCAAGTCTCTGAGATTTGTTTGCTTACCAGGGACGTGGGACTCTTCACGTCTAGAGGTTCAGCCATTTCTGAGTTCTCATTGCTGAGCTCTCTGTGACCAAAAACTCTCTTATTTATTTTGAAGGCGAAAACAATGTCATTTCACTGCCTGTGTGCATAACTCCCGGATGCCTGAAACGATTTTGCTCAAACTTCTGCCAACTCACTTTTGGGCTGAGACTGAACAGGAAAAGTTTGGGCCCCAAAGGACAACTGTTCGGAGAAGTTGGGAGAAGGTAGAGGCAAAGCCGAGTGACGAACCTCATCTGACGATTGTCATCTGCCCTCTTTGCGTCTCCGGGGCTCATTCCTCCTGGTCTCCCGGGGACGCCTCGCTTCCCTCTCCTCTCGGTAATGTTAGCCCTTCCCGCTCCCTTTCCCTCGGCTGCCTGTCCTCTGGGATGAAGCAAAGCTTTAAGCCTGTAAACTGTATAAATTTTCTCCAAAATCAACTTGAAACTCAGTTTAAATTGGATGGTGGGCCAGCCCATGGCGCAGCAGCTGTGTGCCCCCAGCTTCTGAGGGCGCTAGGGAAACCGGATGGTGGGGCCTGGGAGCTCCCATGTCAGGGCACTGGAGCTCCTTACGTAGATTGGCCTGGAAACTGTTCCCCGTGAGCCTGAACCTGCGGGGCTGGGGGAGGAAGCCAGGGTTTCCCTCCCTGCCCAGTGGACGATGGCTTCCAGAGTGTGGGTTTAGTAGCCAAGCCTCACAATGGCCATAAGCCCAGGCCCGCTGGAAATGGCAGAGCAGAGGCAGCTTGAAGTCCCACTTTCGGGGGTATAAGACAAACAAATTGCCTTTTTCCTCAACTGCCTTTTGCTTTTAGACCCCATTCCACTGATGAGGCAGAAACAGAATCTGCGTGGAGCTGGGGCTTCCTCAGTCTCTCCTGCCCGAGGGGGATTTCCAGATCTGGGCCATCGGCGGGGTTCCCAGACCTTTGGGAGGTCGCCTCTCTGACCTCATCAGCGTCTTTCCTGAGCTGTCGTGGCTTGGTTGCGATGCAGGCCAATTGTTGCTGAGGCGTCTATTTCTGGCTCACCCGTCAGCCCTGGCATTCGCGTGTCTGCTCCCTGCCACCTGTGAGCAGGAGGACGTTCTCCAAGCAGGTTTCCCGCTGCGCAGAACTCCCAGGGAGGCTGTCCAGCCCTCTCTGCCTTGTTCCACACTGGCCATTCCCTTCCAGGGGTCTTGAGGCACCCCCGAGGAAGCAGAGGCCAGAGCCTTCCTCCGGGACCCCCACACTTCTGCCTCACCAGGCGCCCATCAGCTCTCCCCCTTCCCCAAGTCCAGAGGAACTTTCTGGTCTCCAGGAGGAGCCCAATTCTCAGAGGACTTCTGGGTGTGTTCATGAGACCTTTCCCAAACATTTTGTGAATATCGACAATCTTTGTTTACCTGAGAAGGACATGTTTTCCTTTGTGTCTCATCACAACCATTTTATGCATCTGGGACCTGGATTAGCGTGAAGGCCGATACGCAAAAGGGGTCATCAGAAAGAAAAAGAAAAATGTACAGCTACTATTAAACCAACTCTCCTCACTTTTTCAGTGTTCATATTAGACAGGTCCAAGAGCAAAGCGTCTTTGTTTCCAGGTTGTTTAACTCATTTTCTATCAGGAACCAATGACAGCAGTGTACATAGTTAATAGTGACTAGGATCCTCTTACTAAGCATTTAAGTCTTTTAGGTCACTCACTTGGCCAGTTATAGTCTGTGGATTATCACTGTGATTGGAAAAATGAGCTTCGGAATCAGACCCCAGAGCTGCACTTACCTAAGAGCTCAGGGGCCTTGTGCAAATTGAAGGAGAAGGAGGAGTCACCAGCTGAGCAGGGCCTCAAGAAGTCTCTGGAAAGTGTTGGGGGAGCTCTATCTTGCCTCCTGACTGCCACAGCGCCCATTGCAGCATCTCTGCATTAGACGGGCAGCCTCTGGGAAACCCGTGCCAGTCATCAGCCCCTGCCAGCAAGTCCTGGGGAAAGTTACAGCTCCTGATCCACTTGGGCAAGTGCTGGGCCTCAGTTTCTTTGTGAAAGATAGAAATCCTAACCCCTATTCTGTTCCCACGGTAGGATCTTTTTTGAGTCCTCCCAAATTCCTTCCTAACCCTTCCGTGGTACCAGGCCCCAAAACATGTGCTGAAGACACAATAGTGAGCGGTGTAGTCGTGGCTTCTGCCCTTGTACTATCTACGTTCCCATGGGAGGTATAAGCAGACAAGTAAACAGATATAAAATAAGCAGAGATTGACCTAAGTACCAGACCAAAGAAACATAGGACTTTGGGGTAGGGCATGTCTGGATTTGGGAAAGGGTTGGGATTGTGAGATTCAAATAGTGCATTTGGGAAAGGGACATGTGGGCCAAGACCTAAAGGAGAAGGAGCTACGAGACATGCACAGAAAAGAACTCCTTGTAGGCAGAGGGAAGGGCAAGTGTCAAGGTCCTGCTGTGGACAAGAGCCCGGCCTCCTGCTGGGACACAGTGGCCAATGGGCGAGGGCGCGAGATGGGCCTGGGCTCTCGTTACGTAAGGCTCTGTGGCCTCAAGAACAGGATGGCGTTTCATTCTAAGTGGTGGGAAGCTATTGAAAGGTTTTCAGCTCTGATTTGTGACTTACAGAGACCACACCTGCTGCTAATGGGGAGCAGATATGAAGAGATGCAGAGACGCAGTTGGGGGGCGGGGGGGTCACCTCATGCCTGCGGAGTGGCATGCGTTTCAGAACTTTCAGACTTCTCTAGGACCACTCAGCTCCTCAGAAGAGATGCGTGCAGAGAGGAAGGAGCTTGGATTTGTCTGTTTGCTAATTAATTTCTCCTGATCCTTGCAGAGAATTCTGTCCATATATTACAGGGTGGATCATTAAATTGACTTCAAAAGGTAGAAATGTGGGTATTCTAAAAAGGGCATGCTTTAATATTTCTTGGATATTATTGTACAAGAACCTCCCCCAAAGAAGAGGGCATTTGCCTTTTTATTCAACTCTTTGGCTTTAAAAATCCCCTTGACTGGGATGCCTGAGTGGCTCCGTCGGTTAAGCGTCTGCCTTCAGCTCAGGTCATGATCTCAGGGTCCTGGGATGGAGTCTTGCATTGGGCTCTCTGCTCAGCAGGCAGCCTGCTTCTCCTTCTCTCCCTACTTGTACTCTCCCTCCCTCTCTCTGTGTGTCAAATAAGTAAATAAAATCTCAAAAAAAAAAAAAAAAGGAAAGAGGGAGGGAGGGAGGGAGGAAGGAAGGAAGGAAGGAAGGAAGGAAGGAAGGAAGGAAGGAAGGAAGGAAGGAAACCTTGAGAAATCTTTTTCTACTGCCCCAGCCCTAGGGGATCACAGAAAAGGAATGAAAACAACAGCTCTTACACTAGAGGTGAATTTGGAGACTTCCGGCTCTGACCTTGCTCTGTGACATTAGGCACGGTGCTGCCGCTCTCTGAGTCTCTTCTCATCTTGTAAGTGACAGCATTAGAAAAACAATCTTAAAGATCATCCCTTCTGTGCCTACCAGCTTACGATTCTTTGGCTTTTAATAAGAGCAAACATCCAGAGGTTGATCAGTAGCTACTGATTTTTCTGAGGTAGACTGATAGGGAAGAGCTTAGTGATTCTCTAACACTGCTTTTTGGGTCCCTTTCCCTGAAACCTTGAATAGGTCGAGAAGCAAGAAATTTTCAGTCCCCTCCTTCCCACCCCCTAATCCACCAGCTGAAGATGTTGCCGGGCAATGACCTGGGCCTTCGCAGCTGCTTCGGGTGACGCGTGAGCTGCAGCTCCAAAGGCAGGCTTGTCACTGTACTGGCTGTCCCCAGCCCCACCCCTCCGTGTTTCTGGGGCTGCGCTTGCTGGTTTCTTGATTCTGCTGGACACCTCCAGGATAACGTGATCAATGGCATGAGTTCTCTGGCTGTTCCCACTGCCCACAAATCAAGTTCTTAATAGCCCAATAAAATCATGAGATTCAGGATAAAAAAGTGATTGCATTGCTCAGATGCTAATGAGACACATATATCTGAGACAACTGACTAAAGTCTATGGAAAGAAGGTCTCGGTACAACATGCAAGGTGGCTAATTTACAAAGATGTGGAGCATTCCAGATAAGAGAATGTCACGCACCTTTGCTTCAAAGAGATGTGTTTAAAATAGCCTGCTTTTCCTTACATATTTTCCCGTGAAATATTGGAACACGGAAGGAGTCAGTACGGGCAAGATGGCTGTAATTCTCCCATCAGGGTCCTTCTGTCTCCAGGTGGTAGCCAACAAAAGTACCAAGGTGGCAAGCCAAGGGCCTCCACTATGTTCCTAGAGTGTGTTGTGCAGTCGATAATAAATATCTCCTAAGTTGTGTGATTACATAATGATAGCCACATTCATTCACCTGTCTATCAAAAGAGCCATATTTGAGTTTGAGCTCCTATCCCCTGGGCCCATGAAGCATTAGCCTGAAGTCTTTAAAATTCTCAGCAACCCTGGGCTAAGTGCACTGGGGTAGAATGTAGTCCCTTTTGCTTAGTAATCCATTAGCTAATGGGTGTGAGCCCGTCAGTTTTCTATTTATTCCTTAAACCATTAAGGTTCACCTGCTGTGCGTGAGACTACACTTGACAAAGAAGAGTGATAGTTGAAATAAAATAAATATCAAGCCTTACGAGATCTGATGGGTATTATTTAAAATATAATGTGCTTCATGGAAAGGTAAAGGTGAACCAACTAGTAGAAGTTGACACATGGCATCCTGGGCACGAGGAAGCAAACAAGTCCGCTACGTTCCAGTCCACAGGCGCTCACTAGTGGAAAGAGAGTTATTTGAGAACTGTCTTCTGAGTGTTCCCCAATATTTGTCAGCAACACCTACCTGAGTCTCTCAGAAGCAGCTCGATGAATTTCTCAGTCAACATTTTAATAGCTTCCTTTTACTCCTTAAATATAAATAATATCCCAGATGCAATCTAAGCTTGTGAGAATGATGGACTCTCTGAGAAGGAAAGGAACTTCAAGTCAAAGCACATCTTTTAATGACTGCTGTGAGCCGAGAACAGTTCTAGGCACTCAGATATGGCAGTAAATAAAAATATTCACAAATAAATTCGTAAATGAGATAACCGCAGAAAGAGAAAAGGGCTGTGAAGAAATTAGGGGTGCCTGGGTGGCTCAGTCTGTTAATTGTATGACTCAAACTCCTTGGTTTCAGCTCAGGTCATGATCTCAGGGTTGTGAGATCCAGCCCCGAGTTGGGCTCTGCACTGAGTGTGGAACCTGCTTGGGATTCTCTCTCTCTCTCTCCCTTTGCCCTCCCCACCCTCTTCTCTTTCTCTCTCTCCCTCCTTCCCTCTCTAAAAAAAAGAAAAGCCACTGGTGGTGTCAGAGAAGATGACTAAAAGGATCTGCTTTGCTTGGGTGTTCAAGGTCAATTAGGTTCATATGGTCCAAGTTCTATCCGAGAACAGGAGTTGCTATGTCAGCTATTGCCACAATAATGCTGCCAGACCGAAGTCATCCTGAGCAAGACATGGTCTCCCCACATATCACTGCCATTAACACCCCCCTCATTGAAGCAAGTCACATGGCCAGCCCAACATCAAAGGGTTGGGAAACTTTACTCCATCCACATTCTGCTTTCTTGAAGTAGATTCTTAGACGACTGTTTTCTACAACTCTTGGCTCTGCCTTCTGGGGAACTTTCCTCTCTCTCTCTCTCTCTCTTTTTTTTTTTACTCTTTAGTCATTTCTAAAAGGGCAAGGCAAGGATTTCTTCCTTTCAGCAACTAGATAGCATTCTCAGTCTGCTTCCTGCCTTTAGAAATTTCAGTAACTCAGGTATCTTTTTAAATCTCCAACAGCCACAGTCTCTTCTAGTCCAGAATGGCTGCATAATTGCCAATCCAACTGTCTCAAAAACTGAGTGGGTTGGTTATGTATTTAATTCCAGTAAGTTCCATGCACTGAGGCCATACTTGTAATTCTTTTCAAAAATGCCATTCTTCTAGAGTTAATTGTGGTTCTTAATTTGGGCACCTCAAGTTTCTGTGTAATCTAGGAGCCCTTTGTGCAGCTAAAAGGATCTACTTAATCTTTTCAGAGATCTTAACAAAGGTTGTGATGGCCACACTCTTGATTTAGATGATGCTCCTAGACTTTATCTTAATGGCCATGTTCTTGGTCTTTTCCTTCAGGCTTTATTTTACTTGGAGGATATTTTACTGGATGGAGTACAGAGATGAAAAACTGTATCATTTTCTACACAGCATATCCCCAATTTTCTGAGTTCTCTGTATTTTCTCTCAGTTGTGTTTGCAAACCAGAACATTCTTTTCTGAGCTCATCTCTTTTGTGTGGCACCTTATCAAATGTGGCTACCTACAGCCAGTTCAGGCTTTTGCCATTCCATATTTGTATATCCTCGGGCACCACCTGAGTTCAAGAAGTACACATCTGCCTTTCTAGATTATCATAGGAACTACTTTAATTTCATGTTTTACTCCATGTTTCACCATGTGTAACACAGGTCTTGAGTCTCCTGAGCTCCTATTGTTTCCTTAACGCCTACAGCTGAATTGGAAAACATCGTTCTTACAGTTGTACCCCCTTCTAGGTTTCTACTTCTAGGTCCGTCGGCTATTGCTATGATTAATGCCACATAACAAATTGCCCCAAAGTTCACAGGCTTACAGCCACTGCAAGTGTTAAGCCTCGTGCTTACAGATTTGCAGGCGATAACTGTGAGGGACAGCTGGTATTGTCAGGGTGGCTGGTGATGCTGCCTCAGGCCGAGGGGCAGGGCAGTTCTGCTCTAGTCAGTGCGGGCTGATCTAGTCCACGTGTGGACACCTCGGACCTGGCTGAAGATTCAGCAGCTTCCTGGGGAAGCTCTTGTAACAGCAAATCTGGGGAGGGTGAGAACCACGGGAAACATCCCAGTCACATCTATGGACTCTGCCTCTCTCGTGTTAACTCTTGTTCCATGGACCACCATAAGCCACGTGACCCTGCTCGGCATCGGTATGATAAGGAGGTATACAACACCCTGCTGATGTTCTCATGGGGCTCTTCTGAGCATGCAGTCACATGCTTGCTTATTAATTTTCTTTTGTTTTTATGCTGAATTATTGTCCGTGCCTCTTATACGGAGTTCCAAGGACAACCACTGGCACATACTAGCCATTTAGATTTTTGAGTGACTGAGTAAAGAAGAGAGAAGTGATATCAAGAGTTTTCTTGTCCTGAATGCAAATAAGCCCTTAAGAGTCCATTCTGTAACTTTGTTAACCATATCAAAATTTCACCCAATCATATTTCACCTAAACCTGTAGCCATTCAATTCTTTTAAGTATGAAGGGGCATAGCAGGATTCCCCAACAAGAAATGATCTACAGATGCCAACATAGAAGAAATATTTCTTTTTTTTTTAAAGATTTTATTTATTTATTTGACAGAGAGAGATCACAAGTAGGCAGAGAGGCAGGCAGAGAGAGAGGGGGAAGCAGGCTCCCCGCTGAGCAGAGAGCCCAATGTGGGGCTCGATCCCAGGACCCTGAGATCATGACCTGAGCCAAAGACAGAGGCTTTAACCCACTGAGCCACTCAGGTGCCCCAGAAGAAATATTCCTGTACTCTTATTCCTTGTGTGCCAATGTCACCCACCTTTCACCTTTATCCTTTCCCATCCTAAGCAGCAGTACCAAGCCCGTACCCTATAGATTCATTGCCAGAGTTTGCTTCCTTAGGCATATGATGATATTCAGGATAATTCTTCTTCTTTTCTGTCTGGACCTCCCTGGTACCTTTCCTGGTACTAAAGTATAATGAGGAGAACTGATTTGGGGGATAACTCTTGTTTTGATCGTGCTTATGACAAGCATCAGTCATACATCATCTTTTGGTTTGCTATGAGAGCTGTTGGAAACATGTTCTTTTGTTAAGAGAGGAAACCTTTCTTTGAGGGTGACCCTTTAGGTGCCAGGGATACTATATAGTTAGCTTATGAGAAGTGAGAAAGACTTGCAAGAATTTTATTTTTTTAAGACAAGGATGTCCATCATAATGTTGCATATAATATCAAGAAATAAGAACCTAATGTTTATCATATTAAGATCAGTTAAAGGTAGTTTGATATATCCATCTATGTATCTCTATCTGTCTATCAACACACACATACATGCCCACACTGGAATCACAATTGCTAATATTGACAGACTGGCTAATATGTACCAGGCACTGAATGATAACTCCTCATGTGGCTTATTTTATTCACATCATCTTCTTAGACATCTTTTAAGAAAAATACTCCTATTGTTACTTCTTTTTAATTGATGAGAAACTGAGAATTGGAGAATGTGAGTGATTTTTATGAAGTCATTTTCAGTCTATACTGATTATTGGGTTAATACATTCCATGGATCTACCGACTGTTAAGTCCATATATGTCTTAAACAAATGGCCTTCAAGGTCCAGTGGGGACCTCTGTCCTTATACAAAGTTGGTGAGCAATTCACTTTTAATTGAGGATAATTACACCTACATTACATGGTCATTGAGAATTTAACACACAAATTTATATAAAGTTACTAGAATATCATGTCCTGTAAAAGTAGGACCCCAACAAGGGAATGCCAACTGCCGTTAATACTATTTCCTGGTTAACTTTTATCTTCTTTTCTAGGTTCACCTTAAATGTAATTAAGAGAATTGGCATCTTCCTGGACATGCAGGTGAGTCATAATATTCTGTGCTTATAGAAAAAAAAATGGGGGCTGAATGTGGACCTTTTCAGTGGAACACTTTGAGCTGTGGGTGTTTCTAGGACATCAAGGGTGGGGTAGGAATATTAACCTTGGAATCGTAAAGGGCAGTCTTGGGGATCTCTAATCTTTCATCTGGTTGCAGCTACTAGATTAAAGGGAAGCTGACCGTGTCCTTAGAATTCCATGCAAGAAACACTTGGGGCAGGTGCAAGTGAGGGCAAAGAGGAGATGTCTATCTGGAGGGGTATAGGAATAATCAGAGGGATGGCTCTGCTTGAAGAGCGACCAGGGAACCAAGCACTGATGGGGAATGTTGCATAGACAGAGAAGAAGGAAACGATATTAGAACACAGTAAAAAAGGCAATGAGAGAAGGAGGAAAGAAACTGAGAGGGAGAAGCATTCTGAGGGGAAGAGTTGGATGGATTAGTCCTCTGCCCTGTTGTGGTCTGTTACCTTCATTTAGAACGCTCGCTCCACTCCCAGATCTTCCTTGCTCACTCCTGCTCCATCGGATCTGCTCTCAAGCATGAGCCGAAGGATGTCTCTTGCTGTATGTGCTCCTGGCTTTCTCTTTTTGCTTCTCAGAATATAACAGGTCAAACATTCACAAGGAAGTATTTATGGGCTCTCCCCTCCCACAGGCTGCCAAAGGGAATTAGATTTGGCTAGCCCAATATCTACCCTTTTCCCAGCTTCACTGAAGAGAAAAGATTTTCTTGCAGGGGGAAAAAGACTTCATTGAAAACAATGCAATGAGAAAGATGGGGAAAGAGAGGAGGAAAAAAGAAAGATCATGCAAATTCAGAGTAGGTTTTTTTGTCAGGTGGATTGAAGAAACCAGTGTCTGAGTAAGGTGAGGAGTAAGGAAAAGGATAGTAGAAGAAAGAGAATTTTAGTAGGTATTACCATGGACTTTACATTTAGATTGTTTTCTAATGGCCTTTAAAGGATTTAAATTTTTAAAAACTCCATGTGGAATTTAAGAAACAAAACAGAGGATCATACAGAAGGAGAGGGAACAATAAAATAAGACAAAATCAGAGAGGCAGACAAACCATAGACGACTCTTAACTCTAGGGAACAAACTGAGGGTTGCTGGAGGGGAGATGGGTGGGGGATGGGGTAATTGGGTGATGGGCATTAAGGAGGGCACATGATGTGATGAGCACTAGGGGTTATATGCAAGTGATGAATTACTGAATTCTACATCTGAAACTAGTGATGTACTATATGTAGGCTAACTGAATTTAAATAAAATAAGTTAAAAAAAATTCCAATCTCTTTCTACCTAAATTTGGGTGTCAAAGTTGGCTTGAATGTGTGCAGAGATAGAGCTATATACTTACTATCTCAGATATATTAGGGATATAGTAATATTTGTCACACTGTGAAATTATATGTTTATGTGATTGTTTGATTCATAGTAATGGAAGAAGGAAATGTGTCTATTTAAGACACAGTCACTCCCCAACCCTTTGCACGGCACAGAAAGAGGACCCTCGGTAAGAATATCTTGATTAAACAAATGTGTTGGAGAAAGCCAAGGCTATTGCCTGGTTCTAATTCCCTTCCCCTTGCATTTCCTTCATTTTATGGCTGCTACCATCCTTGCCAGGATCCCACTCAGATCTGTGCTATTGAACAAATGAACTTCAATGGGACTCCCTCCTTTCTGTTGACATTTTGTCAACTCCTCTCTGGAGTACTAGATTCTCCTGATGGCATAATTCCCTGTGCAGGGTATTTCCTGCAGAAAGCCGACCTCAGACCTCTGGTTCATTCCAGGGTTCGGAACTTTCATTCTTAATATAGAATGTGGAAATTCTACAACCGGTGGGAAAAAAGTATGCCAAGTAGATAAAAATCAGTCCCACTGCAGCATAACTCTCCAGAGAGAAGAGATAAAACTGCTTGATGCTTAAGTTAAAAAAAAAAAGTAACAAAATATTTCCAGTTCCGGAAACTGAATTTCATTCCTAATGTAAATATAGAAGCCTCTGGAGAAGATCATAGTTGGGAGAGGGAAGGAAAGCAAAGGGAACAGGGAACAGTAGGAAGGAATTTCATGATCCAGCTCTACAGCTTCATAGCAAAGAAACCACCGAGACATCACCCATATCTTTAATAGTAGTTCCCAGTCAGAAAACTGAGTTTGATTTTGACTTCTTCCTCTCCCTCAATCCCCACGCCAAATCCTGGTGGTTCTCTCTCCCTAAGTCCTTCTCTATTTTTTTTTTAAATGATTGAGTATACCTGACATACAACATTGTGTAAGTTTAAATTTCACAATGTGCAGTGTGTTGGTTTGTCACATATATCTATCTCAATATGATCACTACTAGAGTGTGTTTTAGCTAAACACAGCCACGGTGCCTCATAATTACCATTTCATTTTGTGAGGAGAACAAGTAAAATCTACTCTCTCAGCAACTTTGAAGTATACGATACGTGATCGTCGACTATAATCACAATGCTAAATATTTCTAATCCTGTCTATTTTCTTCCTTTCATCCTCCTAGTCTGAGCTATTCCTTTTCTACCTGGAACATTGCTCTGGCCTGACAGGTCTTCTCCATTTTCCTGCTGCCTTTCTTCAATTCATTCTCTATGTGGCAGTGAGAATTATACTTCTGAAATATACCCTTGATCCATCGTTTACAATGTCTGGGACTCCACACTACTCACAGTTACAGTAAACATCTGTTGTCGGCTAGATAACAAGAGCGTAGAGATGAAGAAGGAAAGACAATAACCTCGGAGGACTTGCTAGGAAAGGAGCAGAAAGACGGCAGATTAAAACCACGGTGAGGTCAAAGAGCTTTGTCTTTCTTCTAAAATTTGATCATATTGTAGGTTGCTAAGAAAGTACTACTGAAGAAGGAGAAATTGATGACTGTGGAGAGAGAGAGAGGGTAATAATTCCAGGAGCCACATGCTTGAGATGGTGAGTGATGGGAAGAGTGCGAGGGTAAGCATAGCCCTGAGGATGGTGTGTTGGAAAGACTTGACTTCTCTGGAAGTCTACCTAAAAGTGAACGCACCCATGAGGGTCTTTCTGCAAGACAAAAGAAAATTGAAAAAAAAAATGATGTATACATTTTCACATTGAATGTGGCCTCTGTAGAGCATAGGGATTTTGTCAACAACTCTGTATTCCTTTTTCCCATATCCTCATTCCTTTCCATTGACCTTAGATACTTTTTTCTCATATAGCTGGCTCCAAAGGCATTGACCGTGGCCTTCCATGCCCTACTTTCCCTTATCTGCTTGGAGAGTTCCTATTCACACCACTCAGGCATTCCCTCTTTGCAGTGTTCCTTGATCTCCATGGAGAGGGCAGATCACTCTGACCCTCAAATCAGGCTGTGTAAACATCTCCTTTAGCAACTTGTCTTTTGGCCAGAAGCCCCAAACTGACATTCTAGAGGCTCATGGACTTGATTTGCCCAATGCAGTGTTTTTAAAACACTATTTTTGGATGAGAGGACATTTACAAAAATGAAAATTCCATACCAAAAAAAAATCTAATAATATATATAGCATTCTTGAAAAATGAAAGACAGGGAACACTGAGCCCAAATTCCCACGTGGGAGCAACTGCTTAGAGCAAGTGAGGTGCTCCCTGCCCGATTGCAGCCCAGCCCACCCCCTCAGGCTTTATTAGCATAGCTCCCTTTGGCAAACACAAGGCTGTGAATTTACACTTACACGCCATGCTGAGCTGAGACTTGGGCCCGATGGGCAGGAATTGTGACTGGTTTCCCTGTGCATCCTAGCATCTAGTATAGTGCCAAGCACACAGTAGGTGCTCAGGCTGTGTTCTAAACTGAATTTCCCACATTCCGCGGGGTCACCTTACACATCCACGTGTTCCCCTCGCACAGCCTTTCTGTTTCTGAATGCAAGTATCCAGCCCCAAAGCTCAGACCCTTACTTGCCTTCATCCCTGCTGCCTGAGGTGCCCATCCTGCCTAGTTACCGAACCTTTCACATCTCTGCTCCAAAGTCACTGTCTCTGAAAATCTTCCCCGGGCCTTCAGGTTAAATCAGATCACACTGTAATATATTTCCAGAGCACTCTAGACTTTTTCTCATTGCTGTTGTGGGGTTATTGGTATTTACTTGCTTGGTTGCTTCACATTGGCTTGCCCCACTCAACTCTATGCCCCGTGAGGGCAAGCCCAGCATTGGGGCGCTCACTGTGGAATCTGCCCCCTCCCCCAGTGGCTGGGTGCTTAGTAAACCCTCAAGGTGTATGTGCATGAATGAATGAACAAATGCTTCTGAGAAATAGGCCTTAAGGAAAGTGGAGGCCAGTGGGAAGACGTGTGGATGTCTGCTGTTTCCTGTGGAGCACTGTGATGTGCATGTGTCATTTGAAACTTCCTGAACTGTTTTGAGTATAGATTTGTCTAGTCCAAGACTGTGAGCATCCTGAGGGCAGGAGGCTCTTATTCCTTTGTTTGATTTTCTGCTTCTAACACAAGGATGTGTATCTACTACAGAATTCCAAAAATGTGTATTGAATGACCAAACTAATGAACATAGACTCTCTTTTTAAGAAAATGATGATAGTTTGCTTATTAACTTATTAACTTGCTTGTTCATGATGCTCTTTCATTACTTCAGGTTGGGCTCTATTCTAGAGCCAAAGTGTATCAACAAAGGCCACCACAAATGATCAATATGGTGGCTGTGTGATGCCCTGTTTGTTCTGGTCGTTAAGTTTCTGTGGTCCCTGGCCTACTTGCTAAGTTTTTGAGGCATTTTACAAGCATCGTTAACCCTACCATGTCCAATAATTGCAAAAGCAGGGGAGGCATTGAAGGAACAATTGGGAAGACTTACGATGAGGATGGAACGTAAAGTGAAATCATTTTACAAGAGAGGGTGCCTACTGGGTGTCTGTGGAATTTTTGACTCCAGATAAAGTTGGTTTTGTCCAACAGGGAGAGTGTCTTATCCACAAGGGATCTAAAACTATAGATCATGGAAGATTCTGAGTTCACACGTGCCTTCTTATCAATGAACCAGGGCACATAACTAATTGACCATAGGGCTCACTGGGACTAATTAGCAGCTGTGTGTGAAGAGCTTGGTTCAGACTTGTAGCACGGAGAATGGCATTCTAGAATGGCCAGATCCGGGACTCACTATTCAGTCACCACAGGGGGATTGCGCTGCTAGGCTGGTGAAATGGTTGGGGCTCCTGGCTCCTCAGTAGGTCAGTATGCACAGGTGCGCATCCATCTGCTGCCGGCAGAGGGCAGCAGTACGCTGCGCGTGTGCGATTTGCATCGCAGGTTGGCAAATCCCCAAGGATTTACAAAGAAAGAGAGTGGGTGTCCCAGGACTACCCAGATTTCTTTTCTCTGGGTGTCAACACTGGTCTGAGTAATTGCAAACACAGACCTTCTACATATGTTGGACTTTGGCTCATCTGAAATTCTGAAATGAATACACAACTAGAAGCTGCCATCACAGACAGGAAGTAACTTTAATTAAATATTGTGAAAGTTGAAAAGTTTTTACAGCTTGAATTTTTGCAAAAAAAAAAAAAATTATAACAATCTCTACAGTAGTTAGGTTCTCTAACAATTGAACTGTACAGTGTGTGTCTATTCAAAAAGTTTGATAAGAAGGTGAAAGGTTAGTAGATTCAGAGATGACTTCGTTAAGCTGCGTCCTAGTACAATGTGAGGCCAGGGCATGTCAGGCAATCCAGTCATCCAGAAGCTGTATTTTTCCCCCAAAACTGAAATCTTAATTCTCTGTTCCATTTTCTTCTTAAAGCCATATTCTGTATTTAGGGGAACATCTTTTACTTGTAGAAGTTTTGTGTAGAAGAAAGAGGGTCAGAGGGCCAGAACATCTTTTCATCTAATCAATATAAATAGAGGCGACAGAACACAAATTATACACATTTTAAAGGCTCTTTGGACTTTCCAGAAAAGTTCTAACCACTGCACATGGCTGACAGAAGGGTGGCGTTTGTTGTCAGGGTCTGAGCCGGACTCCTCGCCGGCTGACCATTCCTTCACAAACAGTTAAGGGGCTCACCAGACAAAATATGGCTTTAAATTGTATACATCTTCAGGCCAGCGCTTACCACACGAATTCAGACAACCTTTCTGAGTACCGAGAAGCAATGCGTCCACCTTGCTTACATTTTCCAGTTTTTTTATTATTATTAATCATCATTATTATTATTTCTCACCTTGAAAAATCAGCCTTCCTCCCCTCCCTTCCCTCCCACAACTCCCCTCCCCCACCCGCCCAACCCATAAAAATCGCACTCTTGACAGTCTAGTGAAAACCATTGCAAAATCCATATGGGGGCATGCACAGTTGCAGCATTGTTGTAAATTTCTTGCTCTACTAGAAAAAGTTACATTGTCTTAAGGTAACAAAACAGTTCTTTTGTGCTTTTCCATTTCTTTGTTTTTTTTTTTTTCTTTTTTCTTTTTCTTTTTTCTTAGAATGTTAGTGATGACTGACAGTTCTGGTGCACAGTTACAATGTACAAGTGAAATGAATATGATTTGCATTGTTAAGGCATCCAATCTGCTGGTTTATATTTATGTGAAAGACAGGAAATATACAAGCAGACTTAAGAAAGAAAGTATGTTCATTGATTTCTATGAAGTTTCTCCCCCAAATTTAATGCACAAAATGCGTCACTCCAAAGGGAGAGATTCCATGCATATTAATAGAGTAAAACAGCATTAGGTTTTTTTTTTTGTAAGCTTCCAAAGCAAAGGATACATTTTTTTTAATCTACAGAACTAAATGCTACAAGAATAATATGCTACTATTTTTTTTTTGCCATATATTGGAAAAAACTTCTTAACTTACAAATAATACAAAAATAGACAATGGCTTTTGGGTGGAAATAAAAAAATTGAAGCATGGTTTAAAACAAAACTAAAAATAACTATAAATGAAATGTTTAAAAATCACATTGAAACAGCTAATACAACTGTAGGTGACCAAACAAATACGCACTTTTCACATAGCAAACATACACAATAAAATAAACTGGGAGCGGGAGGAAAAGGAAGAAGGGGAAAGCAATGTACAAATTCCAAAGATAAATACATTATTTATATGGATATTTTACAAAATCCCCTTTAAAACAAAAAGCCTTTTAATTAACTTTGCAAGTATGTGCAAGCTAAAGGTAGTGAGCTTTTTTTTTTTCTTTGCAAAATATGCAGTAAAATCTTTTTGTGATATTGAAAAACTGTCTTAAGACATTAAAATGTATAAATAGAACGACGACTTTGGCAAAAATCACAAAAAATCTACAGTATTTATAACTACATACAAAAACACAACAGCAAAGGAAAAAATATCAGGCAAATGCATCCTCAGAGCTTTGCTGGATCTTTGCTATTCATTCTTACATTTAAGAACACTTCCCAGATGATGAGAGCAAAAAATTCCATAGAACAGAAAACTATGTGTCGGAGCTCTCAACCTTCTCCTTTCTCCCAGTTTTCCTTTTACTCTTAATTCCAAAGCACTTAACCTGTCGCTCTAATCTATTATGTTACAGACGGTAAGGGTCACCAGAAGAGGTGTGGGATCTCAAACGGGAAATCTGAACCGCCTGCCATGTTGCTTTTGTCAGCTTTTGGAGGATTGGTAAGAAGTCAGCATCTAGGATGAGTACACTTTACAACTTGCAAATGGCAGCGTGAAAGTGGGGTTTTGGCTTGGTAACTGGAGGGCATAACGTGAAACTCTGTGCCTGGACCCTGTTCCATGCAGTCTCATAGGAGACTCTCACACAGTAGGTGTGCCATCAAGCTCTCAAGAGGCCATCGGCTTCAGAAGAAGGTGACACGAGTGAAAGAAAGAATGCTAATCAGGTTTAAATATGCAGTCTTCACAATCTGTCTAGAGGCACTGGATTTTTGAGTAGAAGGGGAAAATGT
Source organism: Procyon lotor (assembly GCA_028646535.1). NCBI lineage: Eukaryota > Metazoa > Chordata > Mammalia > Carnivora > Procyonidae > Procyon > Procyon lotor. The sequence continues at coordinate 41,243,820 of CM053607.1, read as the reverse complement.
GATCACTTACATCACTTTTTAACTTTCCAGGCTGCATTTATTTACACAGTTACTTAAGACAACAATACAAAAGAGATAAATAAGCTTGCACTGCTAAGGGATGGCATGTTAAGTTAGATATTGAAAATGCACTGTCTGAACTAACTACCGTTTGATATGCTTTAAGGCGCAAAAGCCGACCCTTAGTTTTCTAAAAAATCTAACTGGCATTCCTATTCTGTCCCATACGAGCTTTTTTTTTTTCCTTTTTTTTCTTTTTCTTTTTTGACTTTTTTGTAAATATCACCACTTCATTCTCCCTTTACACAGCTTTAAAAACATCATAAATTAAAACATGGAGTCTTATTTATAGTGTCCCTTGTATACAGCTTTACGGTTTATAAAAGACAAAGGATTGCAGAGTTAAGCTTAAAAAAAAAAAAGAAAGAGAAAGAAAAAGTGGATTTGCTTTTATCAACACAGAATAAATATATCCCCCAAATACTTGGGAGGTACAACTTTTAACCAACACTCTGCACTTGCAGATCCCTTCCAATTTCAGTATTTGCAAGGTCGGTGATATTGTTTGTTTAAAAATCTGCAGTTATTGTGATTCCTCTTAAAAAGGCCTGAGTTAAAAGTTCCACTCGGGGACTTGTATCAGATTACTCTCTGTAGCAGAATCCAACCTCTTCATTAATAAAATTCTTCAAGGCAATTCTTTCACATGGGAGGAACAATCATGCCAGATATCGCTGTGGAAAAAGACAAAAAAGTCAATGGTTTTGCATCCAAACTTCTCACTGAAGGGGAAAAAAAAAGAAGATGGGAAAAAACACCCACACGCCGCTATGTTGGTTGACTATTAGTCACAAATGTTCTCTCATCTTCCCTGGAATGAGTTTTTGTTATAAAATATACATGTACTTTATTAAGAAAGCTAATCTATCAGTTTGTGTATGTGTCTTTAACAGAACAGAAGAGGCTAAACATCCTCCAAGTCTGATTTCAATTTCGAAATGTAACTGGAAAGTTGCATAGTTTGAAAACCGCTGGGAAAGTTGCGGCCCGAAATCTCGCAGAATAGTGAGAATTTTCAATTTGTCACTCTTTTTTTTCTCCCTCCCCTTCACTTTCATAATATAAAGTTAAAAAAATTAAAAAACAAAAACTGTGTTCATCCCAACTGCCAGCGAGTTCTACCGAAAAAACCCATGGCTCTGTGCTGTGTGCGTGCACGAAGACGGGGTACTAAGGCAGCAAACTCAATGCCTTCATTTCAGTTGACATGCCTGGGAGAAGCCACCAGCCACTGCAGGCCTTATTTCAGGGGCAAACGAAGCTGGGAGAAAGTATGGAGGAGGAGGGGAAGGCCAGTTTGCATGAAACTGCAGGGTATCTCCTACACTATGGCTTCACTCAAGGTTCTGGAATGGAATGACCACGTTTCTAGAAAATTATAGCCTAGGAGAGCTGGGGTAAGATCCTGGGGTAATCAAAAAAATCTTTCAAAGTGTTCCGAGTTAGGAGCCCGCACACAGTGGTATTTAGAAAAGCAGGGAATCCATAGGCCAGACTTCTACCTCTAGCTTTCCTGCTTTCTGAGTAGGCTGCCCCCCCACTTTTTCACTCCCCCAGGTAGTTACTTGTTTCCCTGAACCTCTACCTCCTCAGCTAGAAAATGCAGTTCAGGATATCTGTAAGAGCAGCGACATTTTTAGGGTTGTAGGGAAATTTAAATAAAATAACCTATGTGAAGTGCTTGGCCCAAAGTCAGCTCCTAGTAAAGACCTCAGAGACTTTTAATCCATCCCTTCTGCTGTTAAACTAGCTGTGTGACCTCATGCTAGTGGTCTGACGTCTCTGGACTGTGTTTCCTCTTCTATCAAATAGACACCACCTCCTACAGTATATTCAGATGATGAGCATGAGGAATGCAGGGATGTCTGTAAGAAAGTTAAAACGGTATGGCAACTTTGAATTATATGGAGGGAAGAGCAATGAATCCATTAGAAGCAAGAGGAAGCCGTCTTTGCTTCCAAAGAGTGCTTTCTCCTCATTGGCAATTCTAAATCTAAATTGATGCTCTTGTCAGTGATGACTGACACTAGGAAGTGGCCCTCTTCGTGTCCCATCTCTCATGTCTGGAAGAATGTGCCTGTTTTTAAGCAAACCCCAACTACCACAAACCTGCTGCCCACACAGGGAGGCGAGGTGAGGCTCTGAGCCCCGCAGCCTCTGCATTCCTCCTAGTCCCCTCCCCCACCCCCAACATTTTAAAATTCAATTAAAAAATGTATTTTGCCAAACACTTTTTCCGTTAATTTTTAAGCCCATCTGTATTCACAGGGAAATTTAATCCACATGTTTCTGATTCATGTACACGTAAATCATCCAAATGTTGTTTTGCAAGAGCCGTTTCGCAGTCCAAAAGCTCCTGGAGTCTTTTTCGTAAGCCCTCATAAGCCATTTTTCTTAGAAACAGGAAGTATCTCTTGCCAAATGCAGACCAACTTAAACCCCCAAAGATTCGGGATCAGTTGGAAAAGCAGTCCCCCTAGGATTCAAGTGAGCCCTAGATCTGACGGAAATGGGGAGCTCAGATTTTTAACCTGAGCCTTAACACGAGAATTCAAGATGCTGTAGTCCCAGAGGCAAGGGGGTAGGGGGTGGGTCTCTGCACAGTGGCAGCTCGGCAGGGGTCTGCCTCCCTAAGGATCTTCCATCCAGGCCAGAGGTGTGTCTGGGCACCCTTAGGAAAGACAAACCTCTCTGCGGGAGTTCTAAAGCTCTGGCAAGAGAACCAAGTCCTGGTTTTGTCCTCCACCCAAATCCACTTTGTGCACCTGGCACTAAAGGGCAGCCCCCCTCCATGGTCCAGCCAGGCAACTCAGGCCCCGTCCAGAGGAGCCACAGCAGAGAACTGACAAACTTCCTGCTAATTTCCTCTGTGGGACAGGCCAACATTTATTAATTGGGCCCTGAAAACATCAGGGTTTTTTTTTTGTTTTGTTTTGTTTTTAATTCTGGATGGCCAGGGGGAAAAAGAAAAAAAACTAGCAGTGTATTGTACCTGAATAATGTGCTAGATTAATTAGATTAAATCTCCACTTGGGCCCCATTAAAAGTTCTAAAGCAAAGCTAACTGATATGCTAGTCCATAGCTAACAGTAGTTCTTAATCTGGAATATAGGGGTCACAAACTCCAACACCCCTAGAGCTCAGACTGGGAACATAAGTGAGCAAAGTGCACCAATAGGGATGGAGGGGACTCTGCCAAGGGCATGGCGGGCCTCTCTGGAGTGGGCTCCCCCAAAGCCGCTGTACAGAAATGCCTGCTCACAACCACCAGCTCTTCTGAATTCTTGCAGGAGAAGATGGAGATATGAATTTTTTCAAATACAAAAGGGCCCAGTTTATACATTGTAGCAAATAATTAAAATTAAAAACAAGCCAACAGACATAACTAAGGGCACCTAGGGGGTGGCTTTGGTCTGCTCACACTTTCCTACCTTGCCTTTGTTGGCCCTCAGACTTCTCTTAGAGTCTAATGGAAACCGTGGGATCTCATTTGTACCCACGTCCCAAACTCTGCACATTAAATCGGGGTCACAGCTCCTTAAGTCTCATCTGTGACCTCCTAAACTCCAGACGCAGAGCACTTACTGATAAATAAATTTTAGGAAAAGCATTATGTTTGCAAGCTCTGAGTTGCTACACCTCTAAAGTGGCCTTTTTATAAAGTAATCCCCCTGCACGTTTGCAGTGAAGATCCTGGGTTTTTAGAAGCTGTTTTTCTTGTATCTGTGCTGCAATCCTCAAGATTACTTATGTGGGTGAGAGGGATGGGCTTCTGAGGCTTGGAATGTTCCAGAAATGCCGCCGGCACACCGACTTCCCCATGGGAGGGTCATGAAGACTTCCATGAGGACGCAACATTCTCAGAGAGCAACACATGCCCAACATCACAAGAGATCATAACACCGAGGTGGCTCCTCCATTTGCCCCAGCAGCTGGGGGATCACGTTCTCTGACAGGAGTTCAGAAAACCATTGGTTTGAAAGGCCATGCATTTCGCATCATGGTTTTCACGTTTTGATAAGGACAAAGAAAAATGAAAAGTTTTGCAAAGCTGGGAGAGTTTGGAGTGAGAGGGTGGAATGTGGTCTTCCTCAAACCACCATATGTGTAAGAATTATGAGCTAATCGGGAACAGAACGGGGCGGGGCGGGGGTAGATCTTGCACAAACTGAGCATGTGCACAAAGCCAAAGACAATTCCACGAGATCACCGAGATCCTCGCTGGACTACAGGATACTAGAGTTGGGTGGGGCCAGCCAGCCTGAGCTCCCGCAAGGTAAGAAAAGGGAAAAAACAAATCAGTGTGTGGGTACAGTTTCTGTGAAATCACTCTGATCTTTTGTTTTTAATTTTTCATCGCAGGGACTGTCCAGGACATGGTTAGGGTTTAAAATCACTACACGGTGGGGGTGGGGGGGTCCAATGGCATGCTGACAGCCTCCTTGGGGCTGCCTCTCTCTTGATTAATGAAGTCCTCTGAGGCCTGAAATTGCATAGAATCCATGCTCTAGGGGGCATAAGCCTTTGGAGAAGGGAGAGGACGTCTCCAGGACAATGGCTGAGCCAAGTGGGTCACTCAAGTCTTTGACCTATGAAAATAGACACACCTGGGAGTCAGGATCAGGATTTCTCAATGACTTTACCTAGATGGGAATGGAAGAAGATGTCTCTGCATTTTCTATTTAAATCTAAATTATAGCCACATTTTCAGAAGCTTTTCATGGGATTTAATTGGTCTTAACATTCAGAAAAAGGTTCTCTGGGCAAATAAATTTAGAGAACCAAATGGAATACTCTTTTTTTGTTTAACTACAGGATGTCTGTCTCAGAGCTTTTAATAAATTTAGGTGTGTTGTGACTCTCCAAGACTGGGATTCAGTCAGAACCAGTTTCTAGATTTGTTTGACTACAAAATTTTAAATTTTAAAATAGCAGATCTTGTGAGACTCCAGAAGTGCTGAGATAAGAGTTGTTTTTAAAAAAAAAAAAATTCTCAGACATATGGTAATTTGTCCAAGGTTTTATCTACCTGGCAGAGAAAGCCAGTTGGGACCACAGGAGAAATTGTGAATTATAAAATAAATAAGATATAGGGAAAGAATGGAATCTAGGACTTCCACAAAAGGACTTCCTCATTCAACCCCATCCCCACTCCGGGGCCTCCATGCCTCAGGATGCCAAGTGGCTTTCTGGCTATCGCACATTACTCTACGTCTCCAGTCACTCTAATCCTCTGCTTCAAATGCCTCCTCTCCCCGTCTCCCTCGGCCTGAATCCTCCATTGCCCTTCATCCCAGGTCAATGGCGGCCTTCTCCATGCGGCTGTTCTGAATTCTCCCTGATCTTTCCCTCCTCTGAACTTCCACAGGTGGGTGCCCAGCCTCTCCTAGGGAAATCTGTTTGCTTTACTGTGGTGTTGTGTTTCCTTCAACACAGGGAGAGATTTGAAGGCCAGGATTTTATAGTCCACCTGGGCCTGACCCAGTGACTTCATGACAGTATGACCGGAGAGCACAGGGGCTTACATGGTATCAATCCACTAGGGTTTAACTCCAGACTCTCCCAATTTGCTAGCTGTGTCACCCTGGATGAGCTACCTTGGTTCCAAGGCTCAGTATATGCATCTATAGAACAGGGACAGCAAACAGCCTACATTAAGGTGGCTGAGAAGGAGATAATACAGAAGCCTGGCAGGGAACCAGCCCTCCCATGTTTGTAGCTGTGACCACTGTCATCACCATCATGTGAGATTACAATGCGTGTTCACTGGGGAATAAACATACCTGCAGTCACTAGAGGAGGCCAAGATGGGGCCCCTGGAGAAAAGGCCTTTAAGGAGCTGGCTAGAGGTACTATTAGTAGAGTGGCAGTTGGAGTACACAGGTCTTTAAAACCCTCAAACAGCCTAAACGTGTCACCTCTGATCTTATTTATACAGTCCGTTTGCTTAACCAACTCTACCTTTGTCGCTTGCCCTGTCTTAATGATCACAGTGCTGACAAGGTGGGTCCAATGAAATCACTTTAACAGTGAAAAGTAGGAGGAGGAGAGTAACACTTCAGAGGTTCCCCCTCCCCCCGCCATTCTATAAAACTCCTATGTCCTTTCTCCATAGATGAGCAAGTTTAGAAAACTAACGATGAGGTCATTCTTTAGTTGCAGGTCTAGGAGTCCCTCATCCCAATGTCCCTTTCTTCTGGGGAGACCCCAAGGTCTCAAGGAGGAGCTCCCAGAACAATGGTATAGTGCACCTGGGCAGGGATGGTGTATAGAGGGTCAAGGTGCAATCCTAGGTGTCTGGGCCCTGCCTGGTGAGGGTGGCAGGAAGACAGACAGGACAGCTTCAAGGAAAATGGTGTCAGTTAATTTGACTTTAATTTCTCTACTCATACCTTCTCCCCTGCCACCCCTCCATTGCCGTTTGGCATATGATGGTATTGGAAAAACAAAAACCAGCAGAAAGACTCTCCTGGACACATGCTCAAACAGAAGTCAAGGGCAATGTCATCCACGATAGCAAATCCAACACAGTGTGTGTCCCTGAATTGTACCTTGAACCCTCCCCACTGTGCAGCTGTGTGTGAGAAATGTGATGAAGAGATGGCGGTTCGGCGGCCTTTAAGCGGAACATGGGGGAACAGCCTCTGTACTTTCGGAACCTGTGCAGACTTGGGTTAGAAATGCCCTGGGTGACAAATGAACAAATTTTGTAGGAGTCCCTGTGTTGAAGTCATTTCATTATTACTTAAGAGCACCTGCACGTGCGTGTACACACACACACACACACACACACCCCACTGGATGTTCCCTAAACCCAGGACATTGTACTGTCTGGGCTGAGTCCCTGTTTTCCGTCTCTTCTGCGTCCTGCTCGGTGCACACGCAGGCGGAGACACTGGGCCTCGCAGAAGGGCTGTCTGCTTACGTTGCTGCGGGCCGGGGAACCAGCGGCTGATCTCCCAAGAACTGCAGGCCTTTGCTTCTCAAGCCCCACCTCTCAGCTGCTGATTCCAAACCCCATTCTAGCTTATTTTGATATCAAATCTGTGTCTTAATGAGGGTGTGATAGGCAGCTCAAGAATGGCAGATTTCTGTTTCCATAGGATTTATCCTTATTTAAACCCATTGTAAGTTATATTCGCTTAAGCATTCTATCCTCAGTTTGCCAGCCGGAGGTGTACTGAGGGTGACAAAGCATTATTTTCAGCAGAAAAAGACTCAGATGTGTACGAATGGGTGGCTCCCCCGTGTGCAGGTGGGCATGACCCATTGTGAGTGATGTTGCCCGAAATGTAGCTCAGATCATCTTCCTCTGCCCTTTGAGACAGCTTTGCCAATACTGTTCAAGGGAGGGCCACGAGCATGTCATTCCAGGCATGACTTTGGCTGTGTTGGCCAGATTTGCCAGCAGGTTTCTGAAGAATGTTTAGCCGAGCCTGTCTGGAGTCAGAAAGTCACAGTGATTAGGAGCTCAGGTTCTGGAATCATGCGGTTTGGGTTCAATTTTGGCTCTATCAGTACTAGCTGTGTGACCTTGAGCAAACTGGGCCTGAATTTACCCATCTCTATAAAGGGAACAGTACTGATTTCACAGGGTCTTTGGAAGAATCAGTGTGAGACTACAGCAAATAAAGCATCCAGTCAGAGTACCTGTGTATAAATAACATAAATAACATACATATATAACACACAATACATAATATGCATATATATTAGAGACATGCCAGAGAGATGTGGCACACATTAGAGAGGTGCAGATGGGTATGCCAGCCTCCTGACCCCTCCTGCCAGCCTCCTGACCCCTCCCGCCACCCGTGGCTGGCCTCCATCAGTGAAGGTGGCATGGCGACCACTGAGGGAAGGCACTGTGGGGAGCCGTGTAGGCTAGGGGTTTGGGGCACAGACCCTGTGGGGTTTACATTCATCTCCACCATTTAGGGGCAACGCCTATAGGCAGGTATTTACTCTCCTGAGCTTCAGCTTTATCGTCTGTACAATGGAGATCATAATACCCTCGTATTTCACCAGGAGGTGGTGGGGATTAAATAAAATAAAGCATGCTCAGTGCTGAGCACAGCACCGACACACGGTTCAGGGCTAAATAAATGGTAGCTGATTATTTTATTGATCTTATTTCCCTGCCAGCTGCCTTAGGAATCCCGGGTGCATCCTTTTTACCCCCTCTGAGTAATACAGTGCTGGGGAGACAGAAGGAGGAGATGAATTTCTGAGCCTGAGTTTGGAGCCAGCTTTGGCCACACACTACTGCTGGAAGTCAAACAATTTCATAGCCTCCCTAACCTTGAGTTTTCTCATCCGTAAAGCAGGGGCTTCGAATGCCCAGCACACAGTCCTGCTGTGAGGGATGAAGGAGCTTGTACGGGCCAACAGGGCTGGCACACGAGAAAGATGTGAGACACGGCAGCCCCATTTTAAAAGGGTGAGGTTCTCTTTCCCCAATGAGTAGGGAGGTCACCTCAATTCTTGGTAACTCTTATATTCCATACTCCACGATGGGGACCAAAATGGAACAATTTTAACATGAAGCAGAATACTCTAGCAACCATTTGGGGTGTCTGGTTCCCAGCAGTCCGTCTTGGGCCTTCGGTCCACAGCACTCTAACCTCAGGGTTCTGGTCAGGCCATGGCTCACCCACTCCCCATCTTCAGCCCCACACACGTTCGCTCTGACACAGGCAACAGGAAGGGAAGGTTGAGTGACCTACTTCAGGAGAAGGCCAGTCCCGGGAGAGACCCTGCAGTGGAGAACTTGCTAGAGTCCACAAAAGACTGGTCTGATTATGGCGACCACAGGGAATGAAAGAGGAGAAAAGAGAAATGATGATATTAGTAAATGGGAATAGTATTCTTAAGCAAATCCCGGGCCTGAGCAGAATTGCTGGAGTTGGGAAGAGAACAGCTCAGGCAACTCTAGCAAAGAAGGGATGTGTGGGGCCAGGGGCCAGGGGCCAAAGACAGTGCACACAGAGGAACAAACAAAAGGAGGGCAGAGAGAAGCAGGCCAGCCCGAGGCCGATCCCTCGCACCGGAGACCCATCTGCTTCAGGCCCTGGGAGGGTGAGGTCAGGGCATCCAGTTGGCTTGGGTGGGGCTTACCTTGCAGGCTGTTCCCATTGGTGCTGGTGCAGGTGGGAGGCGGGGAGGTCTGGGGTCTGACGACTGGCGCAAAAGCACTCTTCTGTTTCACGGCTGAGACCATGTTGGCTGGTGAGAAGGAGAAGATGCCCGAGGAGCTGCTGCAGTTGGAGGGGAGGCTTGTGGAGGAGGCCATGGTGGGGCTGGATGGCACGACTGGGCGGGGCAATGGGAAAGGAGAAATCAGCGCCTCTCCTGGCAAGCTGAGATGAGGCAGCTCAGCTCTGCCCTTCTCCCAGCCACCTTGCTTGGGCCACCCTGCCAGCACGAGTCCTCCCTGAACTCTCAGAATCTCATCTGCTTTCACCACTTGGTACTCGGCATGGGTTACCTTTTGTTGGTGGTGCTCTTCCATGTGTCTATTGTGGGCCTACTAGGTGCCAGGCAATGTGCTAGGCACTAGGGCATCCCAGGCCAGGAAACACAAGTGCTCTTAGAAGGGATAATGTAGCACAAAATAATGACAAAGGTATAAGCATGGTCAGATCTGCAGAGGCGAGGAAGAGAACCAAGGAAGGCTTCATGGGGGAGGTGTCAAAGGAAGCATTCCAGATGAGGTCTAAACTAAGGTTCTAGCAAAAGCGCTGGGAATGTAAGGCACAGGAGGAGGCCAGCCTGAGACCATATGGTCAGCGATGGGATGAGAGGTGTGAGGAAGGGTAGGTTGAAGGTAATGTCAGGATTCCAAACTAAAGCACTGGCAGATGGTGGGGTGTGTGTGTCCCTGTTCTCCCCAGGAAGCTACAAGTTCCTGAAGGATACGACTGTGCCTGAATGCTTCACACACAGACATCTAGGTAGGTAGGAGGCCAGGTGGATAAATAGACCGCCACAGGCAATATCTGTGGATAACGCAGAACCACAAGCCAAAGTTCCAAACTCGTTCTATCCCCCATGGAGCTGTACGTGAATGCCTGTGAATTAATGAGCAGTAGGACAGGAGCTTTGTGTAAATACTCACAGTACAGTAGTAGTGGGGCTGTGGATTATCAATGATGGGAGAATTTTGGCAATTCATGGAGGGAGAGAACCTAGTTGCTTGGAGACATGAGTTTCATGGCTGCATGTCCTCTACTGCTCATGGTCCCTTCAGCCTGGCCATTCATATTTCGTTAGGTGCTAATGACCTCATAGTACTTCAGGAGACAGAGATTTCGCACACAGTGAGTCCTCTCCACTCGAGGCCTGTATTTTCATACCTTCACCTTCTATTTCCTCCATCTCCTCAGGGAAAGTATGGATTTTGGCCCAGAAATTTTCAAGCATTTAATTCAAATTCTAAGTCCTTCCTTCCACTGGATTATTTTTCCCATGATGTAATAAACATTACATACTGCTTTATCATTCACAAGAATCTTCATGTCTTTTTCATCTTATGTCATTGTCAAAGCAACCTTAAGTTGGGGCCTATTACATCCTTTTGACACCTGAGCAAGCCGAGCAAACGGAGACTCAGAAAATAGTTTAGCGACATGCCCGGCAGAGGGCCAAAGCCGGAATGGGGTGAGGCCAGGAACCAGACCCAAATCCAGTGTCCTTTCCACAACACTCTCCTGCAAAAGAAAGCCATCACCAGCGCAACAGGCCCCCTTCCCATGAGCCACCGGGGCCTAGATCTCTGTGGAGGGGGCTGGCCTTCCCTCGGCCTCCTGGCTGTGGAAAGAGGGAAGTGGGGATCAAACGGGGCTGGGTGGCAACAGCCAACTGGGGGGAAATGACCCCGTGGAACCAGCCCCCAGCAAGACACACTCCAAAGATGCTGAGTGCTTGACAGAGCGAACCCTGGGCTGCCATCCTCGGAGTTTTCCAAACATGTTCCACACTGTACTTTTTCTTTTAATGAGGCCAGCATTTTTATACATCTCTTAGGATTTGTAAATGTGAAAATACGCTCAATAATAACACCCATTTAAATTGCAAAACTCCTGCACTGGAGGTTTGATTTTTAAATATTCGTCGACTTGAAATCCTGCTGGTTCACTGAGGAAGGCAATTAATCTCGTTGGCAAATGCGATCATTATGTGTATTTAGAGGTGGGGAGTTTGAGGGGGGTGGTTAACAGAGGAAAGGGTGAAATATAGTCAAGCAGTTGCATTTGTTATAACATTATTAGTTATCAGCCACCACACCACAAAGTGTGTTCACCAGTGCAATGTCTTATTTTATTTTTTATTCTGTTCGGAATTTTTCAACATGAGTGGTTTATGAATAATTAAATATTATGGAGGCAAAAATTCAAATCAGCTGGGCTTTGAGTTTATTGTTTTATTTGCATTTATGCAGATAAAACCGTCCCATCTGAGAGCCTATTTGAGAATTTAATACTATATTTGTGAGCACTGAGGAAATCAATTAATGGAAATTAAATGTTGGAAGTTTCACAGTCTGACAGATGCAATCTCAGGCTGAAGTTGCTGGGCGTCTGCATGGGCTTGGGAAGACAGCAATCCCAGCCCCTAAATTGAATTGCTACCATATAGCAATTAGTTTATTGATTTAATTAAGAATGCCACCTTTTAATTTTCAGGTCATGATTGAAACATTTTCTGATTGAGTAGATGGCAGAACACTGAAGTGATAGATCTAGGGGAAACAATCTTTCGATGAATCAAAATCCTGAAACTGGTCCCACTGACTCCCGCAGACAGATATAATGTATGCAGATTATTTGGGGGGAATTTTAAATGTTCAAAAAGCTGCTGATTCTGAACAGATAAAGTGGAAATATAAAATTGAGCACACACTGAGCATAAAAATTCACCAAAAAGTAAAAGGCCCTAAGTGTTACTTTCAGAAATAACCTCTCTCAAAGGCCAAGAATGATCTTTCCTCTTTCAAAGGGTTAGAACACTCCACATTTCCACCATCAGAGACAGCACGGTTTTTAGGTTCTTTTAGCCAAGACTCTTCTTTAAAAAATGAGTATTCTTTCATTTAACAGCACATCTTCTGTCATTCCATAAATGTCTAAGAGTTCAGCCTCATTTCACAAAATAGAAGAGTTGCCTATACTGTCCAAGAAAAACTTGGGTTATCTACATACAAATCCTCAGAGGGAGATGGAGAGATTGTAGAGACAAAGCCCAGGACATTTTATAAGTAAAGATGCAAGTTCCCTGAGGTTCTTTAGATGCAATCTAAATGTACTGAAAATTCTTGAAGCTAAACTTTTTTAAGGCAAGGACAAGGCACAAAAAAAATAAAAAAATAAAAAAAATTCTTGTGTATCTCTGTTTTTTTCATCTTGCCAGATTTTTGGAAAAAATAAAGTGTTTTTGTTGTTGCTGTTCTTTGTTTTCTAGTATACACCAAGCACAAAGGGGAAAAAATTCCAAGCATTAAAACAACAGCAACAAAGGAGTCCTATTCCTAAAGGGAGAGATGTTAAGTTTCAGCTTGTGCCGATGCTGCACTAGCAGATTCTCCTAAGACCCTTCCGTCATCGTGATGATTTAGATCTCCTGACTCCACCTCTTGTGCGTCAGGCATCAGGATGAGCTCATGCCATGCGTTATTTTATCAAAGTCTCACAACAACTATATGGGGTGGGTGTCAGTTCCATCCCCACTTTACAGATGAGCAAACTGAGGCTTGGAGAGGCGAGAACTAGCACAAGGCTGCCAGTCAGGAGTCAAACCCATCTCCACTCAGACTCGAAGCTTGGGTTCTGGTGATGACGTCCTACAGCTGCTTTGGGTTTCAGCCAAGTTCTGACAACGAGTGGGACGTTGGGATGAGGAAGGTGAGGAAGGTGATGGGGGAGGGGCAGAGATTTCTGCAGGAGACAAATGGCACCATTCCTAGCATCCCCCGGGTGGGGGGCCCTCGGGCTGAGGAGACCTGCGCGGTGGGCCACACGGCGCGACGCCCCGCTCTTGGTGCACAAGCAGGCAGAAGCGCAGGACGCACACATCTACTCACTGGCATAGGGCGAGTTGGCAGCTGAGCCGTTGAGGAAGGTCGGGGAGCCGCCCAGATTGGACATGGCGGCCGTGCCGTATCCGTTCATGCTCGTGCTGACAGAGTTATAGTTGGTCTGCTGCGGGGTGGTGCTCGGCACGTACCCGTGCGGCGACACGCTGCTTGAGTTGCGGGTGAAACCTGAGGGGTGGGGCAAAGCGGGGGGTGAGGGGGGCCGTCCGGGGAGGCCGGGGCCGGGAGGGTCTCTGGGTCCTGCCCCCTCGCCGCGGCCGGGGGGAAGGGGCCGGGTGATTCATGTGCGTGGGTCGGTGGCGCTAGCTCTGTGATTAAAATGGGAAGCGAGCAAAACACACATTTCTCAGGAGATCATAAATACTTAGCAGGGCTGTGAGAAGTGGCAATGCAGGGCCTATAAATTATCATTTTGGAGCAGAAATAAATCCCAATCTAAGAGATGTACCCTGGAGTTAACAGGTTCCTATTCCCTGGGCGAGGATGATGTGCTTTGGCCCCTCAGAACTTTAATTCCAGCCGTCTTTGCGGTCTGTCATTCACGGTTTATGGTGAAAAGTCAGATGGGGAGGCGGCCAAGTGCAGGCACCCTTCCTAGGCTCCGTGAGCACCCTGCCAGTCGTGACCACTATCACCCAGGTTCTGTGGTAGTGCTCGATACACATAGTCTAGGAACCCCGCTTTGGGAAAAGAAAATGTTTTTTAAATAAAAATTTTTGTGGGCACGCATGGGTGGCTCAGTTGGTTAGGCGGCTGCCTTCAGCTCAGGTCGTGATCCTAGGATCCTGGGATTGAGTCCCGCGTCGGGCTTCTTGCTCAGCAGGGAGCCTGCTTCTCCCTCTGCCTCTGCCTGCCTCTCTGCCTGCTTATGCTTTCTCTCTTTAACAGATAAATAAATAAAATCTTAAAAAAAAAATACTGTTTTGTGCCAAATAAGTGGTGGGATCTGCAGTCTGGGTGGAGGTGGTGGCGTGAAGAAGCCTGAGGTTGGGAAGGGGCAGGGCAATGGGGAAGGAGGAGGGCAGGCTCCTGACCCTGGTTGGTGGCCTGCGATGCCTCAGAGACATTCACAGCCAGCTGTCCGCTGAAGGAGTTGACGCCCATCATCCCCGCGTGCACTGAGGTGTTAGTGAGGGCCGGGAGCTGGCTGTGGTTGCGGGGGACACTGTACAGGGCCTCTGCAATGTCCGCCGCTCTCTTCAGAATAATTTCCTGCAAAGTAAAAGGAATATCCCCTTTAGCTACCCCTAGTCATACTCCCAGGAAAACCGTCTTTTTCAGTGTTTATTATATGCCAGGCATGGCGTTCGGGTGTTAACTTCTGCAACCTCTCAGCAAACCTGCAGCAAACCTGGGACCAGTCTCATCGTCATTGGGCCCATATCGCAAATGGGGGAATTGAGGTGCAGAGAGACGTGAAGAGCTCACTGCAGCACACTCGCTTGTTTAAGGACAGAGCTGGGCTGCATAACGCTTATCTGACACCGACAGGCCGCTGTCTCGGCCATCCCTCCACACTGCCTCACTGTGTATGACGGTGTGGGGCTTCCCGTCGCTGCCAGTGACACACAGGAACACCCCCCCCACACACACACACACACACGCAGAGGCTACAGTGCTTCTCCTTGCTAAAGTTAAGGGCAGGTTGTTGATGACTCCCTGTGTCCCCGACTGCTGGCGGAACTCTGTCCCCCGGACACTGGTTCAAGTGACACAAAAAAGGAGTGACTGATTGCTCAGACTCCCTGTTTCCAGAGCAATGTGAGGCATATACGGGGACTTGCTCCACGAATAGAAGCAGACAGTTATATTCAGGCCCTATTATGCACTTTAGGAGAAGAAATTAAACCCCCCTTTTCCTCCTAAATTTGCTTGAAAACCCGAGAGGAGTAAAATAAAACATCAGTAACTCTCCTCCTCAATTAGGAAGCATGTTCCCTGGAAGATTCACTTTAAATGGAGTACCCTTTCTCCTAAGGAAAACGATTCCCCGGAAAAGGTAGTAAAAGATGTACAGAACAAGAGAGGAGAACTAAATAGCTTGACACGTTACGTCCGTCTGGATGACACTGAACTCATGCAAGTGGCTTTCATACTTTTCACACCCTTCTCGACGCAGTGAGGAATCTGTGCTCCTCCACTGAATGTGGAGGCTGAAGGCTGACGCAGGTTCGAGCCCCCGGGCCACTCACCTGGTTGTTGTGTGGCATTCCGTACAGCGCCTCCACCAGATCCGCGGCCCTTTTGAGGATGACTTCCTGTCAAGAGACAAGCAGATGCAATCCTCCGAGTGCCGGCCAATTGTCGTTATCTTTTCCCGAGATCACACTCCGGCTCCCTCTGGCCATACTTTGTGAATGCACTGCTTTCAAGGCAGTAGCTCGGGGAACCCCAGAATGGTGTTAAATCACCAATTTATCCCTGTTCACATACACACTTAATTGAGTCAAAAGGTGAGCATCATTGGTACTGCAAGATAAAATACATCACTCAATAGTCTGCCATAGGCACGATAAAGCACTCATATGTTTATTGCTGAATACAATTGCGAGGTCATTTACTAGATTACTACAATCGATGTCATTCAGTACATGTTATGAATCCCTAAGATGTGTTTATTTAGTACTTAATTGCTTATTCCAGGAACCATGACCTTATCAGACGGGTCATTTTCGAGGGATTTCCAATCAATCTTTGGCTACTAGAAGCATGTAGCATTAAACTTCTTTTGTTTATCTCCCTTGTGTGGCAGAGCCAGGGTATACGGGAGTGATGGGGTAAACGCACATTTCTGAGGCAATGCACTGTTTGTCAGAGGCTCTGACAAAAGGAGTCTCCTGCCCCCAGAAGCTCCCTCTGCACCAATTTTCATGACTGGCAGAGTCTGTTTCTTCTATAGCAATCCTTTGCTATTTCAGTATTGTTTGTCATTTTCCCCATTTGCTCATTCATTCTCATCCTGGATATATGCTCTGCTTTTCATTCCAGTTGAAGGAAAAAAGTCTCCCTCTTTTCATTGAGGTGGGCTTCCCTATTTAGCCTGCTTGCTTATTTCTCATAAATAGCCCATTCTACAAAAGTGTGTGCGGTGATCATTTTTTTCTTCAACCAAAAGAAGTCACTCCCTCTTCATTCTGCCCTAATTTTCTCCATATTCATTTATACTGGAAAATGAAGAGGGAAGTGAAGCTTGCAAAATGGAGGCTTATCAGAGAAGCAAACCTAAAGGTGTGGCTTGATTACCAGAGGTGATTTGCAAGAAGACATGTTTACGATTTTTCTTTTTTTTTTTTGGCCATGGGTAAAGTTTCAAAAAGAAGTTTAACTTTAAATATTTTACACAATAGATTTCTGCATGGAGAAGCAACGGTGTTCGATTTTCATATACTGTAGACACTGATCAGAAAATAGGGATATAATTACATTCATTTTGCTGTCACCATAGCCTCTTCAAAAATCATTGAACAACTCTTGAAATGACAACCTTTTAGATACATATTAGCATTTTTCAATTTTAAATTTTCTATAATATAAGATAAAATAGTTGTCATATCACAGTATCTACTTATGACATAGATAATGTCCTAAATTCAAAAATGAGATAGAGGGGTTTTCACTTCTCAATAAACATTTATGCTTGCCTTAAGCTGCTAGACCCCCTTTATAAAACAGTTCAGTTATTTTTCATATAAGGAGTGAAAAGCATTATATAATCAATGGAGTTTGAATCAATACATCTGAAACAATTTCTTTATTTTTAATGCAAGCTATAAGATAATTTACCACTTTTTGTTCACAGTATTGTCTGACCACAGCAGTTAATAATTTACTACAGTATGGCCACACTAAACCCTATCCCCATATCAAATTCGGCCTGTGCTGCTTTCACTAAAACCTCATGGCTTTATCTGGCTCTTAGGAAAGATTAAAACAAAATAGGATCAAGTTAGTTTATTTACTAAGATTTGGCTTCTCTGGGTCTACGTTCATTTATTTCTCCAAACAAATATTTATACCAGTGTTTGGGTTTGGCAGAGAAGGTATTTTTCTTTCTTTTCATTTTAGGAAAAAACAAGTCTCCTGTTTGTCAAAAGCAAGATGAGGTGCAGTCGGAAACTGCACTTGTGAATTTCTGTCTTGGAACACTATCATGGAGGACTCTGCATAGTGCTTATTTTAATTAATTTCACAGATCCAGGGAGGAGAAAGATTCAAAATAAACTCCAAGACCTTTGAAGTTTTCATAAACCTAAAAAAATTCCAACTACTCGTGTATGCTATACATTTTACTCTCATATATTTTTGATGATAAAGTTTTCCATTGATACAATCCAACTGTTTCTCTTTCTGCGTATTCAATACCGAGAGCTCTAATCACCATTTAATCCTTTGAAAAATGAAACATGTGAGTCTTGCTTCATAAAGTTACATCCTTCTTCTACCCAAGGAGCTGGGTCATGTTTTCCCACCAGGCACATGGCCATAGGACAGTCATTAGCCCAACATCACTTCAGACTGGCGGTCTTATGGAGAGTGAACCTGGATTTTTGTCCTGAAAGTGATTTCCTTAAATGATATCTTGCCCATTCGAATATGTCTTTCACTACAAAATCGATGTAGGGATTTAAGGAACAGCTCACATTTGGTTCAGCTTTGCCAGTGTGATTCAGCTTCTATTGGTTATTTCTGAAAATGGGAAGGAGAAAGGAAATTTCTGGGTCCTCTATGAGTTAGTGCAATGGACCTGCAAGGTGCTTGGATTTTGGTGACCAGAAAATTGCTCTCACCTCCATGTCATTACGCTCCCAGTGAACTAGCCCCCAAGCGTGTTTGTGTTGGGGATCTAATATATTGCCTTTCAATCAGAGCTGAGAGCCACTGAACACACAGACAGAACATGACGAGCAGGTCAGGAAAGCAATAAAGATTTTACAGAGCTGTCCAAGGTGCTAAATTTACTCAATAATGGGTTTGGCACCATAGTGTTAACCTCTCATTTACTACCAGTTTGAGGGACTAAATTGAAGTAGCTGACTTCATTTACCTTGAAATGTATATTTTATGACATTATGTAAGTAGATTGAAAGGGCACTGCAGTTTTAACAATTTAAAGGCTAAAGCATGTTTAAGATGAAACTTGAATATTTATTGTATATTGCACTTAAAGTATATAGAATGTTAAAATGTATTGATTAAATTTGTAAAAGGCATTATAAAAATGACAGGTAGTATAAAAGATGTATGCCTTTTAAAATCAAATTGATAGTGTATGCTATCTCTTCTGTGGTCACAAGTGTAATTTTTTCGCAGTTTTATATGGTAATTTGAAAAATCTGTAATTTCGCATTAGGAAATGATTGAGCCTGAGATGTTAAAAAAAAAAAAAAGAAATTTCCCATAAGGGGAAGAATTGGATGTTTCATATAATCTTTTGTCTCTGAAATTGTTCCTAAAGTCTTATTTTTTGTGGCATTAGGAGGGAGTATAGTATAAGGATCCTTCCATTCTAATACGCAATTTTAATATTTCTGAAAAGAAAGAGCACTTGACTAGTACTAATATCTAATTTTTCAAGGCATTTATTTGTCAGGAGAGATTTTCTCTTCTTTTCATAATGTTTAAAACATCTCCCTGCTTGCAGTTTAAAAGATGAAGGTAGAGATTAGATTCTTCTAAGATAATTAATCCTATCCTTGGATTAAAAAAAAAAATCCCAGTGGGGAATAAAGAAGACAAATACTACCATCCTAAATATTGAAAAGCCCCAGAGTCTCCTTATAGAGCTAATGCTTGTTTTCCAAGCTACATCCCTAGTCAGACTATTTTTCTTTTCATGGCTTTCGATCTCCTCTCTTAAAGAAACAAAAAAGTGTTTCTTCCTTAAAAACAACCACCTTCACTGATCTGTTTTCTCTCACAGTTAAAACCTGGTTTCCCCTGTCCTGTTACAACCATTGGCTGATGATAATGTGAATGGGGTTCTGCAAAAAAAAAAAGAGGGGGGAATAAACTATTTAGAGTCTACAGAAACACTGGAGAAACCCAACTCCAACAAACAGTTCAAGCATAATTGTTATGGGTTTTTACTTATGTTTCAGAGCCTTTATAATAAAGATGCTGAATGGGCTACAAATAGAGAAGGAAGATTCATCTTTACTTATGTTGCAACCCCATCAATTGGCAAATAGTTTTTGAGCTTCTTTTTGCCCCAGTAGTCAACAAACCAACATTGCTCTCCAGCACTTTTCAAGGTGGATTATCCTCTCAGAATTAAGGAACAGGGTTCTATGGGGTTACAAAAGATTCTCCCCATCATCTGGTCCTACCCCCTTCATCCAGTCTCCTCTCCCTACATATCTGAAGGGCTGCTCTCTATTCTGGTCTAGCTAGCCCTCCCTAGCCTAGAAGCCCTACAATGTTGGCTCTTGCCCATCTCCAGACCTTCTCTCCTTTCCCTTTTTCTTTCTTTGGAATGCTGGCTTGAAACCATGCCCATTTACAATGCCTCCTCATCCTCCAAAGCCTGGGAATGAAGGTGGTAATAGTGGTTTGGTTAATGATAAAAAGAACTGTGTTAATTGAAAGTGGAACACGGACTCATCCAGTCTTCACAGAGAGGGTCTTAAGGTGCTGTTCATACCACCATTTGGCAGACGAGGAAACTAAGACTCAGAGAAGAGAGTCAGCTTTCCCTGAGTCCACACAGCTGACAACTGGCTGAGCAGGGGTTCAGTCTCGGGTGTTAGACATCAGAGCTTGTGCTCTTGAGAATTACGCTCTTCTATCAGAAGGAATCCTCTCCTCACCACAGTTCCAATCTCCCTCATTCCCCTAAGAAATGGTGCTGACTGTTCCATCCAGCACAGCACAACAGTAGATGCTGTGGGCTCATTTTGCTCTTATTTTAACTGTATTTAGTCTTCACTCTCCAGCACTAGACTGTAGGCCCTTGGAGGCTGTGAGTATCCGATCACCTTCTCTAAGCCCCTAGCATTATGTCCAGCGGACCACGGGCCTTGAGAAATTCTTGTTGAAAAGTTTATTCTGAGAGAGTTTCTGATTTTTAAAAGTACAGACTTGATTTATATGATGAAATGACAAAGGTATATATTTGGCCTGGTTTATAAAAGCAGAAGACTTAAATTTGGTTCCATTTGGCTCTAGACCTTTTAATCCAATATATAAATTCCCCCAAGGTCAAGTCTTGATCACTGTGGGGGTTTTTTTATGCCACTTTTTTTTTTCTTTTATGAATTTGCTCTTTACTCCTGCTGGCTTGTGCTTACATTTTAATTTTGTGATTAATATAATGAATCATGTTGGGCACAGACATTATCTCAAGTTATAGGCTGCTAGCAACATGAGGTTGGTCTTCATGTACATCAGCCTTTTATTAACTACAGTCTTAGACCCTTAGAAATACTTAGGCATTTGCACAGTCTTGAGGACCAGGCATATAATATCTGATGTGCAGATATGGCTAATTCATCTTTCTTTTGGGTTCATGACAATAAAATCTCGGGATTATTCCCCTTCCATGTAAATCTTCTCTTCAGTGTCTGCCCTCAAATGTACAAGCAATAAGCTCATATTCACTGCCAACATCTAACCTTCTAGGGTAAAACAGAAGTTTGTCTAACTATCCAATATGGCGTCCGTTTATAAAGCCAGTTCAGTGTTCTGAAACCTGCGTGAGCAGGGGATATGGCCTGAACTTTCCTTCATTCAGAGCACATATACCAACTCATAAAGCCAGAGGAATACCTATTTACCAACACAACACTAATTTCAAATTTCTGAATCAGATTTTGAAGACTCTGGGGACCCCCTATAATATTAAGGCCCGGGGATACTTCAGCAATTTGGGAGGACAATCGGTACTTGGCTTTATTCTCCCTCAAGTGGGAAATATTTTGCAGGATGTAGAAGAAAACAGAAGCTAAACTACAAAGTCAAGTTGACTTGAGCGATTCCTGAGAAACAAGCACAATAGCTTTCTGTCACTGCACATTTGCCTGACACCCATTTATCAACAACCTGCTTTGCTTTATCAGGAGATTCAAGATGCAATGGGCCCAAATACCAGCAATATAAAATGGAGTGGAGTGGCACGATCACTCTCAGGTTAAAGGTGACAAACATCTATCAGTGGGATCAGCATTAATTTCATTTGCCTCCTCACTCCAGAGTTTACCAAAGGGTCTAGATTTTGCACAGTATACCCAGCTCACTAGCCTCTAAGTTCTAGCTCTTTCCCTGTTTCCTTCTGAAAGTCTGGGTGACAGGGTGAACGGCCAAAAGCTGAAAAACTGATTGGAAGTTCCTTGCAGCCCATTCTCTGCAGAGCTCAATGTACAAAACGATAAATACCAGTTGTACCGAGAGGTGATTTCTGGGCAGGGTAGTTTTATATCCCAACATCCTTGGTGTTTATTCAGTCTAATGGAAAATTCCACAATGGCAGACTTTGCATTCTAAAAAATCGTATCATGAGGGCAGGGAGGGAAGGAGTAAAACAAACCAAAATAATACTTGAGCACTGTTTAGTTTCCAATCCTCTGAGACATTCCTCAAATTTTTCATTTTTCTGGTAATATGAACTTCTCGAAAGAGAGCTGACCGCAGATCATTAGAAACCTTTAGTGTCACACTTTAAGCGCTCTTTACTCAGAAGCCCTATGACTGAGAAGAGTCACTTACATTTAGCATGGATATAATTAAACATGTTTCTGTTGAAAGGGGCATTCTCATTATGGCTAAGGACCACTTTAGAGTAAATTGAAATGGAAAGGAGGAGCATAGATGAGGTGTAGGTAGCAAGTGGTTATTTCTAGGGAGGCATAAAATGCCAAATGTGTAACAATTATATTTTACAACCCTGCATTCTAAAGACTTCATAGTATTTTATTATAGAGGAAGCTTCAGCCGAAGCTTACCGAACATTCTAGCACACACTCATTGCCCACAGTCTTTAAAGAAAAATAAAAAAGTCAAGTCACAATTAAAATCTGCAGAAATTTTCAGAACAAAGGAATTAAGTAATCTCAAAGGCTTTACTGGTCTTAATACAAAAGGCATCCATTGAAGGCATTCTGGTCCCATCTAAAGAAAATGTGGGGGCCCTTCGGCACCTTCTCTAATTTTAAAGTTGACGTTCTATCCAGATTAGATGAGAGCCCTCTTCCCTCACAAACATATCACTATGTACCATCATGCCACGTGGCTAGGGGCACACCAGAGAGCTGTGCCTTTGTTGAAAACATGGTATAGAAGACTTCTGAATCACATGAAATTGAAGTAGGTTGTAAGCTAAGGCAGCTGTATCAACGTAAGACATACTAACTTACATGATTGACTTTTACAGTGGAAAGAAAAAGGCTGTTTTTAAGCAGCCGTTATTGCCTCAATGGAAAAAAAAAATCAATGGAAGTGAAATGAACAAGAGATTTTGTCTGAGTTGCCGTTAATACCACTGAAGAGCTATGGATAATAAAAGGTCAACAAATAAATTAGCCAGAGTGTTATGAAATGAATGATTTGGCTTATAATTTTATTGAGTGAAAACTGTTCGCTGCCTATTAGACCAGGTAATTTTTATCTGGTGCCCCAATTCCCGTTCCGTAAGCAATAATACAGTTGTAAGAGCTGTCGGTTCGATCGCGTGACCTCTGAGAAGCTGGCTAGGACAGCTGACTACTATGATGGATAACTAAGCTTGGGCTCCACAAGGTGCCAAACCTCCCTTTCCTGCAAGGGGATCTCATAAAAGAAACATTACAGCTTGATTCATTTTACCAAAAAATGTTCGACTTTTCAAGTGTCAGCAGTTAAGTATAAATCGTGAAACCAGGTATTCCTGAGAAGAGTTACGACAATGGCTTTCCCCCCTCTTTTTGGTCTCCTGGCATTCTCTTCTAAATGGTGTCATGGTAATTGGTGAATGGGAGCCTGGGGTGCTTCCCGCCACAAATACAGTGAAAAATGGTGTCTGCACCCTTGTGAATATGACCTGCTTGGAGGTACAGAGCTGAACTCCGTAACCTCTGGCTGGCTCTTCTTATTCCAATTCATTGTACTGGTTTAAGACCGACGCTCTGGGTTAGGTCCTGCTGAGTGGCCTTGGAAATCGACTTTCTGATCAGGATAAAAGTCTCTGCTTAAAGAGAAGGCTATGGACAGAGGTGCCTTTTTCAGGGGTAGGTTGTAAAGTCAGCACATGAAACAAAAACTGCCTAGAGTCAAAATTACCCTTGAAAATCTTTTAAGTCGCCAAGGCCTGGGCTCTTAGGAACACAAAGGCCGAAAATTAACTACTTCTGTTTCTCTTTGTCTTTGGGTTGTGGCTTCCCTTTCCCTGGGGCAGAGCAGAATAAATGCCTCGTTGGAAAGTAGAAGGACCACTGAGTAAACAGAGAAATTTATTGCCATACCTACGTGCGTGTACTTCTGTGTCTATGCGTTTGGGGTGTGTGTATACAGATGTATGTGTATATTTATATTTTTGGGCGAGTGCGTATAGTTAAACTTGAATAAGAGACATGGGCATGCTGGAGCTGCGCTGTACTTTGAGGATATCCAAGGGAGGCGAAAATAGAGTTTGCTTTGCTTCTTAAACTGTCGAACATCACTGGTTATTATATGCACCTCCAGACGAATGATATCTGTAAATTCCCAGGGCTTTACAGATGGTCCTGAGTATAACTGCAATTAAAATCCACTGCCTCGAGACTGCCGGGGCTGTTCTTATTACTCTGATGCTTAATTGAAGTGTAACTCAAGGCTGAAAATAGTGAGCAAGGTTGAAGACCTCCCTCCTAGTGTCTCTGTTTCTAAAGGCTTCAGTCCAAGAGGAGAGTTTTGGATGGTGGGGAGGGACGCGGGAGTTAGCCCCTTGTTCCTCCTGTGACTTCTCCCTGAACTAATGAGTAATCAGATTCAATGCTCCTGCCTACAGGGTGTGATGTGAAGGAGGATAAAAACGTGGTCACCCTCACCAAGAGCTCAGCGCTAAAAAAGAACTCCAAAGAGGTTCCAGAATTCAGCTATGGAGTAACCGCTATGACAGGTCCCGATGACAATGACTCTGCTGCTAAAGAGAAAAAGAATGATCTCCAATGTCTGTATGTGCATGTTTTTAATTCTCACTGCCAGCTGCCACTTTTGCTGGGCTCAGCCCTTTCCGACCTAAGCTCAGTCCATGCTACCATTTCCCTCTTCCTCCACCCCCCAGCCCTGGCCAAGCTTGAGGATTTTTTTAGGACTGGATTGGAAAATCGCCTTTTTTCTTAAATTCCTTTTTCTTAATTCTAGGACGCAGTGCTTAGGGATACGAGCTCTAGGGCTCAGCGTGGCTGGCTCAAATCCACGCTCTGGCACTGACCAGCAGTGTGAATGCCTGCCTCTGTTTCTCCATCTGTAAAGCAGACATAATACTCACACCTGGCTCAGCAGATGTATAGTCAGTGCTTAACTGAGCAATAGCTAGCACTAATACTGATAACCTTCACTCACTTTCCATTAAACTTCTGCAAATGATATGCGTTCTTAGAGTGAATCTGCACAGGCAGATTCTGAACCGACTAACAGGGAGGAAGGCAGGTGAGGTAGAAAACCTGCATTTACCAGCTGCGTAAGCTTGAGCAGATTACTCGGCCTCTCTGAGACTCAGTGTCCTCATCTCTGAAATGGGCCCGGTACAATAATGACGGGTGGAATGACTCACCGAAAAACAAGTCGAAGGTAAAATAAAGAAGGGAAACTTAGAGCTCTTGCGAAGATCGTGGGCTTTTTAAATGAAGCTACAGTCTTCCTCCCCCCAGAAATGCATACTCCTAACCCCTGCCCCACGGTTCTATATTTAGTCTCAGGGGGTGCACAGGATGAGGCTAAGCTCCCCCAACACAAGAGGCATAAGTAAGAGGGGCCATCAAGCCTCTAACTTGAGCACATTATCAAAATAGGCTGTAGAATTTGCCTGTGCGGTTTCTGGCAAATACAGGAGAGAGAGAAGGAAAGGGGGCTGCGCTCCATAGTTTGTGTTTTTGACAAGAGAATGCAGAGACAAAGATGCTTCTTGTCCTCAAACTCAAGTGGGCTTTTTCCAAGAGTTTAATATACCATATGATTTGCTTTTGTTTCTGTATTTATGTCTGAGACGAGTCATTTTGGTTCCTGGATAACATGCTAATAGAATTTCCTCAAATGACAAAAATAAATGAATGACCAAGGTGAGAGGGTGGCCAGTCACAGTGTGGAAGATAAAGACGGGTTTTTCTCTACCCTTTTCTGAAACCCTTACTCATCCCCCTTTCTGCTAACAGGCAACATGGTTATGCAAAGATTTCTTATTTGTGTTTTCACCGACGCAACTGCAGGTTTTGAATCACTGATAGTCTTTGCATAAAGACTAAAACAATAAAAGCATAATTAGAATACATTGTATACAGCCGACTCCAGTTTTATTTTGCCCCAGCTCTGTATTTATGATAAATCGCTAAACAGGAACGCTCTTTAGGGAGGGCGATTCTGGGTCTCGTCTCCCCATTGAGCAAAAACAGTGCCTGTGACTGGAGTCTGAATTTCCATTCTGCAAGTGTACAGTTGAACTGAATAATATTTGGCACAATGCAGTGCACAACCGAGCCACTAAATGGCTGATTTACTAAATTATTATTAGATGAGCCCTTGCTGTTCCAAATGAAAGTGCAGTCACTGTCTTCCTTCATGGTGTGTTCAAATTGTTCTGTGTTTAAATATTCAGCATGAGGCTAATGTGAACTGATGAACTGAGACTATAAACATTCACTTTCAATACAGATAGAGCGACAGAGATGCAACATATCATGTGGCCCGCGGAGGTGAAAATGATTTATATTTAAGGATGCTGCTGCCGACTTCCATTACTTTAAGGTACTCTTAATTAGCATGGTGTTGGAAATGACTAATTCCCACGTACAGGAAGAGCAGACTCGTGGAGGCTGACATTTTTCCACATGCCAATGAAGGAGAAGCGGCCATAAAGGATTGGCTGCCCGTGCGGTCCAGAATCTTGAGTCTTATCTGTGGCAGGCTGCACGGCACCAGCCGAGGAGAACACGTCTGCCGGAAGAACTCTGGTTTTGGACGTTCCGTGGTTTTGGTTTTTTGCCTAGACCCTCCCGAAAGGTCTCGAGTCCTTCCTCACTACCGTCCATCCCTCTGCAATCCACATCCCTTCCGACCCAGGCCTGCTCCAGGGCCACCCTGGCACGGATCCCCACCTCACCAGCTTCTTCCCTGACACCTGCTGGAATGGAGACCCGCCCTTTGCTCCTTGGGAGAATACAACCCTTCTTCCCTCCTCCCCTTTTAGGGCAGTTATAGGCAAGCACTTAAAATACTGTGATCACTTACAGTAGATTAGAATTTTTTATTGGTGCCGTGTTGCCATAACAACATGAAGACAGCAGATGACTTAAGCTAAGCTTGCAAAGCAAAAGGCTGCTCATCTGGCAGTTAAAATGAATACAGTTCATTTCACAAGTTTCCCATATGGACTCTTAGTGTATGGTAATGAGGAGACCATATGGTGAGAGAAAATGCGCTGAGAACAATTGGGTTCCACTGGCTGAGTGGGAAGTTGGGAGAGAAAACCCGGGTGAGAGATTCTGGTGCGTGTGCTCTCTGGGTTCAAGGTTTGCTCGAGGTTTGTTTTGCGTTTTGTTTGGGATGGTTGTTTTCCATAGGGGGTTCGCATTTCTTAATCCGCTCCTTAATATGTCGGCTGTGCGAAATGACAAACATCTTGCAAATTTTGCAATATCATTCATCACAAACTGTCAGCAGTGTTTGCAAATCTGACTTGCAAGATCTTTTAAATGTGTTGTTCTTAAAAGGCAACAGTACTAAGTTTTTAGACAAAGTGCAGGAAAATTTAAGCACTTCTGACAAGCAGAAACATTAACAGTAATCATTTTAAAAACACTCGCATCTTTTGCCTGCATGTTTAGCTGTAAATAATGCTAGAATGTATAAAAGCTTTAAAGTAAAAACGTAATAAATACTTTTTATTATGTTTCATAAAGGATAAAAAAATTGCCGTGAGCCACGTGTATGCGTTATCTATACATGTGAACGTATAGAGAAGGATATCTCCCCCCTCCCCTTACCACTAACCAGATTGGAGACCTGGGAGGACAGCTTGAAAAAGGCTCTAAAGTCAATTCTGTACTATACATGCTTCATAAAAGATGAATATAAATGCATTAGTTAGACACGGTGAGCTAAATTAGAAGGTCAGGCAGGGCTGGGAGGGCTGAAAAATCACACAACCAATGAGTGTAATTACTCTTTTTTAAGTCTATTAAGTGGTGTTGTTCTATCAAGGCTCAGGGGTATAGGACATGAAGAACAAGATAAAGTAATGTGTATTTATTACTCCCACTGGATCAATTTACCAGATATTTTCAGCTCCATAAAGCAAAATACACAAATGCCGCCTTTGTTACTTTTCTCAAACTGCTTTATTTTCTCTGAAAGAGGGACTGGTTCTTGCAGCAAAAACCATTTGCCCCGTGGAGGTCCCCATGCCAGCCCCTCTCGGGGGGAGGGGGGGGTGGAATGAGAGGAAGTGGGCAAGAGTTTAAGTAGGACAGGGGTGAGGTGTAGGCAAGGGACAGGGGAGAGGAGACCGTCACCTCCAGACAGAATTATTTGGCTTTCCAGATCTGAAGGCCAAGAGGGCGTAGGGCGCAGTGGTAACCGTGAGGCGGTCAAGCCCAAGGACTTACATCTTCACTTTCCCACTGGCTGGCTATGAGGCCGCAGCAAGCCACCACCCTCTGGAACTCGGATTCCCATGGAATGGGGAGGACCCACCTTGCAGGGACTGGAGCCTCCATGTGCTGAAATCATGCTAGATGCCAGAAATTCTGCGGAAATTCTCTCCTAATGTCTGACAGCAAGCCTCCGGAGCCACAGTGGGCAGAAGGAGAAACAGAGGCTGGAGAGGCTCAGGTCACCGCCCAGAGCCTGTCTGAGCAGGAAAGCTCACTCTCTCGGACTCTATACTCTTTGAACCCCTTGGCAAAGTAGTGCTGGGTGCACCGGAGGCACGAAATAACACTACCTCCTCCCTGGGACTCACGGCCAACACACGCAATGCTGGCGAGGCGCTGCCCGCTCTCCCCGCCTTGGTGCTCATACTCACTGACCACTCAGGAAGACAACTTTCAATAAACCGGAAGGGGATGGAGACACCTCTGGCCTTCAAAACAGGGAGGGCTCCTGGCTCAGTGCTTCTGGATTGCATCGTGCACACCAGCATCTCATAATCTCCAACTGACCGCAGAACCCATTCCCTCACTTCTACACTATCCACAGGGTCAACCTTCACCCCAGAGTCAGTCACACATTCCTCTCCCTCCTGCCAGGATCCAGAGAGGGAGGCGAGTCTGTATGAAACAGAACAGAATGCTTCCATTTAAAATCTTAGGGCCACCCCTCCGCGCCGTGTATCAGAAAAAGGAAACCAAAAAACACCTGGGCTTAGGATAATTACAGTATTTGGAATTTGTGCATATGGCCACTGTCACTAATGGTGACTTTCAGGGACAAAATGACTTAGGGAGAAAGATTCATCTTGCTCCTGTTTTCTCATTTGGTAAATGGGAATGATGTCTGCTCTCCCGACTTCTCTCCGAAGACGGGCTCCAATAAAACAAAGCATGTACAAGTTCTTTGAAAAAGCACAAGCCAGTATACAAAGGCATATTATTATGGAAAGCTGTCTGCCTGGTCTTTGGAGCAGTTTCCTTTGACAGAATATGTGGGTGGCTGTATGAATCTAGCTTTGTCTATTCACAAACACATGGGTTTAATAAAGTGCAGTTTGTTTTTTAAGGTGTGTGGTCCATGGCTCATTGAAACACTCGTGTTTGACAAACACTGACCATGATTCTGAGAAAGGCGGAGCCCATTTTATCCCCCTAACAATGGACAGCAGGAATATAAATCTCCCAAGCGCACAGGAATACCTCAAGCTGGCTCCATCCGCCACTTCCTGCCCCTGCTCTCGAACCCTCACTCCACCTTCACGTCGGAGCCAGGGCAGCCCCTCTGCTGTGAGTCACACAGAGAGCTTCCTGGGCCGGGCTCCAGCCAGAGCCCTCGCACAGTTCAGTGGCTAGATGAAGGCCATGGAGGGTTTCCTCAATACACAAATCCATTGTGTCCTGATGACTCCTCCCAAACCCAGGAAAAGAGGGCTGGGAATTCTGCCATCAGGCCACCAGGGATGAAGTGACACGTGCCCGAGCTGTTGGCTCAACATTGCTGAACGGGATGTGTAGCTGGAAAAGTGTCTTTGAAAGTACACAGAGCGCAGTCCTACATGCCTATTTCTCTTCTTTATGAATAAGAAAAGTACTTCCTGACTTCTTTAGACCTCAGTCTTTAAACCAGATTCACCTTCTGTTTTTTGATCAATATTCACTGAGAGCTACCGGTGAGCCAGAGAGCTGTGCTGGAGGGCACCCTCAGGATTACCTCTTTGTACCCTTACGTGATCCCCGTGAAGCTGGCACGATTATGGTCCCCACTCTATAGATGAAGAAACGGAGGCACAGAAGATAAATCACGTGTGCAACTGCTCACCAGGATTAGATTTCCCGCTCTGCAGAGACTGGATGGAAAAGCCCTCAGAAGCAAGAATGCCACTCCTACTCAACTGGCAAATAACCGTACTACCTTTTGTTGAGTGCTCAGTAAGTGGTTAAAATAGCAATCAGAGAGGTAGAAAATATTCCCATCTCCATTGTATAGAGAAGGAAACTGAGGCACGGATAGGTAAAGAATTTTGGAGAGAAAAACAACAATGAATTGACCCCAGCGGCAACAACAATGAATTGACCCCAGCGGCATCGCTTTTAAGTGTCCTTGCTCTGAGTCTCTCCAGTCCCTTTAGCAGATTCTAGAGACATCAAAATGCCAAATATAAAGTGAAGACTGTCCCCAAGTGGAAAAGCTAAGAAAAATCTGGCACTGTGGCTATACCTTCTTTCTACCACTGAGACACCTAAGGCACCGACGGGTGGGGGGACACAGCATCATTTACATCACTGTGCTATGAAATGACCAATTGTAGTCCCACCGGAAATGCATGGGAGCTAGGTTCTTGTTAGATGGAGAAACTTAAATGTCAATCTCTCCAAGGCACATCTTCACCCTAGAGAGAGACTGCTGTTCACTATTACTATTAGATGATTTAATTGCTCCCAATTAATTTTATTTGTTTTAAATAATTAAAAAAATTAAATAAATTTATTTATTTAATTAAATTTAATTTAATTGTAAGTCAGGGTGAAGAGAAGGGTGTGTAAGATGAAGGCCCGCTTCAAAGACAAGGATACGAACAGACCAACACATATGACCTCTTCCTCCGCAGTGAGTTTTTACTGAGGGGAATGGCACGGGGCTGTGCTGGGAAGCCAAAGGGATGAGACTGAAGGCGGTTTGGTTTTAGCCCCAGTGTGGGCAGAGAAGAGCCATTCTTGCTGGTCACTGCACCTCTCCTCAGTCAGGTAGTGCCCCCCCCACTCCCCCGGGGTTCCTCTCGTCTGCACATCAATTGAGGGGACACCTTTCTCCTGGGCAAGGCCTGTTCCGACAGGTGGCTTTGCTGCCCAGGGCACCAGGCCTGAGGGGAGGATGTGACGAGAAACTGAGCCCCCAAACAAGTCTGCTGAGCTAGGAAGGACGCCAACTTCATTTTTATAAGTGTTTTACAAGGAGAAACAGACCTAGAAAGGACATATCTCTGGCCTTACTCTGGCAAGGAGAGCACCCCTCATCTACTCATTTAATTTATAATAGTTTTCATTTGTGTAGCAAATGAAACTAGGTTTTACTGTCAGGAAATGGTGACTGGTAGTTCCACTAATTCTGAACTTTGAGCTTCTTTAGCATTTAACTGTTCTCTACTCTGAGTCCTTGAAGAACTTCGGTTGTCCTTTAAATGTACCTATTACTTCCCGTTATCATTAGTCGTGTATGGCGATCTCTCTGCCACAAGGCCCACAGTCCTCGACACAGAGATGGGAGCCAACACTGCCAACAGGCAGAGAATAGAAGCCGATACATGTGACCTTCCTACTTTCTGTACTGGCAACTACCAACGTATTGCTATATGACATATATTACTCGGTCCTGAATTTTTGTTTAATTTCTCACATGTTTGTACCGTATTTCCAGTTAAGTACGATGCCTCTGTGGTTAAGAGGCTCTGCCTTATTTGACCAGTGGCAAGATCTGCCCACGTGTTTCT
The DNA here is from genome assembly GCA_028646535.1 of Procyon lotor. Lineage (NCBI taxonomy): Eukaryota > Metazoa > Chordata > Mammalia > Carnivora > Procyonidae > Procyon > Procyon lotor. Next base: position 41,212,369 of record CM053607.1, on the reverse strand, counting down.
TTTGAGCTCTAGCTACACCGGGGATAAGTGTAAATCCCCACATAGGTTGGAAGGCAGTGTTCTCTTTCCTCTTGAGAGTTGGTGTGAGGCAGGGATTAATAACCTGGACTGTGGAGCCAGGCTGTAGAGGTCTGAATCTCAGTTTGGCAATTTACATACTATGTGATCTTGGGCAAATGATTTAACCTCTCTTTGCTTGATTATTTTCTTCTGTAAAATAGAGGTAACAGCACCAAACTCAGAGGGTTTTGAAAGGAAGAAATAACATCATATAGGTAAAAATCAGTATAACACTACCTGGCACATAAATGCTTACTACTTTTGGTATTGTTTACCTTATAGTACACCAAGCACACAAAGCCCACAGATACTGAGCTGTTTATCTACAAACTAATTTTTATGAATAGCGAAGTGTTTTGCTAATTACCTACACGCAAGTGTCCAGAGACCATAACCCAAAAAAGAGGTATGCTGACCTTTGGCAAACGCTCAGGGTCGCCAGGGTGCCGAGGAATGACCTTCTGTAACCTCTGGAAACCATAGTCGATGGTAGGTTCGTTGAGCGCTGCAAATGAAGAAGTCACATGGTTAGAACAATCTCAGGAAATAAAGTAGACCATAACACTGATGGTATGGAAATAAGTGGAAGTCCAAAGTTGAATTTATACTTCTGAATGAGATCATGAGATGAGCAGATGCACAATTCCCCTGCTAAACATTTCCACTATCTACTTCTCCCTCTTACCATGGTGGGCAGTGACTCGTTCAAAGAACATTAATAGCAGGTCCCAAACTCTGTTTTTCTGGCCAAATTCTATATTCCTTACATAGTCAAAAATGGAAAGTAAAATGGAATTTGATAGGGAGTTTTAGGATTCACTAGTTAGCAGCTCAGGTCAAAACACTCATGGGCTTGGGGAGCCTGGGTGGCTCAGTGGGTTGAGGCCTCTGCCTTTGGCTCAGGTCATGATCTCAGGGTCCTGGGATCAAGCCCCGTAGGGCTCTATGCTCAACCGGGAGCCTGCTTCCCCTTCTCTCTGCCTGCCTCTGCCTGCTTGTGATCTCTCTCTCTCTCTCTCTCTCTGTGTCAAATAAATAAATAAATAATCTAAAAAAAAAAAACAAAAAAAAAACCTCAAGGGCTTGTCTGAGGGTTGCTATAGATTATAAACAGCAGGAGAGGGACAAGTACTTGCTTAACTGAAAGATCTCCAGGAGACCTCAGCAGATGCATCTCAGTGCCTCTATGGCAATGAAGCCTGTGAGAATGTGGTGAGAGGGAGGAAGATGGGATCTTCTCGGCATAAAAAGCTGATTCTACCCTTGGATCGAGTCTGCAAGGTGATAGGTGTTGAAAATGCCCTTGATACAACACCCTCACATCTAAGATGACAGCCTCATTCCCCAACATCAATATTATTTCAAGAAGAAGACTAGCCTCTGTGGAGCTCTAGCTTAAAGCAGCTGGGTCTCCAAGAAAAATTCTTAAAAAGCCCAGAAGAGCAAACCTATAATAATATTTGGAGACAATGGTCCTTATTGTACCCATACGATCTACACTATCTCAAAGCAGCCTTAAATTAAGTATGATACAAAGTGGACTCTGGAAATTCTCAAAATTTCTTCCTGAGATATGAAATATCTTCAGCCTTCTTCACCTGATCAGTAAAAGATGGCAGATCTGTTCTCGATACCCACATCCCCCTTGTCCTTTAAGTAATAAGTGGGTGGGTGGGTGTTTTTCTTCTTTTCTTTTTTAGTGTAACTAACATTTTCAACCACATATTTTCTCCTATACTGAGTAAAAAGACAGTCTTTGTAGCTCTGACATTTAGCTATACATTAGAAAACAAGTTGCCACATGCTTTACTTAAAATGCATTTCCATTAACCTAAATTTTAAAAGTAAGATTCACACTACTACTAACTTTAAAAAACTGTATTAAATTCAAATAGGTCCCAAGGCTAATGGAAGCAATTTGTATACCAACCCAAACTGACTGGCCCACTTTTCAAAATACAGGTATGATAATCTTGTGGTTTTAAAAGGACATTTAAATTGAAAGACTGTGAATTTAGTACATAATTATACCAATAGAACCCTTTAACTTGTCAACTTGTAAATCTAAAAGGCTATCAATCATTTCTAAAGAGGAAATAAACCTTAAAATTCCTTGATTGACAGTGCTTACTTTTTTATGTAACGAAAAAAAAAAAAGGCAAAAAAAAAAAAAAAGCTGCGTAAAGTGGCCAGAAATCCATTTACAAAAGTACATTGTTTTACATAGGTGAGTAAAAAGCCAATAATTACACCTCCAAAAGACACATAAATCAGAGTAAGTACTTTTTCCTCACTTGTATATTTTAAGTTGGAGTGAACTTCAGGTAACTTTTTATTGAAAAGATTTTTTTCCCAAATGCGATGCTTATTGAAGTTGTTAATAGAGTGGCATTTTCATTTAAGACAATGTAATCATTTTTGCAAATGCGAGATTTCGCCATCTTCTTCCCCCTTCCCCTGCTTCCAAACAGTAAACTTTCAACCTGTCTCTTGTGGAAATTAACTAAAATTATACCCAGGTGTACCAAATCTCTCTATCTATACTAGTATATGAGTTAAGGCACAATATTTATTATTCCTCCCATTTTATGAATTACTTTCTAAACCCTTGAGAAGTATTCTTTTTTCAAATTAGATGTGTAGAGAAAAAGCCATAGAACTCCTTGTGCAGGGAAGCTGTTACTCATAAAATCCACAGTATTTAATCAAGAAATGCAGGAAAGGGACAGGAATGAGCGCCCAGGTTTAAGTTATATATCACATCCATTCCCCCACCCATAATACTAATTGCCATCAAAGATGTTTAACCATAAAAATAGCTTTAGACAATTAAATGTATCATTTTACTATCTGGAGACATAATTCAGTATCCTGAAAATTCTAATTCATGATTTTATTTTTCTGTCTAAGCCACCAATAAAACTTGAATTGTTGACCTGCTCCTTAAGTTGTTTGCATAATGAATTAATTCCTGCTGTGTCAAGAAACCCATGGTGGTTAAATGAATGACTGTCTGACGTACGGGGAGGAGGTGTTTCTCTGTCCATCCAGCCAACTCACAGCAAAATGACAAACATTTAATATCTGCAATTAAAAGAACCAAGTCAAATATCATATGGAACTAACAGCTAAAGAGCTGAGGACAAGTCATTCTGCTGCCACAAAGAGTAATTAAGTTAGATATATTAAACCCATTATTCAAGGGAAAATAAGCATCCACTCTATGGAAGTATACTACGGGAGGGGAAATATTTCAGATAGTAAGACAAGAAACAGATTCCTGAGTGAGAGGGTCCATCTGATAGAGACTGTTAAAAACAAAACAACCAAAAACCTGTCTAGGTAGCAGGATCGTTAAGTCACCGCATACCCGTGGAATGGAATATGATACAGTCCTCAAAAGCAATGCTATAGGGCAAAAAATAGTTACTGACGTCTAAAATATTGCTATTTTAACAGATTACAGGAGCATATGTACAATATGGTTACTTTTTAAAAAACTGAACATACATAGAATTAAAAAATGTGTCTGTGTATAAACTGCCTAACAGTAGTTACTTCTAAACAAGTGGATCTTAAAGTGATTTTCTCCCTTCTTTTTGTGCTGTACATTCTGAGTTTTCCACAATGAACATGTATTACTTTTATAATCAGAGAAAAAGGTTAAGAGAGAGAGATTGTTGCTGAGATGGAATCTGACCTCCTTGTATAAAGTAATGACATAAGAAACTAGGCCTTAAAAGGGGTCTGTATACCCTTTAATAACCTCGCATAGGTTATTACAGACCATAAGAAAAATAAGTAGTATACTTTTGGCCAGTTGTATAAATATGTGACTATTCATAAACTCTCTGAAAATCAACAGAGAGGGTAACGAGGAGGAATCATAAAGAATGGTATATTTATTTCATCAGTGGGGGTAGTTGTACCTTAGGGACATACGTCTACTCTGCAAGAATGTAATATAAAGTTAATCCTTCAACAAAGTGACCTCATTGTATTTAAGCGCAGGGCTCAGGGGGCACCAGTAGAAATGGGACTAATCAATTTTCTCCCCTAAAACTTGGGACAATTCCGAGAATCTAGTAGAGAGAGAAAGAAAAAAAAACAAACAAACTTAATTGAGCATAATTAACCACAAATAAAGAAGCATGAGCATCTTAGGTTGAAAAAGGAAAAACAGATGAAGCTATAAACTGCAAAAGGAATGCGAGGATGAGAGAGCATTATGTGACTCTGCTTCCAAACACATAGATAGTCCACAGTCTCTGAAAAGGGCTGTGGAGGGTGTCGTCCTAAACCAGGCAGGGACAGTAGCAGAATAAGGGAAGCTCAGAGCTTGAGGAAAATCTGTAATCCCACGATTAAAAAAGCCCAGTTTTTAAATCATCAGAATAGAATGGGAGCAATACAGGCATCTGGAAACTTCCACAAGACCCATCTATTCAGTCATCGGCTTCAGTGCTAACCATGTGTCCAGACGGCATTTGTAGGAATTAACTATTTGGTGTCGCAACACCAAAAGCCCTGGAAGAGAAACTTCCTGGAAGGTGTGTGTAACCCAACCCAGAAGAGGGATGAACCACCCTGCAGAGTCGGAAGGCAGCTTCCCTCTCTCCAGAAGTGCACCCTCTTCCCCTCCTGAGGCTCAGACGGTGAATCCCCACCTCTGCTCCCGCTTTGCAGGAAGCCTTCACTAGGGTCACACTACACTTCCCAGGACACATGGATTTAAGGGCAATCAGACTATTGAGGGACCACAGACATTTGAATTCAAGTTGTTTTCCACTGTTCTGTTTAAACTTAGAGATGGATACATGTTAGCTAAGTTCAGTAGGACCCTATAGAGCTGTGTACATAGGCTACAACAGTACGTCTGGAACTTTCCTATAAATGCACAGAAAGCAGGAGCAAATGCTTCTACACAGGAAAGCAAGCTTGCAGGGTGGATTTATCAGCTGAGATTGTGGAAGAGTTCTCTCACTCAGGGCTCTGGTATGTTACTGGGGAGTGGAGGTTGGTAGAAAGCACATGATACATGCATGGGGTTGGCATTTTAGGGGCATCAGAGTCATCACTTTTCAAAGAGTAAAAGTTAATTAAATGGTTAAAAAAAAAATCAGGGGTGCCTGGGTGCCTTAGTCGGTTAAGTGTCCGACTCTTGATTTCTGCTTAAGTCATGATCTCAGGACCCTGACATTGAGCCCCACACGGGGCTCCGAGCTCAGCCAGGTATCTGCTCTCTCCCTCTGAGAGAATGTTCCTCTCCCTCTGTTCCTCTCCCTTCCCTCCTCTCCCATACCCTCGCATACACACTTGCATGTGCACTGTCTCTAAAATAAATAAATCTTAAAAAAAAAAACCAAACCCCTACATCTGGCCTTGTGTGGGAACTGCTTATCAATGGCTTTGGGGACCTTCCCAATCTCACAATCTCAGATTCCCCTGAAGGAAACCAGTAACTTTCTATGCAGAACCAATCTAAGCAGAGCCCTTTTTGGGCTTCAACTGAGGTCCTGGTCCTCAGAGACAGAACATCTCTGGTTATACAAAACTATTGTTTACAGTGTCCAAATGTTCACACAGCATGAAATGCTACATGCAAAGAACAATTAAAATAATACAACTCGATTTTATACACTAATACTAATGACAAGACTACAAAATCCATTCGAAACATCTGGGAATGAATAAATCCTAACTAAATATATATGCCATTAGTGGCCTTTTCATGCCTTGAGTCTTTTTTTTTTAATCCACTTCACAAACACATCAAATAAGGAAATTCTCTTTAAGGGGATTTATTTGCAAATTAAAATCACGTAGTCAAGAAGGATGCATTCTCAGTTATGAAAACTGATTTTTCTCTTTTCAGAGTTTCCTTTTAGAGAAATCACCCCTCGGGCCTCCTTAACTTCTCGATTCCGTATTCCTGGAAACAATGGAAATGAGGGGCTAGAGAGCTGCGTTCACAAACAGCACAGGAAAAGTGCCTTCGGTGCCATTCCAGTGTTAGTGCACAGAGTTCCCCTGCTTTTATAGCTCAGCGACTCACTGCAGCGCGTTAACGTATTTCTGGGGTTTTAATTTCCTTTTTTTAATGGTTGTGTGACATGATGTCATTTTGACTGGAAATAAAAAGAAATGCAGATATTAGGAAGGTAATATTTATATTCTATTGCCATTTAATGTCCAAACAAATATCTAGACTCTATGCCAAGTAATAAATAAAACCTCATAGCAGAGGCAATGATAAAACCAGCACCTGGGTCTCCAAGCTTCCCTGGTGACCACTCCAGGTTTGAACTAAAGGAGTAACAGCGGAGCATTTTCCTTCCAGGCAGATCCATTCTGGGCATGAGAGTTATTACGTATGTGTTAGGCGAGCCTTTTTGTTCCATAATGGCCCCATTTTTCCCTCAGTCACTAAATTAACAACCAGAGGTAAACAATAAAGCAGCGAATTATCTTCACAAACCTATCTTTAAGACTGACTTCAAGATATAGAAGCCGAAAAATCAACCGCAAACCTAAAGAGCCAGAAATAGGGTTAATGAAGAAATCTGTTGCATTTCCAGCTACTGGGCTATTTCATCATCTTCCTAGATGTCTAGCACGTGGACAGTGTTCCCCGGTCGTCTCTTCTGCGGAAGGGATGCACTCCCTAAGAAACCTAGAACCAAACCCCTCGCAAGTGGAGCCCTACTCCCCCCCCCTCGAAATGCCTGCACAGCCCAGTGCCCCACCTCGGGAGCCAGTGAGACTCAGGAGAGGTTTGGGAAGAGGCTCTCTGGACTGCAGAAAGCTGTCTCTGAACCAGAAGGGTGTCAGAATGAAGCCTACATGGGCACAACTTACCAACACAGGAGCCAAAGGAAAATTTCTAACCTGGATTTGTACATACCGTGACTTATTTGTAGTCTTCAAACTTCTGGATGTGTGGCAACAACTTTGAGATTCAAAAATCAAGTGAAGGAATGACTACCTCTCTCTACGGAAGGTGCATTCAGAGGTACTAGGTGGCCTGTGTGACTAAGTCCTCCTCACAAGAAGGGGAGCTGGGGGAGCATGCAGGGTACAGAGGGAAGAGAGAGAGT
>CM053607.1:41133736-41205112 GCA_028646535.1 Procyon lotor | reverse complement strand
TGGCCATAATTTCTGTAACAAATCCCCTGCTAATGGGGATGTATGCATCCCCCCCTCAAATTTTCACTGATTTAAGAAGTGCTATAATGAACAACACTTGGGAGAAATTTCTGGATAAAAGAATATGCACATTTCAAGTCCTTTGATACATATCCTTCTTAAATATCCTTTAGCAAATATACCCCAACTTACAGTTTGACAGGTTATAACTAATTTTTAAGATTTTCGCACCCTAAACCTCATGTATTCTCCAAGTTATAAGGACTCCTGAAGATTTTTAATAGATGTTAATGACCATAATGATTAGTTGTTGAGGTGTCATTTTAAACATACCCTGAGGTCACGTAAGACCCTTTTCCCAGTAATATCAAGTGCTTACTAGACACTAGCTCGGTGGTCCCTTCAACATGCCATCACAGACAATTCAAAAATCATTACTCCCAGTTCTCTTTTTTTAAAGATTTTTTTATTAATTTATGTGACAGAGAGAGAGAGATCACAAGTAGGCAGAGAGGCAGGCGGAGGGAGAGGGGGAAGCAGGCTGATCCCAGGACCGTGAGATCATGACCTGAGCCGAAGGCAGAGGCTTTAACCCCCTGAACCACCCAGGCGCCCCCTCCTCCCAGTTCCAAGGTGAGAAACTGAGGCACAGACAGTGCTGGCCGTGTAAATCAGAACAAAAGCTTCACTGCTTCCCTTACTCTTCCGGAAGGGCCGTTTCATTTTAATACTGATGAATCCCAGTTTGCAAGCTACTGACAAGCTCTGCTTGCACATCGATTTGATGGCTTCTTTTTCACTAAGTATCTATGAATCAGAAAACCCACCCTGAGGAAGAATTCCGGGTCCCAGACTCCTGACTTGGTGCCGGTGCACAAGTCACTCAGTCTGACTTCTTTCCTTAAAGCTCACTGTCAACAAGCACAGATCTTCTGTGGGGGAGGCCACCCCGGTATTTTAAACTTTCCCCACAAGTGATCAAGGAACTGCGTTTTCTGTCAGGTTTGAGTCGGGCTCTCGAAGGTTGATTTGTCTTTTGGGGGAAAAGAGAACACAGAATACTGTTGAGGTACATTAGCCCCGCTTATTTCCTATCACACCCGATTGGTATTTTCTAGATGATCCTTGATGAGAAGCCACCAGCAGAAGTAGAGCATCTCCTCATAAACAGACCCCTTTCTTGCCCTGGAGGGTTACACTCCATCTAAAATGGGAAGTAGGTGAACGTTCAATAATTAGGGAGAACTGTACTGCTCTCTAATTGTAATAAAGTTGATGAGAAAAGTTGTCCCTATTATTGCATACCATGTGCTCTGAACAGCTTGGCCTTTCAGGAGCCTTAATTTAGATTTCCAAATTTGATATAAGTTTAAGACTAAAATTAAATCCCTCAAGCAAACAGAAGCTTGAAGATCTTCATGTTTTTTTTTTTCCTAGCCTTTCAATCTTTCTACTTTAGAACTTAAAAAAAAAAAAAAAAAGGATCATTTATGATTAGGTCTCAAAGCCAGATTCGCTCATTTGAACTAGAAGAGAAGGATGATTTTCGCTGTGTAATGGATGACGGTGTTTAAGAACTGAAAGCCAACACAGTCTGTCTTTCTTAGCATTTAAGGATAAACCCATGATTTTCTTCCCAACTGGCATATCTTCTGATAGAACAAGAGTAATATTCCTTCTATAATTGTTCTTCAGATTTCTTCCCAAAGAGTTTTGACAATAACTGTAATCGAGGGGGTAAAATCACCCAGCCTGTCTGATAAACATGTTTCTTTGCATTCCCACCCCAGCGACTGCTTGACACCATACTTTTATCATCCAGTGTGTGTTCAGAATGAGCTTAGAACAGCAATTGCCGGGAATAGGCAGGCGATAAACCGCATTGATTTAACACATCTTGTTTTCAATCATGCTTGGATTTTCTGAGCACGCATTTTTCCTGTACTCTGGCTTGTAGCTTTTATCTGACGAGCTGATCCCTTTTCACTGGAAAATGAAAAGGTCGCACAATAAGACACGGTTTACTGGAACTTGAACACGCACCAGGGAAAGTATTTTAGATAAATACTGTCAGACATAGTGGAGCTGAATTTCAACAACACAATTGCTAAACAACAATACTTATTACTCTCCGAGAACAAGCGACCAGTAACTTATGGCTCTCAGCAGGGAACAGCACTGAGACCAGCCTCCAAAGCTAAGCAACCCTTCACTGAGCCCCGCGCTAACCGAGCACAGAGTTCTGGGCTGAGGTCCTACTTGGGATTGTTAATATCACGGTTTTATGAGACAACTCGAAAACTACTCCCACTGTTCACAGAGCTATTTCCTCTAAACCAGCGGACAGGTTTCAGAAGAACTGGATAATGAAGTTATTACGGCAGGGCTCTGTAGACAGACTGAGAGGGGGGGAAAAGTGCCAAGAAAAGTGAAATAAAAGTGACTCCAAACAATCCATTAATTCCACTAACAAGACAGGAAAGTACTTGTAACTGGGATTAGGGATTAGAGGATTAACTGATTATTTGGTAATATTTTAATAAGTCAAGGAGTACTCATAACAAGTATGTTATGTAGAGAGCTGCAGTGGCTTTGCAGATAAGCCTGGACATCATTATCAGCCTAAACTCCAACTAAATGGCATCTTGATATAAAATAAACGAAGTCAGCCTTTTTCAGTATTGACCCAACCCACGTGATTATTATTGCTGTGTATCGTTAGCTTTCGACTCAGCCAGAAAGTCTCCTCTACCTAAATGGGAGTCAGAATCCTTTCCTTTTAGCCTTAACACACATTCTCATTGTATCCTTATTCATTATCTACTCCAAAGCTTCTTGAATTTTCTCCATGCACAGTTCCTTGGGCAGCTCAGTGATCTTTTCGCAGTGCCTCTAAGAAAAAAGAAATGCCCACCAGCTCTGTTTATTAACTGCTCAGGTCCAAACAGCCTAATATTTATCCTAATAACATAGCAGCCATTTGAAAAAAATACAAAGAAATTGGAGGAAAAAATAACACAGTAATATTTTTCTTTCATCCTAAAATAATCACAACTGCTTTCTAATGGGATACATACATGTGCTCCTGTTGAGCACTGCATAACTTCTCAGCTCTTGGAATAAGATTGGCTACCACCACCCTCTTTTCTCTTCTGCATTAATTTTTACATGAAACTTTCTTCTCATCACAGTCATTGCTGATAACTCAGCTTTGCAAAGCTATGACACCATCAGAAGGAATGCAGTGCGATTTAATGTGAAGATATGCACTACCTTGAGCTAGTGGGTGGTATCCAACAGACTTCGCGTTACCTGTTTCTCTCAAATTTAAAGTATGGCACCCCTGTAATGCTAAGATACAAGAATCAATTGTATTCATCTCTGTAGTCTTTTCTTCTAATAATATTATTATAACAGCAACATCAGTGAAACATCTCCTAAGAATTTACTATGTGCCAAGCACTTTACACAGATTAAAGTATCTAATCTTGATCACAACTCTGAAGCGAACAACTCCTGTTATTCCCACTGCACAGAGAAGGAAATTGAGACTTCGAGGAGTTAAGGATCTTGCCCAAGTCCACAGAAATGAGGAGTGAAAAACCAGGGATTCAAACCCAGGCAGTCTGGCTCCGAAGCCCTACTCTTAACCTCTTTGCTAGATCAGACAAGTCAGGACAACTAAGAAGCCTCCGGAACAGGCCTTTAATAATTTTGGCCTCCAGGACTTTTCCTATGCTTTTCTTGCTCTCCATATCCCTTCCTATCTGCAATCTGTTCTAGTCCTTTCCTTTGTCTTAACATTTATCCCACAGAAACCTTTGTCACCTACTCCAGACTTCATTTGACTTCCATTTCTCTGGCAGCCCACGCCTCTTTCCTTTGTTCTAACCCTTTTGGAGTGAACACAACTAGATTTCATCCAGGCTACCTCACTGACGAGTGACGTGCCCTTTGGAAAAATCACTTACTGTCTTTAAGTCTTACTTACCTATAAAGGGAAGATTTGATGTTTGTACAGTGCTTAGCACATAATAAATACTCAACAGGCAGTTATTATTACTATTAATAGGATACCTGCCAAGTGCTAGAGTAGGGGCAGATGCGGGGAACACAAGATTAATTAGACTATTTATGTATTTCTCACTCTCAAGGAAATCCAGAATCTAGAGGGGCAGAAAGACACACACAGATTTCAAAAACAATGTGATAAATAAGAAGCAGTATTCTAGAATATCAAGTATGTTTCACTTGTCCCTGGGGTTCAGCCTTTCTTCTCCCACTTACACTAATTTGAAAATATAGTTCAAAGAATTTCACCACCCCTAATTCTCAGATATTACTCTAAAATGAGCTTTACCTGGAGTAGGACACAACTGTTTTAAAATACCATAAATCCTGTGACCAGATGGGAGCAAAGAAAAAGGTAGGAAACACCTAATGAAGATGGGATTCTTCCCCAGATTTGGGATATGTTATATTGCTTAATTCAATAAAATTGGATTCTTGCTGTATATAAGGTTGTGTGATTAAGAAGATAAAAAAAAAGAGAATTACAACCCAGGTCCAATTTCCTGCATCCCCAGCTAGGCACGATTCCGTCGGAAAAACTCTTCTAGGCAACATGATGGACCTTTGAAGAGTGCATAATCTAGTGGGGAATGAGGCCTGTGTGTAATGAGCACAGAAGAAGAAGAAAAATAATTCTCGGTAGTGGAATCAGGGACACATTTACCAAAGAAGTCATATTTGAGCTGGATGCATAAAGATAAAATTTTTCTACAAAAAATGGTGGGAAAAGCATCCCAGGCAAAAGGAACAACATAAGCAAAGAAACAGAGCTGTAAAAGGACATGATGTGTTCTCACAAGGTTGGATAATACATTTTTGGGAGAACATAGCCTATACACTAGGAGTAGAGTACTGAAGAATAACCATGAGTGTTGTACTGGCCTTGAGTGCCACTGACGACCTTATCTGGTAGGCAATAAGGAGCTATTTCAGGTTTCCCATCCCATAAGAGTAATACAATCACATTATATTTCAAAGACATAACCATAGGAGTCCAATGAAAGAAAGATTTTAAGGTCAGTACTTCTCTAATAATCCAAATGGAAAATGAATGACCACCTAATGATGGTGTGGTCATGGAGAAAGGGTAGATTTCGGAGGTATTTTAGAATGGAATGCACATGACCTCAGTAACATATTAGGTGTGAGGAATAAGAAAGGATGGAGAATGACTCACATTTCTAATTTATCTGAGTGCTTAAAGTAGCCACTCAACATGATAAAGAATGCAAGAAGAAAATTACAAGGGAAGGAAAAAATCACGAGTTCAGTTTCAAACATGCTTTTTAGGTGCAAATAGGACATCCATGTAAAAATCTTTAGTAGGTAGTTGGAAACAAAGGACTAAAAGTCAGGTAAAAGATCAAGGATGGAGCTCATGTTATAGGTAATGTCAAGATATAGGTAACAGCTGAAATTACTGGTGTGAGAATAAAACCAGGGACAGACAATGCTACCATAAACACTAACAGTAAAGGAATAGTTAGAAAAAGATTCAGAGGCAGAAGGACAGTGGCAAGTGAAAACAGTAGAAGGAATACCAGGAGAGAATAATGGAACTGAAATCAAATGTGGGGCTCTAAGTGAAAGGGGTTGTCCATACCATCGAGTATAGCCGGGTAATCAGCCAGGAGACGTCTGAGGAGACACTGTTAAAGTAGACCGTTTCATGATCATTAGTGTAAACACAACTTCAGGAGACTCATTAATGCCTCAATCCAGAGGCTCTAGTCTTCCTAACAACCTCCAAAGATCTGAGCACACAAAGAGAGTGAGGGCTGTTGACAAAAGTATTTGCCCAACTGAAGCTTAGCCAATCACGAGAGGCAGAAGAGAGAGTAGAGGACATTCAATTCAAGATTGGAGTCAACTCAGGCCTAAGAATAGTGTAGAATTTCAGGTGCCCTGAGGCAAAAGTTATGATGCCAGTTTCATCTTCAGATCTGATCAATTTCTGTTAGTATACGAGCGGGGCGGGGTGTGAGGACCAGAGGATTTCCATGACTCTTTTTTTTTTCTGCCCCTGATTTTGATACTTGTCTTTTAAGAAGTGGCTGGTACCCAGTTAACTGGTCATGCACTAGTCACTCCAGCAAGGTTCTAACCCATGCTAACCCTGCTTCTAACCCACCCTAGATTTAGACTTGTAGACCACAGAGGAATGGGCCTCCTTGGCCCAAATATTGACAAAATACATCTGTATATGTAACCAGAATTTAATCTTCCTTGGATGCCGGTGGTCTTAATATTGGTCCCTGATGACTTATAATCAATAGATGTTTAGTTAAGCAATTCACTTGTTTTGGAGCAACAGTTATTGTGTGGGCAATGGGTATGTGGCCACTTCCGCAATAACCCCATGTCTCCTGACAGAGTGAACATTACAATCACACATTTGTTGCTATTAGCTTGTGAGATGCTGGAAACCAATTTTGAAAAGCAAGTAATAAAGCACCACATAAAAAATAATGGTGTAATTACTTCTTGGTCAGGTTAAACCTACTGTGACGATAAAAACTAAAGGGAGCAGCAAGCATCATAAGTGGGTTTGCTGTAAATTTGACACTGGTTCTGATCTTCAGAAAGGAAAAGGCTTGAACCTACACACCTAAGCCAGGTACACAGACGACTATTTGTGTTGTCTCTGAGTCTCTGTTTAAAACCCTATGCAACTCTTTTTTTTTTTTTTAAGGCTATGTTAATTCTTAAGGGCTAAAGGGAATGGATCAGTCATCAAATTATTGACCCAAAGCCTCTCAGATTCCTATTTGAATTGAGGCCCCAAAGAGAAGGGACCTAGAAAACTGTATCAGAGAGCAATCACCATGCTGGTAGGATTTGTTCTCTAAATATAGAGGAAAAAGAAGGAAACGGTCTAATTGGAATATGGACCACACTGTCCAGGAGGTCAAGGAAACACTGGCTGTTGCTGATGATCTGTGGGCAAGCACTCTGATGGGCCACTAACATAAACATACTCCTCCACTTTTAGGTTGTGCTTTTTTTCACTTCTCATCCCAAGAGCTTGAAGTCTTCCCTAATCCGCAAGAAATACTAAGGGTAGGTGGGTGTAGGGGGTGACAGAGAGGCTTAGTCAAAGTTATGCCAAGAACACTTAAGAATGGTATGGCACAGTCCATATTTAAGGATATCATGATTGTTTCCATTATTGAGTGGGGCTTTTGGTTATTTCCAGTTCTTGGGAAGACATTTAGCTAATCTCTCCGCTTAGCCCTTAAGAGCTGCAAATGGTTCTCCTAAGATATGTGCATCATGAGTAGACTTTATGCAGCACGCTGTTAGAGAATAGCATTAGTCTGCTGATAGAGCAATAGTGGACTAATTTTTACTAATAGAAGTGACTTCGATAGGTTAAATTCTGAAGGGCAGAAACTTGCATGGAAATACGCTATTCACTGACGGTTAGGAGTGGGGATGGTTTTTTGGAGGGCAAACTGGGTGTGGGTGGAGAGGAAGAAGGACTAAGCCCAGAGACTAAATCATCACTGATTCAGAGACATCTCCCACAGTAGGCCTGGTAGCCACACAAACCACTTGTAACAAGTCTATTTTTCCAAGTGGGCACAGGCCCACACCAGGCTTGTCAGCCTTCAGAAACATCATCTTGTGTGTCAAGAAAACACCATTTCTGCTCTGACTCCCCTGGATCTTCTTCTTCCTTCAAAGTGTAAGTAGAGACTGAAATTCTCCAAATGCAATCTCCCAATTCTTTCTAAATTCATGGGTGAGATAGAGCATCCTAAAATGAAAAATAAATGGAAACAAGGAAAAAGAAGTGACCTTCCCTCCATATTCTCTCTCTAAATCTCTCTGCCCCTATTGGAGGCTGGCAAATTTAAAGGGAATGAAAATACATATTTAACTCCATCTGTGGAATTCACTTTGCCTGAGGCCACTGTGTCAGATATCAGTTGCTGGGTCTTTCAGAGGGTTGGGACATATCTGCAGGGGCAAAGACTAAGCTTAATAAACCACTGACCTACTCCCAGATGGAAAATTTTTATGATTACATTGTGACAATAGGCACTGTGACCCTTTAAGAACAAAATCAAACATACTGGATTGCATTTTTCAAAAGCTACCAAAATGGCTTTTAGGTAAGAATACATTCCTCTAAGTCTCCTTTCTAACTCTGGAATGAACAACATGATCTTGATATGATCAGATCCATTCACATCCATTCAATCAGCTTCAGAACTTTAGTGCTACAAAGATCCATTCTTTTCCAGCAAACACAACCCAAGCTTGGAGACTCTACATAGTCAATGCAAGATCAAACAGCCAGTTAACAATTGAATCAGAATGAAAACTCAAGTGTTGGAACCCAATCCATCCTAGGTCCCCTGCATCATCCACAGGCAAGGTCCACAGAAGCTTGATTTAAAATTAAAAATACCATTTATTGAGAAGTAGGAGCTGGCATTCTACTTTTGTTAACTTATTTTTTTTCTTCAACACCCTAAGAGGAAGATACTCCCATTTCCCAGATGAGAAAACAGAGGCTGTTAGTCTGGGATGAGTGAAAAGATGTATGACTGAATCGCACCTATGGAAAAGGACATCGGTCCTGCCCTTCGGACAGCAACATCTTCATCACAAGATCCATCTCCTAGAACTGCTGTCTGTTCCAAACCCAAATGGCCCTGCTATTTTATCAAATGAACACTAACTATAAGGAAGACCAACGCAGGCTCCCAGGATCCTGAAAATATCATGGAGCATGTCTAGGAAGTATCCACACTTTTTTTTTTAAACCATGACCAATCTCTCTTCAAGTCTGTTTTGCAAAAAAGCCCTAGGATTAAAGACAATGTGCTCTGACTTGACCTAAATTTCTGTAAAGAAAATGTGATCATAACCGTAGCCTATAGTAACCAGTGCACAGCTGGAATGTGCCAGAGACTGTGCTCAGCCCTATACATATAACATGAAGTCTCAGCCACCCCTATGAAGTCTGTGTTGTTATCATCACTGTTTTTATAGCTAAGGGGAGTCTCTGGGGACCAGGATTCATACTCGGGCCGTCCATCTCCAGGGCCCGCCCACTTATTCACCCTTTACTCCGGATTGCCCCTGTGGAAGTGTTTAACTACTACATTGCAAGAGAGGATGATCTGTTTCCCTTCAGGGTAACGTAAAAGAAAACAAACAATAAAGATGCCTCCAGAAAAAGCAACAACAACAACAATAACAAAAACTATCCAGCTTCAACTTGACAATAACAAATGCATACCCATATATGCTCTATAGAGATTTGACTCCAGTAACACCTAAGTTTAAAGAGAGAAATTTTCCAAACTGGATCACACTTAAGTCCAAAACCATTTTCTGTGCCGTGTGTGGTGGTGACGTCACCCAGAAGGAAGATGAGAAACAACACACACTTCTCTATTATCACCTCCTAGCTTGTTCAGTCTCACCTGACAAGTTTTCCTTAATCAAATAACTTAAAAATTGTAGAGAATCTTGAGGCAGTTCTGGGTAACGGGGGGGAATTCTGATATGCTTTCTTCATTAACTGCTCCTACCCCAGAAATGAGAGTAAAGCCTCTCTTCCTGGGGAGCCTTTTAACTGAAAAAACAAAACAAAAAACACCCCAAAAACCTTATCTTGATTGAATGCACATATCAGTTAACTACCTTCGGATTCACAAACCATAAATGCGCCCATTTTCACAGAACATCTTCTTTCTGGTTTGTTGAAAGACTGGCACTCTCAGGGCTGTGCTTAGAGGACTGTGAGATTCAGCAGGAATGTGGAAGGGACAGGAGAGAAGAAGGGAGCACATTAAGCCCTCGTCTTTACAAGCAAATGAGCATTCTGGGGCTGGGCAGAGAGAACGGCGAGCAATGCTGTCCTTGCAGAACTGACATCCCCCCATCACGGCTCTCAGGCGACTGCAAGGGAGTCACAAATAATGCCATTCTGCCCTCGGAGCACTAGTTAAGCAGGCGTCAGATGTGCCTACAGAGGGAAGACAAAACTTGCAAATAGAGTTTCGTGGACGTAAAAAGATGGTAGGATGAGAAGGGAGTGGGGTAGAAAAACAAATTGCACATTTCTCTCTGGAAACATTGGGCCTGTTTCAAAGCTCCACTTTTATTTCCCTCTCCAAAGCAGAAAGATCTTAGCAGGGGTTGAGGGATGCCCCCAAGGACTCTCATCAGGTCGCTCCCCATGGCCTGGCAAGTCCCTGCGGAACAGACCTGAGATGGACAGCCACTCTATGCCAGGGGCAGCAAGCCTCTTGCAGGAGAAATACGCCAGCTGTACCTCTTCCTGCGTGTGTAAGTCAGAAGGGCGAAAGATTGTGACCCTGATGATGCAAACATTTATAATTAAACTTGGTAAAAGATACAAGCATGCTTATATTCTCACTGCATGGGGAATGATCTGGGCTCTAATGAACTTTAAAAAAAAATCGTCACGAAAATATTAGAAACCATCCGGAAGATCCATTTCCCAAAATACACAACAGCATCTTTTTAGCCTGGTTTTGTTTTTGAAATAAATTCAGAATCTGACTGTGTTCCCTTGGCTAAGATTCTGAAGTTAACTCTACCTGCAATTCCATGAACACAGAAAAGAGATCTTTGACTCACCAGAGCCCTGACCTTGGGTTTGAAGGTACCAACCCAGGTCATTTGAATCCCAGACCAACCACCCTGTGATGAAAACCACA
Organism: Procyon lotor; assembly: GCA_028646535.1. Classification (NCBI taxonomy): domain Eukaryota; kingdom Metazoa; phylum Chordata; class Mammalia; order Carnivora; family Procyonidae; genus Procyon; species Procyon lotor. The sequence goes on along the minus strand of CM053607.1, from coordinate 41,194,337 downwards.
CTCACTAGGAAACAGTGTGAACGTGGGGTTCCAGTACACCTGCTAGGAACGCCATTAGTTGTGACATAAGTCAATAAGCTCCCATAGAGTTTAAGATCCAGAGAAAACAAAATAATGGTATTACACGAGGGAGATAAACACACAGTGTGTAACAGCACTTATGAGTTTCCTTTACGTGGCAGGAATATTTTCTTGGCTGTGGGATTTAGGATGTCAACGAGGGAGGCCGGGCATGCCAAGTCTCTGAGTTTCATTAGCCTGCCAGAATATTTAGAGGTCTGAGCAAGGTAAACTCACTCTCTCACGTTCGTGCTGAAGGACAGGTGCTACAGACCTGTCCCAAGCCAAGTATTAAATTCTCTTTGCTCATGATGACACCAACACTGAAACTTTATAGAGCACTTCTTTTATAGTCCACAGTATGGGGCACTGGATTTATTTCCCTTCGGACAATGAGATTGTAGTTAGCATAACACCAGTGGCTCCAACATCAATCCTCTGTCAAAAGCAGTTTTATGAAGGCCAGAGAGGCTGGGCATAATAAAGGAGGCATACCCGGCTGTAGACATGCAAACATGGAAAGAGAAACTAAAATCAATTCTGTAAACAGAAGGCAAAGCTTTCCTGGGGTCATTAAAGACCTACATTTCAATATTCCAACAGGAGGATATTTCCTGAAATATCAGATCAATTCTTAAAGGATAGCTGGTCCCCGTGGAGTTTATGTGTGGTCCTCTGTCCGATGTCCATTAGACAGGGTCCCTGTCTTTAGTAGAGTGGACCCAAATAAATTCTAAGAAAGGAAATGGATTCCATTCTCTCTGTTTACTTTATTACTATTGATTTCTGAATTCCCTCCAATCTCTTTCCTAACTGAGCAGATAATATGCATTTAGTACTAAAGGTAATTATTCCAAAATGAATCCAGTTTGCAGTTGGGTGATAAAAAAAAAAAAGAAAGGACGCTGATAGATTAAATACTTACACATTAAAAGGTATGGCTGATTGAATTAACATGTACAAGAGTTTTAATATGCTCACTTTATGGCTAGATATAATTTCCTAGGTTAATCGTAAGTTCATTTGTATGCTTGGATATATTTTATTTCCACTATTCTAATATTTTGTAGCATTATTTTATAGTGCAAATACTAAAATAATAAAAACAAAATCACTTGAAATATATATTTTTAAATCTACCTTTTACTAAAAGGACCCACTGAGGAGAGTTTTTTAAGGTATTCAAAAACGTTAGGATATTGAGTTTCCAGAAATGAAATGTTTTTAAAGCACTGAACTTAGAAAAAAGAACAAGAAGTATATCATGTTAAGAGTACATATAAAACAACATAAATATCCAGCAAGAGAGGAATAGATAAATTTAGTAAATACACACTGTGGGAGCTTATGCAGCCTTTTAACATTATGTTTATGAAGAAGTTTTAATGCGTGGGAAAATGCTTAGTAGGCTACATAAAAAAAGAAAAAACAGGATGTAAAACTATATGTGTGTATACACATATATAGTACAACCACAAATATGAAAAAATGTTTACATACATTTGTTATGCATAAAAAAATATCAAAGAAGCAATGAAAATGTTAGCAATGGTTCTCTCTGGGTGATGCGTAAGTGGATGATGTTAATTTCTTTTATTCTGTACTGTTATTCTCCAGACTTCCTACAAATAGCATACATCCTGGCTCAAAATTATTTGAGACCCCTCACATGCCAGGGGCTTCTGTACTGACTCCTCTTTGAAAACCTGCCCATTTGCAAGCAGAGTAAGTTTTCTGCAGTCCTATGAGATGTGTCCAAGGGTTGGATATCCAGGGATCTCACATTTTTAATAAAGGTGTAACTATTGAAGCTCTTCTTAAAGACAGTACAATGGAGCAGGTAAGGGGATATGTCCCAGAGCCACACCGCCTGGGTCTGATGATGGCTCCTCCACTTACCACCTGAGTAGCTCTGACAGATGACTTTATCCCTCCATACCTCAGTTTCTTTAACTGTAAAATCAGGACAATAAAATATCTACCTCATAGAGGTTCAATGCAATAATATTTATAAAACACTGAGATCAGTGTGACACATAATAAATAATAAAATTTATTTGGTGGAATAAATAAAATTCTCACTTGTGTTAATCAGAATGAAGTTACAAATGAAGAAATGGACATAGTTAAAAATAGGTGTAAAACATTTGAGCCTTTGTAAGCTCTTTGATAAGCTCATCTAGGGCAGGAGTATAATTTTCAGTCGAATTCAAGTCAGTACTTTAGTGGTTTTAAATGTTGTTGTTGTTGTTTGGTTGGTTTTTTTTGTACTTGCTGAAGACGTGTGCATCTATACATTTCTAAAATGTTAATGAAGGTACTAAGATTCAGTGAAATCCTTCTTTTGTGCCAGGACTGTGTGTAATGTTTTGTTTGCTACACTATACAAGACTCTAACATAAGACTCAGAACCAAATAGATGTTCAATAAACATTTGCTGAATGAAAAAATGAATGAATGAAGCACTTCGCCATGGTTGCATCAAGTTGTCCAAATATGGGCATATGTCCGCAATGGGAAATAGCAAGAACTAAGGTTGAAGTGTTAAATTTCTTAGAACCTAAAACATGTTGTTACTGTTAAGACAATGAGATGGCAATATCGAAAGAGCAAGGGAATGAAACAACTATTTATCCTGCAAAAAATGCTGCCACGGCTCAGCACTCATCTCTCCTCAAGGACCTGTTTCCCAGGAATCCCTAAGAATGGAAGGAACCCTGCAGCGGAGAAACTCAGACAGCAATGGCGGCCCCAGGAAACAGAAACAGTGCATCTGGCTGGTTCTGTGGTTTTCTTCCTACCAGGTAAAGCGTGACAAGAGAATGTCAAAGCAACTGAAATCAGAGACAACACTTGAAATCAGAACAGTATATAACGACAAATTTTACTGTAATAAATTTCATTATTGAGAGCAGAAAACGACTATTTTTAGATATGGTCCATTGTTTTATATGCATTTCCAAGTCACTCTTTTACATCTTATTTCTAAATTCATGGTGTGGCTTTGAGCGTTTGGTGGAGGTCTTGGCTCCAAAGCAGCGAAAGAGAAGTGAAATGTCCCATGGTTGTAAAATCTTGATAAGTTCTTGGTGTCACTTTTTTTTAAATGTGGAACTGCTCAAACCACATAGATAATTATAGATGACCAGATTGTAACTGTTTTATTGCTTCTTTTTCCCCATAAATTTTAATTTTGGAAAGTTAAGTGAAAAATGTGGTTTCAATTTCCTACAAATTGCACACAATTTGGTTTTAACAAGAAAATAGAAAAAAAGGGTATGTTCTTTAAAGTGAATTATGAACTAGAGTTTGTTTTCGCTCGCTCAACACTGCAAGAATAATAAAGCACAAAATTTAGAAAAGATGCCTTACAAAATGGAAATCATGAACTGTAGTAAGAAAAGCATAAAGTAATTTTTTATCTAAACATGGTTTAAGCAATCTAACGGGATAACACAATTGAACTAGTCTTTGTCCCTCTGGTGAAGCAAGCTCAAGTTTAAAAGGAAAAAAAGAATGAAAGGAAACAAGAGTAGAAGCTCACAACCTTAATGTGTCATATAACAGGAAATCTCTTAATGAGGGAAGGCTGTGTACATTCCCAACCTACTCTCTCCAAAAGTGCCACCAACTGTAGAATTATTAGAAAAAATTAATAGTGAAATCACTGAGACATACACCTAGAAACAGAACAAAAGACAAGAAAGAGATTTTTAGTAGAAAGAAATGAGAGCCATCTGCTGGGTTCTGGCTACCATCTTAGACCAACATGCTTTCCTTATTCAAGGTGGTGGTCAACAACTAGCATGTTAAAGACAGGAAACCCATGATGTGTGTCTACCACACCAAAACCACCGGCTGGAAGGCAAACAATGAGGTCAATCGACCAGCTGGGGTTTTTTTCCCCTTTGTGCCAAACTTTGGGTTGAATGTGTTCTTTTATTCTTTAAATTGACGGCTGTTTTTGCCTTACTAGCTATGTAGATTATGTCTATGTGTTGGGCACAATAATTATTCAGACAATAAATAATTTCATCAAAGTTTTTGATGAAAATTTTCATCAAAATCAAAATGACTTCAGCAAAATTGCTGATCCTCACTGATCAAATGCTCCAGGGTCCATATTATTTAATAGTACCACATGGCTTCTTCAAATTTCTACTTCTAAAAATGTTTACCTTCAGACGTATTGCAACAACCACAGAGATCACCTGTATTCTGTATCCTACAAACAAAGCAGCCCAAATCTAACACAAGTGCCTGGTATAACATCAATACCCCTGTTTTCTTTTTTGCCCAAAATGTAGTGTTTGCTGATATTTTTCTATCTGAGATTGAAGTTGTTAGTGCCTCTGACTGTTGGAACACTAAGTTCTGACTTACGAAGATCCAGCTATAAACTGGGACTTGGCAAACTTGAAGTATTACTCACTGACTAATAATCCTATTAGTCAAAACTGTAAACTTCTGGTCAGCTACATTTTTTGCATATTACTGCATGGAGCTCTAGCTGAAGTTCGCTATCCAAAATGTCCTTTGAAGGCATCACAATTAACAAGACATAATTTACTCTCTTGAAATATAAAAGCTGACTGTCCCTGTCCAAACGTCAGCAAATCTTTGGTGTTGGTGAAAGGCCATTCCCTACCTGCAGCAATCACGTTACCCAACCTTCAGGCAACGACTTTTCATTGAGCACAGACCAGGCTGACCACAGTATTCACATGAATCTCAGTCTCGACTATTTAATTGATGATGTAGTCTGAACAAATAATGGTGCAATAAAATAGGAGGATTTCATAGCAAAATGCTATTTCATATCAAAAAACTGCAATAATCTAGCTAGAGGGAAATCCACAGAAGGGCATCTTGAGAGGGAAGCAAATGAGAAGGCTTGTAATCAGGGCTGAGGTGTTCTTCATTCATTCCTGTATTCTTTTAAAAGTTTATCCATAACAGCCCCCTTGCCTATGCCTTCCACTCCCAATCCCGTTTCCAAATCCACCATCCTTACCTGACAAGGGCCCCAACGTGTTTTGCTCATTATTAGAAGCACCTTATTGCCCTTTAGAAAAGTAGATGGCCCTGGATGAAGAAAAAAAACTCCACTCACTTCAATGCAAGTTATTATTCTTACTAAAAAGTGAAGTGAGTGTTCAGAACTTGTCATAACAAGATGAATAAAATAAAAATATCGTAAATACCCTAAAATCTAAGAGATAAGAGGGCAGAGAAGAAGAATGCAAATGATAAACTTGGAAAATTACTTGCACATGGATCCTGGAATCCTATACAACATATTCTAACTAAGAGAAGAAAATAATGGGAGATACAGAGATGGGGTGGAGTTTCTACCGTGTCTTCTATTATATCATTTTCACGTGCCTATTTTCAAGATGATGGAGCTCATTAACAAGGGCCAACGCGGGAGACTGGAATTCAAAGGAATCCTCCACCCTCGGTTGGCCAGGCAAAACCGCTCCCCAGTCTCCAGCTCCCTGGTTTCCCAGGCTGAGCTGCCCTCCCCACAGCCATTTACCCAGATTTCTACAAGAGCATTTTATCCCTTGGATTAGCATCATGCCAGCACAGCCTGCCTTCAATTTATTTTTGCTGCCCACCTGATCCATGTTTGTATCCCGAGTTCTTTGCACCACACTTGGCATATAGTGGGCATTCAATAAGAGGTAGAGAATGAAACTCAAAGTAACAACAGGCTTGCTTCTGTTGGGGGAAGTTCGTTTCATTTTTAGACCCTAAATCTTCTTGGGATTAGTTGGCTGAAGGCCCAAAGGCAAGAGGAAGGACAGGAACTGTGAGGGTGTTTTGAAATATTTGGGGAAGCCGGAATTCTCACAGAAATGAAAACGACAAGGCTGAGACTTGGAACAGACCTAATACAATGCCTGGCACAAGGCAGGTGCACACTTGGCAGCTGAGCACACACACACATCAGTCGTGGAAGAAAGGAGGGAAGAGCAGGCCTTCGTGGAAAATGGCTGCCATGGGCAGATGTCAGGAGAATCCCTGTGAGGACGGATGAGAGAGTTTGGGGCAGGGTCTACCAGTGGTGTGAACACTAGTCCCCACATATTCAAGCCATAATTTGGTGAAAGATCACCTGACGATCACCTAAGGTTCTAAATAAGACAGTCTAGATCAGGGCAGCTGGGTGCTTCTCTATTTAAAAAGGCGAAGTGTGAAATCAGTCTCTTTTTTTTTTTCTTATTTTTTTTTTTTAAGTCTCTCTTCCTGAAATTTATAACCTGGCCAAAATGTCTGCGGTACTTTAATAGCGTAGAAAACTTAGTAGCGAACCTTAATCCATTTTGGAGTCGGCCCAGAGTCCTAACTTACTGAGGGTGTTTTGCCTTTGAGGGGGGTTTCCACCATCTGGTCACGGTGGAGCCTCGGAGATCCAAGCTCGCGTTCGGGCAGGCTCTTCCCCTTTGGCCAAATCTCAACCACAGCTAAACTTTCCCAGCCTCTGGAGATGAAACGTTTGGGCTGTCTTCTGACCAAGTGTGAGATAGTTTTTGTGGGGTTTTTTTAATTTTTTTTCTGTTTATGAGATAGGCTACAGAGCCTTTCCCAGGATAATCAGTCATCTTGACTAGTAACAGGCGGAGGGCAGACAAAACTGGGAGATCCTAGATCAATGGATTTTTTTGTAAAAATTAGTGAATCCTATTGGGATAAATTTGATTTGGTTTTACTTTTTTTTTTTTGCCCTTTTTTATTGAATCATTTACTCATTCTTCCAATGTTATTTTGAATATTTTTCTTAAATATTCAAAATCCTATTTAAATATAATCCTATTTAAATCCTAATTAAAAATAGGATTTTTTTTTTTTAAAGATTTTATTTATCTGACAGAGAGAAACACAGTGAGAGAGGGAACACAAGCAGAGGGAATGGTAGCGGGAGAAGCAGGCTTCCTGCAGAGCAGAGAGCCCGATGCGGGGCTCGATCCCAGGCCCCTGGGATCTGACCTGGGCCGAAGGCAGACGCTTAATGACTGAGCCACCCAGGCACCCCTAGGATTTTTTAATTATAATTAAAATCCTAATTAAAAATAATCTCTTAAAGTTATAAACATAGTTTTCTAATTTTCTTTTTATTCACCCATTCATCAATCTGTCCAGTCAACAACCATTACTGGACCTTTTTCTTTCCATCAGGCATTGTGCTTAAGGTGATCAAAATGCAAACTCTGTATTTCCAGGTGTCTTTTTTTTTTTCATTCCCCAAAAAATATTTGGTAAATAAACAAAATGAGGAATGAATGAACTGAGTAATAAAGAGAGCAAGGCGGAACAGGAGAAACAAGCAGAGTGGAGTGAAATTTACACATGTGACATAGTCAAACACTCCTACAAATTCTTAGGAAATTCTGCCACAGATTTAAAATGTGGTCCATTGATTCTCCTGGCCCTGAGGTTGAGATACTGGACACAAAAGAAGCAGGTGGTAGGACTTCTCTGTAAACAACATGACTTCAGACCCAGATGCTCAGAAAAGATCGAATGGGCTCTTTCCACATACCCATCGCCCTCCCCAGGCTGAGCCAGGGGTTTGTCTCCTCATGGCTAGACTGGAGCAACACCTTGCTCAGTACTGATGCAGAGGTCAGTGTGGTACAGATGGCAAGGCCACACCCACTTACAGAATTTGAAAGCAGTGGCATTTAGGGCTTCCGAAAGGCATGCATCCTATACTCTCTAAAGAGATGGTGCAATGTATGCTGGGTAAAAATCATTACAATGCCACCCTAACGGTCTCCCCTTCGGGCTTACCCTTGCACAACCCTTTGTACAGCTGCATACAGCCCTCCTTCTAGTGCATCAGGTAAACCTCCAAGTGGCTCTCATTCTAACAGTGATCAAGGGAAGTACAAGATGAAATGAAATTTGGGAAGTCAGATCCATGAGACTGTAATCTCCATGAGGGTGGGGACTATGCCCATCTTACACAGTATCTCCAGTAACCAACATATGGACCACAATTAGTAAGTATCTGTTGAATGATCACGGTGGACTGCAACATTTCACATTACCTTTGTCCCTAAATGCTGAAGATAATGCTGAATGCTCAGAACTCTGAGGCCAGTGTGCCTGAACTCAAGCTCTGATTCTGCCATAGTCTAGTTGCATGACCTTGAATAACTTAACTTCTCTTTGATTTATTTTTTTCATGTGTAGAGTGGAGATAATAATAGTTCTTGTCTCATAGTGGGTTTTTTTAAGATTAGATGTTGGAAAATATATCTTTTTTAAAAAAGATTTTATTTATTTATTTGACAGAGAGAGAGAGAGAGATCACAAGTAGGCAGAGAGGCAGGCAGAGGGAGAGGGGGAAGCAGGCTCTCCGCTAAGCAGAAAAGCCCAAAGCGGGGCTCGATCCCAGGACTCTGAGATCGTGACCTGAGCCAAAGGCAGTCTCAACCCACTGAACCACCCAGGTGCCCCTGAAAATATATCTTTAAAACAGTGTGGCACCCAGCAAGTGCCTTTTAAATGTCAGCAGTCATAGCCATTGTTATTTATGAATGAGAATCTGGGGACTCATTCAGTCAAAAACTTTTTTTTGAGCATCTAGTCTATGCCAGCCATAGTACTGGGCACTAGAAATACACTGGTGTACCAAGTAGAAATAGATTGTCAGAAAATCAATTTACAGATTGAAAACCACTTACGGTCATCAATAATAAGAACTACAATTTCTTGAGTCTTTAATGTGCACCATTTATAATGTGCTAAGTGCTTTACTCATATTATCTATTTTAATCCTTACAACAAACTAGTCAAGAAGATATGTTTATTTCCCCCATTATTCAGATAAGAAAATTGAGGTTTAAGTGGTAAAGTAACCTGTCAAAGGCCAGAGAGGAGGGCTCTTATCTACCCATTTATTCTCTTAATCCACTCATTCATTCGAAATCTATGAGTACTTGCTACATCCCAGACTCTGTGCTAACGAGAGAGAACTAGCTCACACAAACAAATCACATTGACAGCCACAAGTTTATTTTTCAATAATCAGCCCGTCTCAAATCAAAAAAGGCAGCCAACAGAGAAAGATGATAATAGATTAGCTATGATATGACATTTATCTTCATGAATTTGGGACAACACCACAAAATAATCAACAGCTCATTTTGACAAACTGTGAACAAGGAAAAAAAATGAGTGTTTTAAAACAATCCAAATGCACCTGCCATTTAAAGGCATCAACGATTAAAAAAAATATGAGCTATTAGAAAAGTAATCTTAATGCTCTTTTTAATTCAGGCACTACAGAAACTAAGTAATCATTGTTGCAATTAATTGCTTTCTTGTTGCTTGCCACTTTCCTTTCATTACAAGAAATTAAAGGGTAGAAGCAAATGATACAATATATATTTATTCAAGCTGAGATGACTTGACATCATTTATTGTATTTTTACTTCCCAAACACTGCCTGAATATTCTTTTAAAACTAAAATTCCTCTAGCTCCAAACTGACTTAGCACATTCCCTGCAGTGATACACTTGATAATCATGACTCAAAAATGTGGAGCTAGAGGGGCTGAGATAATATGTTGTCACTCCCATATTTATCACCACATTTCCTGAATCATCCAGCTTCGTAATGATGATTTCTTTCCATTCTTTGCACTGTTTGGCAACTACATGTTTTGTGAATACCTAAGAACGCTTATAAATATTCTCTTTCCTTGCAGCCAATAAATCTTTAAAATTAAAAGACAAAGTTAAAATGACTTCTGCACTTCACCAACGTCTCCACTAAATGTACCATACATCTTGCAATTTCAATATTCACAGTTTAAGACTCAGTGATGACTTTCAATCTTACTTTGTAGCTAAAGAAAGAGGGGTATGCTTTGCAGTTTATTGAAAGCTATTTTGGGAGTTAGTCTTGATGGTTAGATGTTTTATTCTTTCTGCTTCTCCATCCTTCCCTCTCTGTCCACCTTTACCAGCACCAGGCATCAACCTCCTATTCAATGGAACTTTTTTTCCCTCCTTTAGAGTCAGAAATGGACAGACAAATATTATAGAAACAACAATTTCAAGGATCTGGTGCAATGACATGGATCAATGCTTATTGAAATTTCAGGATGCTCGATCTGCTGAGAATACAGTCAGCCAGTGTGGCTCATATTTCTAGATAATGATCACAGAGTGACTGGAGGATGGGGGAGGAAAAGTGAAGCTTCTGGCAAATGACAGCATGACTTTAGTGCTGGGCAAACCCACAGATGCTTAGAAACAAAAATGGGTTTGTTGCCATGATGTTGGGCGGGCTCCAAGCCCTATCCATTTGTATGCTGTCTATATTTTATTGTACTAATTGCTACTTAAAGAAGCCCCTCCACCCCAATTATGTTCTACCAGATCACCCCCTTACCCCTTTCATAACACCTTTACCAATTTGAAAATTATTTCATTTACTACTTAACTCATGCATTGCCTTCCTTCCCTTCCTAGAATATAAGTGTCTTGAGGGAAAGAACTTCACCTTTCTGGGTCCCAGAGCCTAGAATATACCTAAAAACATAACAGGTGTCAAAACTTTTTACTGGGGCGCCTGGGTGGCTCAGTGGGTTAAAGCCTCCGCCTTTGGCTCAGGTCATGATCTCGGGGTTCTGGGATCAAGCCCCACATCAGGCTCTCTGCTCAGCAGGGAGCCTGCTTCCTCCTCTCTCTCTGCCTGCCTCTCTGCCTACTTGTGATCTCTCTCTCTGCCTGCCTCTCTGCCTACTTGTGATCTCTCTCTCTGTCAAATAAATAAAATCTTTAAAAAACAAACTTTTTTTAATTAAATTGGAATTTGAGTATTATCCCACCCTCTCCACTAAAAAAAAAAAAAGTAAAATGAGAGCAAAAAAAAAAATTCATGCCTCCTCATCATTATTTATAAGATAATCTTAACGTCCAGACAGAACCCAAAATTCTTCAGTGACAAAATACAGTCCACCATTTTGAAGAGTTACTGTGATGACTTCACACATTGCCAAGTCAATCTGTCACTTAACGTCTTAGAAATTATAGATAAATTTATAAGTTCATGATGTGTGAATGTGAATTTCAAAGTTTCAGGCCATATTAAAGATTTTGCTCAGAAACAATAATACTCCTGCCTCATCCAAAAATGGTCTGAAAATATAAAACCACGCCACGTGAAAGCTAAAGCCAGCACTTCCCATAGTCCAAATGGTATAAATGTATTGTTTTCAATTTAGTGACCTAAGAAGAAACACAACAGATGCATGCTTCCTCGGCCAAGACAAGAATTCCTTCCAAACACGAGAACCTATTATATAAGATGAAGATCTGTTTGTTTCCTAAATGAACCACACAGTATTGGAATTGTCATTAGCTACTCTAAGGTGACGAAGAATTTATAAAATCAGAGCCAATGTGTTATTAAGACCAGGCACCGTGGCTTTCAGGCAATATAGATTTCTGAGCTATTTATTTATTTATTATTATTATTGCGGGTCCCACTGTCCCAGCTGCAACAATCCCAAGTCTGCAGGGCCCGTGTAACAAGGCGATAGTATCTGAGAAATAATGAGCGAAGGAATGCTGTTCTTTCTTTCAGAGCAATCTCAGGTGCGATCTTATACCGTAAAGGACTGGATCAATACTCCTAGCAGCAAGCCGCTCGATACCCCCTGAATTATTGCTTCATTTTTCTTCTTATTATAGATGAGTTGTGTTATTATTTTCCCCAAATCGATATTTTACAACCTTTTTTATCCGTTTCTCCATAAATTTTGTGATTACTTTAAACTGGGAATTCCGGTACACTAAATAAGTTGCAGTATCTGAAAGGGACGGGATGTACTGACATGTTTTTTGTTTTTGTTTTTGTTTTACTCTTTTAGACACAATGCCTTGTTTAAAGGCACATCATAATCAATAGCCAAAGGAACATTTTCACCAAGAAAAGTTTAACATAACCCTGTGCTTGCAAAACGAAAGTGCAAATCCTTTAAAATATCAGCAGCCCAAACAACACGAAGCTGAAAAACACAAAAGGAGGCTCGATTGATCAGCACTTTGCATCTGAAATTTCATTCCTAATGCTTCTTCTCCCCTCCAGTTAAAGGGCCAATGCAATTCCCTTAAATTGTTTCTCACAAAGGAGATAACTCTATGCACCTTGGAGAGATTTAATTGGCTTCTATAGCTGTCTCCTGCTAAGTGTTTAAAACATCAGCAAATCAAATCATGTAAACCATACCCTGTTCTGCTGTCGGTTTTCTCCAAGCTTGATTATTTAGATGTTAACATTAGCAGCGCCTACACTTAACAAAAGAGATCGGGAATAGAACTCCCTCCGTGAGTTCCGGGATGACTTGAGTTAATTCTATGCTTCCTATGAAATAATGTGTGTTATTTGGCAGGGAATGCTCAGTGGTAACTAAATAATCATTACAGTGCAGCCAGTGGTAATTACATGGTAATTCACATTAACTTCATAATAAGCACTGTATTTTTCACTATATCCATCTGAGAATGAGGCAGAATCATAGTCTTTCATTTCTTTTTAATGCCACCAAAAATAAAAATAAAGTAAAATCACTTTAAGGGCAGGAGGACAAGGAATATAACCCTGATGAGTTAAGCTACAGATTTCATTAAAGAAATACTTAAATCCATTAACTCTAATTAGACATGACATCCCCGAATTCACAAACAGTAGTTCTAATAAACTCATTAAAAATTTTTGGTGGCTTCTTTAGAAAATGGGAGAATATTATATTATAGGCTGTTATATTACATTAAGGTTTTATAATTTTATATGGGCTCTTCTCTTTTTATGTAAAAGCCTACGAAACTTTATAAGAATAGTTCTGCTTAAATCAATGAGTCTTAAACAACAATGTGCTTCTTGTAACACGTACTTAATAATGCAATAAACTATTCTAAGTAGTATAGAATAAAACGGGAAATACTTCATTCTGATAGGCTAAAAGGTATCAGGATATAGGGACTCAATTCCTTATAGCCTCACAGGGCGCAATTGACGCTCAAATCTCCATTTACATACATGTTATTTAATTCGGGCAATTATGATGTCCTGAAACTGCTCTTCCATTATAGCCTAGACCCATGAAAGGATTCACACCATGAATGCATCATATATAAGTATATGAAGAAGTCTTCGAGGAGAAGAAAGCAGTGGGAACAACTTTAATTGAATACTTATATTAGTGGATTAAATTAGGTCTGTTTTTAAATGAGCCACCCTTAATTAGCTGCAGTTAGGAAAGTGGAATTAATATATTTTACATTTTACTCTATTCGTTACATTTAGCAGCAATGGACATCTGGCCCTTTTTTGCTTTTCACCAACAATTGAGTGCCTTTTTAGGAAGGTCTGAAGAAAAATCTATTTGAATTCTACAAGCCCCAAAGCAAAGGTTTAGAGCAGAATGACCTTACACAATCTGATTTTTTTTTTTAATGAACTAGGGTATGCTATTGATACAGTGATACTCTCCTCACTGATTACTGCAGGACGTACCTGACAACGACTCCTGCCTTCATCCATTCATCCATTGTCAGCCAATCAGGCAGCAAAAAGTAACCAAAACTCCTCACTGTGCCAGGCACACAGCAGAGATCTCTTCACAAGCAGGTTTTAATTTTGTCTCTGATTGCCACCATCTTGCAAATCTCTCTCTCACTGATCCTCATGATGATGATTTTGCCTCACAACCCACTAAGCAGAAGATCACTAAATGTGACAATGCCTAACACATCTTATTACCTCAAGGACCTGGGAAACTGAGATTAAAGTCAGAATGGGAGGACCCACAGATGCCCTGTGGCCAGATGTGAACGTTCCCACAAATTTCCACAGGCATTAGACAGTACACTGCGGCAGTGGAGAATGCATTCAGGTGGACCCCACCAACCCCGCCCTTGGAAAAATGACCCTCCAGTCCCAATGAGGTCTCCCAACAGCTTTCTGGTGACTGACAGATGTTTCTTCTAACACTGGGCTCTCATAAAAAAAAAAAAAAGGCTGAAGGAAATGCCCTTAACTTCCATGACTCTGCTTTGCCAATGGTGGCAGTGGCACATAACTCCTCTATGAGACTTTGACATACTTGGAGGTGAAGCAAAGCTCTTTCTTCTTTTGTCAACAGAAAGACAAGGAGGTAAACAAACAGATCAGAATAATGTCTGTGACACTTTTTTTAGGGGCCTGAGTGGCTCAGTGGGTTAAAGCCTCTGCCTTCGGCTCAGGTCATGGTCTCAGGGTCCTGGGATCGAGCCCCACATCAGGCTCTCTGCTCAGCGGGGAGCCTGCTTCTCCCTCTCTCTCTGCTGGCCTCTCTGCCTATTGTGATCTCTGTCTCTCTGTCAAATAAATAAATAAAATCTTAAAAAAAAAAAAAAAAAAAAAGAACAATGTCTGTGACACTTGAAAAAAAAAACAAACTGATCATATAATCAAGGCCCAAGGAATTAAACATGCTTTACTATCTCATCTTTTTCTTGGGACAGTACTCAAAGATTAAAGACCTTAAAGAAGTCAAAAAGAGCCTGCTGCATGACCAGGATGATGTTAGTTGAATGATTTTCATATATGTTCAAAACTGGGATGCCTTTAAATATTCGCAAATATGGAAGGCAATTCACAATTAGCAAATCCATTTTTACATGATTTGTTCTGGTTATACATGTGAACCAATCATGTGTTGGTTTGGAAAAACCTCTTCCTTATTCAGAGCCTTAGCTGCCTCCCCGACAAATCAGAAAATGGGCCCAGGCTATTTCTCAGGGCTTTTCCATCTCTAAAAATCAGACTTATAGGAATCTGTTCCCTCAAATCCTTTTTTGGGTAAGATCCACCACTAATTGAGCACTTGATAGATGCCATGCACCGTGCTAAGCTTTTCGCGTGCATCATCTATTTGAGTCCTCACAGCAATCCTGAGAGAGATGATCCCATTTTACAAAGCAGAAATGGAGTCTCAGATGGGTTAAGAAACTAGCTAGAAATCAACTGAGCCAGGATTCAAACAGGGATCTGTCTTGACTCCTGAGATCTATAGTCATACAGTTTCTTTACAACTAAATGAGCCTAAGGGAAATATACTCAGTGTGGAGATAAGCTCTTGGCTGATAGGTCAAAGAAAAGGACTCTGGTATAAAGATCTACTACCAGCTGAGTGACTTTAGCTAAGTCTTTTAAACTCTGTAAGCCTAGTTTTCCTCATCTATGAAGAAGTCAGCAACTTGGGTTAACTAGGTCATCTTTAAGGCTCACACACCATAAATTTATGGCCAATTTCTCAGTCATTCCTTCACAGGTTCTTCCATTCATTGATTTGACTAATATTTATTTCACTTCCCACTCTGTGCTAGGTATAGCAGAATACAGTTCCTAGTACAGATAGACAAAGATCCTGCCTTCATGGAGTTTATATTCTAATGAGAGACACAGATTATACATAAGTAAACAAAGAAATAATGCAGATCATATCAGCTGATGGTAAATGCTACGTATAAAATGCATGTAACTAATGTGTCAGTACTAGAAAGGCAGCCTAAAACTCTAGAAGCCCCCAATCTTAGTGAATTATGTCCATAGAAAGCTAAAAGAGAGAGAGAGAGAGAGAGAAAGAAGAGAAAAAATGGAGTAAAAGTAGTATGAGTCCATTTTGTAGATGTGAAAGGATGAGCTATTATATAGTATAAGCAATCATTTGGAGTAATATAAATCTGTTATCAGCTCCATCGCCAAGTGACCTAAATGACTTTAAATATACCACTTCACCTCTCTCTAAACTTCAATTTTCATAGTGACAATGTAGCTAAAAATACCTGTTCTTCCTACCTCACAGGTTAACAGAAAAGAATTGAATGGAAAAGGCTTGGTCAACTGTAAAAACTGCATTGAAGTTAAATTGACTTAATTACACAGACATAAGACAAAGCTGAGACACACAGGGGTTCAGAAGCCCAGCCTGTATTTTGGCCTTGACGTAGAATTCTGACAAGTCACATGATTTTTTATCTTTGATATTAATAATTTTATAAATGTAATTTTCAAGCTTTTAGATTATATTCCTGTATCTTCTGAGCTAACCAGTGCAAATGTTTCACTTTTCTAGTCTTGAAGAAACAGGAGAAATACAGACCTATAACCTTGCTCAGAATAGATCCTCCAGGGACACTTTCCTTCACCCAAACCTCCCAATAACCTCAAATAGGCAGCTGGGTCTCTGTGAATATTTTAATAATCAGTTAACACTAAAAAGAAACAATATACATATGCAGAATCACTGGGAAGGCCTTACTCCTTGCAGATATCTAAATGTGAATATATTTTTGGCATTAAACAAAGATCTAAGCTAATTTCACATTAACTGGGCAGTGGGACTTCTGGACCCAAACCAGGAGGCTGATCCCAGGTGGATCTGCCCAGTAGGTCAGGTCTTCTACCCAAGATGTAAAGAAGTGACCCCTAGTTAACAGTAACAGGAAAGAGAGGAACATTTGCATTTGGAGGCCAAAGAGCCGAGGACACAAGGAGAAGTCTGCTTTCTTGTTGGTGTTCCTGCCTTCAATTTAGGGAGTCCCAGCTACAGTCTACTCCCTCACCAAACTTCACTGAGAAGTTTGGGCAGAGATTCTTCGGCCTGACAGAAATGAGACAGTCTCTACCTGCACATTCAGAACCTTCAATAATAGAAGGCCCACTCAGTAGTGTGAGCATACTTTACCCAAATCAGAAATGCTATGTGGTCTGGTACTCAGTCTGTATCCAGGGATCACATATCACATATGACCCACCAACAGGAAAGTGCTGAAATAGATGGAAAGAACATGCCTCTTAAAAAATGGATCCCTTGGGACGAATTTAAGTAATTTTAAGGTCTCTCTTATGATAAGGTTCTTCTCTAGTCATGTTAGTTTAAACTAGGTGCTGCTTGGGCATGAAACAACTATATGCAATGGCAGTTTGGAGACGCATGGAGAGGTCACCTAAAGAAGTTAGTCAAATCAGAAAGGAGAAATAGAAAATTAGCGGATTTACTAATCTTTGCTAGCAGATTGGCCTTTCAGCATGACAAATGTTCCTCAAAACAAGTCCTTTCAGGATCAGTTTTTAAAATGTAGCTGAAAGTGGTTATCTTCAGAGATTTAAATGATTTAAGTAGAGCAAATGGTTACTTATGGCATAGGATAAGATTTCCAGTGAAAGCATCATGCATAGATTTAAGAAGAGCTGTGTCTCAAATGGCTTAAAGTAGAATATGATGGGATTTAAAATGGCTCTGGTTTTGATAAAAACAAACAAAAATCCTGATGTCAAAGTCTGAATAAAAGTGTAAACCTCAAAGTGGAAAGAGTTGTATTTGTAAATGTTGTAAATTACGTGTGTGATTTTAAATATGCATGTGTCACTAAATTAATGTGTGAAATATTACATAAGTAGACATTTGATAATTCATTAGTATCTCCAAATATGTATACAGTTCACTTATTCCTCAAACTGAAAAACTTTTTGTTAGGAAAATGGGGGAATGCTTTATATTCAAGACCATATTCTACTCTGACACAATGTTCAAAGTTCTACAGAAGAAAAGACGCGGCTATCCAACAATAGGGAAATGATTAAGTAAATTATGATGCAGCTACAAAATGGACTATTACATACCTGATAAAATGCGCTTAGGAAGAATTGGAGTTAGCAGAGGAAATGTTTATTTTACCATTTAAATTAAAAGAAGGATGCAAAATTATATAAACATGTTATGATGTACTGACAAAAATTCGTAAGAGTAACACAAAGAAAGATATTAGAAGACTAAAAAATATTAATAATGATTGTTTCTGAGGGTTGGGATGATGGATCTCTTCATACTTTCTGTGTTGATAAGGTTTTCTGTATGAGTGTGCATTATGTTCATAATGATACAACTTGTTTAAAACATGGAAGGCTTCCTTTCTCTCTCTCTCCCTCTCTCTTTTTTTTTAAGATTTTATTTATTTGACAGAGAGAAACACAGCGAGAGAGATGGTAGCATCCCTCAAGCAGAGGGGATGGTAGTGGGAGAAGCAGGCTTCCCGCCAAGCAGGGAGCCCGATGTGGGGCTCGATCCCAGGACCCTGGGATCATGACCCGAGCTGAAGGCAGACGCTTAATGACTGAGCCACCCAGGTGCCCCCCTCTCTCTCTCTCTTTTAAAAAAAAAAGGAGGGGGGCGCCTGGGTGGCTCAGTTAGTTGAATCTCTGACTCTTGATTTTGGCTCAGATCATGATCTCAGGGTCATGAGATTGAACCCCACGTGGGGTTACGGGCTCAGTAGGGAGTCTGCTTGGGATTCTCTCTCCCTCTCTCTCTGCCCCTCCTCCTCGCTCTTGCTCTCACGCTCTCTCTCTCTCTAAAAAAAAATGTACATATAGAATATATATAAAAGAAGGCTTCAGTTCCTGTCAGAATTCACATGTCCTAGTAATATTCACAGTCTCCCATCACCAACAATCAAATTTGAGGGAATCACATAATTCCAAAAATGAATGAACTGCAATAGCAGGCCAGGAGCTTTACCACCCTGCAGGCTGTGGTTTCTCTCGACCACGGTCCAAATCCTGGCTACTCCTTTTATCAACTACATTACCCTGGGGAAGTCACTTCATCTCACTAAGGTTTCTTATAAAATGGACTAATAGTAGAGCCGGCCTCACACAGATTCTCAAGGGGGGAAATGTTTTACATTCCAGTAACACAGAGAGGAAAAAGAGTGAAAGAGACGACAGGGTAAAAAAAAAAGTGTGGAAAAGGAGGGGATAATAAGATAAAACCGAAGAAAGGTTGTCAGAAGGGTAGAAATACAGCAGTGAGAAGAGAGAAAAGAAATATTCAAAACTCTAGCAGGGCGTGTTGCTATCCTGGGGAGGGGGGTTGCAGGGAGGGACCTAAATTTCCTACCTAATTGTTATAATTTTGGACTTGATTCAACTTCAGAAATATTAAGCCTCTTACAAAAGTGCCTACTTTTAGTATAGAAATTATGGTACTGCTTCATATGGCAAGGGGGCAAATTTATGGAACTCATAGCCCCCCAGGGGTGGTTTAAGTTGAAAACACACAGTTCCACATTCTGTAGTTGAATGTGCACTTGGAACTGGAACCAACCTCTGAGACATTGGGCCCTCCGAGATATGAGGCCCTTGGAGCGATGTGTTCTTACTCATTTGAGGTTGGCTGATGCGTCTCAACCAATATGTACACCAAAGAATGCGAGTATAGGACCACTGATCGGTGCTGGAGGTTTTCAGGAGCAGAAAGAGACCCCAGACCCAAATTCAAGGTATCTTATGCTACAACAAGATTATGGAATAAGATTCTACCAAGAGTCTACCAAGATGTGGAATGATTACTAGAGACTAAAAATTGTTTTAAATTTTTAAGACTTATTTTTTCTTACATATGTTTCCTTGCATATATTGCTAAGTGAAGAAACAAATCACACAATATGATGTAAGGTCTCACCCCATTTTGGTGATGAGGCAGATACATGCATACAAAGAAGAAAGACATAAGCCATTATGTCTTATTGACATATTGACAACTAACACTTACTGAGTATTTAATGTTTTAAAAACTGGTAGAAATGTGAGCAATTTTAATATTATTTTAATACTTTTTCAATTGATACTTCTGAAATTATCTGAAATCACTAGGTACTACATTGCAATAAAGAAAAAACAAGTTCGAACGCTCTAGTGGGCGCCACATCACTTAGTTAACAACAAACAGAAAGACTAGTATCCACACCCCTGCAAACATGGGCAAAAAAACAGAAAATAGCCCTCCACGAAATATTTGGAGTAAGCCTTAGAAAAGGAGAAAAAGAAAAAAAATTTAATTTAGTTACCCACTCCAGCCCCCCAGGATGTTCGAGAAAGTTTCAACATACACAGTTAAAAACCTGAAGGGTTAATTTATCATGGTGCTGGATAAAAACAAAAACAAAAGCCTTGAAGAGCTCCAAATAGTTTATTGGCTTTGAAAAGCAAATCATGTTATATCATGCTAAATAAATTAAAGGTTCAAGACTTTATAGTGCTGCATTATGTTTGGCAAGAATGCTTATAAAGCTCCATTCCTACCTTTATTGTTAATAGCTTTCTAATCCCTGACCAGAAATTTATAGTTTAGAAATGGCAACACATCTTAAAGATTAAAGCCATGTGACAAATAGTTCATGTCCCTTAATAACCAAATCACATGCCTTAGATTGGGGCAGCTTATCTGCCTTTTCCTTCTATATGGTTTCATTGGTAGGAAATACTTTATATCCCTATTACATGAATGATGAATGGGGCCGTTGGTTATGGTCTGTTATTTGCCTGGCTGTAGTCAATATGTTTTCTTTGGACAGGGATTTCTGTGATTTATCTCTCTCCCAGCCTTATCACTTATTAACTCTGGGTAGACAGGAAAAAGCCAAGGTTGTATATAAGGACTAGTGGCCATTTAGACCCCTAATGTCAGTGAAAATATCCCTTTTAATGATCCTGTTACACTAGCTACTCAAGTTCTGATTACACCCCACTCCAAATAGGAAATAAAGGTCATATTTCTTGGAAAGTATGTACATAAAATATGCAAAATAATATGCTTCCTTCAGACCTGCTTTATTCTTCGCAGAAACGGCTTTCATTTTATAGATGTCACAGAACTACAATGGGTACTTCTAGTGAATCTTGTTGCTGTTGTCCCCGTTATGGCACCGAGAGTGTTTAACTTTACAAACGCCAGAGGGTTAGGGATCACCAGTCACATCAACATACGTCAGATCAGGGCAATCACGTTTTGTGAAAAAGCTCCCTTCTGCCGAGGAGAAGAGGCCTGGGATTTGCCCTCTGGATCACAAAAGCAAAAAGAATAAATATTCTCTCTGCCCTGAATTCTTTTCTTTGTGTGTAAATGGCTCATTTGGAGTAATATTCAAGACACGTGGACAGGAGCAGCCTGTTAATTTTTCTTTCTTCTTGAATCTTTTCCAATTAGGACACCGCGAAGGCAGCACTGCTAGTCAAGTGTTCATTACCCAGCCTTCTCTCAGCTGAATCCTAAGTGAAAACAATCTGATAGCAGAGAAAACACACTCTTGCCTTCCTTTCCCTGATTCTTCTTGAGTTTGGTTAGGCCCGTCTTCCCAACAGTGAACATACATAATTTCACAACAGTGAAATTACCCTTTGCGGAACAGTTTTATACCCATTCTTTCTTTCACTGATACCCATAAGACCCTGGGGGTGCCCAGAGGAGGAATGGCCGCTTCATCCATTGGGCTGAAGAAGCCAAAGGCCTGCTAGCCTTAAGCCCTCTCTCTCCCTCACCCCCGCGTCCAGCCCAGTACAGGTCCCGTCTACTTCCTCTTCAGTACCTCCTGAATTCTCTCACTTCATTCAACTCCAGCCATTATCATCTGAATCAAAATCACCCAATCTCTCTCCCAGACTACGGCAGTGATCTCTTAACAGGTCAACCAATATCCATTCTGGGTTTCTATGTGTCACCCAGCCAGAGGTTTTTGCTTTTGTTTTTTCCAAGATGCAAATCTAGTCATGTCCATTGTCCTCCCTGACGCTTCAAGGACTGCCCATTGTTCTTAAGAGGACAACTTAACTCCTCCCCATGGCTTCTAAGACTTCACACAAGCTTGTCCCTGACCACTTCTCCAGCCTTCTTTGTCATCATTCTCCTCTCAATTTGGCAGCCTCCATAGAATTTTTCCAGCCTTCCAAGATGCCACGCTTGCCCCCATCCACTGTCTTCTTACATGTCCTCTATGCTGGAAGACTCATTCTCCTTCCCCAAGCCCACCCTTCTCTGGCTCCCCAACTATGGCCAGGTTAACTTGTAACGATCCTTCAAACCTCAGTTCATCTTTTTCTGAGGAAAAGTATCTCCAACTGAACAGTTCAGGTACCTTTTTTTAATATGCTTATTGGAACTCAGTTCCTATCTTTTTGGACACTCACTAAATTTGAAATAGTAAACTTAGAAATGTTCCCTCATCGACCATAAGCTCAATGAGAACAGAGATCCTGTCTTCTTTTGCTCAGTGCTGTTTTAGAATATTGCCCAAACTGGTTTAAAACATTGCCTAGAAAAGAACAGGCAATCCAAAAATATTTATAAGCTGAATGAATGAACAAAAGGAATTACTAATAATTAGAATCCAGATCTTTTGATTCCTACTCTACTGACTAGAAACAATTTCTTTAATCATGATGAAAGCTGACACATATTTAATGACAAATTTGCTCTAATGGTTTTCAAAAGAAACATGATCTGCTTCTCTCTTTTTGAGTTTACTTTTAAGGAACACTCACAGTGTACCAGGTATGATCAGCACTGCATTACCTACATTGATCCGTTTACTTCTTAGATATAGGCACTATTAAAATATTCCCATTTTACATGTAAGAAAATGAAGAATATTTATGATACAGATCCAACCCATATTTTCTTTAACATAAACCCCACTACTGTGTTCTCCTGTGTGTAAAACTTCAAGTGAAAGGGGATAGATTCTTAATTAACAGCTCTTATTTACATTCCATGTCATCCAGAGCACAAAAATCAATGAGGACCCATTGATCCTGGGCAATATGTCAATCAATTATTAGAGAACATCTATTGCAAGTAAGATACTGAGTCAAGTTGCTTCAACACAGTGTACAAAACAGTGTAAGATCAGGGAGGGATAACTCTTTCCTTATAGAGCTTGTGGACTTTTTGTGATTTGTATACATAAGAACAGAACAAGAGATCTAAAGGCATAAGGAAGTGGTTGATCAATGAATGGCCTAAGCACATGCAACAAAAGACATCCAAGGATATAAACTCTTCTAGTCAATCAAATGAGCCATAGGGAACATCAAAGTCATCTTGTGCAACTGGCTCATTTTACATGGAAGAGACTAGAATGTGGACCATGGAAGCAACGTGTCCCACATCTCACAGCCAGTTAGCAGCAGAGCTGGGGCTACCAGGCCTCCTTGTTCTCAGCCCAGTGCTCTGCCCACTATACTAAAGTGGCTAGAAAACACTTCAGAAGGGAAACGGTTTGAGCCTGATCTTATAGGGGAATAGCATGTCCTGAATTGCTAAACACAAAATGAGCCTGAGGCCTAATGAGGAGACTGGTTTGAGTGAAGCTGAGAGCCCAGGAAGGTGTGAAGTTGGGCCACATCTCACATATAGTGGGCAAAAGGCTTTCTATGCAGCGTAATGCCATGACGGTGGCTTTTCTGAAGCCTAACCTGACAATTAATTAGCGTAGGAAGAGGCTAACAAACATGAGAGTCATCAGGTATGAACTCTTTACTTTTCCTTACAACTGACGACTTTGTTTATCCCCAGGGTGGCAGCCTTCATTTGTGGAGGAGGTCTTCAAGAACTAGAAACAGAGCCTTCTGGCCTGAAACTTTTGAACCTGGAATTGAAGCGATTACAACCTAAACACCTCTGTGAAGGGGCTAGTGATGGACCGTATCCATGCTACCATGGCCTCCAGAGGAAGGACTGAAATTTGAATCAAAACAAGAAGACACACGTGTGTTTTTCCTGAAAAATTGGCACCAGAGAACTTTACAAAACAAGGCTGCCTTATTAAAATATTTATTGTTTGAGCCTAAGTATTCATTATATGAAAATTGTTATATTAGTATTTATTAATCTCTTTTTCTTGCTACCTTATTCATACTTTGCTCTTTTTATTTGTGGTTGATTGGTGTTACTTGTTTCTTTTATTTATGGATGTCTATAGTTTTGTTACTAAAAATCCTAAAGGACATCTCTTAGACCTCTAGGAAATAATGGTGAAGATAAATAATACAAGCAAAATATTTACACCATCGTAGGGACTCAGCAACAAATGAATGAATTGATGAATTAATAATAATGGCCATCATCTATTAATGGAAACTACTAGTATCTGGCTGGTGTTCATACCAGCTCACGAAAAGTGCTTTACATATATTTCCCTAATACTAAAATGAACCCTAGCAAGGGACTATTCCCTTGTAAAGAATACACAACTGTGGTTCAGAGCCATCACATGATGTCCCCAAAATTACCTCCTTAGTAAGTGGTAGAGCTGAGCATACCATCTACACCCACCGCCTCTTGAACTCAAGCCCTTAATCACTAGGTCATATTGTCTCCTTGGGAGTAAGAGAAGAATGGGAGGAGAAAAGAAAAGGCGGGGGGAGGGATGGAGAAAGAAAAAGGAAAGGAGAAGAAGACAAAAGAAACATGGAGAAAAAAGGAAAACTTGAAAGACATGGAAAATCAAGTCCCACAGAGCACATTCAGCCAAGGTGCCCCTCCTACATGCAAAGCTGTCTTGAGCATGAGGTACACACAGGAAGTATTTCCAGGAAGAATTTTCGTTTCAAAGTTAATTCTGAGACTAACATACAGAAATTTGAGTTAGTCTTTCCACAAGGGCAGGAAACTTGGTGAAAAATCCTTAGAACAGTGGAATCTTGTGATAGAATGATCTGAGAAGTGGCCTAACCACATTCACTGGGGCTTTCCACAGCTTGATGGTGGGCAGGTGTCCATAGCTCTCCGCACACACCTGAGCTAGTCAGACACCATCCTGGTGGCTTACTCTCCCTGTCACAGTTTCTCCAAAGACAGCAACCTTTCCAGTGGAGAAAGCACGGGGATGATGCAAAACTGGATTTGGCCACTTCTTATCAGGAAAATCAATTCTAGAACTTTGAAGAAGCATCTAAAGTCTCCTTAGAGTCCTTTATCATCTCCCAAGGTTACTTAAAGCTTAGCAGGAGAGACTACAATTCTAAAAGATCCAAGTCACTTACAGATGTGTCAACAGCAAGAAAACCTCTCCCAGGAAAAACTGGGAGAAGAACAAAGATATTGGGGAGACCTCTTTCCATGGCCGTGGGGGTTTACAGTGGATTTACTTCCTATAGGACAGATGGACCAGACACCAGGAGAGGGCTTTGAAAACAGTCCTGTCATTAGAAAGGGGTTTTGTTTCCTTCTATCAGGAAACACTATTTAAAATTTAAAGTCAGCTTTGCCCTGAATTTAATAACTGGACACAATAAGCAAGATCCAAGAAGTACTATTTGTTCTGATCAAGTTGGGATCCACTTTGCTCCCTCACTGATTGGGCGAACACAGAGAAACGCACATCTGGCGGCTGAGAATTCCTCCTATGTCCCTGATCTGAAGAATCGATGATGGAGAGCAGCGTCCCCACTCCTTACAAGTGGGGCCAACTTGCAGGCAATCTGGGTTTAGTCAAATTCTTTCCTCCTGTCCCAAAAAGTCTGCCTTTATTTGCATAGATTAGGCCATGCTGTTCCTGTCTCCGTTTCTTTTTTTTTAAGCAATTATGGATTTTTAGAGACTTCCACACACACACACCCAAACTCCCTCACACACTCAGCAAACTGCAACAGTGCTTAAGTTGGGGTTGTGAGTTTTCAGTCCGGATATTTCCTTTTTTTTTTTTTTTAAGGGAAAAATTCCAAGTGACATTCCACTAAGAAATAGGAGGTTGGCTCAGCCCGTCCAGAAAAACCGAGCTTCACATCTTGAAATGCTGTGGAAGTTAAAGAAAATGAAGTGGGGGTTTCTGTGGGCAGACACAAAAGGATGACTGCCTGAGGGGTTGTTTGGATAGAAAGTACAGAAAGGTTTTATGACCATCTCTGCCTTGGTTGGTCAGAGGTGACAAGCATCGAGGTAAACTGAGTAAATCAGGAGCACCAGCCATGAACAAGTGACCCCAGGTAGGGCCATTCAATGCTAATCAAGACGCCACATGTAGTTCACCAATTAACAGAGATTCCCCTCCGTTAGAAATGATGTAATATCCCAGCAAGCTAATAGCTAACTCTGTCAGTTAGTTAGTTTGCTAATTTCTGCAAAAATTTATTTCTCCAATGCAGAGAAAAGGTAAACTCTCTCCTAGAATACTTAATAGATTACATCTTCTTGTCTATTTCCCACAGTTTAAGGCAAGATCAGAAGAAGCATTTTAAATTTCCCACACACGTGCACACGTGCACCACACCCAGGATTTCTCTCTCTTAGCCCTAACTACTTGCAATTCTGCTGCTTTTATCTTTGATCTTAATTCCTGTATGATCCAGGTTTTCCAAGATGTGATTTCTTAAATTGATGGCAATTTTTTTTAACGGTTAAAAAAATTCCAAATCATAATGGGTCCCTAGCTATTTTCTTTTGAGAACTTAAGTAATTTAGTGGGGATGATTTTTTTTTTTAAACTTTTATGGCCAGGTGGCTCAAGGGGATATTTTGTTGAGCACTGATTAAAAATAATTTCTTCTAAATGAGACCTGACCACAAAATGGAACCATTAATGGGCAGGGATGTTGTCACCAAAGCGGAATCATGCCTGATTGCCTCTTGTACCTCCCACCACACAAGCATTTTCTTCTTCTTCTTTTTCTTCTCCTTTTTCTTGTTCTTAATAGCAGAGTAAATAAGCAGCCAGCAAGGCCTAAATGTTTTTGGCCAAAAACAGAGTCCAAACTCCTCAGAGAAAACATTTGGCCTCTGTGGTTTTGTAATATGTTCCAGAACACCGAGTTCAGTGAGGAACACTGTGAAAAACTCCCATCCATCGGAATGATGGTGGAGAATGTTACAGTATCAGAAGTTTCAATTGGTCCTTTTCCTGCAGGCCCATAATGAGGCTTGTAAAAAAAAAAAAAATAGTGCTATGTGGAAGTTCTCATGGGAAAAATGAATGGCAAGAAATCCTAGCTTTAAAAGAAACAGCTAATCTGCTAGTTTGATTGTTCTTCAAAACTTACGCTGAACCAATGAGCCTAATTAAAAACACTTGGCCTACTTCTATAAAGCATCGTAGCTTTCTCTATGCTTCGTTTGTATACACCACAAAACTCCAGATAGACTATTATTTTTTCAAGTGCTCACTAACAAAGTGCTGACTTTGTTGGGATGGCTGAGCTAATTTCTTGAACTCAGTGTGAAACCTTAGCTAAACAAAATTGTGGTAATTTTCCTTAATTTGTAAAAGTGATTGGAGTGCAAACAAAATTTTCCTCTTGGGTCAATCCTATAATTTTCAATTAACTAAAACTAATCGTCAGGCAGGCCCCAAACCTGCATTTTGTTTAAAGGGCTGGGAGGCATTTCCAAGGGTCAGGATGCATTAATTGTTTTTATAATTTTGAAAGAGAAGGAGAGAGAGACAGAAAAAGAGAGAGAGAGAAATTGAGATTAACAAGCATGGTTGGTTTTGCTCCTAGCAGTAAAAGGCAAAAATGAAAGATGCTTTGAGGTAAAACGTCACAGCAAAATAAAATTTGTCCATTTAATTGTATGCTATAATTAGGATGTGTTAGCAGAGTTATCTATTCACTGCTCTGGATCTTCTTTGTGGGAAAGTAACTTATGCTCTATATTTAGTCAGGCCTTGTGGTCCTCTGTTGGGTGAAGAAGGAAATGTAAGATGAGCTCCTGGAGACAGTTACTTATGGGTGGCCGGTAGTAAGCAGAGGGCCTAGAATGTCACTACTCCCGGTGAGGTCCGTGGACCAAGATCATCAGTCCCCTGGGAGCGTGTTAGAAAGGCAGAGTCTCAGCTCCCACCCAGAAGTACTGAATCAGAATCTGACTTAGAGAAAGACCTGTGGGTGTTTGGCTAGCACATTACGATCTGAGGATCTCCTGAAATATGCACCGGACGCTTAGGCTGCATACCTGCATTTCCACGGGGAACCTGCCTGGTTCTCTCCATCTGATGGGTGGTTCATTCACCTCCACTCTGCAGCCCTAGCTTCTCCCCGAAAGGCAGATTCGTGTGCCAAGGCCCTTTGGGGAGGGCAAAATGCAGTTTACGGGGAAAGAAAGTACCAACCCAGAATGAAATAGGAAACTACCAACTCTCTAGCTATGACCAGACCAGAAGAAAGTTATACTGCTCATGAAAGCACATCCATACTCCATAAAGCAAATAAACCCAATGCAGATGGCTTCACATCCAGAGAGACTGAATTGTCTAGCACTTCTCCCCCCTTTCCTTATTTCTCAGGCTGCTTCTTAGGTATCCCACCAATTTTTTTCTACCAATCCTCTCATTCAACATGGACACCCAGATGAATTCTTAAAGAATGATGATACTGCTATGACTAATAATAGCAAGTCATTTGTTCATCTATATGGTGAAATGGAAAAAGAAAGACGGTCTTAGAAATGGGATTTTAAACTACAATGCTCACGTAGACACACAAGATAAAGCAAAACGCCCACAAGGCCGAGGAAAAGCTCTGTGTCCACCATCTGCAATGGTTCTTACCTGTGTAAATGAATCTTCCCGGTGTCCCTTTGCAGAACTGTTTCGACTTGTAGGACAATGTGACTTCTACAACACCAGGGATGTGCCGAGGAGGAGTCTGCACGCGGATGGCATGAGGCGTGATCAGCTAGGGAAGACAGTGGGGAGAAAACTGTCACTGCGATACGTAAAGGACTCATTTCACAGCCTTCCCATCAGCTTTCAATAAACGTAGCTTTAAAACACATAATTAACCTGTCAGTGTTTACACGCCTCTTGATGGAACCTGTATCAAAGACTCTGACAACGATATTCACAGGCGCTGGGAGCACAGCCACAACAACTTTATCTGAGTTTCCCTACACAGCAGGCACTCAGCTTCCTGGTTTGAAAAGCGAACCTGGCCTAATGGAATGATTCATCTACTACAGGATATCCTTTGGAAAATCTCCGTATGAGGCAGACACCCCAATCAGAGCTGAGCACTGCCATGCCTCTCCAGAAGCTGGTGGGCCTGGTGTTTGAACTGAGCCCTTGAACATGTGGAAAACACAGAAGTAGGAAATCAGCGGGCCAAGGCACTCTGATTAGCTGCAGAGCCCACGTATGAAATGCCCCTAAAGACCATTTGGTGCATTAACTACCAGAGGCGCAATCAAAGAGCTTTAAAGGGGAAACCACAGAGACTGCCTCCCTGGAATAGCTTAGAGATCTGGCAGAACGAAGGACCGTCCATAAAAGGGAAATGGAAGTTTGGGGAGGGGGCTGCGGAAGGATCACTGGTCCATTATGCAAGGCCACGTGCACAGTGAGAATGTTCATTTCTGAACCCTGCTGGCAATCAGATTACACTGAGAAGCAGAATTTATTTTTTATTACTCTTATCTTTGTTTATGTAACTGAAATGTTATTAATGGTCATAAAACCAGCATTATCTGGTTCTTTGAAAAATCCAGCCCTGGTATTTGACTGCTTGACCTCTGATGGTGCTGGATTCTACACGTTCTCTCTCTATGGTATATGTGGTTGCCCACTTCTTGACTCCTATCAGAGTCATTTAATATAATATTTGTTGTACTGAGTCAGTTTACAATGGATTAGCACTTGGGTTTGTACTAATCTATGGGAATAACATAGAAAAAGCTTTTTTTTTTTATTGGGCAAACCAGACCCAATTCAAATGTTTTGCCCAGAAAATTACAGGTGGCACTATTGAAGAACCACAGGCAACACTGTGAAAATCAAGGTGTCCACCCTTGGGGCCCACCTGGGTAAGCTGTCCTAGCACCAAGTCCCAGGGAAAAGAATCTGAGAAAGTTGCTACTGTGAAAGTCCACAAGTAATTTCTGTCAAATGATCTTTTTTGAAACAAAAAGAAAAGGCCATCTGCATAGAAATCATTTTAACTTAGTAATTAGAAATGCCTATCTCTTTCTGTAGAATGTGTGGAGCCTTGGCTTATTTGCTGGAGACACACAAAAGATATTTCAAGAAGATCACGCTTTTGTGGAACCCCCAGAGACTGAGTTCATCTCCATGGCTGAGTGTTTTGGATGGCTAGAGTTTTAACTGGAAAAGCACACAAAAGAGTATTTACTTAAAATTTTGTCCTTTTCAAATTTAATTTCTTCCAAAGTCATTGCATTTTTTTCTAAAATAAGCAAAGTATATATACTTTAATTTAGCCTTGGTGAATCAAGATTGTCATTTGGGATACTCATTATATCCTGCTCTATTATAGAAAAGCCTTCTTAGTGACTACTGAGGTTTGTGGGGCTATTTTCCCCTCCACTAAATGGTCTTAGATAACTATAATTTTTAAGTTATATCTATTTTATTCACTTTCTGGTTTTTTTTTTCTCCTGGTGTGCTTTGCATCTTCTAATCTGTGCTTCTAATCTGTAAGCATCCAAATCAGGAAATCAAGTTTACTATTGTACAGAGAACAGAAGAAGGAAAGAGGCTCTGCAGGGCAGTAAAAGATGATCTTCCAAAATCAAGCACATGCTTAATCTCAACTTGTCAAAGTGTTTTTGCAATGTTGGGAATTAACTCCTGGTAAGCCACTAGGAATTATCTACTACATTGCTAAGGAATTTATGTACAGACACTAATTTGGTCAGATCAATGACCAAATTATTGTTATTGTCATTATTGCCCCTTTTTTCCTCCAGATGTGAAAACAGAATCCTAAAATTGCTAAGTTGCTTGCACAAAGATAACCCTTATTAGCACAAGTTAGAGCAAAACAAGGCACTGGTGCAGTTCAAAAAATGACTGGGACAAACCCTTCCTACCTAATCAGAGAGAAGAACTTGTTCATATGGAAACTTTTTAAAGGAAGTAATAAACTCAAATTTTTCAGATCCCAAGATGGGTGTGGGTGGTTTTTTTTCTATCCCCATTCTATATCCATTTTTCATTTGCTGCCTGGTCCTTAGCTATTTTTGATGATGGAAGTCACCATATTGTTAGAATCCAAATAGGCAGTATGCTTCTATTTTTAAGAGTTACTTGGGATGTAGAGTTGGATTAATTTACAGTAACACTTAGGAGAACTTATAGCCAGTTAGAAAATACTTCACCTGCCCTCCCTTTCAGGGGAAATAAATCTTGAAAGGTAAAAAGATATTAGTGAGTAGATGAATAGAAATATCTTCTTACGTATAAGGACTTATTACCTATGAGCTGCTACACCAAGTAACAGAATACATGGGCTTTCTGAATTGATTATATAGGACTGCAGTGAAACTACTGACTTAAGGGTGAGGTATTGGCATAAAGCAGAAGGCTCAGGAAATTGAAACAGATTTTCATTTATGATTTCACTTTCAATTTTAATCAATCGCCTTAACTAAAGCAGAGATTCCTTCTTGAAATAACTATCCTTCACAAATGAGGTAGGATATGAATTGTCATTAAAGAATGAATTTGTTGATGTTTTCCTCACTGTGGATGTTAGTCCGCAAACAACCTCTGGCATTGACATACGATATTGATGCCTTACAGAGGAAAAACAGTTTTTCTAACTTCTATCAATTTGAAAGCATAGGGTGATTTACTAATCACTCAGAGAATCATAGACTTTATTGCTGGAAGGAACTCTAGTAATCATTTAAAACTAACCCTCTCATTTTAACTTCTTTTTTTATTTTTTTTTTAGATGTATGTATTTATTTATTTGACAGAGAGAAAGAGATCACAAGCAGGCAGAGAGGCAGGCAGAGAGAGGGAAGCATGTTCTCTGCTCCGATGCGGGGCTCGATCCCAGGACCTGAGATCATGACCCGAGCCGAAGGCAGAGGCTTAACCCACTGAGCCACCCAAGTGCCCCTTAACTTCTGAAAACACAAAATTCTAGAAAAATCTACTGGCTTCAAAAATTGTCCCAACATCTTAGGGGAAGAAGAGGGTCTAAATCTGGAAGTCTAGAACCCAAGACAAACACCACCATCCCACCATTCTCCCAGGATGGATAGTTTCCCACATTGTTCTAATTTGCTTGAACTGAGGTAGCCGCTCCAAGAAATAGAAGGACAAAGGGCTCAGGTAAATCTAAAATTTCCAAATTCCCATTACTGGAATACCACTTTCTCAGTTTGGTCATAACTATATACCACCTATACAATTATGTACTTAATATTTAAAAATCAATTACTTTTTTTGTTTAAAATAACTTTTTAAAGGAAACCTTATATCACTCTCCCAACTGGAAAGCTGGTATCCCCGCCAAAAATAAGAAGGTGATACAGATATTAATTTTAAAGTTAATATGATGTTGTTAAATTCTAACTAAATAATGCTCTCAACCTGAAGGAGTTTACTGAAAGGGGAAACTAGCTAGTGTTAGATGCTACAGACTTATTTGCTCCAACTGAGACTTACCCCCTTAATATTAAACTGAAGATTAAAAGGCAAACAAAAAAACAACTTCCTCACTGTGTGATTCAGTTCTGCTTGATGTGTGTCAAACCTAAAGTTCTGTCCTGTCCCTCCAGAGACACATGCTCCATCCTTTGGGAAATGTTGTCCTAAGTGATTAAAGAACAGACTCACTCTTGACTTGACTTCCTTAAATCACGAGGTAAATGAGTTGAGCTAAAAATAAATATTCTTATGAAACTGTAGCATCTGACACTACTTTCTCCCTTGTTGGAAGTCTCTACTTTCCTCACTTCTGTGACACTAATTATAAGACCTAAGACTTGGATGTCTGATGGTTTACCCAAGCACTTTCACATGCACTATCTTTTAAAACCCATTCTTGTAGGATATGTATTCCAGATGAGAAAAGCTGAGGGTCAAACAAGTTTAACAAATATCATTTTGAAACACAAGGAAGAAAACCAGTATCATCTGCTTGTAAATAAGTGTTTTCTAGAGTTCTTCTTTTAGTCATTGGTTCCTATTTTCCTCATTTGCCAACTTTTCCTTTCTGTCAACTTATTAACTATTGAAATTTCACAAATTTTGTTCTATATTTTCTTCTCTGTTTACATGCCTATCACTTCTTGAGTTTACTCATTGGCTCAGCCACCTCAGTTAGACTGACTTCCAAATCTACACCTGTAGCTTTGATCTCCTTGGCCAGGCACCAAACTTTTATTAGCAACAGAGTAACAGAATCTCACCGAACATGTCTAATTGCCACCTCGATCCCAACATGACCCAAGCTAAATGTATCATCTTACTACTTATAAATGTATTTTTTGATCCCATGTTCCTGCTCTCAGTTAAGGGAATGCTATCCTTTCAATCACCCAAACAAAGAGCATTTTTATTTTTTCTCCCTTCAGTTTTTCTTTTCTTTTTTTTTTTTTTTTTTTAAGATTTTATTTATTTATTTGACAGAGAGAGAGATCACAAGTAGGCAGAGAGGCAGGCAGAGAGAGAGGGGGAAGCAGGCTCCCTGCTGAGCAGAGAGCCCGATGCGGGGCTCGATCCCAGGACCCTGAGATAATGACCCGAGCTGAAGGCAGAGGCTTTAACCCACTGAGCCACCCAGGCGCCCCTCTCTTCAGTTATTCTTTTAGTCAGTTTGATTTTTCCTCCATTGGCCTCCACTGGCTCTTTGCTTTACCACTTTCTTCTGTTCAAGTTATTATCATTTCCTACTCTGAGAATTACAATATTGTAATACAAATTGCCTTTGAAATGGTCTCTCTCTACTTCTTCTTTTTCTGCCAGAATTATCTTCTTCAAATACAACCTCATCAGGTTGTCCCCTTACTCAAACCCTCGAGTGCCCCCTTTACATACAGTATAGAATCCAAACTCCTTGGCACGGTATGCAGGGTGCCCCAAGGACTGACAGCCACTCTCCCCTTCTAGTCCTACTTCCACTTTGCTTTTTCCCTTCTGGAGAGTAGGACATGTGGATACCTGAAAAAACCACAGCTTTGCCTAACATCTTTGTTTGTTCATGTCATTCCTTGCCTACACATTCCCCTACTGATATTCTACTCATTCTTTGAGACCATGTACCCTCTCTTCCAATAAGTTTTACCTGATCTTAAAAGTCAGAGTTAGCTGCACCTCTGTAAGAATTTATATAATTATTACATTTATTCTATAACACTTAATATCTTATTTTGCTCTGTGCTGTACAGATTTTCCTATACATTTTTCTCTCATTTGATAGTTCCTGAGATCAGTGACAGGGTCTAATTCATATTTATATCCTCTAAAGTATTTAACTTAATACTCTACATACAGGCTATTTCCAAAATATTTCTGGAATAAATACATACATAAGTTAGGCCATAATTCTACAAGAGGCTCGACTCCATTAGGCCTAGTAATACCTACCCATAAGAGTTCACTGTTCCTAACCTGATAATATTTAACTCGCATTCCCTAACTAAATTGCTCTTAAAATGAATTATCCAACTGGCTCAGCACAGAGGTCCCTGCATGAGACCACTGCTCAGATTTCATCTAAGTGGTAAAAGAGAAGAGGATTTCTAAAGGTCTCTGACTCCTGTGAGAAGGAATACAAAGAAATAAAGGAAAGAAAAAAAGGTTAAGAAAGTAATACTTAGAAAACAGCCCACACAAAAACAATGTTAAATGTTAACTGTTTATTTCTGGATGGATGACATGATACGTGATTCATCTTCTCTCTTTCTCTCTCCCTTTCTCCATGTGTGTGCGTGTGCGTGAGCGCACGTGCACTTGCACAGGAAATAATCCATCAGTCAAATAAATAAATAAATAAATAAATAAAATTTATACGTTCACAGGTATTGATTTTATTATGAGAAAAATTTTACTAAAGATCAAATGTAGAATGACATCAGTTTTGTACAATATGTGCTGCATTTAGTTATATAAGAATTAGATATATATCTGCATGGAAAAAAGACTAAAAAGAAAATCATCAAAGTGTGAAGAACAGTTTATAAAACTCTTATTTTCCCCTGCATATCCCTGTGAATTCTCTAACTTCTTAACAGTAAGAATGCATTAATATTATAATTGGAAGAAATAATTTTTAGGGGTGGCATTCTGACGAAAAGATACCTGTGGGTATCTTTGCTGGCAAGACCCCCAGGAGAGGCTGATAGCACACCGAGGACATGTGGCAGCAGGGATCTCAGTCCCTCCACGCTGCCGGTGTGAGCATTCCCTCCTCTCCAGACTCTGAGCACAAGGGCAGAAGGGCCCTATGCTGGCCAGCCAGGCGAGGCCTGCCTGTAGTGAGACACGGAGCACAGACATGGAGGAGGTGGACAGGCCTCTGCTCCACAGAAGTAGGAGAAACAGGAAAGAGGAACTCCTCTGTGGATAGACCAGAAGGGGAGGATGGTGGCGGGGGCAGGGAGGTGGAGGCAAACCTCCAAAGAGGCAGTCTGTCTGCAAATTCGGGAAGCCAGGAAGGGACTGGGAGAGGAGAATTCTCTAAATAGTTTTTATAAAATCCCTTCTCAGGATCAAAAGTGTGACCCAGATGGGGGGTGAAGGAGAGTACCTCGTATTTAAAAATGTTAATGGAAACATGTTGCAGAATTGTGGATAAAAAGGGCAAGTCTTCAGAATGACTTTCTTCTCTGAGAGCCAGTAGCACTCTAGCTTACGCTAAATGGAGGACAGTGGGGACCTCCATGGTGGCCTCTGTCATTATCTGACTGTGCGCCAAGTGCTGTGCGGGACTCCTTCAGTGATTTCTGTCTTGCAGCACCAGGAGCAGGGATGGACATCAGCTGGCTCATAGATGCGGAAGACGAGTTTCAAGCAAGTAAGGTAACAGGATCGAGAAGTGGCCGGTCTGCCTGACTGATGGCCCCCACTGTACAATCCCAGCTGCCTTCCCAACTACTGTTCACGGTTTCTCCATAATTGCTGTTACGTGTACTTTCCACCCTGTCTCCACTGTTGACAGGATAGAACGAGTCCCAGCTTCCACATCTTCAAAGGTCGGGGAGCACAGTAGGTACTCCAAATAGCTTTTTCATTGTTGAGAAGCTAGCTGAGACTTATTTCTTGGCAAAACAAAAAAGCAATTCCAAGATAAGCCTTTATGTGTGTTTTCTAACCAATGGGACTATATGAAATAAATGCAACTTGAAGTTCCAAGCCACAAAGCCAAAAAAATAACTGAGATTACTAGAAAGCATACTCTCTGAGTTTTCCTTACTAGCCTTAGGATTTAATATTTTAGCCTTAATCACTTTCAATACACACACAGTCCAGACAAGCAAAGACCTAAAGAGAAGGGGTAAAAAGGAAGGGAGTTTCTTCTCTGGAGAAATGATTAAGTTTCAAGATCAGAAAAGGCCTAAGTGAGCTCTGGTGCAGCGGTCTTCAGGTGTCACCCACCCAAGGGTCTGGGTTCTAACATACACTGGCCCAAGCACCCGTTGCCACCCTCTGTGCCTCAGTTTACTCATCTCACACTGCACTGGCCTATCTGCTCTGTGGGAGTGCTTATAATAATGTTAAATATGCTTTGTGTTTGGGTAGAGCTTCTCTAGGGGCCCTAAAGCACTTTCCAGATTAATTTTTTAATTTATGTATTAATAATTCTCACAGCATTCTCCCTCCTCCTCAATTAGGTTAATAATATCCATCTCTTTTGAGATAGGCAGGGGGTGCTGAGTGATGGACACAAAGCAGACATTTAAATAAGAAAACTGTAACATAAAAGCATAATTAAAGCTTCAAAACCAAATCGACTAAGGATTTTTAAAGAGATACCACAGTAGCAGTGACCAAACAAGCAAATTTAGTCTTCCTCCACTCTGGAACATTCAGCTTTCTCTAGTTAAACATGGTGCTTAAAAAATATGATTTTCAGGAGTTCCTAAAGGAAGTTGAAATATGAAAAGCATATATTCGTGGCGACTGTACCGGCTAAATCTCCATATCATGTCTCCATCCCCCTGAAGTGGCTACAGCACAAGTCAGCGGATGCCTCTCCTCCTGAGTCCCTTAGCGTATTCGGGTTGTTCCCTAATCAGAGTTCTCTGGGTTTCGTAACACAGATTTTTTCATTCCCAAGAATTGCCTGTCTCAGAGGCAGTATACGATTTCTCCGAGAACGTGAGAGAAAGCCAGTGGAAGCATTTACTGTCTCACAAACTTTCTGGTTTCCTTTTGTCCTTTCAAGAAAATAACTTCAAACCAATGTTTAACAAAATACGTTGGGTCCTGTGAATTTGCGAAGATCAACTTTATGTATGAATGTCAGAGAAGACTTAAAACTAAAATCTCGGGAATTGACTTAAATAAGGGATTTAAAACTTAAGTTTATGAATGGCCAGCTGTATTCCTTTACACTGCCTGAAATTTCTCTCATGTATAGAAAGAGACACAGACACATAGTAGAGAGATATAGATATATTTTCCTATTTATTGTCCACAACCTCAACTAGAATATAAGTCCTGTGAGGATATGAGCTTTGACTTTCTTGTTGTCACTTCTAACAGTGCCTGGGAATAAGTAGGCACTCAATAAATACTTGCTGAACACTGAGTGAATAAATACTGTCATGCTATTAACCACCACTAATAATTTTGGATAAAGAGTCAATAAAGTCACTTGTGAACCTACAAAAAAAGAAATAATACCACTCCACTCAAAAAACTTTTTACTAAAAAAAAAAAAAAATCTGTTTACCTTTACCCCCTCCCAAAAAAAACTTCAACCTTCTGGTATCCTCATTAAGTATTCACAAAAATATACTACCCGATTCTTCTGACCAAGAAACTAACCAGGTCCCTAAATCAATGCAGTTAATTGTACAAAACAAAACAGCAACAAGATCATATTTCAAAATAACAGATTTGGGAGAAAAAAGGCTAAAATAAATACATTATACTTCAACTACCTTTGGTTTTGTGGGTTGGTTTATTTATTTATTTTTTCAGTAATTTATTTTTTTAAATAAACTTTCTCTAGCTCTTTCACAGGATGTAAACCTTGTGCCAATTGGGCCCCATTAAAGACTGGATCCCATCCTGACCATCTGGGAGCTGGAAAAGCATTGGTGAGTTACTGAGGTCCAGAGTATTCCAGAAGGAGAGGACTGGACACCAGTAACGCCAGCCCCTGTGGTTTGAAACTGCACAATGAGCTCTTTCTCAAGGTTTGTTTTTCTAAATTCTGTTAAGAAGAAACACCATTCCCTGCTCGGATCTGACTTAGGGTCCTGGGTCGTTGCTTGTTTGTTTGAAAATTAAAATATAAAAGAAAAAGCACAGCCAGATACATTTATGGAAGAGACTAAATGTTTGTTACCAAAGCTGGCAGTTTGCAAGGCGGAATCTTTGCCTATGGAATTAGGAAGGAAAAATATAAAAGCCAAAAGACTGATAGATGGGGTAGCCGGGAACGAACTCACCTTTCGACAAAATACTTCTAAGGTCTTTCCAAGTTCCAAGAAAGGGATATCTCAGAGCTATAAGGTACTCAAGAGAGATGCAGTTGAGCGGTTTGCGTATGTGTGGCATAGTTCACATTTGCATACTGTATATGCTGATACACATATATTCAGTGATTCCTCATTTAACATGTCCCTTCAGGAAGCGAGTTACATGGAAAACCAGAGCCAAGCCCCTTTTAATACTGTGCCGTGAAAGCTGCTTTCACTGGGAGTCTTTTGAGTATGCATTACACACTTCTTGCTGTTTTAGAAAGAATATATTGAATATAATTGCCACCTCTGTCTTGATGACTCAGGGCCACTGTCATTAGGAACAGTCATTAATGTGCCACACAGTAATATAGTTCTGCGTCTGCTTTTTAGGTTTTCCATTTCTACCCTTGACATTAAGCTGTCATTTCTGCTGTCACTGAGCCTGCTTCTAACAACCTGCCTCTAGCTTGCTCCTTCTGATTTGCTATGACCTGGGAAAACAGATAAGATAATTTGTTAAAAATTATTGTTCTGGTTATCCAAAGTCTGTTATTTTCTATATTTACTTTTTTTTTTTTTTTTTTTTTTTTTTTGAGAATTGAGGTTATTTAACAGTTTCTCTGGGTAAACGTGGTTTTACTCCATTCTTATTAGATGGCTAAAAGATGGCTCTGGAGTCACAGAGATTTTGGTTCAAGTCCAGGCTTTGCAAATTACCAGCTGTGGTATCTTTGGAAAATCACTCAACCTCTCTGGCATTCAGTTTCATTACCTTAGAAGAAGGTGGACAGGTGGAGGAGGCTAGCTAGCTATCTAATGAATCTAAGGATTAATCGACATAATCCCTATAATGAGTTTAAGAGAGGGTCTTACTGGTATCAATCACCTAGAAAGTACTAGTTTTATTATTCCTTAATCCTCACCATAACCAACAGATTCACACTAAGGTAAGTAGGTGCATCCTTATTGCACAATAAATATATCTAAATATAAACTACCTAATCGCACATGCATTAACAAAACTAAACTGCAATCTATCTGGTACTGACACTTTGAAACATCATTGAATACAACAGTTGTTAATGAGGAACATTTGTTGGAAGGAAGGAAGGATGGAAGTCATTCAACATTATTCTATATAAATTTGTATAAATTAATACTTCTGCTATGTAAGGATCTGTGCTAAACACT
Organism: Procyon lotor; assembly: GCA_028646535.1. Classification (NCBI taxonomy): domain Eukaryota; kingdom Metazoa; phylum Chordata; class Mammalia; order Carnivora; family Procyonidae; genus Procyon; species Procyon lotor. The sequence continues at coordinate 41,154,861 of CM053607.1, read as the reverse complement.
GGGCGACTAAGCTGAATTTAGCACGGATCCTGCCTTATGAGAGAGAACATCCCCTTAAATCACAATAATTAAAGATAGAAATTATAAGGAACATAATATAATACAGATAGGACAATGTAGGAATTTAGGATGAAAGGAAATATTCATATCTAAATTGTAAGGGAAGATTTCCCAAACAAAAGTGGCATTTTACTAGATCTTAAAGGGCAGAAGAATTTGCGCACAGAGAGGAGGGAAAACACTGTGAAAGAAGAAATGGCATAAGAAAGGCAAGAGTACAAAGGCAAAAAATCACTCTGGGTATAAGGGGCTGCTAACAACTCAGTGCGACTAAAGCCTAAGTTAAGATGAATAGTGGGCAAGGATATTAAAAAGAAAGGTCAGAGCATTCACGGGGCATGCTTGAATCCCAAACTAAGGAGATGTGGTTTTAGGAAGGAGGAAGCCAGTAAGGTTGTTTAGGAGAAAGGCTTTAGTTCAGACCATTAGGGGGCCATTCCAGCAATCTGATTTGAGCACACATATGAAATGAACACAACACTATATAGTTTTATCTATTTGCTTCATAAAATCATAAGACTGTAGCCAGGTGTGAATTTTGTCTTTGATTTATGTTAAAGTTAGAAATGCATCACACTTGTCTGGTTTCCATTTTCAAGTGATGGGCACAAACGTGTGCCTCCTGAAAGCACCGTAACCAGCTAACGGAGAATGTCATCTTAAAGTGGTATCTAACCATCCCATAATTATCAACATTGAGGATAGATTTCGAGTACCTTAGTCATTAAAAATAAAAATATAGACTAAAGCCCTTTTAGGAATAAGGTGAGCATGGCTGTAACTATGTAACTACATTAAAGAGGCCATTAGAGTATTTTTAATCTGTTTTTTAAATATGCTGGCTCATTTAAAAATGATTCCCCATAAAATAACTTGGGCTTGAAAGGTGTTCTTCAAAGTCACATTCAAAGTTTAATGCAACCCGTTTAGACTGCCCCTTTTATTCCTAACAAATAAAGTTTATAATTTTGCATTAAGCATCTTCCACTCAACAGGCGATCAGTAAGTACAGGTTGCACAGACTTGGCAGCGTAGATACTCAGGACAAGTAGGAAACCTTGAATTAAACTTATATATGTAAGCCTTAATATATGTAAAATAAATGACACAGCCATTTCTATACCATATTTACATTACAAAATTTTAAAAGACATTGGTGATAACATCTTTCTCTGCCTTTCTTAATTTTATTTTTGTTTTGAATGGAATTGTATTGCATGTAAACGTGGTATAAGTAATAGTCATTAGAATGCCAGTGCCATCATGTATAAAATTTGGGAGGGTTCAGTAAATATATTTATAAGTAAATATAAGTTTATTAAAAGATTAAAGAAATGCCTTGAGAAAATTGGAACAAGGGGCGTCTGGGTGGTTCAGTGGGTTGAAGCCTCTGCCTTCGGCTCAAGTCATGATCTCAGGGTCCTGGGATCAAGCCCTGCATTGGGCTCTCTGCTCAGCAGGGAGCCTGCTTCCCCCTCTCTCTCTGCCTGCCTCTCTGCCTACTTGTGATCTCTCTCTCTCTCTCTCTGTCAAATAAATAAAATCTTTTAAAAAAAATAATAAAGTTTAAAAAAAAAGAAAACTGGAATAAAAGAAAGTTGAAGGGCGGGTGAGATTGGTGTCTTGAGAACTGGGCTGTGACCCCAGCACTAAGAAGTAGCTAATGCATTCCCAAGACAAGTCACTGTATGACTCTGGAGCCTCTTTTTCCTCATTTCCAAAAAACAGCTGCATTTGATGACTGGAAAGGTTCCTCAAAGCCCTCAAAATTTTGTGATTCTACATGTGGCTCAGTAAAAATCAAGGCCAAACAAAAAGGCCGGGGAAACTTCCAGTGGGAACATGTATGAGTTGTAGCCATTCATTTTTTAATGTCACAGAGGAGCAAATGCTATTTTTTATTTACAATCCTTCCTCTGAGCTATGTGTATAGATGAGAATGGAAAGTAGAGATAGCAAAGAAGAAAGAAGTCAGGAACTGCATTTAAAACCGTGTTTTCCAACTTCTGGATTAAAGCAGGAAATCATTTCTCAGCCCCCAAACTGCCATTTATTTACCCAACTACATTCACCCACAGGTCTCCCTCACCCCCACCCCCACCCCCACCAGAAGTTTCCTTGGACCTCCCTTTATCGCTGGGAAAGAAGTTGAAGAAAACATCTGGATGCAAAAGACAACATGTAGCCCGCGTGTGAGGCTCACTGGTTCATACAGGGATGAAATCGGCTTCTCCATCTGAGCTAAGTGGTTCCAGCCATCTTTAAATGTAACTGTCCTGTAAAATCACGTGGCATCTAGTGCCAAGTGTGCTGTGACTAAAACCAGATGCAAAATATGAGAGAAATTCTGTTCAAAGCCTTCAGTATTAAAGAATAATGGCTCTACACATTCCTGATCTAATCTAAATAATACTCTGCAAATATTTCAGATGATTTTCTCACATCTACGCCAGACCAATCACTTCATGACTAGATTTCATGGCTTTACTTTATTAACACGAAATCCATCCATCAGCAATATATCAGGTTCTGTGGTCACAAAAGTTTGGGACATGTCATATACTTTATCTCAGGTATCCACAGTGCATGTTAGCATTTCAAAAGCTTTGCAAAGCCCTAGAAGAAGGACCAGTTGAATTTATTTGATTCAACATTTCTCAGACCTACTAGGAAAAACCTCCCTTCCCCATCTCCCATGGGATACCTATTGATATTCCAAAGAATTGGTATATTCCACAGAACTATCTGGAAAATGAATTAGACCAACATTGTGGTCTAGGTCTCAGGTTTATATCAAATACCAGGATCTGAAGGGTAGAAAGTAGAAATACACATTAAAGATATATCAATAGGGGGATCCAATTTTGTAGCTAATTAAATGGTTTTGATGAAGTTCAAAGAATCCTTTTGCAAATAAACACGATATTGGCATACAGCAAGAGTGTCATAAAAGTAACAAATAATAATGGAAGAAAAGAAGCTACTTGCTACCCATCACCCCTTCCTGCTTCTTACTTCGAGGGGACTCTCAAGGGAATAAACTCTAGATAAAAGGAATTATAAAATTGTAGCTGATTTCAAAGAGCTGATTTCCCTCATTTTCAGATGGGGAAACTAAGGCCTGATGACCAACACTAACTCAAATCTAGATCCTCTGAGCAATAGAAAGACTGCAATTAACACCCACATCTCCTGACTGGCTCATTGCCTGCTGCCACCCCTTGCAATCTAAATCCAAGCTTAAGCTGTATAAATTCTCCCAGAGATTGCTGTGATTAAATCAAAGGATTGTCAGAGCCTAAAATGCCTAGCAGAAAGATCCATCCATACATAACAGGAGCTTGACTGGTTATTTGAACAGTTTACTTTCGCCGGTCCCATTCTCTGTGCCTTCTAGGACCTTGCTTTGAATTATAAACTAGTAATTTAACACTGGATTATAAAAATATGTTATATAACTCCCTAATTTGTTTCATGGGAGCAAGTTGCCATTCCAAAGAAAATGCCAGAGTCCATAAACCCTGATTGTGATCACGCGTAGTACCTATCCCAGTGCTAGATACCAAGAGGCAAGCCAAGCAGTACTTATTGCTTAGCAATTAGAGAAGTTCAAGGAGATATTAAAACAAGTATTAGCTCTACAAATCAGTAGCAGGAGCCCTTCCCTCCTCCAAATCACACATTGATGGAAAAGCAAAAACAAGCAAGTATATCTCTGATCAAGGAAAAAACTCAACCCACGTTAATCACGAGCACACATCAATCCTGTTGATTTTCCTGGGTTTATATATAAAACACTACAAATATTTTTTTTTTTGGTAAGTCTTTTGGGTAAAGGCAGGCTAAGAAGCCCAAGGGTATCAGTATAATAATTTGCTTTCTAGAAAGACAGAGAAGAGAAAGGGCAAGAAACACTAAGGAAGAATAACAAAGATGGCAAACCAAATTCACAGGAAAGCCAGGCAGTTCACCCCAAACTTGGGAGCTCGCAGAAGGGAGCCCTGAGTGAGGAGCAATGGTGTGCCACCTTTCTTATTCCCAACCCTCAGGGGGCAATCAGTGAGCTAAACTGAACTACTCATTTGCAAAAGATTGGGTTGGTAGGGAAAGAGCACAGATGAGGGTAAATTAAACCAGCCCTATTTTTTTTCACTCTTTTTAAAATTCTTTAGCTAAAAAAAGACTCCAAATAATAGCATCAGCTGCTAATCTAAAATGTTATCTGCTTGTCCTGGCCCACCAGCCTGCTTCCTGAGTGCTTTGGGCTATAGAGTGAGGAAATGGAGAAGAGATAAAAGTCTACTTAAAATTAGAAGTACTAGCTCTTAGAGGTGGCATAACCTCAAGAGATCACGTGGCCAGGGGACAAAGAGTCAGATAGATAGGGGTCCTAACTAGAGATGAGGCCAAACAGGCTCACCGTCCTGCCTAAGTTCTCTACATTGACAAAGAAGAGGTTGTCTTCACCCCTGACACAAGGCATGTATCCTTCATAAGGATAAATTCTTCCTAGAAGCCAATGGCTCCACCCACAAACATACACAACCAGAAAATGAAGGGATCACTCTTATTTCTCTGCATCCCATGTCTACCTTAGCCTGGAAGGTGATGACAATTGTTAAGATATCCATCCCCACCTCACCGCAGTACAAGACATCAGTGGCAATGGTAAGCATCACACCCTAGTCTGATCTGAGAAAACACGAGGGTAAAAATGTTGGCATAGGCTAAGTCATAGACAGTCAGAAGGTGAGGCACTGGAGTCGGGCTATCTGGGTTCAAATCCCATCTCCACCCCTTGATCCCTGAATAGCTTACTGAACTTCTCTAAGCCTCAATTTCCTCATCAGTAAAACAAGAACAACATGGTAGACAAATGTTGCAATGCTTGCAGGAGAGCCATACCAAACACTCAGCAAGGTACCTGGCAGGAACCAAGTGCTCAGTGAATGTTAGCTGGTATTAGTCACACTATACATTTTTCCACAGATCTTTCACAGATATCCTCTCTCAAATACTCACAGTATTGAGTTCTGATTCTATCCAATGGAAGCCTGCAAAAATGACCCCAAAACTGGTGGATATTTTTTGCCTGTACCAAAATGAAAGGCATTTATGTAATTTTATGTGATTAAAAACAACCACTATGGTCACTACTACTATTACTATGACTACTAGCGCTCCTACTCTCTTATCTGGATTACTATGCATGTTTTTTTCGTTCTCCTATTTCTGTCCTTCTTTCCTCTCTTATGTGTCTGTTTGCCCTCTCAGTAATTTTGGCTTTTATTTCCTTTGTAAAAACAGCCACTGTAGTATAAAATGCCATCTCTAGCACTATCTGTGTGATGATGGGTAAGTTTCTTAACCTCTCTGATGCTCGTTTACTCATATGAATCTAATACAGGGCTATCAGGAGGATCAAATAAAATGATACCCATAAAGTGCCCATGCATGATAAACACTTCATAAACGTGAGTTATTTCTCAGTATTTTACAATGGGATTTTGGATTTAAAGCAGTACCAAACTCTCTCCCTTCACTAAAAAGAAGAGAAAATCATGTCTATATGAAATCTAAATATATAAATAGTTTAGAATATTTATAAGAAGTTCACCTCTGGAAGGCTCTTTATTCTAAATGTCAAGAAAAATAACAACTCAAATCAAATTCTTCCATTCAGACTCCCCACTTCTATCGCAGCAGAGAATTTACTTATTTTAAAATAATACCTAATTTTGGAAACTGCCTGGTAGGTATCCACCGGGAAAGGGTCAGAGTTGATTTACGACATAATCACACATAAGAGCAGGTGGGCAGGAGGAGGTGGGCAAAGAAGGAGCATCCATTCCCCACCCTCACCTCCTGGTTGGACCCACTGGGATCCATTGTGAGGGGCTTCTGGTACATGCAAGTCAGTGGCAGTGGAGGGCCTGAGGAAAGGGGAGGACAAAGGTATAGCCTTACTGGGTTATTTTTTTTTTTCATGACTTGCATTGATTTTGTTATGTGGAAACAGATCCTTTGAAGCAATTCGGATAAATTAGAATTTAATCTTCCTTACCTGTTCCCAAAAGAGGGTAAGAATGTGGGGGAACAGAGAGGAAACATGAGGACCTTGACTAGGAACAAGGTGGGAGTACAGATTAATGATTTCCTGATATATCCAAGTCCTTGTTCCATAACCAATGCAGTCTGGGGCAAAGACAGACACAAAGTTTTAAAGGATGTTTCAGACTAACCCACCTTATTCTCAGAGGTTTAGTAAGACTTCCTACCAGTTCTGAGTCCCACTTCTCAGGCCTCATTTCGACTACAGTACTATGGAGCAAGAAGTCCATATTACATTTATTCTTCCCTTCTTCCAACTTCCATGATAAGCAACAGAATGAAGGATAGAAAGGGATGAATATATAGCCCACATGATCTGGGAGGATCTGTCCTTGTGAGGACTGCTGTCTCCAGCAGGGATAAAGACACCAGACTGGTGACCAAATAGGCCCTATACGTGATGCTTCTAATTTTACAACCCGACGGGTCCAACAAAGAATGGGGCACAGTCGGCAGCGGGAGCTCAGTCCACCTTTCATGCCTGGGATGGTCCATCTAACTTGGACAGCAATCGGTTTGGTGGACTGAGAAGCCCATCTCTGATTCAGTTTTATGAGAGCTTTGATTCTCTGGCCAAGCGCATGTGGTGAGTTGGTGCCGTCGGAAACACAAAAGCAACAGCAGCACAGGCTGGCAAGGGGCTGGCCTGGCTGGGTTCCTGGCAGTGAGAAGTGCACGTAGAAGGCTTAAAAAGAAAGATAGGCTCTGCTTTGGGAAGATAAACATACTCAATGATCAGCCTTAACTCTCTGCTGACCTCCGTGGCCCACCTAGAGAGAAGACACAAAATATCTAGAGGGTCTGAACAGTGGTGTTATGGGATGACAGCTAGAAATTGAAATAAAAAATCTGAGTTCTAGCTTCAGTTCTGCTACGGACTTCTCCGTGTGGCTACATACATTCAATCCACACTCCACGGGCTCCGGGCAGCTGCTTTGGGGTTTTGTGCTATGTATCTCTAAACCTTAGGGTCGTCATCAAGAACAGATATGTGCTGAGGGTATTCACCCCATGGTATAGAGGGAAGGACTGACTGATCTGCATCAAGGGATGAGCACAGTGCCCACAGTACAGTAAGTCCCAATAAAGTTTAGTGACACACACAACTGCTTGTTAAACAAGTGGGATGAATGAGCTCAGTGGTACCTAAGAGCCCTAACATGAGTTTTAGGCTAAACTTCGGGGAAGGGGCTCTGGGCATTCTGGATAAGAAGTCTAGGCTCGGAATACAGAAAGAAAGCAAAGGCAAGTTTTCCATAGCATCTATGTAATAGTGATGTTTATGTTTTATAATCTTGAGCTAAGGTTGATTATTTCCAGACAAGTCAACTGGCAGGTTAAAATAATGATCACAGTGCTTAGAAAGCACTACGCACACAAAACAAAGCCATTTTCATGTGGTTGGGGCCACATACTAAGATGCTTGTGAGCTGTGAATTCTTAGCGCTGGGAAAAGCCTTGGGTTCTCCAAGGTTGCCCTGGTAAATCACTCGCTCTTGGATGAAGAATCCCTGAATAAGTCAAGAACCACCTACACCTGCATTATTACCATCATATGAATGGTGCTCCTTGAAGAAGGGCCTCCAGTAGACCCCACCTACAACTATTCACAGATTTCTACCTTGTTAAAGTTTGAACAGGGCTTTTCCTATATATTTTGTGACTCTGCATCTCCTTTCCAATCACCAGTATACAATCAGACCTCCATACCATGGCTAGCACAAGAGGACAAATGACAAAACAGAAGCTCCCCTGGTGCTTACAGGCCAGAGGATGGAAATCATTCCAGCAGACAGTGGTGCCTCCAAGTAGACCCAACCCATGTCCCCCGGTTTCTCGGAGTTCTGCAGACTAGAGCTGGCCCACCCAGGGTGGCACCACGAAATTCTATACACGCTCTATTAGAAATTCAAGTGTAGACAGTAGCCTCAACTAGACCAACCTATTAGATATTAATGTTCAGACAACACCTACCTCACTCCAGACCAGCATGGTACCGAATATGACCTGTAACCCATCAAAGAAATTGTCCCCTATGATGATCACAGTCGCGCCTCCCGTCGTCCATCCTTCACTCGGGCTGATGGCTTTGATACAGGGAGTAGCTGCTTTTCAACACACATGAAAAAGAGAAGGAGTCTGCTGTTAGAACCAAACTTTAATGATGGAGACTTGAGAAAAAGAAAAAAAATACATCTTTTATCTTTTCACTAACAGAAAGTCCCCCAAGATCTCAGCATTTCCTAGCTGCTTTAGGATCTGAAGCCTAAGGGTGCAATTTCAGTTTTTAAAAGCATCTGTTTCATTGTTTCTACTGACATACATATATTTTACCCAAGCATTTTCAAACCTGAAATCTTATGAAATAAAACACAGAAGCAAAATTTAATTTATGAGATGCTAAAGATAAAAAAAAAAAATTGGGTGGCTTTTTGGAACACACCGGAAACCTTATCGAGTTGCTTCATAATTAAACATACTTCCCGAAAAGAAAATCGATGGATTTTTAGATAAGCATTTCTGTCTAAAGGGAAGTGAGAAAGAAAGGAGGCTGGAGCAAGAAAATATTCTTGCTTCCTGCCTCTATCTGTAACACTAACACAGCAACTTTTCTCATTAGAAATCATTAAGATTTTTTTCAACAAATGTCATGGATCCCATTTTATAGATGTAAAGTTTGCAGGTCACTCAGGGTGAATTATGTAACCGAATAGCTGAGTCAGGGCTGAACCACAGAAAGTCCCATGACCTTTGCTTTGTTGCCATTCCCAGGCATAAAACTCTAGAATGGACTTTTTAAAAACTTTGTATCTCTTCTCTTTCCATTACAAATGGCCCTTGGAGATGGGAAATAATTTGCAAATACCACGCTCCTAAACAGACTGGAGGTGGCTTGCCTGGCGAGCATGGCATATTTCAACAGAATTGCGAGGCATAAATGTAATTGTAGGGTTATGTTTTTGAAATGTCTCAGAGGACACCAAGGATTTTTAACTCCGCAATGCCATGTTGTTGTTCTCATGATTCCTTTTATGAACAAGAACAAAGCAAAATTCTAAAGGAAGGGAGATATTACGCAAGGAGAGGAAACGAGACCCTTCTCTTTAATAAAAAGTTTATTAAGTATCCAAGACTGACTTTCCAAATATTGAAGCCAATGAGCGCACCAGTTAATTTTAACGGGAAAAAGCTAGAAAAAAAACTATTGGACTTTGTCAAATTTGGCAACATGTCACGCTTTAACTTTTGCAAGAAGAAAAGAAAATATTAAGCCCAGCCCGGTGGGACCATTGCTCACGTGCCACCACACAAACAAGTAGAATGGGTTTGATTTTGATTCAAATTCATCTTATAAAATAGCACAGAGAAATTAGGAAATATCCAAACTAAACATTTCATGTTGGCTGAACTCTTAGTAATGCATTTACAACTAAAACTGGGCAGTTCAGATGCCTTTTCTCTCCTTCACTTTCTCTCAAAACAAAATAATTAATCAAGAAAATGTAAATGATTCACAACTTGAAAATTCTTGTCTAATTTTTAACACACATAGAAGTTGTGATCAATGCTCCACAGGCACTGGACTTTTTCCTAAGCAGAATTTTTTCTTTAAAAGTAAAGATGTTTAAATGCATGATTGAGTATTCCCATGCCAACGGCAAAATACTATGCATGATTTTAAGAAACGTATAAGAGAAATCAAGTACATTTAACAATTGTGTAGAATTCCTAAAGTAAACGCAGTTTGGAAACATGCTACTTAATGTCTCAAAAATCTCAATTCTTAATTTCTAACTCAGAGTACTTAGTTGCGAAAGTAGAGCAGAAAGAGTGCCATATCTCCAGATACCTCTGAGAACAGGATCTTGGTTTAACTGAACTGGTCTTCAAAGAGTCCTGCCTAATGGCCAGGTGTGAAATCAAGGGCATCATTACATGCTGGCCCTGTGACTACCCTCATAAACAACAAAAGAGTCTTGATGTTTATTATCTGTATGAGCTTTTAATTTTTAAAATTTTATTTTTGTAATCATGCAAATTTCTTTACATAAGTATCTTTCTTTAGATATTTCTTTAGCTAAGTAGGGACTCCTCCAGGCTTACTTATCATGGTACAAAAGGAGGCAGAATGGTGTTGGTTTATCTTTCAGAGACTCTCCTGCAGTAGAGATGTCCCGACAGCACAGTCACGCTGGTTTTAGCCTTGATCTCCTCCCTTCTTTCCTTTTCTTATTTGTAGGATAAAGAAGGCATGTTAAGTATGTGTGTGTGTGTGGGGGGAGTGTGTGTGTGTATACGCACGCGCGTGTGTGCATGTGTGTGTGTGTTCGTGTGTGCTTTCACACACTTCCTAAAGAAAGTGATAATGTTTTCAAATTCTGTGAGCAACCAACCAGAAACAAAGCTAACTATCAACTAGCCAGAGGAAAGAAAGATCATCAAGCTTCCAGAGATAAGGTGGTAAGGAGACAATACGTGACACCACCTTCTTAGCTTTTTGGAGAAAAGAACCCTTAAAGGAAGCACTTCGAGAAAAGAGTGACACACTCTTCGATCGATCCTACCTCTATACCTAACCATCCGTTATCCTTGCTTAGAGACAAGATGCCATTCCTAGGACAAGGAAGTCATGCACATCTTTCTAAAGTTGGGCTTCAAAGCATTCTACAGGTGCTTCTAGATATCTGTGTGTCATAGCAGTCTTAAGAGGAAGCTCTGTGGTCTTTCCCCATTGGGAAGTTTGGAAAATATGTAAAGGATTCATGGGCTACTCCATTGAGAGAAAGATGAAGAAGGGATGTTACTGGCATTTAGAGCCTGGAAGTCAGAGATGCTAACTATTCAACAATGCCTGGTATAGTTTCCACCAAATGAAAGACTCTAACACGTCAACAACAAGAAAGTGATAATGTGATAAACAAGGCAGAAACAAAGGCAGAAAGTGATAAATAAGGCAGAAGACACTGTGACTAGCTAAACAGAGCGTGCCCAGGAGTAGTTTTTAAAAACTCACAGATTCATACAGGCCAAAGCAAAAAACACAAATGAATACAGCAGCTCAGAGTCTCAGAACAAACATGAGATGGATGGCCCCTGACAGTAGGAATTGGGGAAGATTTAGCCACTGGTTCCCATACAAATGCAGGCCCAGTGTGGTCTGGGCTTCTAATCTTTTGAAAGAAGCTGGGAACCAGATTTTTACGTGAGTTTTCCAATCTTTAAATGCTGGCAACTGATTTAATTTTTTGAATGTGTAGGCTGTAAGCAAAATATTTACTGGTTAAATTTAACTCTCAGGCCACCATTTTACACTTTTATCTTAGTCACAAACAAACCTGCCAGACTAAAAGCAGCCCAGGAAACACTTGCAGATGTGCCTAAAACTACAGGTACCCAAAAGTTCACTGTAATATTAACAGTAAAAATAGCCAAGAGTCTAGGTGCCCCCAATTAGAAAGTGGTTAAATAAATTATGGTATATCCATACTTCAGAATATCAGGAGTGTCATTAGAATGGATGGAAAACACTTCTATAAACTGACATGGAAAGATGTCAAAGTACGTTAATAAGTAAAAAAGTTAGTAAGTAAAAAAGTAAGTAAAGTTAGTAAGTAAAAAAGCAATTTGTAGTCTAATGAACAGTGTGATCCTGTTTACTTAAAAATGACATATGAGCTTGTGTGTACACCTGTGTTTGTGTGTATGTAGTTATGTGCACAAAGGTCTGGAAGGATGTACGCCCACTGTCCCAAGTGGGGCCATATGAAACAGCCACGTGACTGGAATGGGGCCGGGGGGCAGGGAGACCATTAAACTTTACTCTTTGGAAGGCTACGGTATGGTCTGAATGTCAATGAACACACATGAAGGTAATATGTTATCATAATAAAAATTAAAACAACAGAGTATTTAAGTCTATAATAGATAAAGGTTATACTATTTAGAACAAATTGATACTAATTAAAAAAAAAATGCTCAGCTGTGCTAACAAATCCCGAGCCTCTCCTTCTCTCTTCTTTTTGGGTCAGCTTTACTCTGAGAAAGCCCAGACCACATCTGAAGCAGCCAAGGACTTGTTTTTCTTTCATTTAAGATAGCCAAAGAGACACGGAGAGGAAGACAAGGAGAGATCATTTTTGATAGCCACAGTGGATGTGTTCGGTAGAATTTGAAGGTGCAAAGATTTATAAATGAATTCAATTCAGCCCAGGAGTGTAATAATCAATACAATTCTATCTCAATGAAAATATTATGAAACTGGGGAGGGGAGTGGATTTGGTTGAATACAAAGCCACTTTCACCAGCCAAATTTTGATTTAATTAATAAAAGATTCTTCCTTCTTCATCAGTGAATTTTCACACTCTAGGTAGCCACAAGGACAGAGGGTCAATTCCTGGTTCTAAAACTCATTAAAAATAAAAGTTGAAGTTGATGGGTTTTTTCCTTTTTTTTTTTTCACCTCTTCCCCCACCCCCAACAGCCACCAAAGTAAAGGAGATTTTCTTTCCTTCAAACTATGACAATAACATGATTACCCCACCACAGTTTAGCATAATGGCTCTGAAATGCTCGTGGCACATTGCAGAGTTAAAGTGGAAATTATTAGGTAGCTCTTCTTTGTTATAATAATGATCACTCCACAAATAAAAGCTCTTCTCCCAAAGGTACTGCAAGGCACAAAATGCTAATTCTGAAGATTATGTGTGTGCTTTTATTAAATATTACCATGCCCTGCCTGTTTGAGGGCTTCTCTGCTCTGATTGTTTTATGAGCACCCATGTTAATGTCATTCCCATCTTGCTAGCAGCAGGCACACATTTTAGCGTTTGTATGAGAGTTGATCAAAGGCCACGTGCTGGGGGAATTGCTGAGAAAACACGGACAAGCGATAAAAATCTAACAGATTAATTGGTTTAAATTTCATTTCAGGGTGTTGAACTTTGGCTCGGGATTCTAATACTACACCATGAGTCAGGGCCTAATTACCAGATTTCCAATTTGCTTCTGAACAATGGTCGTGGTAAGAAGAAAAAGAGAGGGAAGAATGAGGGGGAAAAAAAAGAAAAGAAAGAAAGAATGAAAGAAGGAAGGAAAGAAAGAAATCGTTCACCCCACCCCCCCCCCGGTACCTACGTAACAACTAACATTCTGGGTGCAGACAATCGGAGTGTTTAAATTTCCTTCCAATAGCCACGGAAGGCAGAAGAAACCACGGATGCCCTCAGCAGTTTAAAATTCTCTGATTTACCGAATCAATATTACAGGATTCAAGTGCCTGCTCACTCACATTGGCAGCACCAGGCTCTTTATAGCAAGGGGAATTTGTAAGTTAGAATTGAGCCTCAGCCTCCAATAGAAATGATCTATTTCATTGATAGAAAGCAAGGGCCAGGAAAGCCATGTTTACCTCGGGGTTTATGGGTGGCCTTGAGAATAAGGGTTAATTGAGCTCAGAGGTGCCTGCCCATTGAGGTGAGTTAGTGGTGTGTGAAGCTATCAGCAGGGTCCTGGGCTGCTCTTACTTTTGCCTCCGAAATCTCTGTACTGTGATCAATACCTCACTTGTGTGGGCTAGCTGTGTAGATGACCTGGCTGCAAGATTTATCATCTCTTGTCACCAAAATGAGGCTTTGGTGACAGGTGATGTCCTATTATGGAAGCCTCATTAGAGATGCTTTGTTTGGCTCTTTTCTCCATTCCTGTACTTTAAATATGCTGGGGAAACAACACTTCCTCAGTTGGTAAAGTGTATACATGGAGAAATGTTCTAATCCTCTTCTAAGTCTCAAGATAAAATTCCACTAAAATGGATATAAGCTGATTTTCCATCTGCGTCATGTGCCGCGTATAAAAGGATGTAAACTCTCCTTCTCCAGCATCCTGTGAGCCAGAACTCTCCATTAATGAGCATTTTGATGGAGCAGATAACTGGCGCTTACAGTGGAGGTGGGAAGCTGCCGGCACCAGCCCTTACTGGCTCCCGAATAAAGATAGAAAGATGCAATTATGTTAAGTTGATTTACCGTCCAGAGTACTACAGTATTTGCAAACGGGCCACGGCTCCAGCTGTTCAAATTCCACCTCTCTCACTCAGGGTGACCTTGAAGCAGTCACTTAGCCTCTCTAAGGCTCTTACCCTCACCCAGCAGTGGTTCCTGCTCACAGACTTGTAGCAAAATGCAGAACGTGTCTGCTTGTGTTTTGTCGTTTTCCCAAGTGCCAGGCACAGAGCCTGCTCGTTGCTGCTATAAGAATTACTACTATCACTAGTTCCCCACAAGCCAGACTTTATTTAGTCACTAGAATACCCAACAGCCTCATCATTGCAGGTCCTGGAGTTTACCGGAAGTCTTCCGTAGAAGGTTGCAATCCCGGGACTTGCTAACCTAGCCAGCTAAATTTACTGAGGAGGTGGGTGTGGCATCAGTCCCTCCAGAGGTAGGACTTTTTAAGGCTCTCGTTTGCCTGGAATGAATACTAACAGCGATCTTGTCAGAAATAAGGAACTGACCTTGTCATTGTCTTACTGTCACTGTCTCCAATTTTTGAGACTTGTGAAACCCATGAGCTCAGCCCATTTCTATGGGGTACCTCTGACTTCATATAATCTCAGGCCTTATCCCTATATATTTGATTTTGGTGAAGTCGTGCTTGAGACCAGGCCTATTCCAGAGAATGACAGGGACAAAAAGTACTCCTCCTACCTGGGACTCAATGCACAGATACTTGCCCCTCGTGGTGAGTCAAAACAATTGTTCTTGCTGCGTTTTGTTTTTTTTTTTTTTTTTAACTGAAATGATGACTTCCTGACTACCCCCAGATCAGCAGCACCAGATCACAGAACACCTGCGTTCTGCGATCCAGACAGCTGGTGGCTACTGGCCAGGAGGGAAGGCAAAGCAGGTTTGCCCCTAGTGGGAAAGACGGACCCTCTATACCTTCACCATGCACAGCACAGGAATCTCTTCTGGGTTCACCAACCTTCCAACTGGGTGCCTGAGAAACCGCTGCAGTGATGGTAACTGAACTGAACCCAGGCACCAGCATGTGCAAACCTCCCTTTCAGAATGCTAACCTCACCACAGACCACTAGTCAGCTAATAAACAGATAAATAAACGTGGCTCTTGAATACAAGTAAACAAAGCTCTTGAATTACTCGATTTATTTCTGCCTTCCTTTATTTTTTTTCAGTAATTGCTTCATGCAGTTAAGCATTTTATTGCTTATTAGGGTTTTCATTTTATTTTGTTATTGGTCTGCATTTATTGCTCCATCCACTAGCATATCTAGATATTGCTTGGCAAAAAATAATATATTACGTATGCAAAGAGATTCGGCCTGTGTGTGTGTCTGTGTGTGTGACACTTTGAAGAGAAATGTAACCTATGATACAGAGACTTCTCAATACCAGATGCAATTAAATCTATTAATATTAAATGAGGAGATTGAGAATTCCAAGTGTTTTTCATCCTTTATTCCAAAATGACTTGATTTGGCTAAGCCCCTCGCTTTGACAACATTAATGGCTCTCACAGAAAAGAAGAAAAGGAAAAATTTGTAGTCAGTAGACAGAAATGTAGACCCAACATCCATCTACATTAAGAGAGAGTTACCCTAACGCAGACATCTAAGTGTATCTCAATTTAGCCAAGTTCCAAATTATGCCGTTTGCTAAACGCAGAGCCAGCCCAAATTGTATAAGCTTCCTGTTTAATTTGCAGCTTTTCTTATTCTATTCTGAATCAGCAAAATTCTTCAACAATCAGTGGACAGAGACCCGAGCAAAGGAAGGACAGGAATCCTAGTGCAACAATTATAATCTGAACACTCTCGGGCAAGCACTTTTTGATTTCTGAGTTTGTCTATCTGAGATCCATAACTCTGTGTAGGATCTGTATACAGCGTTATTTAACAATTTAGCAGTGAAAAATCTTGACATTTTGATGTACCTGTAACTTCTAAATTGCACTTGAAAGACTTGTTGAAGGCTTTTTGATTCAATGACATGAAACACGGTATTGTTTTATAATATGCAAAAATTGTTTGTTAACACTTCGGAAGCTCAGAATTTTATAACTCAGGAGGTGAGAATGTGCTGTTTTCCACTCCATGTTTGTTCTGCTAAATCCAAAATGTACAAAATTAAAATGTACAAAATATTAATCCTACAACAACCAAAGGCAAATATTGCCACCGAGTTTTTGTTCCTGTTTTTCTTTTCTTTTCTTTTTTTCTCTTGTTCTATGATCACCAGCTACACTGTTGGGGGAAAAAATTATTGTGGAAAGTGGGACAATCCTCAAAATGAATTATGCACAGATCCAATTGAGATATTTGTTGCAACAATAGTAAATTCACTTGCCTCTGATTATACAATAAGTAAATAACTCTTTTTTTCCTGACAAGGAGAACTCTTTTTTTTACAAGGAGAACTTTCATGCCCAAAATTATTTTTAGCCCAATTCTCCTTATTATCCTGTTGTGAGAAAAGTTCTAGATATGAAAGCTAGGGAAGAAAGGGAAATGAAATTAACTTTCCAAAAACAGACAGCCAATATTGTGAAAAGAGGAAACAATTTTCAGGTTAAAAAAAAAAAAAGCAACACGGAAGTGTTTCTGTCTTCAGAATACTCAAGTCTTTATTCGCAGGCAATCTTCCTGGGCCTGAAAATCATAAAGTCAAATATGAGCAAGTCTAGTGGAAAATCTGTGATGTTAATCTTGGCTAGAGTCGTATTTTTAACAGGCCTTGAATGTGTGTGCCGGATTATCCAGATGGTCATACAGGAATCGGCCTGATAGGATTAAACCTTTATGCTGAACTCTGCTCCATCTGTTCGCCAAGGTTTGCCTTTCCTTATCTGAATATGAATTTTTAGCCTCCTTGTGTCTGGGAGCCGGACTAAATTCAACATTGAAAACATATCTGTGTGCAGATAATTTAACATTTCATTAGTTAGTCTCAGTTGATATCAGCTTGGTCTTTTTCTAGAAAACATTTTTGCAAAGAATTTTCCTAAGAAGGAATTTAAAACTATGTAGGCTCTCTTGTCATTGTTGCTTGAGGGTTTATTTAGTCTTTCTCCTATTGAATTCTAGGACTCATTCAATACACCGTCATAACACAGGTGTACACTGATATTTGCCCATAAATATCGAATAGGAAGACTGGGTACCCTTTCTGCAGAATCTGACTATGAGAAAAGATGAGACACACTTATGACTGGATGAATGATCCAAGCAGAATATATTCATGTGTGTTTTTTTTTCCCCATTACAAGAAGATTGGTATTCGTCATCATTTGATAAAACTAGCTACCCTAGCCATTTCTATCGTCTTCGCTAGGATTTCTGTTCGTAAGGCGTCTTTTTTAGGGGCAGGGGTTTGTTACACAGAGCTTTCATCTTGAATGAAACAGGCCAGCGTTTTTTTGCCCTCCTGTGCATACCGCCCCAGAAGAGGTGAAGTTACTTATTTTTCAGCTGGAAAAGTTGTCTGGGGCAAGTTTCAGGACAGAGGCCAGTAAGTAACCAGTAAGCCAGAGCCTGATAGATGGTTCTGGGTTTCCAACCCTGGGACAAAGGAAAAGGGAGGGCTGTGACTGCTGGGCTCAGCGAAGCAAACAACATGCAAATGAATGAATTAGTGGTGTAAAAGACGGATCTTTTAGAATTCTCCTTTGTGGCTGGTTCATGGCAATGTGATCATTCAATGTGCTCAACATAGGCTTGTGATGGAAATGCAAGAGACTGCAGCCCTTCGCACTTGAGTGTTAAAATGTAAGGCCCCTCTAGCAGTCTAGGAGGGCTCCAGCACTTTCCATGATCCCCTTGGTAACATTGGCTCTTGGCTCTTGGCTCTTGGCTTTGAGCCCATACGAACGGCAGGGGCCAGCAGCTCGTCAAAAATTCAGGCTCTTCTCCACACAGGTGTAGTTATTATGTTTACACAGTACCCTTGGCCGGACAGCCAGAGGGCAGAGAGCAGTGGAACTTTGCATTCGAGCTTAAGGTGACTTACATATATTGGTACAAATGTACATATAACATCCTATAAAACATATGTCTTTGGCATATGTTTTTGGCAAGAATTGTAGTCGGGTGACAAAAGGTGGCTCTCTTTCAGGAAGCAGGTGATGAAGCTCACTGTTATCTCTTGTAAAATGAACACACAGCCCTGGTGTCCACTCATTTGCCACATTTTATTGTAAACGAGGACAATGGATGTTCAATCTCATTACTGAAATCTGCTTTGCCCAACACAGTAGTCACTAGCCATATGCTGCTACCAAAATTTAATTTTTAATTAACTATAATTCAATAAAAGTAGAAATTGTTTCTTGGTCATACTAGCCACATTTCAAGCAGTCAGCAGCTACACGTGACTAGTGACTATCACCTCGGACAGCACAGAGACACAACATTTCCATCATCACAGAAAGTTGTATCGAGCAGCATTGATCTAAGGATCGAGTTTAAATAACTGAGCCTGTAATTGATAAAGAACCATCAGAGCTACCATTTAGGAGATACCATCCCTACACCAGGACCTATGCTGGGAATAATTAATCTCTAATCCCTTCAACAATGATCACAAAATCAAATGCTCACAGAGCCAAGCGGGAAAGTAAGTAAATCAGATGGGCCAGGGACAACACAACGGGAGAAGA
Organism: Procyon lotor; assembly: GCA_028646535.1. Classification (NCBI taxonomy): domain Eukaryota; kingdom Metazoa; phylum Chordata; class Mammalia; order Carnivora; family Procyonidae; genus Procyon; species Procyon lotor. The sequence continues at coordinate 41,136,017 of CM053607.1, read as the reverse complement.
GCAGATTGGGGCTAATCATGGAGCAGGGTCCGTTCCACCCAAAGGGGACCCAACTTCTCAGTTTGACCTACGTGTTGTCATTTGAAAATGTGGGCCCAACACCGCCAGCTCTTCTGAATATAAAGAGAATTTGCTTATCTCGATTTTTAGGTAAAATCTCTTTATTTTTGAGGGTAAAGCAACAAATACACAGTTTCTTAAAGAACCATGCAAACCAAACCTAAACATGGCTTCGAGCGAGATTCGGTCCATGATGTGATCCACCAGTGTGCACCTTCTATACATCGAAGGGCCCAAGATCACCTTTTAAGTTACTAATTTTTGCAACTGCACAACAAATACTGCCACTGACTCAACCAACAATAAACCCAAACCACAGCCACTGCCCATCTGCTTCTGATTGTTAAAGGTCTCTCCCATAACTGTCGCAAGACCCCACCCAGCTAGCCTACGCCGGCTATATAGAAGGTTTTCTATCGGCAGTTTGAGAGATGAGCTCTCAGCTCCTGAAGGATTTCTATTGTCATCATGCAAGACAGCACAGAGAGTGACTTTTTAAGGAAACTGTGTTTTGAATGTGAGCAGCATCTCAAAATCAACCTTGCCCAACCTTTAGTAATGCAAAAGTCCTGCTCTGTGGTTTTCAGACGGTAATACTTCTATTTCTCTTCATGACCGAGGCTGCTACTGCTCACGTATTTGACTGAATTTTTGTTATTGAGAGCCTTATCATTTTGAGCCAGTTTCCTCTCCTCCCTGACACATTCAGTGACGCTGCACTCCAGTGTTTTGTTATAGTCCAGATGTTTCCGTGGTGATGATCAGTGACGTCACAAGCACCGGAACGTGTATCATCAAATGTATCCAGACAGAGGAGCAAAGTAGAGAGGGACATATTGACTGACTCAACTTCCTCAAAAATTACTCTTTGGAGTCTGGGCTGTTCAATCCGGACTGCAAAGAACAAACACTCACACTTGCCTGTTTGTAATTAATTTCTACTACTGGATTATTAATTATGTGCTAAATCTTGTCTACATACCAAAGACCCAGATTAACCTTCCTCACATGCCAGCTTTCAAAATGTTACTGCTCGCTCGAAAGCTTTCTCTTGTTTCCCCTTAGCCTACAGATCAAGTCCACGCTCGTGTGTCTGGCCATTCCTCCCTTCCAACCTCATTCCCCATCTCTCCCAAACTGGAAGTAGGACTTGGCAGCAGTTGGGACCACTGGCTCTGGATTCGGAAGGCCTCAGCCCACACTGGGCAAATTATTTTTCATAAGCCTCAGTTTCTATCACTTTAATTGGGGATAACTATTTTTAAGAGAATCCATCTCATGAAGTTGTTGTGAGCTTTAAATAACTTAATCCATGTGTACAGAGCTCTGCACGGAGCAAGCAATGAATAAATGTGAGACAGAATGAAAAAGACGAGATGTTGCAGGACAAGGAGTGGGAATACAAGGAAAAAGAAAATGAAGATGAGGATGATAGGCTCTCCAAATTCTGAACACGCTTTGCACATTTCCACCATTTCTTTTTCAGGAAGGTTCTACCCAAACACTATTGACTGTATCATAAAGACTGGTCTTCTGCATGAAACGGTCTCTTCCTAGCCCAGGCTACGAAACACTCTTCGGTGAACTTCATATTATCTTCCCCATTCATTTATCACGAACTGCAATTTCCCCTGAACTTTTATCTTGATGTGTATGTGTGGATATGGCTGGGACTATACATATGAATGCAAATCAACCAATGGTCGGTACACTCCCTGCAGGTAGGGACCTCATTCACTCACAAACTGGATAGATAGTACTCTGCACTTAACCAGTACCTGACAATTAACTAGCATTGTTAAGTCTTCAAAGAGTTTGCCCACGCGTGATCTCAATTATTCTTCATGTCAACCCTGAAGAGCGGACAAGCAGATGTAATTCTAAATTCCACTTTACAAATGAGGTAACTGAATTTGAGAGACTCTCTTGAATTTGAGACTTTGAGAGTCCACACTGGTTAATGAAGTCAAATATTTAAAACACCCAAACTGCCCTCAATTTTGGTGTATTTATCTGAAATTTCTGCTCAGTTTGGCTAAAGCATTCATTTCAATCATGTAAATACTACAGCCAAAGTCCCACAAAATCTTAGTTGTGCAATTCCTATTCCCAAGATAGAGTGTAGATATTTATTAACTTTACAGAATATTACTACTCTATTTCCAAGCAAAGTTATTTCCCCCCTAAGACTCAGCCCCACATATGAATTATAGTAAAATCT
>CM053607.1:40984645-41133636 GCA_028646535.1 Procyon lotor | reverse complement strand
TAACATTTTCCCCAACTTGGTTTTTTTTTTTCCTTTTTCCTTTTGAGCAACAAGGACTGAATTCCACAGGCTTTCGCTAACCAAATCTGGAAGATTTTCTAGGATTCTGCCAAGGTTGAAAGGTAGAGGAATCTGAGGTCTAACTTTATTGATTTGTTGCACATAATAGTTCCTGGAAGGGCACAGCTAGTGTGATGATTCGGCCAGAAGATTTCACCAAAGAATGACCAAAACTGTATTTTCCTTCTCCACAAAGAAATGATAAAATACATTGGAACTCCTGGAACAGAGTCCCCTCATCCACAGTCCCACACATAATATACCTAAAAACATCTGCTGCAGGCCCCGCACAAAGTAGGTGCTCAGTTTCTGCTGGCTTCTGATCTGTGCCCGAAAAGTAGTAGACAAAGAATAATAAAGAATTCAAGAAAGTTCTCAACTGGTACCAGCCACATAAATTTTAAACATTCTCCTAAGTAATAGCCTAAGTCTACTGCTATTTGTACATATGTTGACTATGTACTCTTGTGCTCGCCTCTTAAAATTTTTCTTGCTTTGCCCCAAGGTCAATGAAAGAAACTGATGTGTTGAAAAGAGGCCCCAAAGCCGACATTGTCTGCGCCCCTGTCCCCTGTGTTCTCCTGCCGCACGTCTCCCCAGAACTACGGGTGAAGAATGTGGGTTTGGAAGAACTGGTGTCCTGCTGATTGCAACTGTCGATGAAATAACCCAGCACCCCAGGAGCATATGTTCACATATACAGTATTGATTAGTTTTGCAGATTGGGTAAAAATATATTAGTACTTGGGTTCTGCTTTCATGCTTAGTGGTCAGATAAGTATTCGTCCAATTCAGATCTATTTCTGCACCCTGTGGGCTCCAGAGTGTTACTTTTGTGTTTCACTTTCCTTTTCCTTCTCTGGTTACCGTCTGGTTTCCCATGTCGGTGCCTCTACTATGACTGACCAGCAGCATATGTTTAAGCAGGATTTTAATTACCCGGCCATCTCCCAGCCAAGTTGCCCAAGGCAGCTGGCAGAAAAGCCCTACAATCCACGTCTCAGACTCTCTCCTGCTCCTGTCCAGGTAAATCTCTTTTTTTTCTGAAGATGCTAAAATCATGCTGATGGAATCGTATTCATCTGATAAGGATGATGACCACCTAATTTCTATAAAGTTTCATTTCTGTCCACTGAGTATTTCAAGTTGCAGGGCTGGCATGGGGAGATTAAGATGGGGTGCCTGATAGTGTGACGTGATACCAGGATTTTTTTTATCTTAACCCAGAAAAGCACCTTCCCATATATCACTGCACATGCCAACTAACAAACCCTGGGGATTTAGCACAGATCTGGCTTTTCAATTTGCCTTTGAGTAACATTGTCAATTTGCTTCAATTGAAGCGGGAATTATATTACATGGTCAAATAGCAGTAGAATTTCTCTCCACCTCTGAAGTCCAATGTGAGGAAATTAGCATTGACTAAACAGTGGGAAAGAACTGTGGTGATGACTGCCTTGTGTCAGCCAGCTGGAGGTCCAAATGCTACAGATGCAAAAACCGAACTCGTTTTCTATTTGGCCAAATCTTTGAAGGATGGCCTCAGTTTCCCTCATTTGCTAAATGAGGAGAATAATAGTAGTGCCCTCCTATGGTAGTTAAGAGTATTAAAAGAGATAGCTCAAAGGGCTTTAAGCACTGAACCTAATGGGTAGGAAATGCTCAAGGGCCGCTATCATAAAAGCAAAATCATCATCACTCAAAACAGTGTCTAAAGCTAGCATTTTACCGGGCAAAGAGTTCTGTTGGCCTGTGGTTAAGAAAATGCACTGGATCCCTATTTCCAAGTCAAAGAAAAACTAACCTACAGAAAATTCTCAAAGTTATTTTTTCAAAGAAGGGATCTCAGACCTAGCTCACCTTCCCTATTAGCCCTCTCCCAAGCATCAAATACTTTGTCCCCACATGGAATCTGGACACGCTTCTCCCTCTGCCAAAATTGCTCTTTCGTCTTTGCTTGACAAAATGCTATTCACTTGTATTTTAAATTTTAAAAGTGTCCCTGATTTCTTCAGACTTAGCTGAGTCTCCTTGTGTAAAGCTCTCTGAGCAATCTGTATTTTTCTTTTATAGTGCTTACCATCATTGCAATTTAAGTAATTCTAAATTAATTATTTTTGGTAATTATTTACATAATATTCACACACACACACACAAGACTACATTCCTCAAACGTCAAGAGCTGTCCTTGCCTTGTTCACCTCTGTATCCCTATTGTCTAATACAATAGGTAGTCCATCAATAAGTATATGTTAAATAGATGAGTGAATGCTTGGATGGATGGATGAATGAATGAATGAGGGAATAAAATAGAGAAGAATCATCGGAGTTGTTGGGATAGTAAGGAAGTAACCAGAATAGTTTAAAAGTTGAAAACTCTTCCACTTGTCCTTAAAAATCATCAGTACATCCACATTGGGCTTCCCAAATGAATAAGCAGAGACTCCTTGGAATCTATTTTCCTAATATTCCTAAGCTGATCTGGCCCCCAGTCTAGCAGCAGGGACTGTATGCTCTTGGGGACTAAAATTAGCACCAGTAAGCTCCCCCTGTGGTGGGCTCTAACCATGCAAAGGCCCAGGTGGATCTTGCTGACAGATGTTAAGGTTAGAAGGAAGGGTAGCAGCCAGATGAGAAAACAGAGCCACCCCTTTCCGGAGGTACCAGCACTTCCTGTCTTTAGGCCTGGCTGGTTCCTGCCGGTCCACCCCTCCCCCATGCATCGGTTTCAACACAGTTGCTGCTCTTTCTGTCATTTGAACTCAAATTCTATCTCGGAAATTGATGGACGATTCTGCCCCTGACAACGCAATGTCAGCTTTGCTCAGTGTCCAGCTGGTTCCGTATATATTATCATAATGTGCTGCCTGGGTGGACCCTGACTGATTCTCTCCCCTGACTCAAATCCTCCTTTCCACACTAATTTCTGCCCTCTGACATGTAGACACTACTTATTTAAAAATAAAAACAGAATTAACAGCTTGGGAAACATTTTGATTTTTAAAATCCTACAAGGACAGTAAATCTATTCTAATGGTAAACTGAACTAAAAAGCTTTTCTTTAAAAAAATATGTGTGTATATATATAAATTTGATTTTTTAAAAATTTGTTTCCCAAGGTCCTACACTGTTTCCTGATGACTTGAAAGAATTATTACTTCCCCGACCCTTAAGCCCTCTAGAACACTTTCCCAAACTTCAGTCCTGATTTTGTCCCATCCCAGTACCGCTTACACTATGACTTCCTTAGTATTAACTAATTAATCTAGCTGCTATTTTTGTTTAGATTGACTTTCTTTTTCTTTAACTTCAGCCTTGCCCTAAGCAATAACAACTGAGATCACGACTTTGGAGTGCCATGTTTTTGTTTGTTTGCTTACTTGCTTACTTGCTTATGCATTAAGATAGGCATGTTAACTATTTAAAAAATTTTTTTCTTAGTGTTTTCCCCTCATCACCTAAAATCATCACACATACTGCATGTGTGATGCTACTCTAGAAGATCACTGCCAACCATCAAATGAATTCAATTCTGCCATCTTAGGTGAAGAAATTCAGAGAGAAGAATGTCAGGTGAGAGCTACCAAAGTGGTTGTGTATGCAACACTTGGGGACTTTTCTAGGCCTCCTAGAACCTACTGTTAACCTCTTGCAGAAATGCTCAAGGTGAAGGGAAGTTGGCCTTAGATCTATCCTGTAGAATGACCTTCACTTTGGCATTGTGGTGACCACTCACCAGACCCCAGTGTGTCTAATACCTTAGGGGATAGGAGACCACACAATCAGCTGGATTCAAACAACAAATCCTCAGGATTTGAAGGAATCTACCAACTTCCTCCTTTAATTGATGAGGAAATCAAAGTACATACTTGAGGTCAGGTAGCAAGGTAGAGGAAGACTCTGTTTTTATTTATTTCTGAATGTATAACTAAAAATGTTCAAACAAAAGTGTTTCAAACCCACTCTTGGCCTCTGACCCTAAATATCTCCTCTTAAAAAGGTTAATGACTAATACACAGAAGCTTTCATTTGCATGTTCATATCACCTGAATCCTCTGAAATTCTCAAGTGGGTGACATTCCTGTAGTAAGTAGAGAAAGGCCCTTGGTTTGGAATAATTATGCAAATAAGCACAATTGGAAATATAATGATTTTGTAGCCAAATATAAGACAAAAACAATAAGTTTTAAAAAGTTCTGTCATTGTGGTTCAAGATATAAGCAGAAAGCCTCACTCCTTACCTCCCACCACACTCTTCCCCACACGCTTTGTGCTCATTAAAATAAGTTAGGTGTGACTCACTCATTTATTAGGTCATTCAAAATATCAAATACTGGACGTTTCCCAAAGTTGATGGGTTTGTCAAGAAATTCATATAAGAAAAGAACCTCCCCAAATCCATATCAGTTTCCCATGTTATTTGTAGCAAGAGGTTTAGTAACCCTTCAGTACCTTAACAAGGAGACTGTTAGTATCCCAACAGTCTTTTAACTCATGGTCTCACAGTTTCCTCCTGGTCTCCAGGGTAAATTGTATACATGCCAAGGAGCCCATATGGTCAACAAATGATTTCTACATAGATGAGTTAGAACATCCTTGTGAATAAATAAAATATTACCAGCCTCCTTCTTATCTTGCCAACCCAATAGAAAACATACCAGTCATCAAATAAAATGCATGGTTTTTTTATCTGACTAGCAGAATGTGGTACAGCCATGGGAAAACTAGGTTATTGAAGGAAAATAAGCTATAACGTAAACATACACAGTATGTCATTAAAAAGAAAAAAAAGATATGCTCTGGGCTAACTTTTGAAAGGTCTATTTAAGATACCAGCATAACTGCCTTCCTTGTACTGAGGAAAAGTAAGAACAGTGGAATAAGAGATGGAAAGAGTTTTAGCTTAATATACAGAGCAAGTAGTTGAAAGTACAGACTCCAAAGTCAGGATATCTGGGTTTGAATCCTAGATATACTACTTATTTGCTGTGCAACTCTGGGTAAGTTATTTAACTTCTCTTTACTCTGTTTCCTCATCTTGACCAGGGGTGTCTCTAGCACTACGTATGTGGCATAGTAAGGGCTCAGTGAGGCTTACGCTTACTGTCTTTATTCTTAGTACTACTATTATGCGCAACTATGTGGTTAGGTAGACGAGGGGTCGAGTCCCAGGTCTGATTCGAATTCGTTTTGTGGCTTTGGGTAAGTTACTGACCCTCTCGAAATCCCAGTTTTCTCATCTATAAAATGGGAATAATAATCATTATAGCTCATGAGATTTGTTGAAGGATTTTATGATGAAAGTAAAATAATCACTACAGTACTGGCACAGAGTAACCGCTCCATAAATGATAGCTGATAATAGCCCCCAAATAGTAACAAGAGCAATCATACTCCTACTATACATTACCACCTGCCCTGGGCACCACTAAGCGGGGCAGCAAATTCTGAGCACTATTTCTACTTTGCCAGCAGTGCTGTGCCTGGTGTCAGATTCAAGTAAGGATAACACAGATCACCCTGCTTTGCAGTGACCGTGGCTCCCAAACTCTTTCATCGGCCTGACACTGGGTGCTTGCTGGCTATCAAGTCCCCAACATTAGGATTTCTGGTGTTACTCACCCGCTCTATGGGTTACTCTGGGTATACACTAAAAATCAGTCTTCCCTCACATCTTTATTTATTATCTTGATTTCTTGCCACATCCTTTTTTATTGCAAGGGAAGACAAAAGACAACTTCCCCACTACTCAAAGAAAAAGACCTGATTTGATGCTTGAAAATCTGGCACCTCTGTGCTCTATTTTTATGACACATCTGGATAGTCTTAGCCCTAATGTTCTGTCCTTTCACCTGTCTTGCTTTTTCAAAAAGGAAAATCAATTGGTAAGATGTAATGTGCCACTCTAAGTAACAAAGCACGACATCAGTATTTATCTATGGTAACATGGACCTTTCACCAAAATGCTCTTGCCCAAGTGGGCCCTGCTAGAGTTCTGCACCAAAACCAGTCATGTAAAGGGCCACTGTCTAAGTGTAAAGTTCTGTATCATTCATCCTTGGCCCCTGTGTTTTGAAAGCTCATTTCTGTCAGGAAGCTGGAGATGTTCCAGACACTGCTCTCAGGATCTTTGGGATCCCAGAGAGACTGCTGCAAGCCTAGGGCAACCCGAACTGGAAAGGCATCAGGGTGGGACCCCAAGTCACCCAACTTTTTATGTGACCCAGCAACCACAAAGCTATGCCCCCCTGAAATTCACACTTGCCCAGGAGCATACCATGGGCAAAGAGTACTAAATGGAGTCTGACAGAAACTATGTGAATGTGAGAAGACTGCATCTCCTCACTAGGTCTCAGTTTCCTTCTCTGGGAAAGGAGAGGATGTATTGGATGACCTTCTATACTTCTGATGACTCTTCACGTGGCATAAGCTGTCTCCACAGTTGGGGAGGAGAGAGAAATTGAGATGGTACATTTCTCTTTGTTTAGCTTCCATTCATTCTTCCAATATTAGTTTGTTGGGGTTAGACAAATAATATACCTTACATAGGTCACATGCAGCCCTCCATTCTGAAAGACTTAAAAAAGTCTCTAAAAGTTCAAAAGAAGTCAATAGGTAAACTTTTTCTAAGCTACTTGTGCAAAAAGTAAATTGATACACCAAAACCATCTGGAAAAAGGACTCTCAAAATGTTTGACTTTCTTCCTATTTGGAACACTTGCACAATTGAAAGAATGAGGAGCGAGCAGGGGGAGCCCTCTCAGGCACAGCCAACTCCCTGGTGAGCTTGCAAGGACCGGCAGGGAAGAGTAAAGTTATAAGAAACTCAGAGTGATCTTGCCCTGGGCTTTCATGACACACTAGGAGTCCATGTAATTGAAAATGAGTTCATCGAAGCCCTGCTTGCCTCCCCCCCCCACCCCGCACCATTTCACAATTGCCACCAATCACAGCCCAAGCATCTCCCGTGGGTCTGCATAATCTGGTGCTCAGGGGCCATCTGAGCCTCAACTCCTGCCATCCTCCCAGTGACTGGGAGCAACAGGAGTCATCCCAATCTCCTTTGGGTTCCTTGAACTCGCCCAAGCAAAACAGCCTTTGCATATGCTGTCCCCTCTTCCCAGAAATGTGTTTCTGTCCCTTTAACCTGGTGAGAACTTACTCAGCTCTTGGGTTTTGGCATAAATGTGATTTCCTCAAGGAAGGCTTCCCTGACCTCTCACTCCTCGCCACTCCTTTTGTACATAACTCCCATGAGATGCTTGTAAGTTGTGTTTAATATCTTTCTTCTCTCTTTGCATCATAAATTCTATGAAGACAGGGACATTATCTGCCTTGCACTATTGCACCTGAGCTTGGTATCTGGCCTGTACTGGATGCTTAGAACGAGGGAATGAAGGAAGGAATGACTGGATGTCCACCTTACTGACACCTTATTCCATGGCTAGAAAGCCAAGGAAAGGACTAGACCAGAAATAGCCAGTGCATCTCTTTGTTCTCCTGAAGCCCTGTTTCTCCGAAGGCACCTCCAGATGAGGGGAGGCATGTGTCAACAGCTTCAGTTCAGAGAACCAAAAATTGTGCATGTTAAAAGGTGGTCTAGAGATGACCCACCCCAGCTCTCATTGAACACATACCAAACCGAGGCCATGGAAGCCGAGTAACCTGCCCAGGGCTACGCAGCTAGTTCACGGCAGAGTTGGGTCGGAAATTGAGCTCTTCCATCGGACAGCCTGATCCTTCCTTCATTAGATCCAACTGATATTTACTCGCCATTTCTTAGGGCCTCATTACACAGAAGGGAGAAAAGGGGGCCTCTTCTTTCTACTGGAAGCTCCATGCTGTCTCTCAGTTTGTCGTAATCTTCTCAACCCTGAGTCATCTTTCTCCACATGTCCAAAAACTAACAAATTTAAGTGCAGCTGGGCACAAGGAGTCGATGGGGTTGGATACCCAGGGGCAACCAACGGAAGCAAAAACTGCTTCTGTCTGGAGCAAAAGGATTAAGAAGGTCAAATGCTGAAGAGCAAGAATAACACCACACTGTCAAAGACAGCCGGAAAGGGGCGCTACCATGGAGAGGTCGGAACCAACCGGTGATGGGCAAAATCTGATTCTACTTCTCTAACGCTGCGTTTAGAGCAGGGAGATGGGCCCAGTGATTCCGTTACCACACTGGGCTCTACAAAGTGTTTTTAGTTTGTCCAGATCCCACTTTTGTTTAGATGTGTTCCATCCTGGCATCCCGGCACATTTATACCTCACATCCTTATCTGAACAACTTACTTTGAAGGGAAATTTAATTCAGTTGTACCTGATGCCCACAAAAGTCAAATTGAACTTGTCTCCCAATTTTAAAAAGCAGAGGTGTTTTAAGTCATCTATTCTCTGAAGCCAAGAAACTAAGACCTCTGGTGAGAACTCATGAACATTAAAATGTCCACCATCTAGAAACTGATTTTTCAAATAAACATGATTGTACAAATTCATACCGATTTTTTAAAAAGAATCTAAGTATGAAAAACATTGGAAAGGGTGGCCTACTGATGACCAGTGGAGCTCTGTGACCCACTCAGATTTCCCAGTGATCATGGAGGAGGCGTGTCCTCCAGCAGCTCCAAAAAGCAAGAGAGTGGAGGGAGGCAGAAGAGGGGAAGGGATAAAACATATGCATGCCAAAAAAAAAAAAAAAAAAAGTCCTCTAGAAAAAATGAGCATTTAAACTGCTTGTCAGAAGGCTTCCTGACAAAGCCACTAGAGTGTATTCACAGGCATTTGCATAAATGCTGCCGGTGAGTTCACCATGGCTGCTAGCGCTAATGGTACATAAAGTAATTTAGTCACTTCTCCCGGCATCCTATGTCAGAATGATGAGCGCCGGCTCTTTGCCTTGTTGCATATTAGATCATTAGATAATAAAGTGTTAGTGCATGCAAGCTGACAGGGTCCCCGCACTGTAGCTCTGGGAGGGCACTGCATTTTACCACAGGGGGAGGAAATAGAGAAACTGATGCCCCAACTGGCCTTGAATTCAAGTAAACACACCCTGAGAACAATAATAGCAATATCAACACTCCCAAGCCTTTAAAGATCCCCGGCATATGGTCCCCAGGAATTTGCCCAAGTGACGGGAAGGTAGGGCAGACGCATAAGCTAGGGCTGTACGTTCCCACGGGTAGGGACGATTCTGCATCTTTGGCCCCAAGCCCGGGCTTCTCAAAAACTGAAACCCTGAGAGTAGTTGCCTTCTGATGCTACCTCTCTCCACAGTGTACATCTTCCATAAAGCGATTGCTTGCTTAAAGACGAAACCTCACTAGCCTAAACTCTCCCATAAATATTCAGCCAAAGAAAAGCTCAGTATTTATGAATGAAGAAAAATATGGGGGAGAACAATTACCATGCACTACAGGATGCCAGGATTCACCCTCTTTGGGCCATGCAAGATTCTGTGAAATACATTTGCCTTTGTCAACTCTCTTACTTGAAATACAGGGGCTGTTATTTGAGCCTGGAGGTTTGGAAGTCCACGGGTCACACAGGAATGACTGCATGCATGAATGTAAAGCATGGTCTCTTTTTCTACTTATATGCAGAAAGATGAGCTACGAAAGGGAACTTTCCTCCAACTGTCTGACAAGCAGGATATAAATAGAGATGTGCAGAGTTGCTCAAAATAATTCAGGCTACCTGTAAATGAGCTGGTAAAAAGCCCAGAAAAATGAAGGCTCCTACAGGTCACCTACGAGGTGAAAATATCTAGCAGCCTCACTGAGTCGTAGCTGTCTGAGCTGGGGGTGAAGGACTGGAGCCGCTGGAGAGTAGGGGCTTGGTTCTGGAAGTCTTCAATAGGGCAGTTTCAAACAGGATTTTTTTAAATGGCAAGATTGAGTATTACCATATCCCCCAAATCAACATGCATTAGCATCTAAGTCTGCTCCCACACATCCCTAATGAAAGAGCCCAATAGTCACCCTTTGCTGAGTAGATATTTATGTATCATCTTGAAGAGTCTAAATGAGTGGGTGGTTTTGTGTGGTTGGTTGATTCATTCTGCAGACAAGCAAATTTCCATGTAGTGTCACTACAAGGAACCTCAAGGTAACTACCCTTTGATTCTACCGGAAAGAAATAATGTAAGGCACTGGTGACAGTGAGCCCCCCTAGCTGAAGAAGCTAGGACATGCCAAGACCCCCAACGATGCTTAACCATTTATGAACAGTGAAATGTCATCATTTTCTTGAACAATATGTTAATAATCACATGGCCCTTCGTGGACTAGTGAACTGGAGAAGAGGAATAAAATATGGTCTCTAAAATTTAGCGTACTATGATATCCCACTTGAAATATTAATGCATACATATAGCAGCAAGAACATATGAGTTGGGAAGAAGCCTAGAGGCATTTGGGTCTAGAGATCTCAAGCTCTTAGCCTACGGCTGTATTCTTCCTAAGTGACATTTCCTCCTCTCCCCCTTCAGAGGGTTTAAAAGTTTTATCATTAGTTACCAACAATTAAAAATCAGGAGTTTTAATTCTTGCCAACCTAGAGCATCTGGCCCCACTGGACTCTCAGTCCCCTTGGCCACAACCGTCTGGGGCTGCAGGAGGCCAGAACACATACGTGCCCCTCTTCTGCAGTCTCCATCCAGCCCACTTCCCATCTGTACATGACCTGGCCCCACTCAAGGCACACATTTTTTTTTATCCCCCACAGACCATCATCTTCATCTTACCAAGAAGAAGACAAAGGATCCCAAAAGGTAAGATGACCTGCCCAAGGTCACATAAAGGCCAGAGATGAAACTAAAAACTGAATTTAGGTCTCCTGGCTCCTGTCTCAAGATTCTTTCCTCCACGTTATAATGCAAAATAATGTTCCTGACCTCCAGGCTCTAGAGGTGTCTTTTCTGGCAGGTGGTTTCTGTTGGTTTGTGTTGGATTTTTTTCAGTGGAGATGATTTGCATGACGTCATGTGGTCTGTCGCTGCTTTCCCAAAGGCAGGAAGGGGAGCTGGCTATGTCTGCACTCGGAGCACATTTTGAAACTGTGAACCCATAACTGGTAGATTTCAAACTGACAGTTCAGTCTGCCCCTGGACAGGACAGTAACCACTGCAACTAACCAGCCACAATGGAAAACAAGACTTCAGTTTTTAAACCACAGCTTTCCAAATTGTGCTCACTGAGTATTTACCTAGTTTTTCCTCTTCCTTTCCCCTAAATACTTCTAATAATACAATGCTTTAAGTGACTCCAAGGGTATTAAAAAGGCAACATTACTGTAAAGAGAGGATCAGAATAATTTTAAGTACAGGAATGGAACTGGGAATGTAATCATGAGCAGGTGTTTCAAATGGCCTCCTGCAAAAAAGTAATATCCATCCATCTCAGCGCTAATGAAACCATAAAGAAGCAGCTTTTGAAAGATGATGGTTTACTTTAAAAAGACTGTAAAACTGGAAGTGGTGAAGAATCCCTTCTTAGAGTGTTACATCTGGCTAATTAATAAAAAGTACAGTTTGTGTATTCCTTAAGTGCAGAAAAAATCAGGCAAAAATAATGATAGCAATGTGTTTATTAAATTAGAATGCTGGCAGGGAAGGGAGTTTTCTACCTTATGAATTATATCGTGGACAGCTCGTGGCCCTTGGAAAAATCAGGCAATCAAGTGGTAATTTGTGCAGTAGTGTTTTTAAAAGAATCCTGCTGACCTAGCAAACCGGAAAGTGAAGTGGGAAAATGGGTTTAGAGTTTAATTTGAAGGAGATAAGAGAAAATCTAGTGTGGTGATTGGTATCCAGTATAGTCTCAATCATTGTTTCTTGGATGGATGGACTGATGAAAGATGAATAGATGGATGGATGGATTGAGGATGCATAGATGGCTGGATGGAGAGATGGATGGGCAGATAGATGGATGAAAAGTGAATGGATGGATGATGGATAGATGGATGCGTAGATGGATGGATCGATGGATGGACGGACACATGGAAGGATGTATACATTATATATACACGTAGCACAGAAACATTCAGATGTACATTCAGATGTGCAACAAGAAAGGCTGGGCCTCAAACATATCTTCCTGTCTTTAAATATTTGCTTTCAGCATCGTTCAACAGAACATTGGAAATTGGAAACAGAGTAGAAAATGTGGTGAAGTTGGAAGAAAGAAGCCAAATAGATTCACAGTTAAAGTAGCAATGCCAACCAATGAAAATGATTTGCCTACCATGTTCCAGATAAGAGGGCGTACCTTCCGAGGGGTCAAGCCTCCGAGCCCTCCGCCCATGCTTAGAGTTATTATGGACGAACATGTTATCAGAGACTGCCAGGACATGGCCATCCACATTGACTGTCGTAGACACCACGACCTGGAGACAGAAGAGGGAAATGAATGAACATTTTAATATAAAAGCATGGAGGGTAATAAACTCAAGTTAAATAAATAACAGCTGGGAGCTGAAGAAAATTGCATAGCTATTTCACATAATAACTGGTGCTTATGCTGTACAAGTCTAACAAGAGGAGCTATTGATGAGTGGGTCTTTGGCATGGAACGCTTTTGATGCAGTTTTAAGTAAAATTGCACAGTTTATAGTTATACAGCAGAAGGTACACTGTTAACCATAATTTTAACAAGAGGATCTTTATTAGCATATTTTTTTACACAACGGTGGTTGTGTTTCACCTAAATTACCCTTCAGTTTAGACACTGAAGCAGATATCACAGTTGATCATGCAAATAAAAATCTTTTGAATCTTTAAAACATTTACCCCCCCCCCCCCCACTGTGTCAGGGTTAAGAGGATAGAGAAATGAAAAAGAGAGGTTTCAGTGAGAGCTGGGAGGCAGCTTTCTGTCCCGGGTGCCTTTTTGGGGTTTCTTGTACTTTTCTCTTCCCACATTACTTCGATTAATCAGACCAACCTTGACTCCCCCTGCCCTCACCACCAACACCACTATTAACCAGACCACTCCCTCCCCAAAAGGGCTCTGCTAATTAAGGGTCTTAGATCTGTGTTTCACAGCCAAAAAACAAAACCAAAACAAAACAAAAACAAACAACAACGAAGAAATGCTGTGGCACAGGCATAATTCGGACACCCTGGCCATCTCACAAACTGACTCTGAACCTACTTTGCCAGAAGGAGGGACACAGGCAAAGGTGTTTTCTCAGAGAGCTTTGACTAAAACAATGAGAAGAAATGACCTACACTTCTCCTTATATTAAATGGGGAAGAGGATTAAAACTGAAACCCACAGAGATATGTTTATTCATGCGACCTCTTACAACCAAATATAATAATTGTCTGTAATTGCAGCTTCAGCTTCCCCCTCATGCTTTGACATGGGAAACAGCAATCAGCCAGCTCCCGTTTAATCCACCTATTATGTTGACTAATTAACTTTCCTCGACAGTTTATTTCTTCCTCCATTATCAGCCCCTGTCAGCCGCAAGCACCCTGCAGCATAGGGGAGACCTCAGGCTCTTTGATTGATCACCGATAGATTGACATGCAGATTAATTTAATTAGAATCACCTCACTTGAGAAATGAAAGACAAAGGCAAGAGGGCTAATAGATCTGCTCTCATAATGAGGCGAACCTCCAGAGCCAAAGCTGAGGATTTCTGATTTATTTTCCTCAATTCCCCAGTTGCTTGGAAAGACTCTCGCTTTAATTGTTCTTGGTTTTGAGAGGCATTAGCCTCTGAAGAGGTGAAACGCTTTGCGCTTTATGAGGATTGGCACACACTGAGGCTCCAGTGTCTGAGGAAACCTTTTCTCCTACTTCTAGTCTTGTGCAACACCGCAGTTTTGTCCCCTGAGTTGGGCAGAGGGCAGGATGCTGGGCTTTGCCCTATGCCTGCAAATTGTCAGCCCTGCCTTGGAGAAGTGCCCTCCTCAGTAGCCTCCCACCCCAACCAAGTTCAGCCATACTGAAAAGTTCCACTGTTGACATCTTTGACTTAAACCCATCGGGCCAAAACATGGTGGAGTCCCTTTCTCGCAGCCTGAAAGATGGTAATAAACTCTAGGCTGTGAAGCACTGTTCCCAATACTATCACGGGGTTGATTTCATTTGATCTGATCCCATCTGACTTGATTTAGTTATTAGTTTTTCTTGTTTGTTTTCTTCTTTGCCCTCCCTTAGGCAGACCCGAGGCCCTGCTTTTTAAATGGAGCCCCTCCAGTCTTTCAGACCTGGATGCGGAAGTCAGGAAACTCAGGAAACTACACACTTGGTCATCCCACCCTGGGGTCTCCCAGGGATGACTGCAGGACAAGGCTTCCGTGGGGTCCTTCCTCAGGGTCCTCTCTCAAGGTCTTTTCCGTGACTCCCAGCCAGGCCTGGATCCTCCCCAATTCTATTTTTTAAATCTATTTTATTAAAATACAAAGTAAACAAATTGAGAGTCCATTTGGGGACTCAGGTATTTGCCTCAATCACTGTGAAAACCAAAATTCCAACTAGAGCAAGTCATTGATGGGAGGACTCAGTACATTTGAAGGAACAGTTTGCAAAGTGGTTTTTCTCTTTCTTCATGATTGACCAACCAGATCTGACACAGCCTGAAGGTTATGTGTATGCCTCATCAATTGTAGGTTAATTTAAAAGGAGGAGGAAGAGAAGAAAACGGTCTATTCTTTTATTTTCAAAAAGTATTATGTGCCAATGCAGAGTCCAGATTATTTAAGGCAACAGAAACTCACTTTTCTCTTTAGTTAGGGAGGTGGGACATTTACAATTATATAACAGAGCTGGGTCTTTCAAAGAATTTTTGATTTACTACGAGACCACAATTGAGTGGTCACTGGAGTCGTTAGCTGAAGAAACTATAAAAGGAATCCCAAACGGTATCTGTTTCCAGTGTCAGGAAGTGCAGAAAGTTGTTATTCTAGATGTCTGTCTCAAAAGGGAAAAAAAGCAATGACAATTCACCATGCACCTGTAAGACAAAATGCTACAGGCTTAGGCTTAAAATACTGTTTTAAGTATTTAAACAATACTGTATTGTTTAAAGATATTGTCATCTAATTCCAACACTGAACAAAAATGACAAAAATGGTTGCGTTAAAAAAACAAAAAACAAAAACAAAATCACACCCTTTTTTTTTTCTTGATTAAAGAGGGATCACCAAGACCACATGTGGGACAGAATCATTTCATTGAGAATTCCCTTGAAATTGGAGAAAGATAAAACAGAATCCTCATGCCTTTAATTTCTAGAAAATAAACACCTAATGTTCTTCACAGAAACTCATGACTAAACATTTTAACTTCCCTCTCCCCAAAATAATTTCTCTCATTCCAATTTGGAAATGATCAAGATATAGTCAAATAAAACATATGCTGAAATTAACCCACAGAGCAACTTGTAAATTTTTAAAAATCTAACTATGAAACGCAAAGGGGGCACTGAAGTGTCCTTTAAAAATAGGCCCATAGTGGGAGGGAAAAGGGCTTTTACAGTTTAACACAAGATTAATGAGGTGCTGACACATTCATGCAGGCAAGGGGACAAACAGACCTGCCAAATCTTCAACCTTACCAAATTTTGTCAACAAAACACAGCTTGAATTTGGGACAGGTAAACACGGAAAATGATTTTACATTTGGACTCAACACTTCCCTCTCTATCCCCTTCCTCACTCTCCTGCCCTGGGAAAGAGATGAAGGGAATATGAGGAACAGGTATACTTAGAATTTTATGATATCTGTTAAATTAAATCTCTGCTCTTTAGAATTGTACTATCCACTATAGTAACCACATATGTAGCTATTTAAATTTAAACCAATTAAAGTAAAATTTTAAATTCCACTGTTCCTGAGTCTCCATAGTCACATTTCAAGTGGTTAGTAGCCACATTTGGCTAGAGACTGCTATATTGGACAAGGCAGTATAGAACATTTCCCTCATTCTAGAGTGTTCTATTGGACAGTGCTGCTGTAGAATGGTTTGGAAATAAATTGCTCAAAGTTATTCATGTGGATGTCCAAGTTACATCTCCTGAAATAGGTATTAGTCTAAGTGGACATGTTTAAGGTTATATACAAGTATCTTTGATCACTACAATTTTTAGAATCAATTTTCTATTTTGTGCATGGCTTTCTAATATAACAGTCCAGAGATGTGCCGATGAACGTGCAGTGTGTTCCATAGTACCTTCTATCTGGGTCCAGCCCTCCAGGTGAGGGCATTCAGCTTGAGGGAATTAAAAAAAAAAAAACACACAAGAGAAATCTGCAGGTACCCATGGTCTTTGGAGATTTTACACTAACGTTTTTAGTTTCTTGCCTCATCTCAGTGGCTCAGAATGTCCTCTGCTTTATCCTGGACCTAGCTATCCCTAAAGGTTGTTATTTTTATAATCTCACCCCCTCTATTTAGAATTAGAAAGAATTCAACACAAAATTGATGATTCTTGATGCCCAAGCTTCCCTAGCTGATGTGTCTTTGGCCAGGTTAACTTAACCTTCGGCCACTGTGCTCCTGCCTGTCAAGTGGAAATGCTAATAACAGTACCTGGTTCTATGAGGCTGACTCATTTTTTAAATCATTTAAAGTGGCCAGCATGGTTCCTGGCTCAAACTGAGCACTCAACAAATGTTAGTAGCAGTAGTATTGTAGCTATTGCTTTGTTGGTGATACTGACCAAAAAGTTCAAGTTAATCTATTGAGCTAATCATCTGAAGCCATAAAGAGGACCCCGCATAAACTGTTATTTTAAATAAAAGGATACAGACATTATCTCTAATATGCTCACTGCTTATCAGTCTAACAATGAAATCGCACAATTTTGTGCTCACAATACTTAAGTATGTAATTTAGGCCTCATGTAAATTGCAAATTTCACTGGTTTATATAATTTTCCTTTCTAGAACCCATTGACATCTTAGCCTGTAACATTCTAGGCTTGAAACTACACAAAATCTTACTGCTTTGAAAAAAATCTACAAATTAGACATCTTATCAATTCAGTCTAGTTTTCCCAATATTTCATATGAATGAAGGATTCTCTGAGAGTTTTGTTATTGGTTAGTATTTCCTGCTACCATTCTTCAAGCTGTCCCTCTTTTCTTCATATCAGGCAAGAGACCTTGTATGTCCCAACTAAACTAAATTATCTAAGATTCATGACCCATAATCTCTGTCTCACGAGCAGATTTTCAAAAAGACAAAAGCAGCTAAATTCAGTCATGGGAGGAAGATCACATGAACAAAAGTAGCAGGTCATGTATAAGAAGGGGTTATGACAAAAGCAACCAAAAGAGTTGAAATCTGTATTTTTAAACATTTCTACAACAAATATGGAATCAAGAGGAAGATTAGACCATAAAAATAATTTCAATGTTTAAACTTAAAATATTTTAGTAGTAAGTACCTTCCTCCAAAAAACAACTACTTTAACAAATTAATTTTGAATGAATATAAAATTATAAATTTGGTCTTCAAAGCTAATATATGGTAACTCAGTGTAAGGAAACTGGTACTAAAGTCAGTCTGTTATATGACTTTCTCACCTCTACATTTAACTTATTCTATGTCTGCATTAATTCAGGACCCCTAATATAAGGCATTAAGTGCACTGGCTTGAAGTACACAAAACAGAAAGGCAGGAAGCAACATTCCATGGAATAATATTCAGCAATAAAAAGAAACAAACTATTGATACACCTGAATGAATTTCAAGAGAATTATGCTGAGTGAAAAAAGCCAGTACCAAAATATTACATCTTGCATGGCGTGGGCTTGTTCCCCACCCTCTTCCCCACCAAATTTACATGTTAAATACCTAATCCCAAGTACCTCAGGATGGGACTGGATTTGGGGACAGGGCCTTTAAAGACATGATTAGGTTAAAACAAGGCTCTTAGAGCAGGCCCTAATCCAATCTGACTGGTGTCCTAAGAAGAAGAAATTTGGTCACACAGAGAAACAACAGAGTGTATGTGCAAAGAGGAAAGACCATATGAGGACACAGCAAGAAGGTGGCTCTCTATAAGCCAAGCAGAGAGGTCTCAGAAGAAACCAACTCCACTGACGCCTTGATCTTGGATGTCTGGCCTCCAAAACTGTGAGAAAATAAATTTCCATTTCTAAGCCACTCAGTCTGTGGTATTTTGTTATTGAAGTCATGGAAAAGTAATATACTGCATAATTCCATTGACTCAACTTTCCTGAAATTAAAAAATTTTAGAAATGGAGAATGGATTAGCACTTGCCAAGGGTTAGGGACAGTGGGAAGGTGGATGTGGCCACTACAAAAAAATGACAGGAAGGATCCCTATGGTCATGGCAACACCTGACATGGTCATTGTGGTGATAGACACATAGACCTATGTATGATAAACCTTACAAAACTAAAAACACACACCTATGTAAATAACTACAAGTAAAACTAGAGGAATTTGAACAAGGTAGTGGATTTATCAATGTTCAAATCCAGCATAATTATTGTATAGTACTGTGTAATATTGTACTGTAATTTTGCAATACATTGCATACTTTTGGGGCACTGGGTAAAGGGTGCACAGGGTCACTCTGTATTATTTCACACAACCACATGTGAATGTACAATTTTATCAATAAAATATTCAACTACATAAAAGGCATCATTAATCAAGATGCCCTTCAATAGGTGAATGGATATACAAACTGCTAATCCACAGAAAGGAATATTATACAGCAATAAAAAGAAATGAGCTATCAAATCACGAAAAGACGTGGACTTTTAAATGCATAGTGCTAAACAAAAGAACCAATCTGGAGCGGGTATATGCTGTATGATTTCAACTGTACAACATTCTGGAAAAGGTAAAACTATGGAGGTAGTAAGAAGATTAGTGGTTGCCAGGAGGTTGGCAGGGGGAGGGAAGGATGACTTGGTGAAGCACAGGGGCACTGAAACCATTCTATCTGATACTGTAATGGTGGATACATAACACCATGCATTTGTCCAAACCCACAAAATACAAAACATACGAATTAATCCTAGTATAAACTATAAACTTTATACTGTTATCAAAAATGTATCGATGTGGCACATTAATTCTAATGCATCAGACTAATGTAAAATATTAATAATAGGGAAAAAGGGGGAAAGGATTGAGGGATTCTATGGGAACTCGTTATAATTCCCCCTCATTTTTCTGTAAACCTAAAACTGGTCTACAAAATAAAGTCTTTATGTCATCAAATTTCTACCCTCAACCCTACACGGGGTGTTCTACCATATTCCCTACTCTGTCTGCTGAGCCATTCTTTACAGACTCCTTGAATATTACAGTCAAAAGACCCAAGAAATTAGCCAATCTAGCAGCTCCCACCTTAGGGTTTTCAAATGTAATAATAGGAACAACACAGCAGAGAGGGAACCCTACAATCATCCACAGGAAGAGCGCATACTAAAGCTATCATCTTCCTTTGTAGGACGGGGTCATCTGCATGGAAACACTGGTTACATCATGCATGTGAGAAGCTCTGAACTGATGGATTCACATGGCTTTGAATCATTTTAAAACAGAATGTGATTCTTAATAAATGCCATCAGGATCAAAAAATAGGTCATCACATGGGATTCAAAAGATAAAATGATAAAAGAAGTCCTCAGTAGTTATGACACTGCCAATTTATCCAACACCTCTCTGAGGCTTGGAAACCTGGGGCCCAAGAGGTTTAAAAGCATCCTCAAGGTCACAGGACAAATTAAGAACAGAGGTAAGCCTGGAGGGAAACTTTCAGACTCCAGGTCCAATTCTCACCCATAAAGGTCTCTGGCCTCTCAACATAAACTCTAAAATTGTGGCTAAAGTCCATTCTCTCCTGACTCTGCTGGTATCTTCCAGGACAGATAGCTGGGGTCTATGTGATTGACTACACTTTAAGTATCATATACATAAAAATGGTCTGCAGCAGTTAGGTATTCATTAACTTTGTCCTTTAAAACATCCTTGACTGATATGGAATGAGATAGTCTCTGAAACCTGCCTGATTGCTAGTTTCTATCTGGTTGAAAGATCCCAAATAACTCATTAAAAATTATGGAGGACGCATGAACCTACAGGATGTAACAGAGTGGAACTGTGAGAGGAAGGGAGGGAGTAATGGAATTAAATCTACTCTTTAAGGCTCAAGGCAAAAAGATCTCTTTTCTTAACAGTAAGACAAAAGCAGACACTTCTCAATCCTCAGACACGTATGCTAAACTGATTCAGACCTTTGGAAACTAAACTCAGCTTCTGTTTCCTGAACCGTGACACATGCTCAATAGAAAAGCTCATCAGGGACCCGAACCTTGGTCCTCCCTCTGTGGACCAGGTACTTTTGATGACTCTTGATGGTGTCAGTGGCATTTATCAGGTGCTTTCCATCTATGTGTTCCCACTGGCTATTTTAAATAGCAGCGAGCCAGAACATACGGAATTGCCATGTCTGCTCTCTGCCAAAGAGACCGTGACATGCGGACGGGAAAATTGGGAGCAAGAAAACAGCACATTAGTCAACAGCTCAGATTCTAGGGTCAGAGACTCATGAGTCTGAACTCCAGCTCCGTCACTTACCAGTCTGTAACCTTATATAAGTCACTAAATCAGGGGAAAGAGCTGTGAGCCTACTATATTCTGGGCAATAGTCTATGCGGAAGCAGCAATGCGCAAGACAGATAAATTGTTGAATTGAGCGCTTAACAGAGACAGAAAGGGGTTTTCAGACAGTGAGTAAGAAACGGAAGCAAATTTTTGAATGTGAAAAGTTCCAAGAAAAAAACAAAATGGGGATGGAGTGATACCTAGGTGGGAGCTATTTTTGATTGGGTGCTTAAGGCAGGCGTCTCTGAGGAGGTGATGTTTTTAGCCGAAATCTGAGTAAAAGAAGTAGCCAGCTATTCAATGAAACAGCAGAAGAATTTCCTAGGAGGACAAAATAGCAAATGCAAAGATCCCGAGGCAGAAATGAGTTTGGTGTATCCGAGGGAGAGAAATGGAAGAAAATAAGGTGGGCCAATGCGCTTGTTTGGAGCCAAGTAAACAAGGGAAAGAGCAGTGGAAAAGTAAGATTATCCATGCAAAACACTTTGTACAGTGTCTCATACATAATAAAAGCTCTGGAAGTTACAACTTAAAAAGTGATAGAACGTAAGAATATCTTTTGTTGGTAAGTGTCACTAAGTACAGGCATCCTCAGAAGCAATATCCATTGGCAACCCTGATCTACACCAAACACTTTTAACATCTATCCTTCTATGTATTTTACATTTCTTCAATAGTGACTGTACTTAACGTAGAAATTGATTTCCTCTAAGTGCAGAGCCACCACTCATCAAATCGTGTTCATAAGGATTCCTTCTCAGTGATGCATATTTTCTGCCAGGGCCCAGCATAAGGCTCATGCCAAGATACATATTTGCCCAATAAGCCATTATGGTTTAATATATCAGGTTGAAAATCCACCATTTGTATTTACCATGTTATGTGAATTAATCCTGTATTCTGAAACTATCATTAGAGCTGCTTTCAGTATAATTAATCAGCGTGGTGCATCTTGAAATTATTCTGTATGAAGAGAATGATTGCAGCTCGGGCCCCTAGCATTCTGTTGGTAAAGAATTTAATTGCAAGATGTGCTGTTTGTCAAAACAATATAAAACAGGGGGTGGAGACAGTGGGAGAGAGATAAAAAGGATACAAATATTTCTTTCTTTATTTAAGTGCTTTTAAAAGCGGACTGAAACTGCAGAGGTAGGACGTTTATTTTAAGAATCCTCTAATGATCCCCTATAATATATTGATTCAGAGCCTCTGTAGGCTTTTGAATAAATAACAAGGATTCTCCAAAATTTATAGAATTCACCAAAAACAAGAACAGAGAGTTGCCTTTTACTGTCATTTCCTATGCCATCGTTTTTAAAAGAACACACCTTTGGTGGGGATTTGGGATGGCAACCCGGGGTTTCTCCTCCTATTTCCTATCCCTCACTCCAAGTGACTAGTAAGCGAAAGAGGATTGTTTTTCTCCTCCAATAAACACAAGATAAGTACAAATTTGGAGGCTTCTGTTCTCTCAGCCCAGAAAATTCTGCGGGCTCTTCTCAGGATGGTTTGTTCTTATCCTTTGGCTCTATTGAGCTTAAATATCACCTCTTCAAAAGTTTTCCCTGGTCATCCACCTTAAATTAGGTTCCTATCACCCATCCCACATGTATTCTCTCTTATATTATTAATATTCTTTATAGTAGTAATGGAAATTTTTGATGATTTGTAATTACTAATGTGTACACATTGTAGCAGCTGACGGCACCTATTACACACACACATCCGTGTTCTCTCCCTCGCAGGCTGTACAAGAAGACATTTGCCAGTCGCTCTGTGGTTTTATAGGGCCATGTGACAGGCTTCTAGCCCATAGAATATGGGCATATTTGACAAGAGTCACTTCTCAGACGGGATTTTTAGGAAGTTCATGAGCTCCCTCCATATACTCTTTACCCTTCAGTTGGATGGACAGACAACAAGGTTCTAGGGGACAGCAGAGACACGAAACAAGGGGAGCCCTGGTCCCCAAGTCACTTTATGGACAAGACCTGTTCACCCACCAAGAAACCTGTCTTGCAACATTATGTGAACAAGAAATGACCTGTTGTGTGCGAGGCACTATATCCTTTGTTCTATTTATTAGAACAGCTAGTATTATCCTAACAAATAGACCCCAACTAGAATATGAGCTTCATTTGGACAAATACCCTGTCTTCATTGTTCATGGCAATATATTCACCACTTGCTACATCCAATAAATACCACTAAGTGCATGCATGCATGAATAAAGGAATATATCTCAAATTTACATTCATTTATAGTCATGCATCTAACATTGATACATGAATATAGATTTGTAGCCTATAGAAAAATTTTTGTGGAAGAGATAAGATGAATTTGGAAATCTACGCCTTACTTCACAGTCTCCAGGTCCCATGGCATCTACTGTGATGACAGCTTGTACTCGATTCTTATTCCTTCCCTCACCATCCTCATTCTGCCAGCCCCAACAAGGAAAGCTATTGATAAGGATTTAAATCTTAACCTGGAATTGTCTAGCTCCTGTCAGTTAAAAACCAGAGCCACGACATGGTTTTAACACAGTCCTTTGACATTAGCATCTTTTTAGTGTCAAGATGAAGAAACAGGCTCATTTAGTCACAGTGAATTTCTCCCTGTCATGAGCTGTTTCCATCCTAGCTTACCCCCACCTTCTCCTTCCCGCCCCACTTCCTCAACCCCACCAGAACTGAATGAAACCTATCCACTATTGTAGTTAAGCAAGTTTGCTACCCTAGCCACAGCCTGGGGATTTCAAAAGAAAACATCCATTGTAAATTAAGAAGAAGAAGAAAAAAAAGATTATACCAGATTTTCTACAAGGTTTATTCCATGATGCCTTAAAGTATGAACACAGCTGAGTTCTGTGGAAAGTGATTAATTTCTTGAAAACGCTAAGGTCACACTAATTGACATGACCTGTGTAATTAAGTAGTCTCTGTTTACACACCAGAAGCTCAGCCGCTGTGAGGCTGAGTTTGCTTGACAGAATGTCTTTACATGTCAAGAGATCAACAACCTTTCTTATGTCCTCCTCAGTCACCTACACAGGCCCCTGATTGCTGTTCAGAGGAGACACACGCTGGCGTGGCTGTATGAAGATCAGGCTGGCCTGGTGAGCATACAAAATGAGATGAGAGAAAAGTAGCAGCCATGACTGTTGGAGAGAGCCCACTTAATAGTCAGGAGAGAGCCCACTTAATAGTCAGGAGAGCACGTTTTCGATCAGATGTCTCTAGGTCTTAGGTTTTCAATATAACTGAGAAAAGCCACATTGAGATGTCAAGGATAGACCAGAGTTTTCTCATGCCAAAAAGACACATTCTCATTCCTCCTTAAAGGTGCTAGCAACATAAAACCTACTGCCTACTAGGGTACTGTGAGAGGAATGATGGAAATTGTATGTCTTCTTCACAGGTAACCTTCAACCAATGTCTCTATGACACATTGCTTTCAGCCAGGGTAGCTGCAGGGGAGACTAATGTTCCCCCTCTTGGGCAAGTCTGTTTCTTCAGAGTCTTCTGAGATGTCAGAGGTCACTTACTCATGCTCCATCTTTGCGATGGGTCTTTCTTGCTCTGGAGAAGGGGCCCAAACCTCCATAGGTTAAGTAAGGGTAAAGCCATCATCTGAGTAATAGCTTCTTTTTCTAAGGTTCATACAAGTAAAAAATTGGCCAACACTGTATATAGCTCTGTTCAGAAACAATGCTCATGTTCTTTTACTTTTAACTCTACTCTCTGCCTGATGAACTTCAGTGGCTTTCCAATAATCTTCATGAAAATAGTAGCTTCAGGCTTGTTATAGGGCAAATATCTCTTCTTGACTTTCCTGAGGTTCTAGCACATATTCATGAATGGCCACTCTGGCTCTCAGATGTTGAGAGACTTCCTTATTTTCTCTGCAATAAGTGTCTCCCTACAGATTCCAGTCAGCTTCTTTACGGTTCCACATTAGATAACACCTGAGTCAGATGGTTTGGTTGAACCATCTGGTTCATTGGTTTGCCTCTTCACTACCTAGTAGATGTGTGACTTTGAGCAAATTGCTTAACTCCTCTAAGCCTCAGTTCCTCATGTGTAAATTTATATGTTACAAATATAATATCTGTACATTCCTAACAGGGACTTGTGAAGATAAAATGATAACTCATGTAAAATACTTAGCATGATAGCTCTCACATAATAAGTACCTAAAAAAATGTTAGCTTTATCATTATCATCATCATGGCCAATGTCCACAGATGTATGTCAAGGTACACATATGGGCACTTATATTTATATACACCTACATGGGACACACTGAATATAGACACAGATAAAACAGCCATCTCCCCAGCCTTAACATAAATAGAAATAGACCAAGATAGGGAACACAGGAAGAGAAGGCAACTTCTGGTGGAAGCACAAAAAAAGAAAAGAAAGATGGTGACAATGGTTCATTGAGTTGAAGTTCCTGGAAGTTTCCAACAGGCAGCTGGAGAGCTAGGTCTGGATCTGGAGGTCAGGTCTCAGGGAACTCAACAATTCTGGGTGCCCAAACAGGAGTTAATATGCTGAGAATGGAGAAGATACTCAAGAAAGCCCTACAAAGTGAGAAAAGATCTGGATTTCAAAAGGAAACTTAGGGAATTTCAATATATACAGGAGAGGAAACAAATTGCATTCCTTTAAGAAGGCTGAGAATGAGTGAATGTTGTTGTGGAATTCAAGGAAAAGATGGGTTCAAGAAGGAGGGGATGGGTACTAGCATGAAATGATGCAGTGGAACACAGGGGAACATAATAGTCATGAAAAACCACCACTGGGGAAAACAGAGAAAGGTTTGGTAGGAATATGTGAGGTGTTACTTTAACCCTATTGAGGCAATTCATCCATTCTCCAATTGCATAAACAACCACATGCCTATCTATATAAGGCCATGTGCTAATTGTGGAAAAAATTATAATTAATTAAATGTGTTAATATACTTAGATACAAAAGAAAAAGAAAACCAAACAAAAAAACTGAGTCAATGTTCATTCTGCCGTAGGCTCCCTCTACCCTCTCCCAGGAGGTGATGAGGGGGTGATGGGGACAAAGCAGGTTAAATCTGAGATCCAATAAGGAATTTGTCCTTGCTGGTGGGAAGAGCTCTTCTATCCAAAAATTAACTCCACAGTGGCCAAGAGTGCTGCCCTTATTTAGGGAAGTCTACCTACTTTCGGATGGTTGGAGACTCACAGGGAAGAGCACGTGTATTTGAAGGACAGTATAGACCTTGGGTCAGGCAGTTCTCATGCCTGATAAAAAAAAAGAGCACTCTTTGGGATTGTAGCACTGTCACTGGGAAGAGGCTGTCAGAAGTCATCGGGTGTAAGACTGGACCAATGACTCTCAAGTAGGGGCAATTTTGCATCCCCACCCCAACCAGGGAATCTTTCAAATGTCTGGAGACATTTTGGGTTGTCACGACTCAGCTAAGGGCTGAGGGAGTTTCTCTCCTGGCCTCTGTGAGCACAGGCCAGTGATGAGCTGTCAAACATTCTACAGTGTGTAGGACAAATCCACCCTCCCACACACAACAAAGGATTATCTCATCTAAAATGGCACTTATGCCTCGGTTGAGAAACCCTGCACTGAAATAATGACCCGGTCTTCGTGTATCACAAGTACTCTCTCCAAAAGCC
The DNA here is from genome assembly GCA_028646535.1 of Procyon lotor. Lineage (NCBI taxonomy): Eukaryota > Metazoa > Chordata > Mammalia > Carnivora > Procyonidae > Procyon > Procyon lotor. The sequence continues at coordinate 41,107,306 of CM053607.1, read as the reverse complement.
AGCGTTTATATTTTATTATTTGCAAATTAGTCACGCATACAAATGTCATCATTTCTATGTTGTGAAATAAGCAGAACCATAATTTTTACTCCGTTTTAGAGCTGAGGAAACTGAGGCTTTCTAGAAATTCAGTTCGTGTCCCCTCATCTCAGTAGCCCTTCTACTAAATGAAGAATAACTATCTGCAAAAATAAAGCTTTCTAGATACCATCAAAAATAACAAACTGAGTTGGTTTTTCATCTCATCTCCTAGGAGAGCTACATTTCTATAATTTAAGGCTTTCAGACATTTCACTAGCAGGTCCTTTGAGGGAAAAACAAGCTTCCAGAAGTCTCATACAAATACTCTTAGGTTCCCAATGTCACCAAAGTCCACCTCTAAGTCTGCTGCCCTGAGAAGCAAAGTTGATCCTGATATTCATAAGGCATGACATGTGTCTATTAGACATGTTTATTAGACATGAATTGGTTCGTGCCTGGATATGCCTTGTTCCTAACCCAGGCTTGGTCAAGGGATATATATGGCTCATCTTAAGGCCAAAACAAGCTGCAGAACACTTTATAGTGAAACCCAACCTCATGTTGCAGGGCACAGAGCAACACACACTTAGGGGCATCACATGTGTTGTTTAGCAGCAAAGCCAACTTCAGCTCAACACACACACAAAAAAAAAACCCTGTGTGGGAAGGAGATTACCCAAGCCTTCCAACTTGGGGTCAGCGACTAGCCAGGAGAAACATTGTCCAGGAAACTAGGAATCCAGGGATTCTCTTTACTCATCTCTGTCAGGACAAAAGGTGGCGAGGCCAAAATGATTTTACAAAAGTACTACAGGTTCTTGGGAGAGAATGTCTTCTTTCCACTGAATTTGTTCTTTTGTGAGACCAATAACTCTCACCTCTCCAAAAAATAGCATCTTGGAGACAAAGAGATCCTGACATCTGAAAATCAGTGTTCAGAATCATCCCACAACCTTTCCTCCATCAGAGGGGGAAATTTTTTAAGATCCTCTCAGAGACCATACATTTCAATCTACACGTAAAGCTGACTGGTTAGACCTGAGAGTATACTTTCAACACCAGGCTGTTTTCACTCAAAGACCATATGGGCGAATATATGCGTCATTACTCTGGTAGGAAAACTAACGTTGACCATGCAAACGAGTTATCCGTAAAATGAGATGGAAAGCAACACAAGTCTAGAATCTTGCTCTTCAAAGCATGGTCCGTGGCATTGGCATCGCTTGGGAGCTTGTTAAAAATGTTGAGTTTCAGGCCCACTGGAGACCTCAATTAACAGTTTAACAAGATCCCCAGGGGGTTCTTGACACTTTTGAGTCTGAGAAGCACCGGTATCTAGAACTTAGCAACCTTTCCTAAAACCCGACTACCATTTTGTGTCTTCAAAATTAACACTTTGCTTTCACATCTTCTTCTGTCAGTAAACGTGTAATTCTATGAGGCAAACACACCCCTCATGCTTTGAATGGTGGCAGATCTGACTGGTGCTTGAGGACTTTCACACGTGCTGTCCAAGGACATTGCTGACACAGAACCGAGTGTCACCCACATCGCTCTCTAGATGTGCCCTGCTGCATCAGGAGTCTGTTTTTAATAGACAATTACTAGTGACAATTTCCAAAATTGGAAGAGGAGAACAGAAAGAAAGGAAGGAAGAAGAGGACATAACTCTAAAACAGAATAAAGCTCTTAACAGTTTTCTACTTATAAAACTTGAGAAAGGATCCATCATTTCTATGTACTTTTCCTTAACCTGCTATGGTTTAAGGCTGTGAGTCCATTCAGGAAGCCAAACTAGGCTCAAAGGACATCACTGGCTCAACTAGTGACCACAGGTGGTTCAGTCCCAACTCTTCCCTAATAAAAACAACTCCTAGAGTGTAGGGACCTGGGGGACCAGAGCCTCACCTGCTCCTCACCTCTGGGGAAATAATTAGAGTCTGTATCTTCTTTTGCCTAAGACTTTTTTTTACCCTCTCCTGATATTCATGCCATTATTGAGATTTAAGAAAGACAAAACAAACCCACCTGGAATCTCCGCATGTCACGTGGGTTTCCTGCATTCTTTAGGCAATTTTGGTTACATTTGAGGAAAAATTTCAAGAAGAATCTGTGAAGAAACAAATTATCATGGTTAGCTTTTTAGTCCTGACACAGAAGGGAAAAAAAGTAGTAAGCCACGTCCGGGTTGTGCGTTCTCTTCTCCACATATTTTCTGAAATATTTAGGAAGGTGTTAGAGCCAGTATTTGATTGGAAGCTTTAGCCTTTGTTTTGCATCTGAGCTGGACTTTCTCTATGAAGGAAACACTCTCAGTGCTGCCAACAGATCTCACAAAAGAATTAAGCCCCCAAGGAAGTATTTTTACTCCGAGGGAAGGTCTTCACCCTAATTTAAGGTAGGGACCAACTGGGTATAATTGCCTGAGAATTACTCATGGTTCCCAACAACATGTAATTTAAGCCCTGTAAATTCACAGATGATGAACCAGCAAAATGCATGCTTAGATGAATATAGGAAGATGGTAAACACTTTTGAGTTTAGCACCTCCAAATAAGATATCTTAATTAGTAGTACTGGAAGAAGTAGGTAAGATTCACATACTGAGTGAATTCCTTTACTTCTCAAATATTTCCTGAATGTTTTTCTTACACTGCCCACTGTAGACAAAAGCTATTCATGGTTGAATAAGAACTTCACTGCTACCTCGGTACCTGGATTGGTTCCAGAGTGAGATCCATGGGCTTTCCTTGCTAGGGTGACCAAAAGTCCTAATTTTCCAGGAACAATCCCGGTTTACACCAGCTGTATTAGTGGAAGTATTAATAGTATCCACTTTAGCTCTCAAAAGTGTCCCATTATGGCCACCTTATAACTTCCTGAGTTACTTAAAAAGATTTATTTATTTATTTTGTGAGAGAGAGGGGGAGAGAGAGCATGTGTGCACAAGAGCACACAAGTTGGAAGGAAGGGAAAAGGGAGAGAGAATCTCAAGCAGACTCCTTGATGAGCATAGAGCCACACACAGGGCTCAATTCAGGACCCTGAGATCATGACCTGAGCTGAAACCAAAAGACGGACGCTTAACTGACTGAGCCACCCAGGCGCCCCCTGAATTATTTCTTATGTTGTAGTTGTTTAAGTCCATCACAGAAAGACAGCAGGTTATCAAAGGTGTGCTATTAGTACATTCATGTTGGCAATCTACTTGTTCTCCACTGGCCCATGTTTGGGGAAAAAAGCATTTTGAAAACCACCCTGAGGGGTGCCTGAGTGGTTCAGCCAATCAAGCTGCCGCCTTCGTCTCAGGTCATGGTCCGAGGGTTCTGGGATCAAGCCCCACATCAGGCTCCCTGTTTAGCAGGGATGTCTGCCTCTCCCTCTCCATCTGCTTCTCCCCCTACTCATGTTCTCTCTCACTCTCTTTCGCTCAAATAAATAAAATTTTATAAAAAATAAAATAAAATAAAAATAAAAACCACCCTGAGTTCTCCATTCCCTTTTACTTTTAGGCCTATGGATGTAAGCCCACATAGTTTCTAAAAATATCAGAATGCATTAAAATGCTGGGCAGTTAAATTCTTGTACGGATTTTCTTTTCTTCACCTTTCTCCCATTCAAGCCTGTATTGGAGTCTAAAATTCCCACCTCGATACGTATAATCGGTGAAGAACTATCACGCCATGATGCCTCAGTGTGAATTTAGCTCTGAGCACAAAGTCTAATAAGCAAATAACACAGGGGTCTTCAGAAATGAGAACACAGTACAAAGTTGCACCGAGTTTAACTGATTTCTGAATACTGAACTGAGAGAGGTCCAGAAAAATCTCTTCTCTGGTCCCTGAAAGGGGAGAATGTGGTGTGGGAGTAACTGAAAAGAGACGATAACTTTGCCAATGAAAAGAACATTTTAAATACATTGGGGTGCCTGGGTGGTTCAGTTGGTTAAGTGTCTCCCTTCGGCTCAGGTCATGATCTCGGAGTCCTGGGATCGAGCCCCACGTCAGGATGGGGGGATGTTCAGCGGGAAGTCTACTTGTCGCCTTCTCTCTCTGCCCCTGTTCATGTTCTCTCTCACTCTCTCTCTCTCTCAAATAAATAAAATCTTAAAAAAAATAATGAAATGTAAACATTTACCTAAAATGACTGTTTTGAACATCATCCATCATTCAACCGCCCATCAAAAAAAGCAGGCCTCTGAATAGTCATTTGACCTTACTTTCAGGTTCCCTCCACAGAGGCCAAAGTTTATCAACATTTTGTACAAGACAAATGACTCCTGGGACACCACTGAAGCCCAAATTTGTAAAATGGAATCCACTCTGCCAGTAGGAAGAACAACACCGTCCTTCCCTGGGGCCATCAGCTGGTCCTGACTCTTGTCCCCTTTGAATAGGGCAGACCTGGGAAGGGAAAGAGGTTTGAGGAGGGGTCACAACCCTGAGTGCCTCTGCATTGTCCCTTCCTCTGAGTTCTCAGAAGGCCAGTGCTGGGTGGCCCTGTGATCACGCAGGGCTTTCCGAAGCCGTGGCGGTGAAACCCAAGGATAGTGAGTCTGCCATCTTACTGGGATCCAAGCCGAAGACACCTGAAATGTGAAAACTGGCTGCTTCTTTCAAGTAAAGCTAGTTGGAAGGGCATTTTTCAAAGCCACGCCAAGCCCCAGGAGAGGACTCTTTGCCCCTAAAGTGACAGTGAGAATCACTATGGCATGAAGGAAAAGCCACAGCCTTTAGAAATACCCAGAATGGGGTTCATCTCCCAACTTTGACAGATACTGCTTGTGTGATATTGGATAAGTGGCTGAACTTTTCTGCACCCCTTCTCTGTAAGCTTATAGTGACCGTCTCTACCTCGTAAGGCGATTCCGAGCATGAGCTGTGAGCACGCCGGGCACCTGGCTAGCCGGCCACAGTGGCAGCAGCAATAACAGCTCCCGTGAATCACGTGCTCCACTTGGGCTCAGCACAGTGTGAAGAACTCCAAATACGTTTTCCCTATTTAACCCCCCCTAAGTGACCCCAGGAATTAATCCTGTTTTATGGATGAAGAAACTGAGGTTCAGAGAACTTAAATAACTTGCCCGAGGGTTAGTAACTCTGAGTCTAGAACTCAAATTTGGCCAGAGTCTGTGCTCTCAATCACCACGCTGCAGTAGTTTTAGTAATAGTAGAAGCAGTGCAGTAGTGATGTAGGTACTAACGGGACCATCGAGAGTCCGGGCACCACCACGGCATTGGTACTGGTAAGTGCAAGTAAGAGTAACCGTACAGATGAGAATGATTATTGGCATTATGATTTCCATACCAGTAGCGTAAATATTGTGGAGGGAGATGTCATGGCCACTGTCCCTCCAGGGGGCCCCACCCCCGGTTCCCCAGGGTTGCTAATACCGCTGCAGGGGGGTGTTGAAGACATTTGAGCCCAGACCCGACAGCCAGATTCAGGCTGTGTTAGAAGGAGCTGTCAGCACACCCTCTGGCATCTTCAAGTCAGACAACTGCTAGCCACTGTGAGGGCAGCCATCTGGTGCCAAAATGGATTTTGAAAGACAAGCAAACAGGACGCTAGCTCTGCCAGAGAGAAACAGAATCAAGGGAGCAGGGGATCTTCTGCCTTCACGATAAGCAGGGGCGTGGTGCCTGTCACCAGCCCATCGTTAGCACAAGAGCTATGCTGGGCACACCCCAGATCCCTGTTACCCTAAGCTGCCCTGTCACTGGGTGTGCTGGCGGAAGCTCCGGCCCGCCCTCTCGACAGTGGATTGCTTGCTGCAATCAAAGGCCTAACCATCTGTCACAGGGAAGAGACGGCATCTACGGGCGCCTGGGGCCTCACACAAGCCCTTATGTGGCAAAGACGCTCTGAAGGGCCCGTTCTTTTGGGGAAAGCCAGCCTTACCCCAGGGGGAGCCTCAGGAATTCTTTCAAAGTTTCCCCTAAGTACATGCCAAATGCCTGACCCTTTCGGATCACACTTCCTTAAAGGAACTGAGAGGAGTTAGAAGTAGGAGTTAAAAATATCCCCACTGAGAGACAGAGTTAGATGTGGCACACACATTTTGGGGATGATTTATCGGGCTGTTTTTAAGGCATTTGTAAACTGAGGACCCACGCACGTCTGCTGGCCTATGGAGAGGATCTCAGATTCCGAGGGGGTTTTTAACAAAGCAGAGGTTATTGTAACTCAAAACCTCACTTTTGTCTCATGAATTACCACATTTTGTGTGGCGGGTGTGTTTGATAAAGTGTTGTCAGGAGAAAGAGTGTGGCAGCCTTCTCCCAACCGTGGGAAACGGACTGGAGGCAGGACAAAGCCCCTATTGACCCTGTGGAGTTCCAAGGAGTTCCAGAAACTCCAGGAAACAGCCCAACCAGAACCAAGCTCCAGTCTTTTTGGGGGGTGGAAGGGGCGGGGCAAGAAACCCAACACCTTTCTGTTAACTTTCATTATGAATAATATCTTCTGTTCCTACGGTGTGTTATAGGATTCAAAGCACTTCTATCTCTAGGGACTCACTAAATGCTCCACAGAAGTCTTATAAATTAGGCATGCCAGGAATTACTAACCTATTTAAAAGGCAAGAAAACTAAGACTCAACAAAATTAAGATATTTATCTACAGTCAAAACTAAGCTCATACTCTATATTGGTCAAAGAACTCCTTACAGTATACAGAACTCCTTACAAAATTTCCATGAATTACAGGACTTTACAAGTGACCTGAACCGTCACTTAGTATAATTTTTTCACCATGCATATGAGAAAATTGAGAGATCAGGAGACATGATAATAGCCACACAGTTATAATAGCTATGATAGCTAGAACTACAATCCATATGTCTTGACTTCTAGTTATATGATATTTTTTTCAAGAAAATGTTAGGTTTCCAAAAGCCAACCCAATAAGGGTTCAACATGTGAGCTATTGAACTTTTTAGTCTACTACCTCAATTAGAAAAGTGACAGTCATAAAACTAAAAATGACATCCTATTAAAAGTTGTGTCTAGGTTCATCAGTCAGGCTAATGTAGGACATTAGCCCATCACTGAACATTAACTGAACCGAACACATACATTTGTAGAACAAAATTGTTTATTCAATGGTTTACTTGTATCACATTTTACCAACCGATAGTCAGTATATTGAGTATCCTTCCATTTGACTAGCATAATACTGGATACCAAAGTTACCTGTAGGCTCCCCCAAAAGGAAAATTCATTGATTTAGCCAATAGAACCTGATCCATCTATATGAGGATATAAAATAACAACAAATAAAAATCATCTCTGTATACCCAGCACATGACACCGAATTTAGAACCCAGTTCTGAATACTGAGTTTTCAGTAAATCTGTTCAACTAAACAGAATCCAGGACCTCCAAGGGGTAGAAATGAGAACATTCTACAATAAAGATGGCAATAGAGAATGCTAGGCAAGAGCCTCGGTTGGAGCTAAGATAAGCCTAGGTAAATTTCTGCAGTTCCCTGAATCTCAGTGGCCTTATTAAAACATGGGGCTAACAATACTTCTCCCCAGCACCACTGTATGGCATTCATCATAATCCTAACTTTATTGTTCAATTGTGAACAATACACAATTGAACACAATAATTGTGTGACTTTAGATAAATTACTTAACTTCTCCAAGCCTCAAATTTCTCATCTGTAAAATGGGGAAAATAACAGAACCCACTTTAGAGAGTCATTGAGAATGAAATAACATATGTGAAATGTTTAAATTGTACCCACCATAGAAAAAGGGATCATTATTTTCATCATTATTTATTTCTGGCAACTGCTCACTTCCTAGCACTAAGAATGTTCACATTTTCAGATACAAAAAGGATTCTTCTCTCTTGGAATGTTAAGGTTAAGAAAAGAAGCAAAGACCTATGTGACCGACAAGAACTAAAGGTTTCATTGAATGACCTACAAAAAGGAAAAAGAAGAAACCAAGGAGAGACAATAATGACTAGAGCAGCTTTACCCAAAGGCCAAGACACATAAAGGAGAGAGGTAGGAGCTTAAATCATGGAGGACTCCAGCTAGTCAGAACTGAAGGGCACACACAGTAAAACCGACCATTAGGCAACAGCTTGTACATCATTAAATATTATGCAAAGCATTGCAATAGATCTAGGGTGAGCAGGTTGAGTTTTTACCTCCCCCACCCAAATTCTGAAAAATATCACGTTTGGATGTTTCAGCTGCTGTCATAATGTCCAGGCTGGAAAAGAAAAGCATCAAGGCACACCTAAACCCAGACATAAAACCCCCATTTGCAGTCTTAAGGCTCCCCAAAAGTTCCTCTGACTTATGCCCACAGATGGTTATGTGGCAGATAATCTTCCCCAAAGATATTCAGGACATGGAGGCTCACTCTGCCCCTACACAAGAAACAGCTGTGTGGAAACAACTGTGGAGTCCCTTCTATGTGAAGTTCAAGCTGCTCCCACACACACCGACTGGAGGGTAGAGAGGGAAATGCCTCACAAATCAAAGGGCCTTTTTGGAGAAGTCCTTTCCCCAGACTGTCCCATCATCTTTGCTTTGACCACACAGCATAGAACTGCCTGCCTTCATGACCAAACCTACCACCCAGATATAAGCAAGGAAGACTTTCCAGGACTCCACAAGTATTCTCCCAAATTGAAAATATTGAACCAGAAAGCAGCTATTCCTACCCAGACCTCTCACACTGCCAGCGGCTGTTTCAGAAACACCATCACTACCCCACGGTCATCTTCCGTGGAGAGGTAAACAAGAGTCCCATGGCCACAGCCATGAAAAATAGATCTCTCTTTAAAACAAGGGAGCCAAAACAGCTAGAAAGAAAAAAAAACCTCTATTTTCAATGTCAACACTTTTGGGTTCCTGGTACACAGAAGAAGTTGTAGAGTACAGTTCATCCATGTGAAAATATGATACCCATAAGTCTGCCAAAATCCCAAGGATGCCACAAGGGCAGGCTGAGGAGGCCAAACCTGTGTAAGGGCAAAGGTTTCTCACCACTGGGCTGACCTCCTTTCCTTTTCTGATATTAAAATGCACTATTGGGAGAGGATCCGCCTTGATTGAAACCTCTGCAGTTCTGTTTGAGAGGTAAGGAAGGAAGAGAGAAATACGGTGACAGAGGGGATTCTTTGCGGACGAAGCAAATTCTCTTCTCTCTCCCCACAGTGGAAGGTGGACTGATACCAAGTTGTGGCACTATCTTGGGGATCCCAAGGGGAGAGCATGTGGCTGCCTGTATCACTGGCCACTGACTTCAAGGAGTTTACTTTTTCCCCTTGCCAAGGTCCCTCAGATCTTGGGCATTTCTGGAAAGTGCTCTCAGTCTGAAAGGATGAACATGATCAACTTGTAAAGCATTCATTACCTCAGAGTTTGGCCTTGATGGAAGGACATAATTAGTGGCAAGAACTTACCAAAAAAAAAAAAAAAAAAGGTGTTGGGATAGAATAGCAGCAGACGCAAGAATTTAGAAATAGCTTTAAGAAAAAGGATTCACGGCAAATGGGTCTCCTCATGCTAGAAGTCAAATCTGAAAGTTAGGAAAAAGCATCAGGATAGTGAAAAAGGAAAGAGTGGGGACAAATAACCAATAGTCAACAAGGAAAGAATAAATTGCAATTCTTTAGAAATGACACAGGAATAGGTGCAGTAGCTTAATAACCTACTGTTGCAAGGTCTAACTGGAAATTAAGTGAGAAATTATGTCACATCCAAGGGGTTGTAACCTTGGGAGTTGTAGAGAAGGCGTTCATCTTCAGGGATACTCTCTTATGAAGATGACTCGAGTGCCAGGTGTTTCTTGCCGAAAATGCACTAAGGTACAAACACTGGCCCTTGGCGGACATTTGGAGTCATCCTCATAGACTGATCCACAGCAGGAATGAGGCAGAGGACAAACTCAAGTGTATGTTTGTCCTTCTCAGGGCTGGGGACAGACTAAGGACATATTCGTTGTAAACGCTTTTATTACAAGGAACATGAGCAGCAAGGAATCACCCAGCACAGAACTCCTGCAGACCGAGGGACAGGATTTAAGACAGGGGTCAGGTGTGGGAATCCTGGGTCACTGGTACAAATCCTCCTCCAGGCTGGAAAAGAGGCAAATACAATTGGCAACGTGGCTTTAATAATAACCATGCACTTCGAAAAGCCAAGCATAAAAAGTGAGATAGGAGGAGTCTCAATACCTCAACTTAGTCGTCGTTATTGCAAACACATGAATATACAATATGGAGTCCCTATTCTGAATGCTTTCCACGTATTAATTCACAATGACCCTATGAAGTACTCACTCTATTCTCATCTCAATGATCCTGAGATACCAAGAGAAAATACTTAGGTAATTTGCCCAAGATTCCCTATCTCATCAGGGGTAGAGCTTGGATTTGAATGTACGCAGTTTGGCTTCAACGCCCTCAACCATTAAACTACAGTCCTTTGTATTTATACATTATACATTACAGCAGTACAGACCATTGACCCTATCTGACTATACTCTTATTCTCATTTCCAGATTCATTCAAAATTAGAGATAAAGTCAGCATAAAAATGCCTGGTATCATCACCATAAAGAATATTCCCAATTATAAATTTTAATGTTTCAATTTTGCCCATGACCACTCTTGCCTATTTCAAATGCATCTGAACTATAATGAAGGCCTAGTAGTGAGTTTATCTGGTAATACAGCCAAACCAAATGGGGAGAATGATGGCTAAAGCAAAACCAATATAATCCGGGTTTCTTGGGAGGAGTCAATGACATTGCAAGGGCTTATTTATACATTATGTAGATACCAGTCCCATAAGTCACTATCTTTGAATGTCTTTTTTACAGACACAAAGCCACAGATTGGAAGCCAAAGGCTGGTGACACTCCTCTGTTCAACACCTACGTGTTTAAAATTATAGAGCAGATTCATTTAGAATCTCGTGTTAGAATTTCACTTTTCCTCCTAAGTCCTCAAAAGGTTTCAATATTAGTGTGCCCTGTGGAGGTGACAGATGTCAGAGAGAAATCAAAAAGTTCAAATTCATAGTAACTGAAGCATATGGGATTTCTCTGGACGCTCCACTCTTTCTTCACGATGCTATAAAGTAGGAACATTCAGTGTCATTCATTTAGTCAACCAACAAATATTCCTTGAGCCTAACGTGTACCAGCCTAACGTGTACTTCATACAATGTACCAACTTGTACTACTAACAAGTTGTTAGTACTTGTACCACTGACTTGTAGTTAGTACTAACTAAATGTACTTGTACATTTGCATTACATGTACAATTACATTATTATGATGTACATTACATCAACCAACAAATATTCCTTGATATTTAGTCAATTCCTTGATATTTAGTCAACCAACAAATATTCCTTGAGCCTAACGTGTACCAGCCTAACATGTACTTTTTTTTTTTTAAAGATTTTATTTATTTGACAGAGAAACACAGCGGGAGAGGGAACACAAGCAGAGGGGATGGTAGCAGGAGAAGCAGGCCTCCTGCCGAGCAAGGAGCCCAATGCAGGGCTCCATCCCAGGACTCTGGGATCATGACCTGGGCCGAAAGCAGACGCTTAACGACTGAGCCACCCAGGCGCCCCCTAACATGTACTTTATACCAAGTACTAACTTGTACTACTAATAAGTTGTTAATTAGTATGAGTACTAATGTGTACTTCATACCAAGTGTATCGAGATCACAATTATTCTGGTTCAAGTTTTCCTCCAAAAGAAAAAACAGGAGGAAAGCACTTAAAAATCAAACTTCTAGGAAAATTTTTTGACTCTGAGGATGATGGAGTATTTGAGTATTTGCCAAGAAAGGCTGACTACCCACGAATCTTTCAAAGTTCCTGGAGATGGCAAGATTCTACCTTTCCAGACACACTGGCTCCCCTCACCTGCCAGCACTTTTTGCATCAGTCCCACTGAGTTACATCCTATACCCTGAACATAAAATTTTCTTCCTGCCTTCACCATAAGCTGCATTTCTGGGTCTGAAATGCCTTCCCTACTTCCACACCATCTCAGCTTCCCATAATTCTACTTAGCCTTCCAGATGCCGCTAACATGCCCTGAGCCCATGAAACCTTCCCAAGTACGCCAGCTAGAATTAACCACTTCTGCCTCCACTCTGTTACAGCTCTTGTCACAAGCGGTCTTTACATATTGTACTCCAGTTACTTAAGTTATCGTGTGACTCTCCATGACACTACAGACCCCTTTAGAGTGACATTTTTGTCCCCCACAGTACCTAGTACAGCTGTATATAGAAACCAGAAATTGAACATGTGCCTTCAATTGACTGTAAATATTAATGGCAGTAATTTTGAATTATAGCACAAAGATTCTTTTTTTATTTTTTCCTATATTTTCTGAATTTTCTATAAGTAGGACTACTTTAAGAAAAATAAACAACATTCTTGTAAAAATGAAGTATCATTCAGCATAGAACCCATGGAAAAGTTGCCCCCATACTGTGATGGATAAATTAAGAACTAAAAATGATGAGTGTCTTTGCCAAAGTCTTTATCTTCTAGATTTGCCAGTTAATTCAAATGAGAATAGTTAAGAGCTATCCATCTCACACTTTGTAAAATGTAGATCATTTATTAATTTTACATATGCATAATTCATAAATGACTATCAATTGGGCAGATTCCACACCACTGATGTCCTCAATTTCCTACATAAAAAAATTCTCAACATCAAAGTTTAAAAAATTATCTCTAAGTTAAACTTGCCATTGTTCTTAAAGCATTTAAGCATAACCCAAAGGGACAAAAGGACATGTAACTAATATGAAATAGATCTCTTCTCTCTAAAATTCTATATAACCTTCTGATGACTTTGTTGAAATCCAGTGATCAAAGTTCTTGATGGTTTGCTATTTCTTGATTCAGCCTACTTCCTTAAGTCATCCATTTATTCACTCAGTATCTTTCATTAAGTAAGTATTTATTATGCCCCTACTATGCGCTAAGCAGAGGCACAGAGACAACTTTATCCCTGCCCTTATGGAATCTCACCAAAGTATATTTCTTGGGTCACCGGCATCAGAATTATCTGAGAAACTTGCCTGGTGGCAGTAAGTTAGGGGGTAAGATATTCAAATAATTTTCATGTACATTGGACCTTGAGAATTAATACCTACTTTATTTTTAAAAAATCAATAGTAATGCCAATATCATGTAATAAATGCAGTGATGATGTTATGCATCAGAAATTGTGAACTGCAGAAAAGAGAAATATCTTGGGGCACCTGGGTGGCTCAGTTGGTTAAGTGTCTGCCTTCGGCTTAGGTCATAATCTCAGGGTTCTGGGATCGAGTCCATCATCGGGCTTTCTGCTTAGCAGGGAGCCTCCTTCTCCCTCTTTTCCCTGCTCATGCTCACTTGCACTATCTCTGTCTCTATCTCTCAAATAAATAAAAACTTAAAAAAAATCTAATCGTGTGTCACTGAAACTGAGCACAGAAACATGTTAAATCACCTCTGAGTAAAAAGAAAAATTAATTTCCTCACCCATCCTACCTCATCCCCAGCATAAGCCACAAAAAAGAAAGGAGTTTCTGGTTGCCAGAGTAAGCTGATATTTGACAAATTTTTCCTTCAAAGAAAAGAAACAAGCTCACTTTTCTACCAAAAAGATAAAAAATAAAAATGAAAAAGCCATCAGCTGAAAAGCTGTGTCCCAAGAGAAAAAGCATAGTCCTGCTAAAGATGAAAACTCTTTTTGAAACCTGCTGAAATCATCAGCACCCCTTTCAAAAATCCACTCCATTTGTCTGCTCACTTTTCGGGACACGCCTCCGCCTGGTCCCAATCTCAGCACCACCATGTGCTATCTCCCATCCTCTGGGCTCACACACCACTGGGGATAACAAATTTAATTTGAGCAATGGCTTTCATGGGAAAAAATCACCGCATTCCTACACATCACGCAAGCCGAGTTCAGACAAAAACAAGTAACTCCTTAATTTGGATTTAAAGCTCAGGATCAGTCTCCAAATAAAAATGACCAGTGAGCATCAGGCTCACAGAGCATAGACAATAATCTCATGAGCTCCAAATTATTCCAGTTTATATTATAATGGTCCAATAAGTCTGCGTGTTCTAGTCCATAAAAATATAAGAAGAAATTTATCATTTTAAAATCATAATGCAAAATACAGTCTGACACTTTATTAAGCACTATTTATCATGATATCATAAGGATGCTGATGGAAAATGAAACTAAAGTAATATTGTAGACGAACAATGACACAATTTAGTCTTTCTGGGGGTGCTTTGTAGTCACAGGTCATAGCCCCTTGCCCTCCCTACCATGTGTCACTCTTTAACAGCTTAAATCAGAAACACTGGAAATGAAACTCCAAAGAAGCTTTTATCATGAAAATTGGCCAAAAACTTAATAAAACAAAGAACACCAGAATGGGATGAGACCTTAGAAATTTTCTAGAGCCGACATTCTTAACCCAGAGTCCATGATAATCTACTGGGGTTTGAACCTGAACACCTGAACCCTGTATCCAAATTTTTGCACACACTTTTTGCACAGAAATTTTGCACACACTTTATGCACACAAATTTTGCACACACTTTTCTGCAGCATGGGCCCAGAGTTTATATACATACATACCAGAAACACATCTAAATGAAAATGAAGTAATTTTCAGTTTTCAATTTCTAAATGAGAGTAAATACCTTGTGTACCATGGACAGCCTTGGCTATTCTCCAGCCAACTGACTCCTTGGAGAGCATGAGGACAGTTTTGCCAGAGCCTCCTATTTCAAGAGAAGCTGGAAACACACTGCTAAGTGTGAAACTTGCCAAACTTCCAGGCGATATAAGGGTCAGACAAAACAAATCTGGAAAAGGGGGTCCCCGTTTGCATCTCTCGCTCTTAACTATAAACACCAAAGTAACAGCAACTCATTTGTCTATGAGGCCAGGGGTCTGATGTGGGGCCAGGTGGGGACTTCTTTGTGTCCATCTTTGAGTTTTAAAAAATTATAGCAAAAGAAGAACCCTGCTTTTCCACTCAATGGGACTCCTCTCATTAAAATAACAAAAGTACTTCTTGCTTTTAAAGCAATGGCATGTTTTCTTTTGTTTTGTTATTTCTGAGAATCCTTGTCACCTGAAATCCAGATGGGGTCAAGCTTGATTTTTCTCCCAGACCTTAGGCAGCTGACACGCCCCGTGAAGGGAGAGGCTGGGAAAAGTGTCTGCAGCCAGAGGCAAAAGTAAAGGCGGTACATACTCGCCAGCATGAGGCTCTCCACAGACAGTGAAGACAGACACAAGGAATACCTCCCATGCCCGCCTCTTCATGGCTGGATTTCCCAAGGCACTTAATTCAATCAGAAGTGGTAAGTTTTAGTAGCATTTTACAACCAATTAAGCACGCAGGAAACAAAACACCTGACTTGGTGCCTTCCTCCCGGCTTCTGAAGAGTCTGTGGCCTCAAAAGTCAGGAATTTGGAACTTTCTCTATGAAAGAAGATACCATCATCCCAGTATAAACAACTCTTATCCCTTCTTACATTTACCAGGAGGACCCCTGAATCTAGTCAGGTCTCATTGGTGTAAGAATCACTCCCATTTTCGCATAAAAAGCACCCATTTCACTCAGCATGTGCCAGAAGCAGGCATTTACAGGAATCAGCCCAATGAATCCTTACCACAAACCCATTAGTTAGGTCCTAATAATATCCCCATTTCACAGATGAATATACTGAGGCCAGAGAGATTGGTAAAAGAGCCCAACCATAAAGGGCAGAACTGGGAACTGAGGTCAGGATATAGTTCATAACAGAGAGCAAGACTGTTTCACTGGGCTCACTGCTTATCCTTGGATGCAGTTAGAAATTAAACTATGTGATTAGAGCAGGCTTCTGGTATTATAAGGATAAACCTTTTTAGATGAAAAAGAGATAGCCAAACGTGTGCTAAGTTCTATTAGTAATAATTCTTCTCTAAATCAATAGTCCAAAAAAAAAGGGGGGGGGCCACAGTTTTAAAAACATGCTTCACTTAGAAAATATTTATTTTCTAACTTTTTTTTCAATTAATCTTCAAGAAACCCTTGAAGAATGTGGTAGGGGTGGGTAAAGTCACCCCCATTTGACAGATGAGTCTACTGAGGCTCAAAGAGGTCAAGTGGTACAGCCCAAAGTCATCCAGTTGATCAACGGCAGCCTCTGTTCCAATTCCTAAGCACTCCAAAAACATGCCAAGCTCTTCCCCACCCTGGCCCTGAAAGGATCTTGCCTTAGTTCTTTCTCATCTTTTAGGTCTCCTATAGACATTATCTCTCCAAGGGATGTCTTCCCTGCATCCTACCTCAACGGGCCCCCTCCAGTCCCCATCACTTTTTACCCAGAACCTGACAGCACTCAGCATCTGGCAATCAAACATTTGCTAAATGAATGAACAAGTAAGTGTACGGATGCCTGAGGGATTCTCAATTTTCTGATTTTCCTGACTTTTAATAATGACTTAAGTGACAGGATTTTCGCCCTAGGACTTCTAGCTAGATCCTCTTGTAAAGGGACAGATAAAAATAAATCCGGTCCCAGCAATACTGAAGCACCCACCTTAAGTTGAATTGAGACTATGATGGGAGCTCCCTGCCGAACACAGACACGCATGGTCTTTAACATCTTTCCTAGTTGACTCAAAGCTAGATTCTTAGGGTTGGAAAGAACACCCCCACCATAGGCAAAAGAGAAATAACATGGTGATAAATGACTAGTTTCCTACTAAAGCAAAAGGACAGTTGGGCTGAGAAGAAGCTGCAGATGGGTATGAAAGGCTGCAGGAGAGGTCCCCAGCTCTCCTCCTTGGGTTTCCGTCTGCCACTCCAGGCTCTGCTGCTGATGGCAGCCACGTGCCACAAAAGGTCTCCCACTGAAACCCGATACAACTCTCCCCACCCCTAACTGGGGCCGCGAGCTGTGGAGAGAGGGCGTTGGGTCTGCTGGGACTTCAGTCTACTTCCAGATCCATTTCCCTGAACTCAGAGTGTATTTTCGGTCTAATTTTAATAAAGAAGGCTCTTCCCTTACAAAGATGATGATGATGATAAATCGTCCTCAAAGGGAACCACAGCCTGGGAAAATAGGAGATTGCATGTATTTTTCCTTGAACTATGGGATCAAATTTGTGTGCAAGCTCTAATGTGATGATTCTTAACCAAGATGACTCAGGATACAAGTTTCCTTCTGACCATGGCTGATTTTTCTTTCTAAGGGGACGACTGCTCTCAAGTAGCCTAAATGAATACTTTACCAAGTCTGAGGCTTTAGAAGAAGAGTAATGAGTAAAAGCATAGTTACTGTTTATTGAGTGATTACTATGCGCCACAGACTATGCTTAGTGCCTGCTTTGTTTTAATCCTCACAGTAGCCCTGCAATCCCCCCCGCCCACCCACCCACCCTCTACGCCACCCAATTCTGCAAGGAAGAAAATAGCTGAATCACAGAGAGATTAAGTAACTTGCCTACCAACAGACAGGTCACTACAAGCATAGATAAGATTTAAATGTGGTCTCCCTAGGCAGCTTGTGTTCTGAGAGCGGGAAACAGGGCTGTCTAGGAACCCAGGTTCTCTGAGCGGCTGGAAGGTGCACCAACTGATATGCTCTGGCACCTGCTGGATTGTTCTCAGTCCTTAGACACAGAGTGCTGAAACCTGTGCCCATGCCTCTCCATATAGAAAAAATTTAAAGCCTCCTTCCATTTCTATAGCACCCCTTTCCTTCATGATCTGGACCGAACCTATCCCTGCGACTTCCTTTTTCCCAGGCCGCCCCCAGCTGCTGCAACCGCCACGCTGGACCACTTTTCTTTCCCCTCCACACCATCTCTGCTTTGCCAACTCTGCATCTTTGCACATGCTGCAGCTCTCTCCCAGCCTGATTCTTCTTTCCCTCTCCCATCCTTCTCACCCGAACAACTACTCAACAGTCAAGACCAAGTTCACACATCCGCTGAGATACATACGGGGACACCACCCCGGTGTCTCAAATATCCCTAAACTCTCTCCTCTGTTTCCCGCCATAATTATCATGTTGCAAACAATCAACTTTTGTTTCTCTGTTGCCCTAACACAAGTTCCCACTCATAAATTTTTGTAAGATTAAAGTTCTGAAGTCTGAAATTTCACCAACATTCCAAGTACAATCTTTTTTTGGTGCTATTAATCATTGTACTAGAAACTGCACTGGGCTATTTATACTCCTGAATTGCTCACATTTCTTCCCTTAGGAACTAAACGTAAAAGCAAGTATAAGTGCTTCTGTGCCTCGAGTAAGACAGTCCATTCACCAACAGTCTCATGGCACTACACTAAACATGGAGAGTGTAAAAAAAA
Source organism: Procyon lotor (assembly GCA_028646535.1). NCBI lineage: Eukaryota > Metazoa > Chordata > Mammalia > Carnivora > Procyonidae > Procyon > Procyon lotor. The sequence continues at coordinate 41,088,889 of CM053607.1, read as the reverse complement.
AATCCATTTAACTGTGATTTCTTGCTTTTTGCTAGAAAGCTTTATAAGTTGCTTCTCGATCTCACCTAGTGGAAGGGTCACTGCTTTAGCTGGGATTGTGACAAGCCTCTGCAGAATTAGAGTACTTTATTATCACATTAGTACTGGAAAAAGTCACATAATTAACAGAATTTATCCTCATTTACTCTGTAAAAGCACTAATATTCAATCTCTCTGCTTCTGTTTAATTACTTTCCTTAACACAACTTTTTTTCCCAAGTTGACCCTTCCTGGGCTTATCTATGGAAATGTGTTAAAACTTTTTCTCCCTCTCCTCCATTTAAGATGCTAGACTTTATTCACTCGAATAAGCATAAAAGGCACACCAGGGTCTGTCATAGTTCACACAATGCTTTTGAATTAGCAACCGTAACGGTCTCATACTTTTGTGGAGCTCCTCTGTTCAGAGTAAGTGATGACAGCCACCAGAATTGCTGTTAATTGTAATGTGACACTGGCGTTACACTCTGTGCTATCTGGTGGTAAACTAGCAGTAGTTGGGGTGCCGAAGCAATTCAGAAGCTGAGACACCATAATTCTTTAAAAAGAACAGTAGACCTGCCTGACACAGGCTGCCTTCTCAGGTAACCCGTCTTCAGACCTGTTTGTTCAAGAGGATGGGAGGAACACACACACACACACACACACACACACAAACACGTGTGCCTGCATCAAAATAAAGCCACTGTTAGACACCAAAGTCATCACCAAATAAATCTGGAAGGTGCTGCATTTGCTCTCTCTCTCTCTTGATTTTTTCTCATAGGCAGCAAAATAATAAAGTAACCATGGTTTAAATGACAAACAATTAGGAGGGGCTGAACTTCTGCTCCCCTTTTCTGAAACACAGATAAAATATTGTGCCTCTGTACTTCATGTTGAGATGACGTCCATAGCCTGGTCAGGGAGTTGGAGGCTGGAAGGAAAGTAACAGATCTTGGGTGTCAAATAGTCGGTTTACTTCTATAGGAGGCAAGCCCTTCCTAATGAGGTCGGGGCGGGGGTGGGGGGCGGGTGAGTGCCATGAGACAATGGGTCAAATGGGCCATTGTCCTGGTTCCTTAGATGGGAAGTTCCAGGCACTGAAGATACAGACAGACTTCTCCTGTCTGGGACACATGGGTGTCCAGACAACAATCATCAACAATCATCAATAGCAATCATCTTCCCCTTTGTCTATCAAGAAAAGAATCAGTCCCACTCCACTTTCCCTTCAAGAGACACATCTCAGCTGTAATACGAAAAAATAGCACATGAGAAGTCCTTCTCATCTATCCTCCATTTTATCCAAGTGACGTGCAGGAAACTATATTGGTCTTTATCTCAAAATAGAATAACCTTATGAGCCTGCAAACATAATATGTATGACCCATATTCTCCGGGAAAGAAGAATCTTCTCCAACCTTCAAGTTTTAGTTCAATCTTTCTTTTTGCCTATAATGCCTTTCTCTCCCTCTTAAAGTCCCTCCATCCTTCCAGGTCTGGCTAAGAATTCTTCTTCCAGTAACACTGCCCAGATTCTCCCACTTGGAGGTAATGTCACGTTCCTCCATCCATCTAAGGCACTCAAGGTCTGAAGGTATCTTTCCTATGGTACTTACCAAGGTCATTTTATATTTAGGTTATCTATGCATGAATCTGATTGGATCACTTGGCTGTGAAACAATGTGAAGGGATTACAGGGGGTAAGGATTTGCCTAACCTCAGTGACACATTCCTGCTTGAAACTGACTAATTTATTTTTTACTCAGAAACTGCCCTTCACTTAACTTTTGTTCAAATTCCTCATCATTCTCTGAAATTATCCCACCTCCAATATTCTACAGGTACTGTCACCACTGCTTGAAATTCTGTCTACTCAAAGGAAACAAAATCCATTCTTTAAGACTGACACCAAAGCCTCCTTGACCACATTGGCCAAAATAGACCATCTGGATTCCCACAGCCTCTATTTATACCACACTGGTCCCTTATCACCTTGTAATTTCTTATCTGAGTTTACAATTTTTATCTGCCCAACTGGATTATAAGTGCCTAAATGGAGACACCATATTTTATACAATCCTGTTTCCTCCATGGTGTTCAGTAGAACCTTGTTTGTACATCATAAACATCCACTGTACGGTGGATGAATGGACTTTAATCGAGTATTTTACATTGAGGTCTCCAGAGAAATGAGACAAGTATTAATGGATAAACTCCTACAGTACTGGCAACATTTCTGCTTCCACTACTACTATGAAAATATCATGATACTATTATTCTTGTTCTTCTTATTAGAGTTACTGTTGAGTACTTACTATCTACAATCTAATTTGCCAAGCACTTTGCTAATATTATCTTACTGAATTTACACAGCAACCCTAAGGTAGCAACTTCTAAGGTAGATAGTACTAGTTGTCCGTTTGTCTGAGGTCCCATAGCTAATAAGTGAGAGAGTCTGGATTCAAACCCGGATGTGACCAAGGTCTATATCAATGTTCTTGTTCACTAAATAATTTGTATCCAGCGTATCACTATTCAGAATATGTTCCAGATGTTTGTAAAGGGTGCTTTTCCACATGCATGCCTAGTCACCCTAGTTCTCAGGGATAGGAATGAGGATCTAGACTATAAAAATGGCCCCATTCAGAGTTTAGAGTCAAGCCACCATCATGTGGAAAGGGGCCACCGCTCGTAGTTTCCACTGCCAGTGGACTTGGCCACCATCTTAGCATGGTTCTCTTTGGTGCCACTGAACACTCTTCACCTTTAGGACAAGAAAACCCTCTCAGCCTTTGACTCCCTTGCTGCTGTGCTTTTCTCAGTCCACATGGCCAGCCGTAACTTTAAAAGGGTTATTGCTTAATGCTTTGCAAGACAGACAAGTGACATTTCTGATTGCTCAGGGTCACCTGCTCTTGCTCCCCTTCACTTCTAGCCCGTGGAACATCCTGTGTCTCCACTGCATGCATGTCTCAGGGCGTAAACACCTTTGCCTCGGAATCCTGGTCTCGTCCTCATTACCTCCACCCCCAGTGCCCTGCACAGCGCACAGGCCCAGAGGCAAACCCGGGGCCTCTCACCCTCAGCTGTTCCACCATGTCAGTTTCACAGGCAGCGGGACACACATTCCAGAGGCGGGGGGATTAACCTCTAAGATGACACTCAGTTTTAGCGTTAGCCTCCCTAAATCCTCAACAAAAACTTTAACAGCCAGATCTGATTTAGGACCTTAACTGTAAATCTCTTCTCTTCTCATGCACTCACTGAAGGGATGAGTAGAATCAGTTCAGACCTTTTCTACTCCTTTGTCCCCTATGTTTTCTGGAAAATTCAATGGGTGATGGGTAAGAACTTTCATCATCATGAGCCTTATTTAAAGGCGAGTTAAAAAAGAAAAGAAAAAAGAAACTGGAGGGTGGGAAGAAACATTATTCAATGCCTTTCATGGCATGGTAAGCATAGAATATGAAACACGGTTGGGAATAAAAAGATGTGAGGCAACATCCTTCATTTATAGCAACGAAGCCAACTTGCTTGAATGTTAAAAACAGCAGTAACTGAATTTGTACATGATTCTTAGAGCCTTGTTGATCAGCGACTGAGCCCTGCCATGAGAACAGATCTCCTTTTCACTCAAGTGAGGATCTGCAGTGGTATTTTCAAAAGTAAATAAATGGCCACAAAGAACAAAAAAGATCAGTAGAGAATTGAGTCTCTCAAGAACATCTCTGACAAAATAAACCCCATGTTTATGTATACTCCCTCAATTGGCCTGAGCCAGAAATCTCCCCTGCAACTTAAAACCAACTGCACAGGAGTTGAGAGAAATGTCCGGAATTAGCTTAGTCAAATGCTGCCTTAAATAAATGCTCCTCTGGAGCTTAACAAGAGCCTAGTGCCAAAGCAATTTAGTTTGACTGTAGCAATTCCCACTTTTTTTGCCATCATGCATCACATTATCTTTTCTTTGGTTATATGGTATCTTAAATGCAGACACCTCTTAAAAATTCCAGTTGGTATATTTTAAAATAGCATCTAGCTTTTTCCTGATTATAAACGTTCAGTCGTCATTAAAAAAAAAAAAAGTTTAAATCCTCAAAAGTAATAAATAAATAAAAACCATCTGTATCTCATCTCCTCCCGGTCTTTCCATGTATGTACAAATTTTATAACAATATACAGATTTTTATATCCTTTTTTCATCTTAAATAATCTTCAAAATGTGGGTTTGTTTTTACTCACATGTAGTAGACATTCAAAAAATCTCGTATTGTTTGATTACTTTCAAGATTTTGTTACCATAAATAATACTTTGGTGAACATCCTTTGACATAAAATTTTATTTGTCTTCTGAATATTTTCTCAAAATAATTACCTAGAATAAGAACTGTCAGGTCAAAGTGGCATATTATTTGAGAACGAGTGTAAAACAATTTCATTTGAAAATGTTAATATGAGTCAGAATAACTTGAATTTCAGCCAAACTAGGAGAGGGAAACTTCAGAAAATGACCCTTGAGCTGTCCAATGATACAGGGAAGTTTTGACGACTCAGATCCCGGGGTAGTTTGTAAAAAACAAACTAAACACAATGAATATATTGCATATCCAGAGGTCCAACTATGTTTTCACCTGTAGTCATAGAATGTATAAATACCCATGACAACATAGTCATCATCTTGAGTTATAATTAACTACAAATGAAGGCAGTCACTAATACCGCTCTCACGGCACCTGCCACTGAGCTGAGAGCTGAGAAAAAGGATTGGATCCCAGCAAAGTCACTTACATATTGGACACAGTCAGGATTTGCCCCCGGCCCATGCTATCGCCAAGATGTCAGGACCAAGAGTAGGGTGAGAGAAAGCCCATTTTAAGAGATCTTTGCTTAAAGGCTGAAGGGAATCCTATTATCCCTGAGGAATTGCATCCTTTGTAAAGTAGGCATCATATTGCAAGCTTACACTTTTAGGGAAGATTTAAAGCAAGTGACCTATAATATGGTTATCATTTTCCTAAACTCGTACCCGGAAACTGTTCAACAAGACTGTCCTAGCAAGAACAGCACTGCTTCATTACACTAACATTCTCCAAGCGAATTCCACAGATCCTACCTCTGATGCCAGAAGTTATTTGGTTTTCCTGAGAGATGTGCCTCAAATACAGCTGACAGTACCTCAAATTTGTACAAGCTCTCTTCCCACTGTTTCATGGCACAAAGGCCACCACTTCTGACCCGGCCTCCAGCAATCCAGTCAGCTACTTCTCATTTCATGTCCATTATGTTCCTTTATGCTAGAGAACTAGATTTCTTAAACCCTCTGAGCTCCCTCAGTCCTCTCCAATTGCTATTATTCCCCCTGACGCAGACCCCCACCCTGACCACTCATGGTCTAGAAGAATCCTCTGTATTTCCAAAATTATCACAAATGCTTTCTCTCCTGAGAATCCTTCCCAAATTCCTCCAGGAAAACATAGAATCTTCCACCTCAAGGTTCCTATGGCACATTCCTCCAGGACCTTATCTACCACGTTACTTTGTGACTACTTACTTACCTACTGATCTCCCGACTAGAGAGTAATATCCTTGAAGATAAGATCAATTTTTCCATCCCTGTATCCTCAGAACCTGGGATATAATTTATAAACATATGCTTAAATCTAAAAGAACAATAAGCATGTAGGTAGCATGATAAAATGCTACCTACAACAGAGAAATAGCTGAGAAACCAAAATAAATGAACTAAAGGCACCAATAGCCCCAAGACATTCCAGCTGTGAACTGCGTGTGCAGAGCGTCACGACTTATTGTAAGGAACCACACGCTGGAATGTTTGCAAAACCAAACTGTACTAATGAAAAACATCCACAGTTTTAAACTATGTGACAATAATCTTTTTTTTTTTTTCACGAAAGGGGAAATATCATTTAATGATAAACACAAGTTCCGTAAAGTCTCACTGATATAAACCAAACCTTTTCTTTGGTGCATTCTAAACATATTTGACATAAATGATGCCAGAATCACATGCAAATACATGTGAACCCAAAGACAAATGTTCAGAAAATGTAGAGAATTCCCAGAGTTACTAAGGGAGAAAATCAAAGCCATCAAGTCAAGGGTTATCTTAGATCTGAGAGTACTGGTTCTAAAGAGACCAAAGGCAGATATTGAGGGTTTTTAAGCTCTCAAACACTCTCTTGTCTTTCCGATAAGGCAAATAAATAGAACTACTGCAACACTGAGATGCTCATGGGCTGCTAGAAATAAGCAAGAAACACAGGAGTTATCTAGTGTAGCTTCCCACCCAGAGAAGGGATCCCTTCCCCAATGTCCCTGACGAACAGGTGCTTGGACAACTCTATGCCTGTCGTGGAGCTGGAGGAGAAATGGAGAAGATGGGAAAACTCTGTCCCCTCATGGACCTGGCATTCTCGTGGGGAAGAAGGAAGAAAAGCAAGAAACCAAAATCATATCTAGACATGATAATGTTGGTTACTGATCAGAGCTACTGGAAGAGAGAAAATGGCAGAAGGGAAGTGATTGCTGACAGAAAGGGAGGATCTTTTAAACTTCCCTGGTAGTCGGGAAGTTCTTGGAAATGATCTTTTGGCTGAGACCAGAAGGCTAAGAAGGAGCCAGCTATGCCAACATCTAAGGGAAGAGCATTCCTGCCAGCACAAAGGCCAGTGTGACTAGAGAGTAAGCAAGGAGGAAAGTGATGTGCGTGGTGCCAGAGGGAGACAGGATCATTCAAGCTGTGACAGAAGGTGTCCCATCATGGGGAGATAGTGCCTCCCATCTAAACCAGACAGCACTGTGAGGATATTCCCTCCTCCTGAGAGCTGAATTCTGCCCTCCTGTCATTTACTTTCAGAAATGCCCATTTGAGCATCAGTCCAGAAAGCAGCACTCCCTTCTTCCCCAAAATAAGACTTCAACAATTTAGAGTGGCCACTTGATCTTCCCAGTTCTCTTTTCCAGAACAAGCAAATCTTATTCTACCACCTCAGGACATGACTTACAGATGCATAACCTTCCTAGTCATGCTTTCCCAAACAATTCCCTCATTAGACAACATCCCCCCTGAACCATGCCATCAGAAATTAGCAGGTTTTCTTGCCCCTACTGCTAGGGGCAGTCACAGGGTGCTTAAGATACAAAATCACACAAACCAGGTTCCAATCTGGGCTCTACCGCTTATCAGTTGTGTGACCTTAAAAGAATCAATTAACCTCTCTAAGCCTCTGTCTCCTCATGTGTGAAATGGGAATTATAATATCTATGTGGGAGAATTGTTGTAAGGATTAAATAAGAGAATATATGTCAAGTCCACAGGGCCATGAATAGCATGTAGTAAATGTTCAGTAAAGTTAAGCTGCTTCCATTATTACTAATTGTTGTTGTTAGTATTAGTATTAGTATTACTATTACTATTACTATTAGTATTAGTATATAACCTCTGTCAGTCTCCATCTTGGTCTAAAATCTCTATCGTTCAAATGCAAGATAAATACACATTTGTTTATGCTTTTCCTTGCTTTGTTGTGTTTGCAGCAGTGGGGTCCAGGGACCGGGTTGGGGGCTAGAAGCTGTATAAATGTACACTAAACCTCTTTCTCTGCATGTCTTTTGCATATGATACAATAGCCCTAATCTGATCATGGGAACAGAGAAAGATCAATAAAGCATTAAACCGTAACATTGGGAAACATCTAGACTCCGGTTAGTGTAGAAATAAAACCATGTTCCTATGACTCACGTAATGCTGCATATAACTGAACAATGTCTGATCACCTTCCAGGGGGTGAGGGAATGCTCTCATGTACCCTCTCAGTCCTCACTGGAGCCAACACAGAAGTCCTTAGTAAATACCAAGGAGCGAAGGAAGGGGGAAGTCATTTAGAAGTCTACCTAGGCTTACAGGATCACATCTGATGAAACTCACGCAACCCAGGCTCTCTCACATCTGATGATGAAACTCATGCAACCTAGTCTCTCATATATCTTAGGCACAGAAACAGAGACTCCGAAATGTGTAAAGGGACTTGCCTACGGCCACAACCCTAACTTGGGTCAACCCTAGGACTCTTAATCTCTTCCCAGGAAACCATCCTAGCGAGGCATTCATAGGCCTGACTCCCAGACAGTCCTCTGCCCCACTTCTAAGTCTTCTTGCAGAACTGTCCTATGAGACAGAGGAGAGTCAGGTTTCCCCATTTCCATGGTTTGTATCCCTAGCTCATCTGAACTCAGAGTTCCTTTGGGAGTAGAAAGTCAAGGCTGGCATCCCCAAAGCTGCATAAATCTCTCACCTAAGGAACATCATCATTTTTCTCTTGTCACAACTCTTCCAGCCTAATATTTGACAGCTCCGATCGGGTACTGTCCAAACATTTATTAAAACATTTTAAATGATGAATATATCCAATTATTACTATTAATGCTGCTAATACTGACTAATGAGGGGGAAACGCAGGAGCTGGTGTCCCGCAATTCATTACCCCTGCCTTGTCAACAATTCAAAGCCCGAAACCTAATCATCCATACCGGGTCCTGTTATATTTCACACGTCACTTTTAATAAGTCACTCAGTGCCTATAAATTAATGTAACATGTCGGCGTTTATGAGTGCGGCTTTGTCGCTGTTAACAAATGATGTTCTGGCCCAGTCTACAACAGCTAGGCAGTGACGAATGATGGAAGATGATTTCTTTCCAAACTATAAACTATACACTGGGGACTCCAGTAACACATACGTGTGTGTGTATATATATATACACACACATACATATATATATATCTCCACATACATATATATATACATATATCTCCACATATTATATACATCTAAGCACATACAGACATACCCACACAAACTAACAAAGCATGCCAACACACACACACACACACACACAGGCACAAATGTGGATTAAATATGATGCATAATTTGTGGCAAAGAGCTATGCAATAACCTCTATCCTTTCTTCTCCAAAAGATTAAATATACAGCACTGGGAACCATGACAGTCCCATAAATGTGGTCAATGTCAATTTCAAATTTGTTATAAGTTCTGGTCTGTTGCTCCTGGCCAGGTTTCAGGACAACCTGACATCCCAACTAATAATGAAGGCCCAGTGGTATTGATGAAAAAGGGAGGGTCAATGTTATGATGAAAATACCAGCAGTTAGAGGAAGGATCCCCCTTTTTATGTCAAAATTGATGGTCGCTGGATATTGGGATGGAAGAGAGTACTTATTTGCTTCTAAACAAATCTGGATAATTTATATTTCTTTCTAAGCCATGACTTCATATTTCATAAAATCATTAGCATGTAATTTAGGTGTAACCCAACCTCCATACTTTCACTGGATTCAAGAGTCAAGAAGAGAGGATGCGTCCTTAACAGGTGTCCCTTTCTGTTTCTTTGCCATGCCCAAGGCAGCTCTGGTAGTGACAGAAGAGTCTGGATCTTCACAACGTGTGTTGGGCCCTATGAACAATGACAAAACTCCAAGAGCAAGGAAGGCCAGGAATTTCCGGGTAGTTAATCTACATTCAAGGCCACAGCTTTGTAGGCTGAGTTCTTACTATAGACAACAACTCTCTCCACTTGCCTCGGTTTGGGAAAAATACAATGTTCCACTTTTTGGAGTGTACCAAAACTTCCAGGGAAATCTGAAGCAAGAGAAATCAGAGAAGGAGATGAACCATGAGAGACTATGGACCCCGAGAAACAATCTAGGGGTTTCAGAGGGGAAAGAGGTGGAAGGAAGGGGTACCAGGGTGATGGGTATTGAGAAGGGCACATGCAGTGATGGTCACTGGGTGTTGTACTTAAATAATGAACCACTGAACACTACATCAAAAACTAATTATGTGTCATATAGTGGCTAACAGAACAGAATTTTAAAAAGATTTATTTTGGGGGGGAGGAGCAGTGGGAGAGGGGGGACACAAGCAGATAACCCACTGAGCATAAAGCCCTGATGAATGGCTCCATCCCAGGACCCTGAGATCATAACCTGAGCTGAAATCAAGAGTTGGACACTCAAATCACTCAGTCACCCAAGTGCCCCCATACGGTTATTTTTTGTTATTGTTTTCTTTCTCTCTGCCATCCCATCTTAATTTCAGAAATTGATTTGTTTTTTAATAAACATTAAAATTAACAAAATTTGAAATACATTTTTGAAAAGTCTGAAATGGATCCTACAGTGTCCTTATCATACCTCCTCTTTGATAGACTTTCAACCACTCACTCTCAGAGCCCATTTTCACTCATCTTTCCCACTTGCCTGCAAAATTCAGAAGATACCATCACCATCTGACTATACAAGCCCTACAAAAACTTAAAAAAAAAAATTTTCCCCTGAAGGTTGTATCTATATCTGGGAATGTTGTATGTAGTTTTGTCGCAAGGATTTAACTCAAACACAGTGGCTGAGATTCAAATTAAAGTTATCTGAGAAACAAATAACAACAACCAAAATAGATTCTACAAATCTTTTGCCACACTCCCCATTCTACCATTAAATTAATACGCGTAAAGAAGAACTTTAATATAACTGCGTAAACAAAGATTCACGTTTTGCAAACCCAGAGTCTATAGACTTTCATTTTACGTGTGGCTCAGACTTTAGCTCAGAGTTTAATCTATATCCAAGAAACACTGGCATGCTACACGTGCCACTTGTTTTCTCTCTTAAAAAGATCACTCCGAAATTAAAAGGAAACTAACGTAAGTGGAGCAAACATGTTTTTATTACATGTTTATTACAAAAGTATTTGAGTTGTACTTAGCCCGACGGGGACCGCATTGCCCAATTTGTTTTCCTGGGGTCTGCAAATGTCTAAGTCTAACACCCCCCACACAGCCCCAAAGAGTGGAGAGACACCGACAGTGATGCAAGGGCACTCTTTCTTGTTATTTGAAAATTGAGCAATGTCTGATGCTCAAGAAAGTTGTTTAGAAGTACAGTCTGGGGTCACATACCACACAGCCACGTGGAAAGGCTGGTGGACCAATGAGTTCAGTGATGACATGGTGCCCCAGTCTATTGGTGTTTGCACAACTTTGGGGCAATAAAGACGCTGGAAAAGCGGCACAGCAGGCAAGAGCCATGGCGGCACCTTGCCAGGCGTGGTGGGGAAGGGGGGTGGCATAAGCCAAACTTGAGGTGATCTCAACATGTGTGATGTTGAAAGCATTCACTTGTAACCTACTCTTGAAAAGATTCAAAATGACTTCATAAAGCCAATTCACAGCAACCGAGGAAGGGTTTATGTTACCTTGACAAAGAGGGAACGGGAAAGAAAAAAAGAAGGATGTGTAATTTTCCTTCAGAAGACTGAAGGGAGACATTGGACTTTATGTCCTTCCTTCCAGGACTGAGTGGTCAGAAGGAAAAGGCACTTGGTACGTGTGTGTGTGTGTGTGTGTGTGTGTGTGTGTGTGTGTGTACAAGTGAGGCAGAAATGGAAGACACTAGAACTCTGGGCACTGTGTGGAACGAATGCAGAACACGGCTCTGGTCTCTCTATAAAGATATCAACCCAGGAGGCGACAGCTGAAAAGCGCTTTTCCCAGCAGAGGCCTTCACAAAGCACAGCAAAATCCCGCTGGGAATAGGGACAATTTGCATAACAATGTGCTGTTGCTTATCAGGGGACCCAAAGGATAGGATACACTTAGAAAATACACCACACTTTTCAGTCCAGCCCATTGCAGAGAAGGGCATTGCCATTCAGTTTGTCTGAGCAGAAGAGGGAGGACCTCCCCCCCTTTGAGTATTACTTTACCACACAGAGCCGATGAAATCCTCATAGTTCCTCTCCCAAAGCACTTATTTGTATTGCCATATTGGTAGTGGTCCTTTTTTTTTTCCCCAACTTTGGCAAAGGTCCTCCTACGCAGCCCACTCCCAAATTTATTTCATTTTTACCTTTGGGGACCCACACAATTCCAAAGTTTCCCTATTCCCCTTTCACTTCACTGTCCTGCCTTTTCATCCAGGCAGTGATTTAGCATCATGCCTGACACATTCAGGTCTCCACCTTGAGAACACTGCAAAGATTGTCTTTATTCTTTCATGAAGATGATTGGAGAGTCTATTCTCTGCTGCACTAGGGGACACCTATTTTGTTTGCCTTTCTTTTGAATTTGAAAGAGGCACATCTGAGGGTGATATTTATTCCTACTGTTTTGTTTTGAGGACCAGGTAGAGAGACTGTTGAAGAAAGCCAAGAAAGCCCAGAGAAGGCAAAATTCTAATTCCACAAAATGCCAAGCACTCATAAAAGGCAGGATTTCGTGCTCCAAAGGTGCTACTGTTGATCACCAAGGATTCTACCTGGCGCCAATACAAAGTTTTCTTTTTTACCAAAGCACACTGGCAAAGGCTAGATACAGAGGGCGGAAAACAAATGTGCATGCCCTCCACTTCAGCCGTGGGCGAGGCAACATTTGCCCACATTACCAGAAATACAATAGATTACTAGAACTGAAGTGCTGTGAAGATCCTGATCTGCTCTCTAATTCACTAAGGACTCCTAGAGCCCCACATCATTTCTGGATGTCATAATTTAGGATAGACAAGGGGAAAAGTCAGTAAGAGAAACAATATAATTTCATTTAGCATCTATTATAGACCCTGGATGATGTTAGATATTTTCCAATATTATCATCATTTTAAGGATGAGAAACCTGAGGCTTAACCACATAGCCCAGGGCCACATGGCAAGGTAAGTAACATATGTGAAATATGAACTGAGGTCTGATTGACCCAATGCCCTTGTTCTTTGCATTGGTGTATATTTAGCATCGAGTGATCAAGAGGTCAGAGGACTCGGTACAATGTCAAGGGAGAATATCTGAAGGAACATTCAGTCTGAAGAAGAGAAGCCTTGATGAGACAAGATAGCAATTTCCAAATATTTAAACTATTTGCTCTGTGGCTAAAGCAGCTCTATTCTTTAAAAAAAACTATTAGAACAAGGACCAAAGACTGAACATTTCATCAAGCAGATTTCTGTTCGACAGAAGGAAAGAACACTGTAATAGTGAGAGATGGGATGCCTTAGGAGATGATGGGTTCCCCATCACTGCACAAGTTCAAGAACAGACCAGACACCATTTGGCAGAAATATCAAAGCAGTGAGGTGCTTAGATAGCTGGACATTAATTTCTCTTCAAGTCTTGAGTCTATGACCAGCAGAAACTTGCAGAATTTCAACTTCTGACATGCTGATCACTGCAGAAAACCGATTAAAAAATCAGAATCAAACACCAAGTATTTAGAAAACAAAGTCCCACAATTCTTCATTACCCTCCACCCCTTTCTTAGTGAATTATGTTCTAGATACATTTGATCCTCTTGAGAAAATGCCATATAACCAAATTAACACAACTGTTGCTATTAGGAATAGTTAAGTAATAATAATAATAATAATAATAAAATAGTAATAATAATAAATACAACCATCAGAATAGGGGGGGTTAGCCAGCAAGTCATTCTTATATAAGATCACACATCTACAGAGGCAGAAATAAAAGGTATTCAAAAATCAGTCTTGCTTGTGTTATGGCAAATAATGTCCTGATTTTACACGGGGGCCAGGGATCTGCAGCCCATCACCACAAGTATGAACAGGTAATGAAGGAACTGTAAAACATGAAGACACAGAACCATAAATTTAATCATCTCCTTCTACAGATGGGGAGACCGAAGCTTGGGTAGCTTGATGGACTCCCTCAATGGCCCACATTTCATTAGCAGCAAAGTTGAGGCCACTGTCTTTCCTAGACTTGGCCCTATGGCTCAGGACCTCTTTCTATAACAATGCACCAAATTCACCCTTTGAAACTGAACTTCAACAAAGCACAAGGCCCCAGCTTGGATTGGTCAGAACCGAGGGGGTAAAAGCCCAAAAGAAGACACACAGTTATCAGAGCAGGAGCACAGGTACTTGGTAGAATTGTAGCTGTGGCCTTCCAAAGTACAGATTGTTGGCTGAGAAAATTTTTAAAATGTTTCACAACTCAATTCAGTTGCCAAAATAGACACTAACAAGTAGCTGGGAGGGAGACGGTTTTCCCAGCCCCAAGGTGGCCTTAAGCTTCCTTCCGTCTTTAGACAGGATTCCCATATCTACCCAAGCAGAAAGGTTTTAGTCTATTCTGATTTGGGTGATAGGATGGAGGTAAATAAGAATGTAAGACATTCACATCTGAATTTTAATTTTAAAATCTGCTTAGCACACAACTCACTCTTGTCAAGTAAGTTGTCACAAGCTCCTAAGAACTATGTAATTTATTCCTGGGCCACCCCCCAGTGTACAGACATAGGCATTTACTCTGCAGGATATACTGAGTAAATGAAACAGTGATCTAATTTCATCTTCAATCATACTTTACTTTGCTGTGTGTATATTTTTAAGGAAATATTAGTTAATCAGAGCCCTGTTATCTAGCCTTGCTTCAAATGCAATGGACAGGTGCTAAGCTATTGTGATGTGCCAGGTGTTGTCCCTGGGCAAGGCCGGAAGTCTCCCAGAGCCTGGCCTCTTTAGATACCCAAACAAGCTAAAATTCTGGCCTTCCTGAGAAATGCAGCTTGTCCAAGGGCTCTTCTGTAGAGAATTACACTAATTTCCTATTCCCCTATCAACATTAATCTACAAGACCCACTGGAGTTTACAGCATTCTCCCAGAGCCCCCACATTCTCATTCACGAATAAGAATCAATCTTACCCACTGCACTGTTTTCCTACAATGGAGTGGGGCTCCTGGGACTTTAGAAAAAAAATTTTTCATCAGTATAGGTGGATCTTCAGTTAGTAAGAAAGGAAAACTGAACAGAACCCCATTTAGTTAGTGGAACTTATACCATCTGAAGAAAGACAGTTGAACTGCACAAAAATGACAGCCTTCTTTCCCTCCATCATCTTAGTTTCTATACCCTCTTTGTGCCCATTGCCCACCCCTGCCATTCTCTTCGGTTCCTGTTGAATTCCCAGCTCTCTAGAATGATTCACCACTGCCTCGGCCCTATCCTAGTGTTCCCTGAACTTTAGTCATTAGTAAAAGCACATTCATAATTTTTGCCATGTTTACATAATACTTATATTTTTTATTTAAAAATTTATGGATATTGACTAGCTTCTTTTTACTAGAATCAATTTTTTTAAATGACTTTCCATTGTTATAGACATGAGCCAATGCCACTTACCTTAGTTAGAGGGAAGCAACACAAATAAAAATAATGAAAACAAAACAAAGAAAATTGACTAAGTTTTGGCTAAATGCTGTTTCCTGGCGAAGGGTATTTGTTGAACTCAGAGATGAAGTAAGTTTGAGAGAGGAGTTAAAGATAGATTAGCACCAAACTGGCACCCTGGCCTAATCAGAAGGACTGCAGGAAGTTTTACATGAAATTATTTCCTGAAGTCATTGCCTGATCCAGTGTGATGCAAAGACAAAGACGGGTACCACCTAAAAACTCATGAGCCTGCCAACTTAAAATCATCCCACACACCACCAGCGGCATGCAGGTGTATTTTGAGAAGCAGTGAATTAGCTGATCGAGGTGTAGGAAAGTGCATATCACACATCGAAGGGAGGGCAACCTGTGTGACAGAAAGAAGGCTAAAGGGAAAAGATTGATCAGTCCTGGGAGAGGAGATGGAGGAAGGTTTGCTAAATGATTTGTATAGAGTTGGAAGTCCCTAAACCAGCAGAAAATTCATGAGTTTCCACTGGTGCAGGAGAGAGCTAAAATATATCAGCAGTAGATTATGAGCTGCCATGAATTTTTCTATCTGTTTTTTCCACATGGAAAATGGCAGTAAAATACCAGCAAAGCACGCTCCTTGGTGAGTCCGGCTTTTGATATTGATTAACATTAGCATGTACTTTTGAAACGAAATAATACAAAAAAAAGGAAAGAAAGAAAGAGGAGATACAACTACAGTATATTCCCACCCTTGAATAAATTTCAAAACAGTGTGATGTATGTGGAATAGAGATCAAGTTGGCAGAAAAGAGAAAAGAGCATTAGGAAAGCAAAATAAATAAGTGCATAGAAACTGTCACACAACTGAATTGAGACTCAGTATTTAATTAGGGATAGCAAGCCTGAAAGCCTTCTTGGTAAATGTCTACCCAAACCAACCACGTGTTGGTTAACACTGAGACATACAAACTGATCAATAGTACAAAACAAAAGGGCTCAGGTATGCATGTAGAGTCATACATCATTTCAATAAATTATGCTGTGTGTAAAGACAGGTTTTTTTTTTTTTTTTTTTTTAGAACAATCATTCTGGGATCAAGAGCTAAATCATTTCAGCCACATCTTGATCTCTGCAAAACTCGGCAGGAATTATGAGGCTTAACAGCATCCTGACAATTAGCATATTATAAATACAAAAATGATATATTAAAGAGAGAGGAGGGAAAAAGGGCCAGCGTTTTACACCTACAGTAATATAATTCCACTACTTAATGCAAAGTAACAGGACTCAGAGTGTTTGGGATCCTCTCGTATGGTGTTATCCTCTCTATCAGTAAATGAGACTATGTGAACAGTACAACCTATAAATAATTCAAGGCCTGAGATGGCAATTATAGAACCATGCACAACTAGCATGAATATTTTATGAAGGCTAAAACAGCCCTCAGAATGAATCATGGAGAGATGAACATACACACACACACACACACGCACACGCACACACAGACACACACACATACACACATGCGCACATGCACACACACACACACAAACACACACAGACACACACGCACACACATACACACACAGGCACACAGACACACACACACATGCACATGCGCACACACACACGCGCACACACACACACCAGGCAGTTTGGGCCAAATTGTATTCCAACACAAGGCTTCTCTTTGAACCCTGGCACACCTTTACTTTATAGGAACAGTGCCCATAGATATATATTTTTCCTTTCTTGAATTTATTTCTTAAAATCCAAACACAGAGGAATGGGGGAGAGGTTTTGCCAATAGAGTAGAAGAGCCTGAAATAGAGGAAGAAAGACAAGCCATTTTTAACCCAAACTTGTGCTGAGAATTCTGAGGGATTTTTTTTAACCTCTCCAAATGGACTCTACAAAAAGTAGAGCTCCAACGCATCAAAATTGAAACTGAAACCAGTATCCCTTCTTTATGACTCAAGCAAGAACACATCCTACTCGCAAACTTCCCTCATATAAATAAGCTTTTATTTCTAATTATTCCTTGAGGAATACCTGTAATCCCCGCTTTCACTGCATTTATAAGACAAAACAAATATTACCGAGCCATAAGCCTGAGCAAACAAGGTACTATATTTAAAGGAACAGCCCAGATGTCATACTTGACTAGGAAATGAGCAGCACTATAAGTCCTGAGCTGCTTCTGTAACCAAACTATGTGCACACTAAAAAAAAAAAAGAAAAAAATGAAATCATATGAATTCATGTCTTGATTTCCCTATGCAATGTACTTGTAATATTTGAATAAGAGTTAATATGCATTTGAATCTTGCAGAGATTAGTATTCATCTTTTTCACTCGTCTCTTATTTACACATACTCAATAACATCCATGTGGTTAGAGAAAACGAAAACACTGCTGCCTTCGTAGAGGCAATTTTAACACAATCCACTTTCTTAATTACAACCTAAAACTTCTCGGACATTTCTTAGTTTCTTTGCACAAGAGCTCTAGATTTATGACACTTTTCCTATGACTATGTACATTTTCCTCCCGGTTACAGCAAAAAGAACCTTTAGAACTCTAGGTTCTTAATACAAGAAAGAAATCTCAGATGTCATCTGGTCCAACCCTTTCATTTTGGAAATGAGAAAAGTTTACAAATTAGTTGAAACAATGGGACCAATAACGATGTAAGATATAAGAATATCGGAAACAATGCAAATGAGTAACAACTTCAAATATTTACGGAGAGCTTGCAACAAAGGCAGGCACAGTGCTTGCAGACTTTTCCTCGCCTGGTTCTCCCTCACACCTCTACTAGTTAGGTCCTATTACGGTCCCCATTTAAAGAGGAGGAAATGCAGGGAATGGAGGCATGGGGAGCTTAAGAATATCTCCTACCCTCAGTCCTGTGACCCTTCCCATCTGCCGCATGATTTGGGAAAGCACATCAGAATTCCGTCCTTAAGCCTCAGCTATTAGACATTTTTATGATATGGAATCATTGATTTTTACCGGAGACTTCCTAAATGAGAGACATACCGATGTTTTCCATTTTACCATGCCTGCTGCTTCACAGGACCTCTGAGGGTCAAGAAAAAAAACAAAAATAAAAAACAGAATCTCCCACAACTTACACAAGACTGTCAAGAAGAAGAACACATATCCAAACAAATGTTTAGCATTCCCTTAGTATTCAGTTTTTACAGCTCTGAGCCCCTAGTATTCAGTTTTTAAAGCTCTGAGCCGCTGCCCTACTGGGTGCCCCCCTCATGCTGGATTGAAGCCGAAAAGACGTTGAGACAATGCAGCCCAAGGCAAGAAACTGAGACACCGCCTACCACAGCAGCCAATGGGCAGGCTCCTCTTGTGCTTTGATAGCCTTCTTTTGGTTTTGTTAATACAAAGGAAATACAAAATAGTACGATTGCCCCCTCCCTGCTCATGCCCAGCTCTGGATTTTACTATCAGAACAGTAACACATACAGATATTTTTACACTAATGCACAAAGCTGGTCTAACAGATGACCCTGTTTGCTATTTTCTTTTAAGTGATCACTTCAAAATATGCATGACTTTATTTTTTTTTTAAAGATTTTATTTATTTGACAGAGAGAGAGATCACAAGTAGGAAGAGAGGCAGGCAGAGAGAGGGGGAAGCAGGCTCCCCGCTGAGCAGAGAGCCCGAGGTGGGGCTCAATCCCAGGACCCTGAGATGGAGACCTGAGTGGTAGGCAGAGGCTTTAACCCACTGAGCCACCCAGGCGCCCCCAAAATATGTATGACTTTAGATCCCAAGGTCAGAGAAATTCCGCCCTAAGAGTGTAAGGACCGGAGTAAAGGAACTGGCTTCGGCATGCATTTCCTTTAGCCCTCCCCCTCGGCAGTCCCTCTTCCCACGGCTCCCAGATTTCAGAGCTTCCACCCTGTAGTTCCAAACCCAAGCGTGAGAAGGTGTTCAGAAAAGAAAATCCAAGTCACAATAAAAACTAGTCTCCGGCCCCTCGCCTCCTTTCTTCGTGGAGGCTCTAGGGAGCTGGAGTGTCATTTATTATTTACACGCAACTGAATGGGTTAATCTTCTCTTTTCCTTATTTTGACAACCATGTTTATCTTCTGAAAAGGCTAGCAGAGTCGCAGTGTGGCACTGGGGTGCTAACTGCTAACACATGGGCTGGGCTACGTCTCGGCAAAAATGTCTTTCATACTTGCAGAGGCACGGCGGCCAAGATCAACACCCTGAGTTTGATTTTCTTCATCATGAATTGACAGCTTATTTATCTCCATGGAAGAACTTTTTAAGCCCTTTAGTCATCTAGGCAACTTAGGAGGCATTCAGCTGACTGTTCAAAAATATTATGATAGCTTCGTAAGAAATAGAGACTAAATTATTTCATTCCTGTTAAGTCAATCTCCCTTGAAAGAGACATTTTGGTGACCCTGACTTATGAGAATAACCAAATACTATAAACACACGTGCACGCACCCCCTCTTCAGTTGGTTTTCTAATCCGAATAGCTAGACCTAATCTGAAGCTGAGCGTACAAAGTTTTGTGACGATGCACGCTTTACATGGGTTTGTTTTCCAATAACGCTCAGGAAGCCTCATTAGAATAATTGGGGAAGAAGTCATTTCCGTTTGCCATATCTTGGTATAGAAATAATAGCTTCTGCTGCCTGTGAAACCAGCAAGAAATAGAATGCAAAATGCCAGCTCCTGAGTCACAATGGAAAAGAACATTACCCCATGTGACTGATGTATGGAATCCAAACCAAGTGCAACTCTGTCAGGCCCCCCCTTTCGCGGGGGGTGGGGGGTAGGAGGGTTGCTGCTGCTCCTGGGAGAAGTTTAAATACATTTGCAAGCAGGAAACAACCCAGAAATACTAACAAATTGGGTATGCAAATGCAGAATCCAAAAAGTATTTTCACTAGTAATAAATCACCAGCGGTTCTGCAACTAACAGCAGTGAGAATACTGACCTGCCATGGCATGGGACAGATTTGTATTTATAACTGTCAGGAAAAAAAAAAAACAACTTGTAAATAGGTCTGAGAAATTGGCATGGGGAGAAAGAGAGGAGAAACAACAACGTTTATTGGATAGATTGGAGTGATTTCTGACTACAGAGCCTCCCAAGTCAAAGCTGGTGCCCCACTTCTTTGGGAGAATATCATCAACCGAGACACCAGTTTCAGCTGCTATGAATTCCACATAGTAGCAGCAACAGGAAACTTTTTTTTTTAAAGATTTTATTATTTATTTAAGAGAGAGAAAGAGAGAGAGCATGTTGGGAAGGGCAGAGGGAGAGAGAGAGAGAGAGTAAAGCAGATTCCCTACTGAGCAGAGAGCCTGATTCGGGCTCAATCCCAGGACTCTGGCATCAGGACCTAAGTCAAAGGCAGACACTCACCCAACTGAGCCACCCAGATGCCACAACAATAGAAAATATTTACTGAATTTTTGCCGTGGGCCAGGTGACTTGCTAGATGCTTTATCTCATTTAATCTCATTATATCATTTCATCCCCTGCAGCAACCCTATGATATAGGTTTCTACGGTTACTTCCTTCATTTCTCAGTGAGGAAACTAAAGCTCAGATAAGTCATTTGCCCAAGATCACACCTTTCTACTACTCACCAGCCTAAATTTCTTCATAAATTCCGAAAGTCCAATACAGGGACAAAAGGAGGTCCCCATCATTCCAGATCTGAAATTAAAACTTCCAGTTTTTTCTATCCACTCTATGTCCCATTATTCACTCTCTTCTGAGTCCTACCATCCACTCTGCCTTATTATCAGACAGGTCCCTTCTGTTACCAAACGTTTAGTGCATAAATGCTTGGAGTGGGATGGTCGGTCTGTACCTTGTGAAACTGGGGACTTAAGTGTTACCAGTGATCATGGTGGTGAACCTATAAACCAGAGGCACCTTTTATGGAAAAATACAATTCACTCCTACATAGCGTCTGTAAGCACATAAGCTCAAGGGAGAGAATGCCCATATCCAGGTGAGCACGGCAAAGAAGCTGCCCCGAGAGAGGAAAGTTCAAGCGGAAAAGCTCTTCTGTATGACTACCTGAATGTTCACGAATGTGAGAAAAGAAAGGCCTGGGCACAAATAAGTACAGAGTTGCCAAGGAAGAAGCCGTGCAGAAAAGAACATCACGTGGCAGGCAAGATGGAGAAAAACAAAATCATTTTCAAAAGTTGCAGGAAGTTTATTAGTGAGGAGAAAAAACAAAAGAGAGAGGAGGTTAATTGAGCCCATGACTAGCCCCAGTTCTAGAACGTGGTGTGAAAGTAAATAATTCCTATGGCCTCCGTAAGATTGTGAAAAGCTTGAGGGAAGAGATTGGGCCACCTGACCTTTTCTCGCTCGCTCCCGAACCAGCCTTTCTGGAACATTAGGGCAGGGAGGGTCGTTAGAGAAAATCCAGTCCCATTACCTCATTTTACACTCGAGGAGCCGAAAGTGCAGACGAGCTAAATGACTGCTCCAAAATCACACAACTGACTAGCGTAGGAAACCCAGATACCCCTGGAAGCGGCCCGCTGACCTCTTTGCCCTGCACACTGTTCAAACTGCCCAGGTGCCTCCGTGATGAGGCTCTCAGTAAATATTCACAAAGCACCATCAAACTCCTTTCTCCTCTGAGAGAGCCACTGTTCCCACCACCCAGACCTTGCTCCACAGGCCTGCAAAGGAGAGAAACTGCAGTTCTAGGAAAATGAGTGAGGATATGATGAAAGCTCGAAGTTAATGATTCTTCAATGAGGAGGATTAGTGGGAAATGTGGAGGAAAAAACGTCTGAAGGATTGATTATCAGCCTGGCCATAAAGATTATTAGGTAAGACACACTGTATTTATACACACTTGTATGTTCCCACACTTGTACGCCCAGCGCTGTATTAACATATGTACATATTTGTTCAACAGAATCCTTCAAAGTCCTCTCCCTTAGAGTCATTTTCAGACATTTCTCAAACATGATACAGATCAAAATGCAATATACAAAGTCAGGTAATGTCCCTGACATCAAATTAAAATAGCTAACCGGCCAACAGATGGCAGCTAAAGCAAATCACTTGCTGATTTAAATAAGAACGGCATTCACTTCAGTCGCACACATTTTTCCAGACAGAAGTTGACTGGCTACACGAAATCAACTTCGGAGGCTGGTTGTTTGTAGCCCGAAGGGGAAATCACAAAAAAACAAAAATGCCTCCTTTGTTCCTGGAACCTGGGGTGATTCACAAGCATGGACATCCCCAGGTCTTTTGATTTTAAATCACTAAGGTGGAAATGTCATTCACCCAGGAGGTTATTGATTAAAATAAAGAACAGGAATGTTTTCTGCATGAACCTCACTTCGGCGGGCAATGTTACATCATTTAGATACTGAAAGGAGAGAAGGAGAAGGAAACAAACGGCAGAGAGAGGAAGGTTCAGAACAGTCACAGACCGGGAATAAATAACACAAAGAAGCTTGCTGGCCTGAGGACAGAGGCAGAGGTTGGCATTATTTTACATTAGAAACACTTCGTATTCAAAACGGTAATTGATAGCAGTGAAGTGTTGGGGAAAAGAGCCACTTGCGTTCAGGCAGGCTGCCCTGCCAATCAAACTTCACCTTTCTTTGAATGAATAAAAGCTTCATTGCCCTATTATGCTGATACAGTCAGACAGGACTAAAGTAGCCTGTTTGTCAAGTTTATGTGCACTGCCCCAAGCTACTTAGATTCTGATGCTTAAATAATTCCTTCCAAATCAGGGATGATTTTGGATACAGTTCTCTTTTTCACCGACACAGTGTAAATTTTACCCTGGCGTTGCCCGGGCCCAGCCACAGATGGGGAGGGGGTATATTTCCCCCTTCTTTTAATACAGGGAGGGCATTTCGCTGTCTTTTGTTTAGAATCTGTAGCGCTGAAGTGTTCTGCACACGGTCTGTGTGTGCTGCGGGCTGTCTGAAGCCTGCAGACGTTGGCCAGATTTTGTCTTCCCAGTTCTACAGGAAATCAGTGTATAGACGTCTCCCCATCGTCTCTCTTGTCATCAGGGACTTGGGGTAAATAGTACCAAACCTTGCCTGCTTCTAAGTGATCAATGAAAACTGAAGGGCCTGGGGGGATTTTTGCTTCCTAAATCCCAATTCTTCTCTGCCTCCGTCAGTGCTGTGGGCACGGGAAGGACTGGAAGGTTACACAGCGCCCCCATACCAGCAATGCAGGAATCCCGCGTGGGGTCTATAGATATTGAGGGTTTCAGATGCTCAAGAAGACTGCAAATGAACCTGTCCCCTCTGCCTTCAGAGCTCTAGGTGCCTTTGACTTCCCAGTTGCATGTGACAAAACTGCTTTGTATTTGCAAAGAGGGAGTCGTGGGTAACAATGAACATGCAATTGGGCTGGAAATAGATTTATCAGGCTTCAAGGATTATTGTTTGCTGAGAGATGATACACACATTACTATTTCACAGTTCAGCTATGACATTATTAACCTACTGTGCAAGGATTTTATTGCCAGATTGGTCCATTTATCAAAAATAAGAGAAACTCAAAACCCCATAAGGAAGTTAACATTTCAGGCAGGCTTGGCTTTCACTTAATGCCATTAATCTATCTATTTACACAAGAGCAAGAAATGTTCATTTAGTAACGTTTCTCCTTTTGGTATAAAAGCTGTGTGACGGCACTGGAAGCAAGCATGTGAGTGTCATGCTCATTGTCACAGGAAAAATGAGTGTTTTCTCCTTAAAATGAGTTTGAGTCCCCAGGGCCTGCCACATATACTGGGTTGCCATGTGCTAGAAGCTTGGTGCTCAACCAGCAAAGAAAGGACTAAGTCCAAGTAGCAGAACACTTAAATGCTCAAGCTAGAAAGAGCGGCATGGAGGAAGGTGGATGCTCCGAATTATTTTGTAACGACACACAAGATAAAAATACACAGTTTCTCAAAGGAAAAAAAAATTTATCCAACCTTATCACAACAATGAGCCCCTCTAATAAAAAAGGGCAGGAAAGTGATGGCAAACAACTCAATAATTCATAGAGATGCAATTGATTTTAGACTACAGAGAGAGTGGTCTTTTGACATATCTTCTCCAATAGGAGGCTTCAATAACACCGGGATACTAATGGAGCAATCCCCACGGTCTGTTACACATCACCGAGTACCCAGCACCGTATGTCCACCCCGAGATGTCACATAGCCTGTAGTCGTGCATGAATCCACAGGACAGTGTTAGAGATTTACTTATCTGTGGGTAAAGACACAGAACTTGGAAAAAAAAAAGGGGGGGAGCAAAAATGACTCTGTTTCCATTTCTCAATCTTCCTTTTGTTTCTTCATTCTTTTTGTTTTATTATTTCTTTATGGAAGAGAAGACAACCTCTCAGTCCATAAAATGCCTGCCACCACTAATGTTGATCCTATCAATCTTTTTGTTCTCAAAAATATACATACAATGTTGGAAAAAGTATAAGGGAGCCATTGAGAGAAAGAGAGGCAGACACTCATTTTTGTATGTTTATATGTGTGTGTGTGTATATATATGTATATGTGCACATATATGTGTACACACACATTTCAAGAATGGCACTTTCAAAAAAAGATGTTTCTTGGGTCAGCGTTCCTTCACTGTATAATGTACATATATGTAGACACACACGTATCAGTATAAACACATGTCCAGGCTACATGGATAGTTAAGAAAACATTCAGGAAGTAGTCCTGACCCCCCTCTATAGGAAAGGCACTGTGCTCAGCTGATTGGTAAGTATTCTGTAAACGGTAGCCTTGACTCGGCACCAGGACCTGTGCGGAGTGCCATACAGACATTACTGTCTGCAGTCCTCAGAACAATCCCATAAGAGTAGGTAGCCTCATTTCAGGAATAGGGAGACTGAGGCTCAGGCGGCTATGCAGCTTGCTCAAGCCCCATAGCTGATAAATGTCCTGCCTGCCCTAAAGCCCGCTCTCTCCCTCTACTGCTGCTGATCCCCCTTCTCTGACACACTCGAGGAGCCAGGGAGGACACAAGGATAAGGAAGTAGAGTCTGCCCTGGTGGGGCTCACAGTCTAGTAGAAAAGCCACACCCACAAGTAACTAACTAGGCAGAAGCAACCATCACCTCAGCAGAGTGGAAAGTGAGGGGGCCCATGGCAAGCTCAGCACGGCTGTGGGAGCAGAGCCGAGGGGGTCTTCCCAGAAGCTGTGCACTCTGATGTGCCTGCCTGTGCACGTGAGCATGTGCACACACACACACGCACACACATGCAGTCTTTCCTCTGAGACTAACCTGCCACAACAGGTACACAGATGGCCTGCACCTTCAAAAGGCTCTGGTACAACACTGTCATTTGTTAACGTTTTCTCCTCTGAAGGCTTGAGTCACGCTCTAGTGTTTTCAAGAGGCTTCTTTTGGTTTCTGGAATAGAAGAGCTGCAGTAATACTAAACCAAATCTTGTCCATTTCAATTATGATGAGTCACCTTGACCAAATGTGGTCAGTGCGGTGACATCCACCATTTGGGCTGATCAGGCTGGCTGGACGGTGGCACCGTTGGTTCTGTGAGCAGTTACTAACACACGTGCTCCAGGGGGGCTGTGCGGGGTAGAAATGGCACAGGCGATTATCATCCCCGTATCGTCTGGGGCCTGCTGAGCACCGGCTATCTGCCAGGCACTCAGCTCACACTTTGCCCACATCCGCTCATCAACTCCTCATAACTTGTGTGTGGGGAACACACTGGCTTCTTTACAACACAGGGAAATAAGGTCCTCAAAATCTGGGTGAGTCACTCACATGTCGCACTACTGAGTGGCCGAACTAGGATTTGAACCCAGGTCTGCCAAGCTCCAGAGTCTATGTTCTTAATTGTGAGGCTCCACCATGACATTCCATGCCTTTTTCACCTTTCTCTTCCTAGCAGGTCACAAAAAAATGTGATTGAATCTAGTGGGTCTACTATGCAAAGTACCTATTAAACTTGGCTTGCGTCCTCCCCGTGACTTCCCAGCCCCCAATCCAAGCACAGTTTGAAGGAGGTTGCTCCAAGGCAGGAGGAAAAAAGGAAACGGGCCTAGGAAGCTGGCCTTGCTGGCAAGGCTCAGTGTGAATGGGAAGGTGTGCTGCCTCCTGTGCCCAATCCTCCAGTCCTAATGCTTAAAAACCACCCATTGGTGCCCACCTTTCAGATTACCTACAAGGATATAGCTGTTATCTATGCAACTTGTTCAAAGAAGAGTCATAATTTGAGGTATTTCTGTCATCAGCATGTTGCACTGGAAAAGCAGTATGGACCAGCGGCTAAACCACAAATTTTAGAAACCCAACAGACATGCGTTGCATTGGCATATCAAAGGCTGGTCTGAAGCCAGACGCTCTGTGTCTTCCAGCAATACTCATCAATAACTGACAAATTCCATGCTATTTCTGAAGTATAACATTCCAAGTTAGATGGATGGGCATTTGCTTTGCATTGGTGCATTCAAGTCCAAAGGATTCACAAATATATTGCTATACAAAGGCATTTCTGCATGAATTTGGGGACAAAGGACAATGTTCGTCATGGTGAGCTCCGATCCCAGCACCTACGTCTCTCTTAGACTAATTTAAAGTAAATAATGTTTCAGTTTCTTTTTCAAAATAGAAAAGACTTAATCCTGGCCCAATGCCTATATAAGATAGTGCTGCTTAACTATTAAGAGATCAATATTCAAGCAAAGGTATAGTGACTTTGGGAAAATGAAAATTTGCTTTAATTACAAAACATAGATAGGACAGAATGTTCTCTTTATAAAAGAAGACTTTACATTTCAGAAGGGGACACCATAGAGGTAGAAACCTAGATTTTTCAAAGATCCCAATTTCAAATATTCAGCCTCTTTCTGCCACACAGGCTGGCAAAAAACAAGTTGGTCCTTAATACACTTTTTCTTTAATGACCGAGCAAATAAATGGCTTCTGTTCTGTTCTCCTCATAACTTTTTTTTAGACTTACTGGACCACAAAGTCCCCATTTTTATTTGAAAAATATGGTCAAGAAAACTAACAGGTACATAGATGGCTGCAGAGTGATAACAATCCAGCCAAAGAAACAGCTTTCTTTTAAAATTAGTAACTTACAAAATCTTTGATTCTAAAGATAAACTACAAAATCTGCCATAGTTTAATATCCCTGATTTCAAAAATAGATGTCACTTTACATATAGCTTCTTCAGAAACAGTCATTGTCCCAGCTGAGGTGGGCCCACACTGTTACCGCCAAGTCCCTGGGCCTAGAATGAGTGAGCTTGATGCCAAGGCTCATCTCTGGAATGCCCGGTTTCTCAGAAGTGATTTTAACCTTATTTTCATATGCAATACCATAGATCATTGTCCTTACAAATGTTTGCAGACAACTATTAAGAATAACCTATGTGGGGGGGGGTGCTGGGGAATGGGTGCCTCTATAGCTCAGTCAGTTAAGGGACCAACTCTTGATTTTGGCTCAGGTCATGATCTCAGGGTGGTGAGATGGAGCCTGGCTCCATGCTCAGCAGGAGTCTGCTTGAGATTCCCTCCTTCACCTCTTCCCTCTGCCCCTCCCCCTGTTCGTGCATGCTTGGGGGCTCCTTCTCAAATAAATGAATTAATTTTTTTTTTTAAAGAAAAAAAAACCTCCAATGGAGGAGTTACCATTTTGAATGATCACCCTCTTGGGTAGATTCTACCTTCGTCCTCAACCAGCTGTTCTGTAGTTGGAAGCCCCCTTCATACTCCTCTATTTAATTTCACTCTAATCTGGTATTCTAGAAGTGATCTGCCCTCCATTTCATATCACCCAGTAGGATTCACTTCAGGGGAAGATTGGATTATGAAACAATATGTTTAAAGCATCTCATATTTGTAATTCAAAAGAAAAGAAAAGTTTTAACCTTGAGCTCTAAAAAGTTTGCCAGCAAATTTCCAGGGTCCAAGGTGAAGAATTATTTCTGTTTTGCCTCAATACAAATTGCAAAATTCAAATGATTAACCTCACTGCTGGACACTCTGTTTCTAGGGGAAACGGGAAAAAAAAAAAAAGGTTGGTTTCTCATGTGAAATCTCTAAATCGGACTCCATGGAGTCATGCTGGTAGGAGAAGGTTCGCAGAAGTCACATCCTTTCGTCATCAAAACCTTACAAATGATTTATTTAATCAGGAAAGAGAGCCACAAGAAGGCAACATATATTGACAGTTACTACCTCTGAATTCATTTTCCATTTTCCTCTGTTGGTGAAGGAATAAGAGACTCTTAAAGATTCACATCATTCTTTTTCTTCTTGTTGTGTATGTGTGTGCTTGTTGTGTGTGTGGAGTGTGGAATCAATGTCTTGGGTTAAAATAATAACATCAGAGTATTGACTATGGCTAGTATGTATTCTGGCTAATAAAATATAACTGGGCCAATCTGTTCTCAGAGAAAGTTGTAGACATTCCTGAGGGGCAAGAATGTGAACCAAGTCTGTAGTCAAAAGGTTAATAAATCTACACAACTACACACAGTTCTCACACCCAATATGCTAAATGTGTTCAGTGAGTTGGCAGAAAACATTTTCTATGACTCTCTCTTTTGAACTTAAAATGTATACCTCTACCAGATCCCAGTAAAAATTGACAAATTATATTTAAAAACTATAGAACTGGTACTGATATATCTTGAATAGAAGGGAAAGTCTGCAGTCGGAAAAAGAATTAACCAAAAGGGTTTGATTTCTGTCTCTACATGAATTTGCCTCTGTGTATTCGTGCTAGTCCTTCACTATCTCTTGCAGAATAAAATTCTCCTCGAGCCTCTACCACCCCGGAGAGATACTCACCACCATCCATGGACCTAAGAGTCTCTCCTCCCTCCTTCTTTCTCTCCACCATCCCACCATATTTTCTTCCTGATGTCTCCTCTAAAATAGATGTGCCCTTCACCTGACCAATACAAGTAGAATTTTCTTTTATTTCTCCTACCAATTCATTGAATAATTATCTTCCTTTCCTGTCCTTATCTCACTGATGTCATCAAATTCTTACTGACTGCCTTAGTGTTTTTCTCCAAGTGCGTACCTTACTGAGAAAGATCTGTCCACAGCATTACCAAAACTATCGTGATTTCCCATAACTACAAACCTCACCTTTTTGAAAGTGGCTGGCATTCCATAATGTTAATTCAAACAGCTAATGCAATATATCTGGCCCATGGAAGGCAATCAATAAATACTTGCTGACCAACCACTAGTATCTAAATCAAAAGATGGGGGAAAATATTGCAAGCAGAATATGGCTAAGAAGGAAGGACCCTTGAAAATTCTGCTAAAGAGTATTTAAGCCTAGATTTTCAGTTGGAACAGCTAAAGAGATTCATATTGTCATTCTATTTTGATTTCTTGAGGTTAAAATTTTAAAGTGAACTTGTCCAATTTCTATTAATTTCTCTACTGCCTAATGTTGTATATGGGAAGGGTGTGGGGGAGGATCCCTCAAAGATGTTGGCAAAGTTGAGTAAAAAGCCTGAGAATAAATGCCTCCAAGGCAATTATGATCCTGAGCCAAGAGAATAAAATTTTAAACTCTGCTATCCCTAATTCATCATCGAAACCTGACAACCAAAGATTCCTAGAATTTAGAGCTGAAAGGCCTCATCAATTATTTGTTCAAACAATTCCCATTTTGCAGATTTGAGACCCAAAGGAATTAAGGGTATTTGTGAAAAGACAGAATGAGCTACTGGCAGAGGCAAGCAAAAATCTAGATCTCTATTCACTTTTTCTACTCTCTTTCTCCTCCTGTTAATTGGATATAATAATACCCTTCTAATTCCCCAGGTTGCTGTGAGAATGATAGAATGAAAATACGTGCTAGATGCAAGGCAAAAACTCTCACATAAGGACTATTATAAGAGATGGAACAATACTGGATTTTTTTTCCTAAGTGTTATACTTACATGATTTTTAAATTGTTTAACTTGTTTAATCCCTGCTGTTCTGGCCACAAGAACAATGTGGTAATTACGCCTTCCCACAAAGTAAGTCAAAGATCATCTCCATTTGCACATTCATTTAAAAAGCCCTTCTCCCCATCTTTAACACCTGAGCAAATAGCCATCAGCCACTTCCACAAGCCTCTCAGAATCATGCAAACTTCTCAACAGGCCCCTGTTAGTTTTTTATTCTTCTTCTTTAAAGACATAGACTTTTTTCCTGTCCAATGCATGGGACTCCTATAGCATTATCTTGCATACCTCCATCATTTTTTTCTTTCTCATTGTTACAAATGGAGACAAGAACTGAAAGCAGCGTTACAGTAATTTCCTCCAGGTTACTGTATATTCAATACTTCTATTTATACATTTCATTTTGTCTGCTGCCTTTGTTTTTGGTCCCTGCTCTCGCCCCCCGCCACCCTGCTGCTAAGCCTGGTATCAAATAGACAAGTTTTATATTCTGCAGCTAAGATTATGCCATTTTCTCTTGACTTGGGGATGGATCACTCTTGAGGGTTTTTTGGGGTTTTTTTTTAACATTTTTAAATAAAACTTACTAGAGCTTTGATGGCATTAGTTCTGCCCTTCTTTTAGCCAACTCTTCATGACATGATTTATTGTCACGGAGTCCTCGTGTTCTTTCTCTGCATCCTGGGCTAATGTCTATCTTATTTTGGCATTCAAAGGGCCACCATTAGGCTTCTTCCTCCTACCTAAAACGTTAAGGACAAATAAAACACCTTGAATCTTGAGCACAAGACAGACTTTCTGTCTATTCAGGACACTAATCCTCCAAACAAACTAGTCCATTAGTTTCTTTTTCGAGCCCCTCGAGTTAGGGGACCTTAAAGCTCATAATATCCCACAGCACACACTTAGTTTTGGGTTTGGGTTTGGGCTTGTTTTTGTTCAAATATAATAATGGCTTCTAATTTGTGGGACTGGAGTGGCATTTTTTAAACCCCATGTCTCCCTCTTTCCACCACTTTGTTTTGGCTCTAAGACACCCCTCCTGTGTTTTGCCAACTTCTGAAGTTAGAAGACTCAGTACAATGAAAAGTGATTTCAGTAGGAATTACATCTCTGTAACTGTGGGAAGGAGCTCATCTTTCTCTTGAGGTGCAAGATGCTCTTCCCTTCTTATTGATATGTATATGTATCTTTCGCCTAATTCTCACTTCTCTGCAGGCAAAAAATAAATCTCCCGAGCAGCACTCCCTTATTATTTCCTTGGGAATCAAAGCAGACCCAGTGCTAAAGCTTTACCATTGTCACAACCACCACTTTCCTAAATCGGAACTTTGGGCTAATCTTTATTTCTGATACTATTTCATCTTAGAGCCAGCTAATCGGTGTGTGTGTGTGTGTGTGTGTGCCCATGCACGTGTACATGTTTGTATATAACATGGTTGTATACTAAACCAGTATATAGGTTGTATACTAAAAATGTAGATGTGTGTAGACGTTTGTCTACATGTATAAATATATTTGTGTATTTCAGAGGTGTGTCTGTATGTGTGGATATTCATGTGTATGCTTGTGCACACTACACACACAAACAGTAATTAGCTACTCTTGGCTTAGTAAATTCTTCTTGGCAATACCTTGAATATTCAACTCTAACTCCACAGCTTTCCAATTCCTATGGGCTAGGAATCTTTCCGGGATTTCATTTTTCATTCTTCTCATCTCATGGAAACACACATGAAATTAAGATCAATCAATACTGGCTATATACATGTATACATACATATTTATAATGCATGCATATAAAATATATATTATATATTTACTTATTTATTTTATTTGTTATTCAATCAAAAGCTCCCCTTGTTCAGTATATACCGTCAACAAAGCCTATTGATTTCATCCACATTTACCGTGATTGTGCAACACACCAGGGAATATAGTTCTGGTAAGTTTCATACCCAGTTCAATAATATTTCCTTCTTTAACCTATCTACCAGGTAATGTAGCATAAGTGATAAATATTATTTTCCCATTTCCCAGGTAAGAAGGACAAACGTTGGAGTGAAAGGATCTACAGACCACTTGGAACTCGGCTAGGGCTGGCATCTGTTTCTTTGGTTGCATAAGCAAAGTTTAAATTCCCTATTCTGTTCAGACTTTATGATATGACTTTTCCTTATAAGATGCTTTACAACAACAAAAAAATTGGTGCACTCAATTTCAATTCTTTATTATCCTTGATTTCAAGCCATAATGATTTTGTTTCCTCAGCATTTATTCCAAGGTCCCCTCTTACCTCCATTTTTTTCTAACCCTTACTTTATACATAAGGTTATTCCTTTGGTTTTATTTCTACCAGCTTGACACTTTTCTTCTTTGCTGATCTTTTCTAAATGGTTTATGTCCCACAATGTCTATTCTTCTCCCCCACACATCATTCATTTTCATTACTCTTCCATGATTTGGCTCTACCCATCATTTCTGAAATAGAGAATGCCTGAACTTCTTTGAAAATCCACATGTCAAAATGTAATAAAAATGTTTTCATTGTTACATTGTTTTAAGAGAAATGAATGGCCTGCTCAACCACCAATTCCAAATTTATATTCAATTTTAGGAATATATATTATTAAGCCTTTCTCTCTTTCCCTGGTTATAAAAGACTCCAGTCAACTCTGTGGTCTTGCATGGCTGGGATTAGGAGTTAAGGCATTCCTTATAAATCAGTGTAATCTTTACAACAGGACGTTGCTGTATTGAGAATTCCTCTCTGTATTGTGCATTTTCAATTATGTTACATGTTTCTACTTAGTAAGCCAGCTTAATTCTACGCCGTGTCACAATATTAGAACATGTCCAGGTTGGGAAAAGGAGCAATCTTACTTCTCTTGTAAGTTGTTTAGCCTTTGGCACTTATAAATCCCCTCAAAACACTGGGGAAATCCCTTTTCCTTGCTTTTAATATGTCTTTAGATTTATTACTTGAGGAATCTGCTCACTTAATCCTTTGCCGAGGCCAAGCCTCGTCAACATTCTAATAAAGGTTCGACAAAGGGAAAGAAGAAAACAAAAAACACAAAATCAGGTGTTCAAAGAATGCTTCAGACTTAAACCGAACTTCCAAGTACAGACTCCATAAGAAAGACAAGAATAGGCAGGAGGCTTTAAATTACTCTACATAATCCAGCCCCATTTATCTTGGGCTTTTATTCCTAGACAGTTCAGCGAGAGCAGCAGCAGGACGGAGGCCGAAGGGCCCTTCAGGGACCAAATTACTGTTTCAAAATGGGGCTTGTGTTCCAGGTGTAGGACAATATTACCCGAGAAATGTTGCAGAGATACGGTATTCTTCAAAGAGCCCTATTAAAGCCTTTAAAATGAACGAAGCTTATGTCATTAAGATAGGGGAGAAATGAAAGGCCTGATTTTAAGATGCATTTTTAAGCCAAAATACTAAAAGTACCACAAATGACCAAAGGAAAAAAGTCACTAATGAAAAACTGACCTGTTATCTAAAATGCAACATCCGAGTTCCTGGCAAAACCGGCAGGGTTCTCAGAGTATTCATCACGTAAAGAAATAATTTAAACTTCCCCATGCAATTCTGATGCAAAAAACATAATGCTGCGAGATTATGTATCTGATTTCTGTTTTTTCCAAACTTGTATTAGAGAAAAGGGCATTTAATTTTTCCCTTTGGTTACTGAAAATCTTCTGTATTCGCAAACATAAGAAAATAAAGGATAGAGGGCAGAGAAATGAAGAGTAAAATTCTCCTAATACCTAAGTGTGTCTTTATCCTTTTCACGTTTACTTCTTCCTTCCTTCTTTTTTTTTTTTTTTTTTTGCTCATACTTCTTGAAACTATGCTTAGTTAAGTCAAGAGGCAGATTATTCTCCATGACATTAAGAAGGTCCCAAGGCAGAAGCACCAGCCCCTCCCTGTCTATAGTTATTTGTGGCATCTGGAGAGTGATCCATCCTTTAAAGCCCAAACTCGGCATCACCTCCTCCGTGGTATCACTGGCAGGATTAGTTGTTCTTTCAGCCTCATAGAGGAGAGCAGAGAGTGTGGTAGGAAGAACACAGGCACTCAGCCATTCACTGTGTCGGAGGCGCAGGTCATCTAACTTCCCTGAATTTTCATTCCCTCACGTGTAAAACAGAGCTCACGCCCATCCTACCCATTTCAATAGACTAGTTTTCAATCACATGGGCTAATCTACACAAAAGCATTTTTAGGCACAAATTCCTCCACATTGCTAAGTCTCTATTCTGCACCCTTTATGGAATCAGATCTATTTCACAATTCAGAATTCTTTAGGCTTTAGGAAGGTAATACAGCACACATCCCACTATATTGCATGTTAGGTAGCGCTCCGTCAGTGAGATGTAGGAACATGAACATTGAATGGAATCAGCAAAGATGGCAATGAATACCAAAATCTATTTCAATCTATAAGACTCTTGTCCAAATTCTGTCACTTGACAACTGAAGAGAATGGATTATCATTTTTATTTATAGAACTCTAACCATCAACAATAAGTCAGATGCCAGTAAGAAATGTTGGTCATCAACATTATTCACCAAGCACTCATTATGAACAAAATACTCTGTACAGTTTGAATGTATTAAAATGCAATAAAAAATAATATTTGGGAATATTTATAATAATAAGTTAATAGTAACCTCAGTTAACATTTACGGAGTGCTTCCTAGGGACCCTAAGCATTTTACATGCATTCTCTCATATAACACTCACAACAATCCCAAGTGTGATGCCCAAACTGCAGACGGGAAGAACTCGGGCTTAAAAAAGGGAAGTCACCACCTAAGTCTGGTAGTGAAGATGCTGTTGTCAATCTAGTGAGGGACCATCAATAAAGAAGATACTTCCTGAGAGGATAAGACTAAGCAATTAGAATAGGGAGGAGTGACCTCGCCAAGGGAGATTCTGAAGTCTACTAGTTTGAGCTACCCAACCTGTAACCTGGATCCCTTGAGACAGAGGTGGAAACCTCTCCCAGTCTGTAAACATATCTGAAGTTTGAGTTCCCCAACCAGCTGTTGACATGCAACTTCCAAGTTCTAAAAATAAAACTCCCGAGATCAGCCACATTATACATTTAGAACTATTAAGACATACGAACATTTCTTCTTCTGATATGTGTTCTCGACACAGAAAAAAGAAGAGGAAGAGAAAAAGAAAAAGGAAGGCAAAGAAAAGGAGGAGTTTTAAAAAGATGGGAAAGAAGACAGACATTTCAAATTAGTCTACATGACAGACAACAGGTAAAAGAAAAAAATAAGAGCAAAGGCAGGCTGAACAAGGAAAGATCCTTTAGATACAGAGACAATAAAAAAAAAACAGAAATAATATGAATTATTCACCCTTCAAAGAAGGCAAATTCCAAATCACTTGCAATCAAAATAAAATACTCCCCAGTCACTCTATGATAAAGAACTTTGGAGGACCATGGTGCAATCCTATGTGGAGGTCAGACCACAGACTATTCATTTATTGACTGTTCAGTACTATTTGCTATATTGGCATTAAGTAGGTTGGGCTTTTTTCTTTATCTATTAGATTAGACAGTAAGTATCCAGAGGACAGGAGCTCTCTCCCCATATTTTGTTGTATTCCCTTTAGTTTTTATACACATCTCGTTCAATAGTAATAGTTTTATTACTATTCAATTTCTGAAGACTCATAATGCTCCGTGTGTTGGTTGATCTTCAGAATTCTCTCATTCAGTCTTGTTTTCAGGGAGTATTATTACCCACAATTTCCGGATGAAGAAACCAAAGCTTAAGAAGCTTGAATAGTTTGCTCACGATCACACAGCTAAGTGCCAGAAGCTGGAACTTAAAAGTGTATGATTTAAAAGTTCTTCTTTCTCTAATGCCATCCACATGTGTTGTACATATTGACACATATATACAGTGTGTTCACATGGGCGTTTGCTTTGTCTTCCATAATCTCACCATCTCCTTTCCTTACCCCATCAAAATTGTCTCTAATACCCAAATGACTCTAATAAGCTTTTAAAAACCTCTTGTAGGAAAAAAAATCCAAAGACTTTTCACCTTTGATATCTGACTTCTCTCCCTGGGAGATCAGGAAAAACCTGGGTGTCTCCCCCTCGATTCAACCTATCTAGGCAACTCAACTAGAGTTTCAGAGAGGTGCCAAGGTCATACGACAAGGCAGTAATGGAGGTGGAGCTAGAATGTGGGCTTCTTGACTTCAGCCCAAGGCACATTTAACTCAAGAGTCATTTTGAGAAAGTTTGTATTCTCTAAATGTCTATTAGCCACTCAGTACTACCGTGGGACAACTGCAATTGTTCTTGTTCTTATCTAGTTCAAGAGAAGAGCTAATATACACATGAAATTAATAAAGGAACTCTTCAAGTTGACGATACTAGTCACATGCAACAAAATTTCAGAAGAGCCACCATCCAGTGTTGGAAGGAAGACTGGCCTAGAGCCACAAGACTTAGCTTCAAGTTCAAGTCCTGCCACAGTCTCCATGGGTGTTTTGGCCAAGTCATTTTCACTTTCCTCTTACAAGATGATTAGCTTGGGAAAGAAGAATGATGTCTTGTCTGAACCAGTGAAGAGAGGTGTGAGCTTCAGGAGTAGAACATGCAGATATTAATAGTACCTCCACTGGAATGCAGTGAGGAAAAAGTGAGACAACTCACAAAAGGTGGCAGACAAGGTGTCTAGAGTGATTGACAAACACTACCTGTTACTATTTGTGATTTTTAAGGTCATTGCCAATTCTGAAACTGTGTGAAAGAGAGTATTTTGTCAGAGTTCAGTTCCCCAGAACACTCTCATCTCTTGCTATTTAAAGGCCATGAGATTAAAAGAAAGTATCAAATACGGTGTTATTATATATAAGGTATAGAATCAGCTACTGAACACCAGAGACTTCATCTCGGGTCTGAATAGCCCCTGGTTTTTTTGATATCTCTAGGTGCTCTCCTTTTATCAATATTTGCATCAGCAACTGTTCCACATCATTACCAAACATTTGACATCAGACTTAAGAATTTCTGACGCTGGCAGAAAAGTTCCTGCCCCTCACTATATTTTCTCAGAAATTACTCATTGTAGGCAAATGTACCCAAGTCCTTGGAGCATATGAGATGAATCACCAACCAGAATCAGAAGTTCTTTCTGCCACCGAGCCTTGAGGTACTTGCATTCATCTCACAATAGGGCATTTCTTTTAATTTTCACAATGTAGCTTTTATATTTTTCAGACAACCCCAAATCAGAGGTTTTTCTAACTGGAATATTTGCCAGCCTTAAAGGTATAGAAGACAACTCTGAGTATAAATTGACATCACCTTTTCATTTTCTCTACTTCTGCTCTTTTCAAAACCTCAGACTTTCCATTGGTCCTACTACATTCCACAGGGCTGTCATCCCCACATTAGGCTGCAGATTATCTCTTGCTTCTCAAGAGCCAGAGTTGCAGAAGCAACTCTAAAAGGGCAACTCTACCGTGCTGCACATGAGGACAATGAAGCTTTAGAAGGACCCCACATCTCAGGGCACTGAGAGACTGTCTGAGGTGGTGATCCTACCAGCTCTGCAAAAAGAAAACTTTTGAGATGAAGCTTTAAGCACCCCTCTCCACAGTGACACCCCAACCCTCTCACAGTAAACAGCGACAGCAAGGTTTCAGCACACACTGCCTCCCCCTCAGTCATTCCCCTAATGAAGCAGAACTCCCAGCAGCCTAAGATTTTAGACTTCTAGCATTCTCCCGATATTGTTCAACATGGATATAACCTCTCAGTTCTTGAGCTAAACAATCATGTATCTGGATCATTATGTGAGATTAAAAATGATGTGTCAAACGATTCCAACAGGTGCCTCTTTAAAATTAAAACTATCTCTGTCTTACATACACTCCAAAAATACTCCAAGGCTTGGGAAGTTAAATCACGTATATGAAAATAAAAATATAATACACAACCATTTCCTGGCACCGAAACCGTGTCACAGCTCCAACTGTCCTAGATGCCTATGGATTTAACATAAAACCTATATGGCAGGGTAAGAGATAATCCTACTGTGTTTACCATGTTGCTTGCGTTAAGTCTGTCTGTCAGGGAGCAATTTTGAGGCAGAAAGACATTCCTGAATGGTGGGAATCACATGAAGCAGTAATCTCATGTGGAATTTAATAGTCCTTTTTGTGTGTGTGATTTTGATCATTTTCCTTTTATGAGAGCCGTATGCACAGACTCTTGATTGCTTCTGCAATGGAAAAAGAAGAGGATGTCCCTCTGAATCCCAATGATCTACTTTGGCCAAAATCAGACACCAAAGCTGTTAATAGGAAGAACACTTGCAATCCGGGAAATCCTATAATGTAACGACCAAGGCAGTTGGTTAGAAACTCAGTACACTCCCAAGCTGACGGAAGACGGCAGTTCCCGCTGGCGGCTACACAGCTAAACCTCTCCATCCATTCTATTTACGCCAAAGAATGAGAAAGAGATATTTAATGGCATCATTTTCTATATGTTCTGGGTGGTCAGAGCCATGTGTTTTAGGATGTTTTTTTTTTTTTTTTCCATGAAGAAGGTGTGGTTTTGTGGGCAAACTTTTAAATCCCCTTCTCCACACCCCCTGGGCCATGTCACACAATTAAAAACCATGGGTGGGAGAAGATGGATTGCTCATTGCCCTCCCACTCTGTGCTCCTTCTTTCGGATGGCATCATCGGACCCAGATGACAAGCCGGGAGGCGAGAGGTTTCCAGCAGCAGCATCTGGCCCTCTGGCAGATGGTCAGGCCCTCGGGTTCCCGGTTGGGGCTCCCTCCAGATGTGGCTCATGCGTTCTCTGCTTGTGAGTCCCCTCCTTCCTCTGCAGGGCATTTTTCACACAAAGTCATTTTGGACCAGAAGAACTGGCAGGTTCTTATCTAAGAAGAGGATCTTACAGTCTTTTTCCCTCTGGGGTTATATTTTACACAGAGATGTCTGGATCCAAAGGCACGTGGGAAGGTAGTATCCAGGCCCTCTCCGTGGAGATCTGGGGCACTGGGCAGAGGCATGGGGGTACAGAAACACATCACACTGTGCCCTTACTCCTCTGTCATTTTCTACTCCGACCTTTCCTTTCCTAATGAAATCCCACTCTAGTTAACACTAAGGGTAGCCCAGCAGAGGGAAACAATGAGAAATGGATTGCCTGTCGACAACCTGGGATGAGGGCGAGCTCTCTGGGTGCTTCTGATTTCGGTGATGACACGAGCACTGCGCCTGGGCATCGGGAGCATGTACACAGCCCTTAGTTTTCCCCAGTAAGGCAGCTACCACCTGTTCCCTCCCCCAAACCCTAGCTACTCCCTTGATTGACACCCCAGTTGTGTCTTAGCAGGGAAGGCCCCCTGAAGCAGAGCCCTAAGGTGACTGCTCCCAAGCTTTGGTGATTATAACAGTAACCACAAGAGTATCAGTCTCCATAGCAACTGCCCTTTATTTGACACAAGGTACCATGCTAGGTCCTTAACAGCTAGGTACTTACCAAGTCTGAGTTAATCTAATCCTCACATTACTCCAGTGCATCTACCTATCCTATAGAGGAGGAAAGTAAAATCAAGAGAAGTTAAATAAGGCACCACGAATCCTAAGTAGAAAATCTGGGATTTGAACTGTGGTCTATCCAATCCCAAAGCCTGTGTTCTCTCCATTCTACTACAACACCCCCCCAGTTGCTACTTAAGGAATATCAGAAAGATAATAAGAGAGATCCTCATCTCCCAATTAGGTAATAGAAAATTCTAGAATCTTTGCACTGGAAAAAATCTTAAAGATCATCCAGAGCAACCCTACAGATGATGCTAGGAGTATCCCTCAGATTCTGCTTACAGTCCTTTTTAATGACATACTCATTGCCCTCAAGGCGATCTCCGCCGCTCATACACGACTGAACCAGAAGTGTCTTAATTAATCAGAATTGGATTAGACGTCCTTGTTAACTTCTACTACTTGGATGTGGTATCTGCCCTTAGGAGTAACACTGAACAAGTCTTTCTCTTATACAACTCATTGGACATTTGGACTTTGCACCCACTCCTCTCCACTAGGCTGACTACGGGATAAATAGTGCTGCTTCTGCTATTCTCCATATTCACCTAGCACTACTAAAAGTTACCATCTGAAAAATTACCTTGATTATTTATTGAACTTGCTTATTATCTGTCTGCCTCCACTAGGATTTAAGCCCATGAGGGCAGGGATGTTGTTTGTCTTGTTCACGGCTACACCCCCAGCTGCTGCCTGGTACAGGGAGCCAATGACAAATGGGTGCTGTGTCTGTCTTCTGCCCCAAGTGAACTTATGCATTCATTCAATTATTTGTTCATCCATTTGTTCATGCAACATCCCGCACCTAGTAAGCACATCTATCAATTATATGCCAGAAAAAGTGTTATGTGATAAATTCAACCAGCCAATAAACATGTACCATAATAGTAATAATAATAATAATTATAGCTAACATTCGTTAGGCATTTACCAAGGCAAATGTTAGATACTTCACATAGGTACATGATTTAGATATCTTTTGGCCGCCTTTGTAGAGATGTGAAAACAGAAGTTTAGAGAGATAGCAACTTCCGCAGGTTTATATCAACATTAATTAGTGTAAAAAAAAACTTGAAACCATGTTTTCTGATTATAAAACTGACACTCTTACTCCAGCAAATGGAGTACACTGCCCTCCATTTGAAATGAGGAATGCCTGCCTATGTATTATTTAATTGCCACAGGAAAGGAGAGGAAATTCTTTGGAAACTAACAAGGACTCACACAATAAGACAACCACACAATGCAATCAAAACTCTACCTCTAAAATAATGACAGATCAACTACAGAGCAAGGGTATTGATGGAACTCTATGCCCAAATCCTAAGCCAACTTGGGTCATGGAATGGTCAGAGTAGAGAGAAGCCATTTCTGGCCTCTTGTCAGAGCAGAGCAGATTTTAGAATGGTTCCCAGTGATACAAGATTCTTTGCAGAGAAGATTTGGCAAGGCTTCCAAAAGAGCAGTGGTCTGACCCGAGCCCAGAGATGAGAAAGGTTCTCTGAGATGGTAGTGAGGGACTTTCTTGGGCTGGACTGAAAGAGGAAGGAGAGGAGGGGAAAACGACGTTTAGAATGCACAAAAGACATTTTCCTGAAACAAAGTAGATCTTGTAAGTTCAAAGAGCTGGGATCTTCACATAATGAAAGTTCAGAGGACAAATTAGCACCACCATTGGGTTGAGACTCTAGGATGAAGAGACTCAGCTATCAGCGAGAGGAGAGTCCCTGCAGTGAGGAAGCCTGTCATGTGGCCTTGTGATTATAATCCACGAAACTCCCCTTTGCCAGGTCAGCTCATTCATTTATAAATAAGAAGATTACTCACTGCCTACATGCTTAAACAGCTTTCTGCATCATCCTGGGGGTATTTTCCCTACACCTTTGCTGCAGGTCTCTTTTCTCTTTTCCTCTTCAAATGCTCAGTGTGTCTGGGTCATGAGGAGTTTCTCCTACAAGCTAGCATCAATTAACAGTTCCAAGTTATGCCAGCCATGGCCTCCCTCTCTGGCTTCTCCAAAGGGCAGTTCCTTCATTAGGGGGTGTGGAAGGCCCTGGCCGTAGGGGGCCTTCATGCTCTGTCCTCCCTGTTATGAGGCCGGCAGACAACAGGCAGGGTTTGGACCATTAACTCCCATTCAAGGAATGGATCTCTCTCTCTCTCTCTATCTCTATCTCTCACTCCTTTTCACTTAAAATAAGAGCAGTCTGCTAACTTTCCAGCCATTAGTGGTGGCTGATTAATTTTCAAAGTAAGTTCAGTTTTAAGCCACTTCTACAAATAGATGCTTTATTGAGTCAAAGAGTCAAGAAGAGATTGTTTTTTAATTGTATTTGATCCAAAGACAATCAGAGGCTTCACAATTTCACCTCTCTGTATCCTCCGATTAATTATGAACACTATTCCCCAACTTGTGTTGACAGAGTGTTTCATAATTTTCTAAGCTCTTCTGCACTTACTCCTGGTGATCCTTCCCGTACCCTGGGAGGGAAGGGGGGCAAGTAGTCTTATCTCTGCTTGGTGAGGTGAGACACGGAGGCTCACAGGATCAGATGAAGGAGCCAGACTCCCATAAAGAGGGCGACTCCAAAACCTAACCCAGCTTGCTAACCCCCATTCTATTTTACTTCCTGCTGGGCCACACCGGCAAATCATGGCAAGGGAATTTAGAATAGTGCTTAAGAGCTCACAGAACTGATTTCAGTTCAGATCCCACCTCTGCCTTTCAGGGTCTCAGTTTCCACGTCTGTAAAACAGGAAACATAAATAGTATCTACTCCTTCTGCCTACTCGGAGCAGGGTAGGCAGATCCAATGAGATAAACCACATACAGCCTGGGACAGAGCCTGGCACTCAGCAAGGTCTCAACAGATGCAAGCTGCCACAGGCCTACATGCTTTCCATCACGGCATGTGTGTTTTGTCCTACTTTGGGTCCTCAACTAAACTGCAGAGCAGAAGCCACCAGCTCTGAGCTTGTGGCCTTCGCTTTATTTGGGATACTAAACAATTTTGGTTTTGTTTTTTTATTGGTCAGCATTTAAAAATTGGGAGCTTTCACAGGAAAATCAAGATGTCCCAAATTTCTTGAAAACTGAGACATTCCGGCAATACCAGGTCTCCATCCCTATGTAGCAACAATGAGCTGAGACTCAGCAGAGACTGACCACTCGAACAGGGCACATGCCGGCCAGTTCACCTCAGTCCCCACCACGCCCTAATGCCTTCCTCAAACCTTACCACTCAATTCATTTATGTACATGCCCTGCTCAGGCAACGTCTAAATTTGGCTGTTCTTTAGCACTAAGACAACAGTAAGCCCCGCTACAGAAACTGTATAACACGCCCTAGAGCCACCCAGATGACTTGCACTAGCCAGCACTGTGATTTCTCATATTTCAGTGCACTCTCTTTACCACCCCAGGTTGCAACAAGCAAATCTTTGCGGAGGGAAGAAATACATCCAGCCCATTTTGCTGCAGAAAACTGGAACTGAAATCAAACTGGAATAAGCTGAAACTAATTGAGGATTGCAGAATTAGGCCTCGAGTGATAGCTTCTCCTTTCTGTAAAAGTCTCCCAATTTGCACCTATTCACATAAACA
The DNA here is from genome assembly GCA_028646535.1 of Procyon lotor. Classification (NCBI taxonomy): domain Eukaryota; kingdom Metazoa; phylum Chordata; class Mammalia; order Carnivora; family Procyonidae; genus Procyon; species Procyon lotor. The sequence continues at coordinate 41,045,429 of CM053607.1, read as the reverse complement.
TTTCTGCCGTGTGACTCCCAACTGTCCTCAAAATATATTTTGTTACTCAGTAATCAAATTTGCTTGTGCCATAAAACGCCCTAGCTCCTATGTGAATATTTTTTAAAGCTAGAATTGAGGAATATTGACTATTATTGGAAAATTAAAGGGCTTTGCACTCTCTTAATCATGAGATGAGTTGATTAAATGGGCAGTTTGTTCAAGAATTCGGACAGTGGCATTCTGGCAACACGGCATAACTGGGTGAGGATTAAGTCATTTCTCAGCTTTTCTTGGCAGACTCTTTTATCATTTACAATATTTACTTCAAGGAAATCTTGGCATGTGTCCTATTTATCTTGCTGAAAAATGGGCCCGTAAATGCATATCACCTTTCGAACAAAGCCAAATGTGGTGCTGCTAATTTGGTTCATGAAGTGCGTAATTCAGTTCCTTTGCACAGGGACAACATTTGTCTCCTGCTTTTATTAAACTACCATAAAACAGTTTTCCTTGCTCATTATTGAAATATGCATTGCCGGGGCTGGGGCAAAGAGGATTTAATGATGAAAGTTCTAAAGGGTTTCCAATGGCATGTCCTCCGTGTTCTGCTGCTTGCCACCACAAAAAATTAAGAAAACAAGGAACCTGTAAGGAAACCTTTTCCCTTTTCCCATTTGGTGGGTAGCAGGAAAGATACAGAGCTCCAGAGGAAGGGAGCAAAATAAAGCAGTCATTTTTATGAGATTATTTCCATGAAACACTTGCCCTTACAGGAGCTATTTGTAAATCACTCCTGATTGATTTTTTCATTTCACCCAAGTATACTTTCAGTCTCTTCAAGGTTAGCAGTAGAGCAACTCTGCCGTGGACATAGCCAGGTCCTAGGCAGAGGCTAAGACAGAGGGGAGGGAGGCTAAGGCAGAGGGGAGGGAGGCTAAAGGCAGGGTGGATATATAATATGCCTCCACCCAGAGCTCCCCTCTTTGCCAGTCTGGGTGTTGTTTCATGTCGAATCCATACCAGAATATTGTCCATGACATTTTCACTATCCCACCTCAACCAGGTCGCCTCGACCAGGAAGCAGCCTGCCTGTCTTTCTTTCCCATCCCGGCGATGCAGAAAGAAGGCAAGAGACTGGGTAAAATAGATGTGGCGTTTTAGAAGCCAATCATACACACAGAAGAATATTTTTGTTCTGCACAAGAACAACTGCAAGTTCAGTTTAACAAGACCTGCCACCAAAAAGACACTGTCACCTACCTGAACAGGCTCAGTATTTGTCATGCATTGGAGAAGGAAGAGGGGGGCATGGGGAAGGAGGAGGAACGGCTGACACCCTAACTACCTGTCACAGAGCAGACACTGTGCCCGGCCCCGTGTCTCAGTGGATCCCGGCACCAACCCTGTGAGGGAGACGCTGTTATCATCCCCATTTTACCAGTGAGGAGGATGGAGAAAGCTGATAGTGCAAGGAACTCGCCCAGGCTGGCAGAGCCGGGAAGGAGTCTGAGTTGACACTACAAAACAATTGGCTATTTGCTTATATTCCATTTAGCACTTGATGGAGTTCTCTCTTGAAAGGGTTTCTAGGGAACTGTGGGAAATTCAAGGAAATGGAAAAGACACTGTCCCTGCCCTCCCCGCCTTTACCATCAGCAGGGAGATACTATATAGGCATAGGACGCTGGCTAATTTTAAGCAGGGGCTGAGCACGATTTTCTCTCACAGAACTCTGTATCCTCTGTAGGATGAGGAACTCATTTATTTATATAATATTGATGAGCACTTACGGGCCAAGATTGCCTGAGACTGGCAGATTCCCTGGGGTTGGAACCAAGAAATACCCAGGCAAACGGGCAATTGGTCACCCTAGCTGAGTCTAGAAACCGGGGGTACGATAGTGAACTACATGGACATCATCCCTGCTCTCCTCTAGCAGTCAGTCTAATGGGGATCCAGCCAGATAAAGAGTGGGGGAAATAGGACAAGGAGAGAAATACACACAGTACAGAGAAACGGCATAGATATGCGGATGCTGTCTGCATGCTTCTTGTAAGTCAAAAAAATCATCCAGGGACACCTAAGTGGCTCAGTCAGTTAAGCGGCTGCCTTTGGCTCGGGTCATGATCCCGGGGTCCTGGGATTGAGCCCTACATCGGGCTCCCTGCTCAGCCCAGAGTCTACTTCTCCTTCTCTAGACTCTGCCTGCCATCTGCCTACTTGTGATCTCTCTATATCTATCAAATAAATAAATAAATAAATAAATAAATAAATAAATAAATAAATAAAATCTTTCTTAAAGAAAGATTTTTCTTAAGGATCTTTCTTAAAGATTTTATTTATTTATTTATTTATTTATTTGACAGAGAGAGATCACAAGTAGGCAGAGAGGCAGGCAGAGAGAGAGGGGGAAGCAGGCTCCCTGATGAGCAGAGAGCCCAATGTGGGGCTCGATCCCAGGACCCTGAGATCATGACCTGAGCCAAAGGCAGAGGCTTTAACCCACTGAGCCACCCAGGTGCCCCAAATCCAAATATTTAAAATCAGAGACAAACCAATAGCTTTTACAAATAATTTCAAACATATACTTATCAATGAAGTAAAAAAAATAAGGCCAAAATGATGAATACAGCTTTAAAATATGAGAAAATGCTTATGTACTTTAGAATATTATTAAATTCTCAATCAACATTTAGAGCTATTTTGTAACACGTGTACCCATGTTTGGAGGCATCCTATGTAAAACTGCACAGGTTGAAAAGCAAAATTTGGGTGGCTTAGTTGGTTAAGTATCTGCCTTCAGCTCAAGTCATGATCCTGGGGTTCTGGGTCCCTACTCAGCTGGGAGCCTGCTTCTCCCTCTGCTTCTGCCCCCTGCTCGTGCTCACTCTCTCTCTCTCTCTCTCAAATAAATAAATAAGATACTAAAAAGAAAAAAGAAAAGTAAAGAAAAGAAAAATTTCCTGAACATAAGCAAGAAGTAGGGATGTCAATACATTACCAAAGCATATTTCTGTCTCTGTTCTCATGAGTCTCCTGGTTCCATGATGAATTACTGAGCAATCAACATTGTTTATTATTTTAAATGAATAAGAACAGAATCAGCTCACCACCGCTGCCCAAAAGTGTATCTTTTGAGCAATTATTACTTTACAGTAGCAATTAATGTCAACCATGTAAGCAATAATCAAACGATCAGCCGTGTAACCAACCAAAACCAGCATAATCATCCCCGGAGTGGATGCATACCCTTTTGTTCTCAATGCATGTCTCAGGTATTCTGTAAATTCCAGAAATCACATCAATGGAAACCCCTTCCCACATCACGGTGTTGAGTAAGGTAATTGAGAAATTAGAAGCCACACTGAATTCCTCAAAAGTGTAACTGAATAATTGCAAAAATGGTATCCAAGAAAACGTTAAGAAAATGAGATGCTAATCTTCCTCCCAACACCATACCACCAAGTTTAGGTGGATGAAGATAACAGAGCTGGAGTTTGGCAACTGATAAGCAATGCATAAATCCTGAAAAACAGCATCCATGGAAACTCTGTGCTTCCTCTCACTAGCCTCATCTTTACTTAGAATACACATTACCACATATGCTTGCCAATTATTTCCCAAACTACTGGAGGGTGACACATGCACACGTATGTACCATATTATCTTTATGCACAAACTATCTTTGTACATGTTGCTCAGTCTTTCTGTGTGTCTCTCCATATTTATGCATATGCCATCTTTGCTCACAAGAGCTGAAGTCACAAGTGTATCACCCTAACATGATATCTTGGCCCAGCAGCATCAATATGTTGCAATAATTTTTGTCCACAAAAACACATCCCTGGCTAAACCCTCACCTCTTTCCATCCCCATCTTACGGAGCTCCTCTCCAAGTTGAGTCTTCCGCTAACTCAACCCCAGCTACAAGGTTCAAGTTTCACTGAGCCTTTTCTGAGCCCCTTAGATGAACCATTCCGGGTCCTGAAATTGGGAAGGAGCTTCACCACAAGCACACAGGCGTTCCGGGCAGGTTTGCCTTCTTATCTCCACCCAGGCAGTTCCAACTTCATATAGAATATGCTAAGAGGCCCCAAGAAATGCAGATTTATTCCCAAAGAGATGCACCTCCCAACACAGATTACATTAGTCAAGTATTCCAGCCAGAGCCGGGGATGAGGTGGTGGGATTATTCTCAGGAAACCTGGGGGATTGGCAGCCAGCCCCTACTGAGAACCAGAACTGGTTGGCGCTTTGGAACCGTGCAGAGCGCATGCCTGCCTCCCCTTAACTAATGGCTGCTCCACACTCTACCTGTCCAGCGGGGCCGTGGTCAAGCTGTTCCGCTTGTCATGCATCAATGCCACTTTGTTCAGACCGACTGGCTCTCCCGACAGTGACCCTCCTGCCGTCTGTATTATTTAAAGGAGATTTATGGTTGGGTATCTCATGTTGTGAAACACGAGCTGTGACCCCCGGGCTGGGAAGCCAGCAGGGAAAAACATTAATATTATGGCACATGGGAAAATGAAACTCATAGGCTGCAGCAAAAAAAAAGGACAACAGAAATATGAGACGGGAAATGTATGGACGCGTCATAAACTGCACCAAATTGGATTTTCTCTCTGATGGAACCCCAAAATGTGCTCTGGTTAGAGTGGTGGTTTTTAAGTCTGGTCTTATTTTTATTTGTTTTCTTGTGTTTTATTTTGGAAAGCAGAAACAAATGCCAGACAAGGGCTTATGTGAAAAAAACATTCCAGCTTATTAGAGCACCAAGAACCCCAGTTGCATATTAAAGAGGACCAGATAATTTTATGACCATTAGGACCATTAGAAGTTATGCATACTAAATTAAGGGTAATCAAAACTCATGCTTCAGGGCACACTCTGATCATCTTAGGGTCAGGAAGAATTCACCCCTCCCCTGACACCTTGCTCTTCAGGAGGAATGGCACTGGGCAATATGAGGGGTTTTGTGGTTACAGATTAGGTAAGAAACAGAGGAAAGACCAAAACCAGAAGTAGAAGAGAAAATTTTAGGGTTTCTAATATAATCAGATGTATATTTCCTGATTTCCCAATTGCATACACTTAAAATGGGGAAGCATTACCATCCTTAATTGAGCTGTGAAATAAGTTGGTCATTTTATTACCAACCCTAACACTAGCCAACAACTTATTTGTCCTCCTTTGATCTCAGTGTCCTAATCTGTAAAATGGAAATATATATTCACCATATTCATGCCAGGCAGAACCAGGGTGGCCACCCACCAAGCCAAAGATGAAAAGGACTATTCCAGCAGCAAGTGTAATGACAATGTTAAAAATGCCTTTCACATGTTGATCTAACTTTCCTAAAAGCCTAACTTTCTGTCAATATTTCTCTTAGAAAGAGACACATTTAGCTTTCATTAATAGTACTTAGGAATTTGTGAAACTGAACAAGCATAGAGATATGTTGAGGGAAGTGGGACACCATTAAATCCTAAACATACCTCTTGTTTGGAAAATGTCCCAAGGAGACCCGTGAGCTTCAATTACTTTGGTGAGATTAGATCCTACACTAAAGAAACAGTTACGGGCGCTGGGGTGGCTCAGTGGGTTAAAGCCTCTGCCTTCAGCTCGGGTCATGATCTCGGGGTCCTGGGATAGAGCCCCGCATCGGGCTCTCTGCTCAGCGGGGAGCCTGTTTCCCCCTCTCTCTCTGCCTGCCTCTCTGCTTACTTGTGATCTCTCTGTCAAATAAATAAATAAAATCTTTAAAAAAAATAAACAGTTATATTTAATCTCTGCAGCAAAGATGATTCCTTAAACCACGTGTTTTATTTAGATGTGGATTTCCTTTGCTCAATGAAAAATTAGTTGATGTGTGCCCTCAGACTAAGTTCAGAAATACTTGGCAATCTTTTTTCCAGTCTTTAAATATTTCTCAAAACATGGTTGGGATTGTCATAAAAACAGACACATATATCAGTGGAACAGAAAAGAGAACCCAGAAATAAACTCATGCCTACATGGTCAATTAATTTACAATAAAGGAGCCAAGAACATGAAATAGGAAAAGGACAATCTCTTCAATAAATGATGTTGGAAAAATTAGACATCCATGTATAAAAGAATGAAACTGGACCTCTATCTTATAGCATACACAAGAGTCAACTCAAAATGAATTAAATATTGAATCTAACAGGTGAAACCTTAAAATTCCTACACAAGCAATAAGCTACTTGACATAACTCTTAAAGATGATTTAGATCTGACACCAAAAGCAAAAGCAAAAATAAGCAAGTGTGACTACATCAAACTAAAATGTTTCTGCACAGCAAAGGAAACCATCAACAAAATAAAAGAAAATAGGTGCAAATTAGGTATCCCATGAAGGGCATTTTCCCTCCTCCAAAAAAACTCATACAATAGCAAAAAAACAGAAAAAAAATTCAATTTAAAATGGCAGATCTAAATAGACATTGTACTAAAGAAGACATGCAGATAGCCAACAGGTCTGTGAAAAGATGCTCGACAGCATTAATCACCATGGAAATGCCAATTAGAACCAAAATGAGATATCACCTCACATTTGTTAGAGCTACTAACATGAAAAAGACAAGGAATAACAAGTGTTGGCAAGGATGTGGAGAAAAAGGAATCTTTGTGTAGTGTTGGTGGGAATGTAAGTTGGTGTAACCACTACAAAAAAAAAATATGGGGATTCCTCAAAAAAATTAAAGACAAAAATCACCATGCAGTCAAGCAATTCCACATCTGGGCATTTATCTACACAAAATGAAAACGCTAATTCAAAAAGATATATGTACCCCATATTCACTGCAGCATTATTTACAATAGCCAAGATATGGAAATAATCTAAGTGCCCATCAAGGGATGAATGGATAAAAAATTGCGGTATATATATTCAATGGAATATCATTTGGTCATAGAACAAAATGAAATCTTGCCACTGGCCAACACAGATGGACCTTGAAGGCATTATGCTAAATGAAGTAAATCAGAGCGAGACAAATACGGTATGATCTCTTTTCCATGAAGCATATAAAAAATTCAAAAACAAAAACCAAGCTTGTCGATAGAGAACAGATAGTGGTTCCAAGAGGTTGCAGGGGAAAAGTGGGGTGAACTGAACTGTTGCAGGTGGCTTTTTGGGGGTTAATAAACTGAACATTTTTAAATAAGTTAATGTTTCTCCAAATAAAAGAGATGCGTAGTTCATGTGAGGACCTGGGGAACAGGAGCGCCCTCTTCTCTAGATGCATACCACCGTCATTCATGCAGGATTTTGTAAACTACTGGAATACCCCCCAAACAGAGGCTGGCTGAAGCTTCTTCTAGTGATTTAACAGGATATTATGAAGTCCAAGTTTTGGCCCTAAAAGGAAGCACTGCTCTCCCCAAGTAATCGACAAAATTCTATTTCTAATTAGCTCGCACCAATCTAGAGTTTTACATTCAAAAGAAAAATAAATCCTCTATTCTTTAATATAATGTCTGTATGACTGCAGGAGGAGGAGGAACAGGTGCTTGCAGCCCGGCAGAGAGAATTTCCTTCTCCCAAGGACTGTAGGCCCCCTTCTATCTTCAGTCATCAAGAGCACGTCCTGAAATCCCAGCAACTCCCAGAAAACTTTCCTCAATGAGGCACGCATCTGAACAGGGAACCTCTACAAATCTCCTCCCTTTCATTAAACCCCTGAATACGAAAACTAAATGCAACACTCATTTCTACAAAATGTTTAGTCTTGCTCATTCACCTCCAGGTGTTCCATGCCTAACTCAGTATTACTGAGTTATTTACTAAAACTGCCAGCCCCAGAGCTCAGAGACACAACCATCGCATTCTATCTCTAACCAGCCTGGCAGTTCACTAGTTACAACAAGATGATTAACAAAAAAGTGTTTCGTGAAGATGGCAATTTTATTACATTGCCTATAGTCCTCAGGGTGCAAAGGGGAGAAAGGAGAAGAGGACCCGTCTTTTTCTCCACCTTTCCTAAAACCAACCTACAATCCTCAACTACGACAACCTCAAGAAACAAGGCATTTTCACCTGTGGTAGCAGAGAGTATGAGCAAATGATTTTGCTCACCCCATCGCACCCTGTGCAGGCCTGGAAGCGCCTCGAGTAGGCCAATATCCCCACTACGCCTGCTCTAATCCTTAGCTGAACCACTAGCTATTGAGAGCCTCAGCAGCCACTCCACGTGCCCAAGTTGGCAGCTCATAAAATGTAACTATTAAGCAACACTGATATTAGATTAGATGATGTTGCCATCCCATTGTTATCCAATTTATTCTACTCTGACATGGTATGAAGTGGTTCTCCGTCAATAATGGTTAATAAATACAGCTGTACCTGAACTCTATCACCATTTCCATGTGCTTTCACAGACAGGAAACTGCTCTCTCTTCCATTTCTCCAAGCTCATGTCTTTAGTGGGTGAGTAATGACAGTTTCACCTCCAGGGTCTATTCCACTATAAAGAACATTCACAGAATGACCTAGATGTTTGCTTGAAAAGCACATGCTATTGGCTCAGGGTTCATCTGGCTAATCGGGGCTGTACTTGCCTTGATGGGGGCATAACTGCCCTTCCTCATGGGTCCTTCTAGATGGACCCACAGAGGTCCCATCTCTTCACAAACACTAGAAACAGCATCAACAAATCCCAGTGATTTACCCATCCAGAGTTCTAATTCCAGAATGTGGTTAATGCTTAAAATTCCTATAATCCAGAGCTTCGCCCGATTTATAATTGGGCTGATGTGTAGGGATGGTCTTGAAGTACTTTTTAACTACATTGTGGGTCTTGTCTCCCAAGAGTACCATATTTTGTAGGGCACTTAACATTACCGTATATGCCTTCCAAACTTGCTAGATCCTAAAAATCACCCAAGCCTCACCCCCAACCTCCTGAATTGGAATATCTTGGTAGAAAGGCCTGGAAATACGTGTATTTGACTATCCTTAAGTGATTCTGATGAACAGGAGAGTCTGGGAAACAGAGAAGTCTCTGGAGATTTTTATAGCAGGCCTGTGAAGAAAGCAGGGCGGACACACAGGAAAGCCTGAACTCCAACAAGGGGAAATGGGGTCCTGCATGCTCCCATTGAAATTCGGGGAGACACAGTGTGAAAAACTGAAGCTTTACAGATATTAAAAAAAAAATGGAGCTCAGAGAAGTTAGTTCCCTCTGCTCTCCTTAATTCTGCTCTGTTAGCTCTATATCATGTTTTATCCATCACTCGTGTTCCTATCCCCTCTAGATCAGTCCCCATCGAATAATACATAGCATTTCGGAGATGACCTAGAAGTTATTCTTGCATATAGTAGGGATGCTGACTGCAAAAGCCATTCCTGAGAAATTTCCCCCAATATTTCCAGAGGATGCCAGGTATCCTCATGCCTACTCTCTATTCTTGGCCTTACTTTTGGTTCACATTCTGATAGAGTCAACATCCAATCAAGAGAGCCTCCCTCTGCTGAGGAATTAATCACCAGAAATACCGTACAGGAGGATATAATACACAAAATATCGGTATAATACGGCTTCTTAAGCAATTATCCTATACCACTTTATGGTATGTAATATTACATACCATACGTTATGGAATGTAATATTTCCCATAGCAAAAGTAGAGTTAAAGGATTGTTTTTAATGCATATGCTGTTAAGTTTTACTTTAATCGTTTGTGGCATCCTTTTATATTATTTTACTATTGCATGTCAGTAACCAGTGACAATTAAATTTTTAAAAACTCGCATTGAAAATGAACTCTCATCAGAAATAGGATTAAGGCTGAGGCTTTCATGGTTCTAAAGCTGAACTAGGCGGAGGAAAAGATGTTACGTGGGGTGGTTTGGGGGGGGGGATTTCCCTTGACTCAACACACGCCAGTGGGCTTGAATGATTTCTGAGAATTTTCCATCAGTTTCTCTAAAGTAGCCTTTGGTGATCCATTCTCTCTGACGCGTTCCTGGTACTCACAGCCAGGAAGGGCCAAACCCCAACAAGGGGATGCAGGATCCTATGTGCACTCCCCGGAATTTGGGGAAAGACAGTGCCATTAATCAGACTCTATACCAGTTCTGACTTCTGCAGGGCCTGGCAGGGGCAGGGGGAGCAGCGGAAAGGGCCCCCAGGATGGGTTTGGCAAGGCAGCTACGGGCCCTCCGACTCTGCCTCTCGGACACCTCCCAAGGACACAGCGCCCATTCAGGATTCGAGTTCACGGAGGCTTTTCAATCAATAACATATGGTCACGAAAGCGCTCGTGCTATACAAACAGACTGAAATAAATATGCTCAGCAAATAAAATATCTGTATGTGAAACAACAAAGCTTTTAGTTTAACTGCAGAAAATGAAAAACAAGTCTACTTGAAACCAGGCTAAATGAGCAACCAATGTGAATTTTTGGAGATGAATGAGCTGGCAGATGCTTTCTTCGAATCATTAAGAACAGATATCAATAATTCCTAAGAATTGGAGGCAAAATTCACCGGAAGCAACTAAGTGTGGTTGGGAGCCCACCCGTTTTTTTTTTTTTCTCCCCCACAAGGATGACTGCAAGGAACGCCGGGCTCTATCAGCTATTTAAAAAGCCAAGTGGCTCCTTCCACACCAGTTTGTTAGCCTTTATCTTACATGCATTTTTTTTTCCTTCCAGATTCATGATCTCAGATTAGGTAGGTGGTGGGGGCGGCTCTGAATATACCTTCCTGTTACCCAGGACCTGGATCAGAGAAGGTGCTTATTAATATCATGGAGATATGATTTTTAATGATCTCTGAAAACAGCCTATATGGGTGTGAATAATGGCACTGTCTCATTGCATGCGTGGTTTGTGCTTTTGTCTCAGACAGGTTCATTTTTCACTGGAGGGGAAAGGTTCATGCCGCACGAGGGGGGTAACCAGTTGATGTTACAAGGCTGACTATTAGGCCCCTTGCTGTTCCACATGTCACAGGGAAGGACTCCAGCCGGCAACCTTAATGCCTACTTCAGCATCTTGAAGAAATTAATGAACACAGCTTCTATGGCAAAACATTTCAATCAACCCTTACCAGCTGTGCCTACATTTAAGAAAAAGAAAAGGGGGGCGGGGGGAGATGCCCAGGTTTATCAAAAAAGTTTCTTCGAAAGATCAACCGTGGTTTTGGCTGTGTGCAAGGCCGTGGGAGGTGGGGAAAGGAAGAGCAGAAGGAATAAAGGTAGAAGGGTGCCAGCACTGAGTGCCAAAAGATGTGCTCTGGCCCCTGTGTTTGTTGAACAAATTAAGCACGTTCTGGTTTTTCACCTGCTGAAGTAGCGGCAGTGCATATGGCCTAGAAGTTAAAAATAAGGAAATATGCATACATTACCATACTTAATGGACGACCCTCTCCATTTAATATGCAAATTTCCTGAAATATTACTGAATGCCGTCTGTTCTAAATGAATAAATTTGAATTGCAATTAGAATAATCCTTTATAATTAATGAAAACTGTCAATTTTAGTTCATAAGTAATTTGATTAACAGGATGATGGGACACTTATCAAGTTCACTGGACTGCTAGGGTATGAGACAACTGACAGTGAAAGCAGGGCGGGCCAGGCACTCAGGCTCTACCGGAGTATTATCCTAAATTATTAATAACACAGGCTAATGAACTTCAGAAAGTGAACTCTGGGGGCCTCATTTAAAGGGACAGCATCGGAGGGCGATGGGCATCATGAGATGGAGCTCTTTCAGGACGCGTCTTTGCTGGTATTTTTGGCTCATAGGAAAATAAATGTTTAGAAATGCCAGGGTAAAGGAAAACATTGGCTCAAAACATGAATTTACCATTTCCAGCTGTTGCTGGAACAAAAGGAAACAATAGTCAGAGGATGAATGTAAGAAGAGACAATGCAAAAACATGTGGAATGAAGTTTATGGTAATGCATCACAGACAGAGGACGCAGTGGCTCCCTTCACTCTCCCTTGGCTCTCTTCAGATAGACCAAGAACAAGAACTTTTTAACTGGCATTAACTGGATACTTATACAAAGCAACAGAGGGGAGGGAGGCCGTGGAGACACACACAGGGGACTCTTAGCGGTGGCACACACTGTAAGGGTCTTGTGTGGCCCTTAAGGCAATAGATGCTCAATACGTTCTCATTGAGGAAGGCAAGGCTGGCAAGAGGAGGGTTAATGCTACAAGACAATCCTGTCCTTCTTTTTTGTTGTTGTTAATTAACATGGAGACATACCCAGTAAAAATAAGAAAAGAAGCTAAGAAGCTATTAAAAAAAAAACAAAAAACAAAACCCTACTTCATCTTTTCCAGAAACTGATTCCAAAACTCAATGCAAAAGTGCCAGTTGTATCAAGATTGGGTCCACATTTGAGGACTTTCACACTCACTGGCAGGTGTGAAAGTTGATTAAGATTCTTCACGTGGGAGTCTCTGCAGAACCAGGGTCTGGCTTTGCTGATTCTCAGTATCTTGGCAGACCTTGCTCTTTCGTGCCTTCCATACCTGTCACTCCTGACAAGTACAGGGGACTTCCTTGCTGTCTAAGGGGGCTCTGGATTTGGTTGATGTTGGCAGAATAGAATCAAATCATAATTCTTTACTTCTTTACTTCAACGCCTACTGAGAGAGAAGGGCCTAATTCCAAGAATGGGAATTATCTACCTGAAAGACCTCTTATCCCTGAAACCTTAGATTCTATGTGGTGTAACCCAGTCATGGTAATCTCAAGATTATCAAGAAACAATTTTTCAAGAATAACACTAGCCATAAGAGTGCATCATTAAAAAGGTACACCGTGAGAATTCCTGGGAAAATACCAGAGACTTAACAATCTCAATGCCATCCCTGTGGACCACCATCTACACTACTCACCTCGTTACATTTGATAGAAAAGCTAAATAAAACAAACCCATTGCATAATCATGACAATGAAAGTGATAAAAGTAGCACCCACAATTTATTGAAAATTATTCTAAATGGTGCAAAGCTCATGGTGCAAAGCTCTTCAAGTCATTAAATACCTGAGATGTCCCGGGAAGTACGTATTATACCCATTTGACATGTGAATAAGCCAAGGCTCAGAAAGATTAGGTACCTTGTCCATGGAAGAAATCTCAACCAGAAAGTGGCAGAGTCAGGATCTGTCTGGAGTCTATCCGTCTCTGGAACCTAAGCTGTTCACCTAATATGTATTCTAGACCGATTTCCATTTTATAACAGTGTGCTTAAGTGCTGGGCATATTTAATTACACTAGAGTTTCCCTCACTTTTCAATTACATTTTCATTTCCTTGCTCTGGACCACCATGACTGCTAAGTTGCCCATGCCATTTATAAGCCAGCTCAGTGGGTATACATTTGGAGTCATTATTTCCCCCTCACATGGAACAAGCAGGTCACAAACACTGCCTTTCATTCTGTAATGTGGACTGCAAACAATGCTTTGGCATCCTCTCCCTCCCTCAAAGAGTCTCCTGAAATCCATCTATTTAGAGCTAAGTTTTCAAAACATGACAGATCCCAGGTAAGGCTCCTTCCTTGGACTCTGCCCTAGAGCCCCAGGTAGCCTCTGTCCTAACCAGCCAACTTTGGTTCTGGAAGATCTGTCATAAAAGCTCTTAGCTCTTTGACACTCGATAAAAGAAACAAATAAGAAACCAATGATGTTCTTGGTTATTAAGCTTTCTATTAGACCTAAATAAAATTAAGCAGCTGGTGGCCCTATGTCTCCACAAAATTAATATTAAAAACTCTCTTTGAGCCATTTAGATCCTTTGTACATACACTCCAAGCCTCAAGCACCCCTCTTGTTCCTAGAAGTACAAGCAGGTTTTTTTTTTTTTCCTCCAGGCTCCCACTAGTCTTTCACATGCCTCCAGCACCCAGAGGATTTCTTTGTTTTTCCCTATAACCTGCCCCTGCCCACAAGTCCCCAAGGTATTAACAAGAGAGACATACCTGGTTCCTAACCCCACTCAATACTGGAGCAGGAAGGTCTTTTGGAGATCGTCAAACTCAATGTTTCTCGAGGGTCATGCATGCACGGCTGGTATTAGGTGATATACTTTTATTATTTAGTGGTTACATGTTTATTTTCATGTGTATTAGAAAAGAAAAATGGTGAGAAGCACGTCAAACTTGTGATTTCACATGGAGCACTGCCTAGCTCAAAACTTAAACGAATATTTAGGTACACAATGGTGAATAAAGACAGACACGGAGTAAACAATACTCCAGGTGGTACTCATCTACAAGAGAGGTCACAAGGGTATTCTGTGAATGACAGAACATCCAGAAAACGTGATCTAGCTTAAACCCTTCTTTTTCCTCAAGGGGTTAACTGGAACTTAAAAGGGCAGGCAATCCAGCAAAGTAGAAGCAAGTCTGGAGCTAGAACTCAGATGGCCTAGCGAGGTGCTCTTGTCTCTACCCAGGGACCTAGGTCTACATCTTGTTCACTCTGGGAAGAGAGGAGAACAGTGAACTCCAAGCAAGCTGCAGAGCCGCCCCCCAGGCCACTGAAAATAAAGGGAGAGAGGGTGTAATCCGCAGCACTCTCTTCTTTTGCCAGATCCGCTCCACTTGGCTTAGGTTTAATTTGAGGAGTCAGTGTCTGATTTGATTGGAAGAAAGTGTTTTACATAAGATTTTTCAAAGGAGTCCACCGACACAATGATTAAAGTTCTCAAACTACCAGAAGCTCCTGGACTTGGTCTTCTTGTGCCATTCAACTTTGCTCGTGGGGAGGCAAATTGTTCCACCAGCATACTCCCAAAATATGGCTCCAGGACCATGAATAAGAGAATTTCCCGAGGTGGGTTGTGGGGGGTGAGGTAATCTGTTAAAATGTGAATATCTGGGCCCCACTCAGGACTTCATAGAAACAGACTCTCTGTGAATGAAGTCTGATAATTCACATTTTAACTAGCTCCCTAGGTAACTGTACTGAGAGTGAAAACCTAAGAACCAATATGGTAGAAGGATGGGTTACGAGCAGGGCTAAGAGAGAAAGAGCACTAGTAAGAGATAAAGAGAAGGTGACTAACACAGAAACACTATGAAACTCAGATTTAATAATTTACTGATCCCTCAGTGGAACACTGCCTCTGTGACTAAGCCATCTTATGATAAAGTTACCTTAGTACTTAGTAACTAAACCTATCTCTCACCCACACATCCCCATGACCCTTCCTTTACACTCAGCTTCTTTCTGAAGAGACTAGGGTCACCATGAAGTTCTGACTTCCTGACCAAATACCCAGAGGCCCATCCTGTGCACTGAGTGAGGCATTTATACAAGAAGAAGACAAGTCAGGGTTCAATAGGCAGCCCCGCTCTGGTACAAAGCTAACACATTCATGGGAAAATGTATGCTTTCTCCAAATCTAAGTTAAGGGTGGCCTTGGCGATAGAAATTAGCTGCTGATAGAGTTTGTGTGGCCTTTTATTTATGCATTCATTATCAATGGAGCCAACTCTCCCAATATACCATGGCCTAGAGTTCTTTGTGAACGGATGTTAAAATTTTTCATTTGGTGAAAGAACAGAATACATTTCTCGGCAATTTAGCTCTGAATTCAGACTCCATCTGTTTACCACTTGTTAGACCTTGTGAGGATGTGCAGACACCCTCCAATGCTAACATGGGTGGTCACCTCCCAAAGAGAAAGACATAAACCAGCTTTCATTAACTGCTGGTATTTATGAGGATCTTACAATGAAATTAAAATTTTTCTAATGGCAATCTAGACTAATAGCAACCTTGTAAGGGAAAATCTAGTCATGTTACGTGGGTAAATGTAGTCTAAGTAGCCAGACAGGAAACCCCTGAGAGGGTTCTTATCTTATAGATAAGATCACCCACATCTGAGGGGCCAGTGAGAATCACCCGGCATCTGCCACACTGATCTGAAATGTGGGATGCCACCAAGAGACATGCTGGCAAATAATGAAGAAACATAATGACACCAAATGGGGAAGCAAATCTTCCTTCAACCTTGAGAAGAAGTTACAGACCGCCAGTGTTTCGAGAAGATGTATTCCAACAAGAGTGCTCATTTTTCAGAATAAGCCAGCAATGCACTGGCCTAGGAAGAAAACTTGAACTAGAACTGCACCTTCTCTTGTACACCTGAAACCAAGGTAACACCATACATCCACTATACTGGAATTAAATTATTTTCAAAATTAAAAAATTAAAAAAAATAAACTCTACCTTTCCTCAACCAAAGGCTCATTTGTGGCATATAAGAGGAGAAAGAGTAAGAAGGTTCTAGAAGCAAAGACAATAGAGCTTCATTCATTTATCAAACACCTATCAAATGCTAAGCACTATATGCATCTATTATCTCATTTAATCCTCACAAAAACAAATTATGGTAGGCTTTATCCCAGTTTACAAATTGAAATGTGAATTATATTAAGATTAAGCAACTTCCCAATGGAAGAGGGGTTTAAAGATAGGACTCAAATTTCTAAATTGCTACCTGCCATATATATTGCACAGAGCCCCAGAAAAGCACAGAAAGAAAGATCTAGAGGGAAAAGATGGCATCTTAGAAAACACTATTCTCTAAATTCCCCGTAATATAAAAACAGCCACAATTTCCAAACACCACTTATGCTGTGGTGTGTGTGTGTGTGTATACTCATTAGCTCTTCTTATCCATCCTGCCAGGTGTTATTAAGATTCTGAAGTCACAGATGAGGCCATCGAAGCCAAGAGTTGTTCAGTTACATGCTCGAGTTTACACAAGGACTAACCAAACTGGGATCTAAACTCAGACCCATCTGATTCCCTATGTCCTCTGCTTTCTACCACTCTCTTCTGTCTTTCCCTAGGAGTAAAATCTTCCTTTTCCATTCCTTTCAATTGGAGATGAAGGCAAAACAGAATCTTAATCTTCAACTATAAAGAGGCTAAAAAGAATGTGTTCCTGCCTGCTCTCAACACCCGTTTTGCACCACCTGGCACCCAGTAGGCCTTGACAGTCAACGTCCCCTGTGAAAGTGAGTGGCCTGCAAGCCATGAGCAGCAAGCAAACGCTCTCCCAAAACCACTGGAACTCTTGTGAGCCAGTCCTGTGTAATGGACTTGCCTGCCCTTTTCCTTCTAATGCTGGCTGTCCCGTTGGTAGGGCTCACTAACACCCACCTGGAGAAAGGAAGGACAGAACTGGAGGGAATGCCATGAATACAGAGGTCCTTTAGTTTTAATTTGCCTAAAAATCTGTGTGTTGTTCAAACAATGTAGAAATTAGCCATATGGGAACCTAGCTTGGGTACATATCTTCATCTGTCACCACATTTGGGGGGAAAGCACTACAGAATCATTGTAGTGTTTAGGCTTATAGAGAGAGAGGAAAGTCCTCTTGGAAGCAAACGAACGCTGAACACATGTTTATGCTTCTGACCTCACAATATGGTAACTAATGATGGTTCTGCAAATAGACTTGGGGAAATAAAGGGATGATTGCAGAGGGGAGAACCCCAGTGAGGGTGATGAGCTTCATTTCACCTACATTAGTCCTTAATTCTAACAGGACAGCCTGCGCAAATTCTATACAGCTTGCCTTGAATAAATGCAATGTACGCCTTATTCTGAATTCAAATCTTAGACCCTGCATGTAATACAGTGCCTTAATAGCTTCCCAAACTCTCATTTGGCCTCAGTTATACAACCAGCTGACACTGAAAATAATTAATGCCCTTTAGGACTCGCATCTGCTCCTATGGTTCCAAGTCAAGGTTTTTAATTGGGCTATTTTGGCATTTGGAGACAATGGCAAGGTGAAATAACCTTTCTTTAATATTTTTGAGGTCAGCAGATAGTCCTGCCAAAGGTCATCCTTCAGGTTCACAAATGAGTCATTTGTATCACCTAATGCAATCTGTGACTTGCAAATTGCACTGGGATGTGTTAGCGTGCATTAATTAGTCCATGTGATGAATACTGAATTCATCATTACTAGCCGGAGCTTGTAGAGATGTGCCAATACTTGTTTTGGTGGTTTGTGGTTGCTTATTTTTATTTTACACTCCACTTCCAACCCTAGTCCGAGATCTTCAATCCCCGGAGCTGAATAATTGGCACACTGGAGTTAACCCTCTCCGTCTGGCAGGGCTGGAACCTGGGAAATGATGCCTTGGCATCAAAACACTCCAAAGCAGGAAGCAACCATAGTCTCCCTGGCTTTGCCTTGGTTAATCTGTAAAACTCAGCATCAAAAGATGATTCCTTCTGCCCTTATGATGCATAGCATTCCTAACCTCCGGAGAGGGAAGAAGAGAAGAGAGGGACGCCTGGGTCAGACCCCGTGCTCAGAGCAGTGCCCTGAGTTGCGCTAGGTCCTCTCAGCTGCTTGGCAGCTACTGCCTATAATGAAGGCATTATTAATTTCAGTTTCAGGGGATAGAAAATCAGGATGTGGACACTGTATGGCTATACCATCTGTGCAGTTGACATATATTGATTCATACCTTCTTCCCATCTGTCCTTGATACTGTGCGGCAGCAGAGGTCACAATCTTCTCTTTCTTGGAATTTCCCCCAAAAGCAACTTTCTGCCCAGTATTCTCTTGGTGATTTTCTTTGGTTGCTATTGTGTGCTTCTAAGGAAAACTGGTAGCAGAGTGTCTGCATCTGTCATCTTCCAGGTGGGTCCCTTTGACCCAACACAACAATAACCAACCACATCAAAAGAGTGTAGGGAAACAATAGCTCCACCACTTTGCTTTAAAATGGATCTTCCAGTTCTCCAGAGTTTTGTGGGTAACAGAATTGAGGCATCACTCTAGAAATTAACACATTCATTTTATACAGAAAGCCACAGTAGCCGATTAACTTATACATAGCAGATCGAGGGGTTTGGAAAAGTAGATTTGCCGAAAGTCATGAAGCTGAAAACCAGTAGGCAGGTATACCTTGCTCAACATTAAGGACACCAGGAGAAAAACAGTCTCCAGTTAATAGGATATTTGTGTATGTTATGTTTAATACCCATTTTTTGAAAAAGGAGAACTCTCTATTCCTGTGATTGTCACTTCCTGTGACAAAGCCTGAGCCAGATTTCAGAGGGAATTTGTTTCAAGGACTGTCATATATTACATTTTATTTCTTTTTTCTGATTACTCTCTATTCAGGTGAAATTGGACATGCAAATAACTGAATTCACAACGGACTTTTTGAGGATTCAAGTGGCCACTTCTATCTGCAAAGTAAGAAGTAAGTGGCTAATTGCAGCCCAAGTGAGTGGCTCAGCCTACAATTAGCCCATTAGGTTGCCTGTTAGGGGGAGGGGCGATGGCAATGCAGAAAGCCTTCCCCAGAGCCCTGAGGCCTTTCCAACAGACTCAGAAAACCCAGGAAGAGTGTTAGAGGACTCCATCAGAGCAGATCTAGGCTGCTCAGAATCGGAGAATTCACTGTTAGGAGTTTTTCTTATAGCTCTAAAGTTCTCCGGTCCAGGTAATAAGTATTGCACCACTCTTTCCATGGGGGAGACATTTTTTTTTAAAGATTTTCGCAGGTGCCAGTAAACGTCCACATTCTAAACAAAGTCAATGTCCAGCCCTCCCTTAGCTATAAAAATCTTCTTTCTCTGCCTTTCTCATAAAATTATAGATTAAAATGTCTCTGACATTTTCAGCCCATACTTAATATTGAAAATGAATCCATCTTTCAGTTATTCCTGTGAGAAAATAATGCAGCTTTCAAAATATTTTAAGGAAATTTCCCTTGCTTTGGAGGGAGGATCTCAGACCAGGCAGCCAATTTGATTTCAAAACAGGAAATTTCGTTTTGATTAAACTGTGTGGCTCTGCTAGCTTCTGCAATACTGGGCAAGAAATAAAAGTGTTTGGTGGGGGGTGGAGGGTACAGGATTTGAAAATAGCCACGTTATACCAAAGGGATATACTATTAGCTCCTTTATGTCTGCTCTAGAGGAAATAGCACTGAATCAAGGAGTGGACAAATCACAACCTTTCTGGGCCCCAGATTGTCCTCATGTGTAAAATCAGAGACCAGTCTAGTTCGTTTTAAGGTCCCTTTCAGAGCCAAAGCTGCATGATTATGAATCTACAACACTCACAGTTCGGGAAGTAGTGATAGACCAACAAGTCAAACCCTGGTCTCTGGCAAGCCAAGGAAGATTCAAAAGCAATCCCCTCTGAGCTCTAAGCCAAATCTGCCCACGGCCCGACAGCACCGCCTCTTTCTCAGGGCCCTTTGGGTGCCGGCATCATTTTAATGATCGTACTAGAAACTGAGTTCACACAGCCTTGCACTGTTTTAATCACTTGTTGTTTTAAGCTCTTGAGACTTTCCCCATAGCCCAGATGTGTCATTCACAAAACTGTCCCTGGTGAGAATTACAAGGGAAAATCATATGTTCTTAGTTATCTCACTTTTTCGTCCCCCAACTTTCTGCCACTGGGTTCACCCTGGGGCCCCAGGAGCTCATTAAAGTCTACTGTGCCCCATGATGGGGGGAATAAACAATTGGCTAAGAAGACAGATTTTTTGGTAAACGGTAGCTTCATTTTATGTCATTTTCCAGCCATTTTACTGTGAATGCTCACTGCCCTCCTTATGCAGAAGCACTGCAAAGAGAAAGGTGATCTTAAATGTGGTTTAAAGAGCTTTGTGTCTCTAAACATGCAAACCTTTCAGTGTGTTGCTAAGGTCACATCATAAGGCCAAGGAGAACACAAACCTCTGGATGCCACTAGGTAAAAAAAATCTCCTTCACTTGCTCAACACAGACACGAGAAGCAGAGGATAAGTCCCTCTCCCTTTACATCAGCTACAGCAGAATGGCCCAGTGTCACTGATCTGTTTCATTTGCCATTCTGCTCACAGCTTCCAGAATGATCTTTTAAAAATGATTAACCGAATCACAAACTTCCCCCCCAACCCTCCAAATGGTTTCCACTGCTTTTAGAATGAAGTCCAAACCCCTTATGATGGCCTAGTTCCTGCCTACTTCTTTAAACCCACCCATGACATTTTTGCCCCACTTTCTTTCTGATCTTGAAATATACTAAACAACAAAAGTCGTTCCCTTTGCAAATGCTGTTCTCACTGCCTGAAATATTCCTCCCCATCGCCTCACTCATCACATGGTCAGCTCTGTCTCACTAAGTCAGATTTCCAGGAAGGACTCCCTTGACTGTCCAATGCAAAGTAATTCCCACCCTTGGCCATCAGTTAACTCTTCTATTATATCAATCTGCTTTATTTTCCTCCAAGCATGTATCACTTTTGTCTTGTTCGTTGCCTAGTTCCCCCCTGGAACATAAGAGCTATCAGAACAGAGATCTTGTCTGTCTTGTTCACCTCTCTATTGTCAGGAAGAAAGCAAACATATAGTGAGTGCACAATATTTGTTGAATGAATAAATGATGAATAATTGGATCAATGAATGAAAGGAAAAATGAATTATTTTAATCAAGTGATTCATGGAAACCTGGGCTTTAAGAAGTCCTTGAACTCTCTCAAATTACATGTAAAATTCTACCTACATGTATTTTTCAGGTGAGAGGTTCTACAGCTTTCATCAGATTCCCAAAGGATCTATGATTCCTAAAAGGTAAGACAGATTGTGGCAGAGCCTATTAGTAATAAGACCCCTGATTTTCAGCTGATCACAGAGCTGCCCTACATTTTCTGCCCTCCCATGTGGCCATGTGACTACTTCTGTCAAAGGAGATGTGCAGAGAAGTGTTAAGTGTAACTTCCTTGAGTGCCTTAAAAGGAAAAAGGTATGCCCTTCTTCTGTCCTTCCTCCTTCCACTGTCTGTGATGTGGAGGAAAAGGCTGGAGCTCCAGCAGCCATCTGGGACTATTAGGTACTTTGTGAATTGAAACTGTGCACAGCAGAGCCACAAAATAAAAGCCATGGAGCTCTGGACTATCTCCAGGCTTCCTAAACAGAAGGAAAAATAAATTCCTATCTTATTTAAGCTGCTGTTATTTGGTGGGGTTGTGGGGGTAGAGATGAGAGGGTATTACCTGCCACTCAATCAGTTATCCCATTGTTTGCAATGTAGGGGAAGATGATGCTCTTAGAAGAGAACTAGTATGTTAACATAATATGAGCAGACATGGTCCAAGGTGCTAGTCACCCAAATAGGTGAGTAGTGGCAGTAGCACCTTGTGGTGGAATTTTCTATTCCACTAAAATCTGGTGGAATAGAAGTGCAACAAAATTAGCAAATGGATCCAATGGTACAAGAGGAATTTCTTTCAATAAGTCTCAAACTTGGAGGCTTACTAGAAGGCAAAACCATGAATGCAAGTAAGACTTGTTTGATACACTTTATTTACAGTTCCACCATTAAAATGTGCCTCTGATATATGAGGTACGTTTCTAACAACAGCTAAAAAAATCCTTTCCAGAACTATTTTTTACAAAAATAATGAAGCCTACCTATGCATATTTGTCTGCATTTCAACAATTATACCAAGCACTCTGGCTTATTTTTATTCAGGTCAACCTACAAACAAATGGTGATACTTTTTTGTTATATAAATGCATCCACATAGTGTCAAAATTTAAAATTAATTTTACATGTTGATTCCAAATGTAACAGTAAGAAGTAATGACATCACTGTACAAATTAGGATTATTATATTAAAATGTTCTAATCCTGTGTATCATTAGAAATAACTACCATAGTTAAATTAAATTATTGACCCACAGCAATGAAAATGCCCAGGATTTATTATACATTATTTGTGTATGATAGATTATTTAATAAATTTGTCCATAGAGACTTTAGTAATTTATTAATTGCAACTCAGTCAATACAACCACAAAGCGAAGACATTATTATTTACAAAGTGATGAGCCAATGGAAAAACAAGTCTCCCTTGTTGATGTAAAGAATGATGAGAAGTAAAAGTAATCCAACTCTCTTGACTGCTTCCCTCCCCTCATACCTTGGGGTTAATTTCAGGAAGCTGCACTCTGTCTGTGCAGCCAAGGTCAGGGCTAAGATGAGAGCATGGAGAGATTCACAGCTCTATTACCTTGGACAAGTGACTTAACTTCTCTGATCTTTCCTCCTCCGGGACTGTAAGTAGGGATAGTACTAGTTCTTAATGGTAGAGATCTTCTGAGCCCTGAATAGGATAATCCTGCAGTGCCCGCTGAATAGTAAGCACTCATTAAATGTCAGCTACCATCATCGTCATTGTCATCATCATTGTTTTTCCCTGTGCTCTTTTCTTAACTGGGTTTCCTATAATGAACTCGGGAGATTTCTTGAACCTTGTTTTAGTTCATAAATCCATGAGGACGGTGCCACCATTCTGTCCTTCTTTCTGTCTCCCAGAGCCCCCTGTGTGGCCTCAAGTGCAGGACTTTGCTCATGCATGTGGGCTGAGCGCAGATGGAGGGGGAAGGCTCCACATCCCGACAGGTACCCAGCTCACCGTATTCTGAGCTTGCACCACCAGCCTCATTCTAATAACATGGGAATTTAAATGGCTCAAAATGCCTCCTACCTCAGTACCAGTAGGCACGGCCCATATTATGCTAAATGCCGTTCTGGGTCCTTCCCAGAAAGCACTGGCAGCAGCCGAGTTCCCAGAGGCAGTCTGCACCCAACAGATAAGATGAGGCAAAGAAAATTGCACTAGACGAGACAGATGACCTTGCTGGCTTGCATTTAGCTAACAGTAAGCACGGCTATCACTTACTGATCACTTACTATGTTCCAGGCACCGTTCTGAGCACTTTGCACAGATTCTCTCATTTAATGCTTGTGACATACTTTACAAGAGAGTCACCATTATTATTCTCTCTTTACAGCTATGGAAACTCAGGCTCCGAGGATTTAAATAGTTTGCCTAGAATCAACCACAGCTAGAAAATTGCAGATCTTGGCTTCATACCCAGACGACCTGACTAAAACCTATTTCTCAGAACACCATACTGTAATGTTCTAGGAAACTGTTCTAAGCATTTAAACATGCATGGATCCTACCACCTTCTGCCAGAGGCCTCTGGTGGCCATATACAGGTGCAACTGCGCAATAGTTAACTGAGATCTCAGGATATCAGACACAGTGGGGTTCAATCTCACATCTGCCCCTTACCAGCTTGATCTCTCTGCGACTCATTTTTCTAATCTGTGAAATGGGGATGATAACAGGGCCTCCATCCCAGGTTTATGAAGATTAAATGCTATGTTCGAGTAAAGTGCTCCACACGTGGCAGGGCACATAGTAAGTGCTCAACGTCTAACAACTCTGCTGATTCATTCATCTCTTCTGCCTTTAAAGATACACTAACTAAAAATAAAAAATAGCGCCCTATAACTTATCATAGTCAGCCTCGAAATCCTCCTCCTCACATCTGGATGATAAAATGTAGTTCTTATGAAAAAAGATAATTTTTCGGCACGATGTTCCCTATCTGCAATTACATCAAAATCACATTAATTGAGCTATAACACTGTCAGGCTCAGCAGCTGGAAAGCGCATCCATACATTCTAAAGAGAAGGCCATTAATTCAGCTCTCTACAGCGCGGCAATGAAATTGGGATGTCCGTTCTCCAGCATGATTTACTGTCTTTCAAGCTGCTTAAGTGGGAACCTCTACAAAAAGATTTAAGTTAAGTGACTCTTGTGCTGCTCTGAAGCTCATTTATTATTGAATTAAGTTTTCATTTCGTTTAAAGGGAATAAAGAAATATAGTTTTATTTGAAACAAGGTAAAACATTTAAAAGAAATCGGCTATTATGATCCTGGAAGCCAGTTTATATATCTGCAAATGATCTCACTCTGCTTATGCTCTGCTGAAAAGCCAAATTTAAACTCATAAATATTACTAATATGCATATAATTTGAGATTTTTGCATGAGAGCTCATCCTTACTTTTCATACTTTATCATTCCTCTGTTAAAAAAAAAAAAATTAAAACCCAAGGCAGTTAGGGAATGGGCTGGAGAAAACCAAGGCAGAGATAAACATGCATTTTTGAAAAGTCTAGATTTTCTTTATGACATGGAGGGAAACATTGGAGGAAGAAGAGACAGTCAGGGAGATACATGTTATAGGTTATCAGCATGTGGCAGAAAAATCAAGGTGCGGTAGGCATTATATCATTAAAGGATTTACAGCATCTTGGTCCACAGATGAATTGCGTGTAGCAGGCAAATAGAGAATAATACTCTACTAGTGAAAGGAGCACAATTTCAGAGCCTAAATTATCAGCCTTTATATTAGGCACCGGACAACAAAGCCCCTTTAGAATTAGTAATCCATTCTCCATCCACTGTCTTGATGAAAGGGATGGTATATTTCCATATAATGTTTCCTCTTCTAAATCTCATGCAAAACAGCCAAGAGGAATATTCCCTATATCAAGAAGTCCCTAAAGATCTAAGCACTTCTGAACAAACTATATTTTTAAAAAATCCGCTAGGACCCCTATAATGGTGTCATTTACACTCCAGTCACATGTGTCTACAGCACAAGACCCTTCATAATTAGGTATATACACTATACCAGCTCACTGCCTAATTAGCAAATTATGTTGAAAATAGCATCCTGCTAATTAACGGTTATTATGGCATTTCTGAAGCTGAGGCTTTAATTATCACCAACCTAATGCTTGTGTACAGAGAAAAAAAGAGGCCCCCTCTTTTTTTAAATGATCAATAAGTGCAAGAGATTATTATAAGGCAAATCTGCTGACAGCTGATTAATTTGTTTGATGCAAAGTTGCTGCGTGTTTCATATTATTTTATAGGAGTTGCAGGAAAAAGGTACATAATTTGGTTTCATTAGCAACCTCTGCGATTTATCACTAGAAAATGCACCCCCCCCCTTTTTTGTTGTTTGTTCAATTCCCTCTGTGTTTTTGCCTGTACCAGCATCAAAGTCAAGAGCAGGAAGTTTTAATTAAGTGACACTAATGAGGTCGTTGAAAATGATACTTCAGCAATTCAGCATGCTGTTAAATGTGTTTATTCTATAATGTCATCAAAGGTGATTGTTTTCCCTCGTAATAGATAAAATTCATTACCATAAGCATTGTACTTTTGAGTGTTAGAAACACGAAATGCAAGTTAGTCAGGTGTATCTGTTGCATTTCTTTTCTTTGGCTGCCAATTCAAATTACTGGACCTCAAACAAAACTTCAGCAAACACGACTCACTCTGCTTTATTTCCTTTCAGTCTCCCCTGTTTAGTAATTAACAGACCCTGCCAGGGAGAAACGGAACAAAAATGAGCATGCAAATGACTAATCAAGGAATGCTGGAATCAAAGAGAGTGCTGAGGGCTGGAAAGATGTTCCTCTGAGCCTGGCCATTGTGTCTCTGGACTCCGCTGCTTTGCCACCCCGTAGCAGCACACCTCCTCGCTGCATGGCTAAGCAGCTCCACCAGCCAAGGCACCGCTATATGATTCAGCATTTGATTTGAAATGAGGACATTTTGGATACTTTTTCCTTTAAAATGGTTCCAGCCTTCCAAATACAATTATGGTTGTCTGACCCATTTTGGAAAATTAATTATCACATTGTGAATTTCCACACTTCCTAAGAACTGAAAATGATTTTTCACATTTCTGAGAGATTTGGGGCAGGGAGGAGGTAGTAATAAAAACACTCCATTTTACAGATAAGGAAAACAGAGCAGAGTAATTTATCCCGGGTCAGAGGCAGAGCAGACAGGAATAATTCCTGTTCCTCTTCTTCTCATCAAGTCATACCACCTCTGCAACTCAAAATATTCACTCTTGGTTTTGTTGGGTTATTCCATAGCCTGTTTTCATATCTTGGACAAATTTGAAAGTTCTACAGTGTTTCTACAACAGCCTGTTTTTCTTTGAGTGAGACCCTCACTAATGACAAAGTCTCCATCAAACTAGCAGGTCTCATGTCTTACCTGGATCTGGACAACAGTAATTATCTCTGACACAATGCTTCCCATTTCCAGAGTTTGTTGTTTACTACCAAGGGAAACCCATTCTGACCCACCATCTTTCACAACTTGCAACAGGAACTATCCTTCCGACAACAGTGCTGCTGATTGATAGAGAGCTAAATAGACTGCACTTCTTTGCTGACTGACCAGCCACAGATCAAGAAAAACAGGTGTTTGGGTCACTTTAAAGTACTATGACCGAGAAATGAAAATTGCCTTGCTTCTTCACCATATCCCTAGTTTGGGCTGGTTTGATCCTGGGATAGGGGAATGAATTAGATGATCTTATGGAATTTTTCAGGGTACTCTCAAAGACTGCACTATTAGCCCATTCCCTAAGACATCTCAAGAAAATTAAACAGTATTGTGGAGCAAACCAAACTTTGACTTAACTTGTCATTTTTCAACCCGTTAGCTGCTGAGGAACTCAAAATGCTCTGGTATTACAGAGAAGTATAAGAGATCACCAGCTTTTTATCAAAGGGTTGAACACAGGAAAAACACAGAATGACTTAGAAGTACTAGCAAGGTGGTAAAATTTCTAATTCCTTATCTAAGGTGAATTAATGAAACACAGGAACATATATCAAGAGGCATGGGGGCAGCTAATAATCTAGGAGGCTGCAAAGTGTTGAGTCACCTTCAGAGAAGCAAGGGATCCTCATCTGTGAATTAAAGAAAAAATGTTTCTGGAAGAACCAGAATGCCTTTACCAATTTTGATTTATTGTCCAGAATTTAAACTTCTGCTTCTCTTTGTGGTTTCCCCCATTAACTTTAGCAAACATCCAGATGCTCCTCAATAAAATGGCAAAGACAAATGATAGTATTCAGGGCCAGGAAGGTACAGGGTGGCAAGCACTCTCACCCATGGGGGGTGGGAGCAGCAGAAACTGGCACAACCTCTCGGGAAAGCACTTCAGTATTGCATTAAGAGTTTAAAAACATTCATATCCTTTGATCCCACAATTGCACTTCTAGGAATCTATCATAAGGAAATCAGAGATACTCATCAAAACATTATTTATAATAATGAAAAATCAAAAACTTAAATGTCTAACATTGGCAGATTGGTTAAATAAATGATGATCTATCCACCTGATGTAATATTATTCAGTCATTAAAAACATGTTCAAGGAATATATCTTAATAAAAACAAGAGCAATAAAGAAAGCTAAAGATGTAACTGAAGCATTATATATATATATATGTATGTATGTATACATATATATGCATATGTTATGTCCCTAGATTTCAAAACATCTATTTATGTAAGCATTAAAAACAAGTACAAAAGAGATAACACAATGCAGACAGAGGTTAACTCCAGAAGATGGAATAAAAGGAAATTTAAATGTTTGTCTTTATACTATATAAAATTATGCATTTAAGAATATTAAAATTAGAGAGCCATTCAATAATACATCTTCTTTAGAATGCACCCTGTCAGCATGAAAAATTTATTTCACAGTATACTTTATAATTATAGCATTATATAATTTATTACATAAGCAGTCCGAACATTTTTTTGTTCTATTAACTTCATAATTTCCAGCTCCCTGAAGCTCAGAGAATATTGAAATGCTGGGAGCCTATTCCAAGGCTCTGGGTACAGCACTCCCAGAACACGCCTTTAAAAGACATCCTCATGTTTCATGACCATCGTAGTAATCTCAGTTCCTGTAAAGTTTCCTGCAGATTCACAGAAGGCAAGAGTGCACTATTGGGAGTCTCCGATCCTTTCAGAGCACTATCTGGGATCCTCATGGATGGATATTTTCCTTACAAGTTTCATCGTTAATTTTACAAAGTTACAGACACTCTTGTCCTGGATTTCTCAGAACTTCTCAAGCCACATTCCAGTTTTGGTTAGGTGAAAGGACTTTGCTCTGCGCTCGGGACAGACAGAGCCCCAGCTTAGTTTCTGTGGGTCTTTTGCCTTTGCTGGTTGTTGCTGCTGCTGCTGCTGCTTTGTTATTTTTCATCATCAGTGACAAACAAACAATATGTACATAGGGGGTATTATTTAGATTTTGAAAAATAAAAATTCAAGGCACAGAAAGGAAATTTTATTTGGCATTCGATTCACCTTTTTCCTAAAGGAAAGTTTGGAAATGTTTTCCACTAGAGGAAAGAGGGGTGAGTCCTGCTGCAAGGGGAAAACCTACTACAATAGGGAGGCCATCATCCTCCTGAAGGATAACATAATTACAACAGAAATTAAGACATGGAAAGAGTGCCCAACAAGCTACCCTGTCAGCTAGTGATGAGGGAATCAATAAATTGTTTGCCTAACATTTCCCAGTCACATTCTTAATACAACTGGATTTACGCGGGCTTTGGGGATACTCAGGAAAATAATATAGATTTCTCTTTACTGAGGAGTAAATAAAATAAATTTAACTATTCATCAAAGGACTTATGGACTGTTTGTTTGTTTGTCTTCACCCTGGCAAAGGGATGAACTAGAGGAAAGAGAGCTGAGAACAAAGAGACCCAGGCTTGCGTCTTTGCCCTGTTGCTTACTGGTCACTTTAGGCAAGTGACGTAACATCTCTGAACCCATGGACCCTTATCGGTGCATGGTTTTTCTCAAAGGGTGTTGAAATGCTAAATAACCTAATACATGGGCAGAGAAATAGTAAGTGCCCGACATCTTTGGAATTTTTTTTTTTCATTTTAGGGTAAACACGCAAAAACAAATAAGTTGGATGTGCGTGTGCCCTAAAAGGAAAGACCCTGAATGAATACATTTAGATCATGGGTCTTCTAAGAAACACAGCACCATCTCTGCTTTCCACCCACTTGGAAGGACAATCTCTAGTCACATCAGAAAGTTTTAAATACTCTTTTTGTGTTTGGCTTTTATTGAATCATTAAAAAAACAAAACAAAACAAAACCACCTGCTGTTGTTCAGTGTCTATCAGCCTGAAGAAAACAGGACTCCAAGCCACAACACGAGACTGCAGGGAGATTTCCCCAGGCCCAGTACAGATAGACAAACGTGAATGTATCCATGCTGGGTTGTGAGTGTGCATATTGTGTGGTTACCAAGCAGTGAGGCTGACCCAGACCCTCCTGAATGGCTGATGGAGGCTGAATCACACTTTAGAACTGGGGGTGTCCCTTATGTGCATATTAGCACCTTCCTGCCTTCCCTCCACCAGCTTCTGCAATGCCAGGGGCAGTGTCATGCACTTCACACACACATGCACACTCGGGAACTGCCCTACCATTGCCTGACTCCTGGGAATGGGCTCCTTAAGGTCACCTGGAAAATTAGATGCCGCCTTACTTTGTAGAGAGATGAGGGGAGGTAATTCAGAAGACAGGTGATAAGAAACTTCCAGAGGAAAAGATCCTGGAACTCTCCTTTGCCTTCCTCTTTACCTAGCTCTCAAGCTCAAAGGTCTTCCATAGTTCAAATAAGTCATTCGAATTTCAAGCCTCAGACACGCCTTGAAATGGGCAGTTTTAAATACCTGGACAGAGCGCAGTTTGTGAAGGGGAATTTAAATTCAAATCCTTGTAAGTTATTTAACCTCTCAGGGTCTCGGCGTCCTTAGTAGTTGTCATCAGGATGAAATAAGATAAAGCATGAAAAGTGCTCAGCACAGCGCCTGATACATAGTGTTACTAAATGCCATTGCTAGAGGAAGCAGACGCAAAAATTTACCTGGCCCTGAGTTAAATGTTTTATGCACATGACTGTACGCATCACCAGTCTACAAGGTAGATACTATTGTACGCCCACTTTACGGAAGTGGAGACAGACTCATAGAGGTTAATGTGCCTCTAAAGATTCAGCAAGGAAGTAGCAGAGCTGGGAT
Organism: Procyon lotor; assembly: GCA_028646535.1. Taxonomy (NCBI): domain Eukaryota; kingdom Metazoa; phylum Chordata; class Mammalia; order Carnivora; family Procyonidae; genus Procyon; species Procyon lotor. The sequence continues at coordinate 41,014,657 of CM053607.1, read as the reverse complement.
GAAACCCAGGAAGGCCGATTCCACAGCCTGAGTTGTTAACGGCTACTCTAGTTTGTGATCTTTTAGGTGAAAATCTGCTCCTTCTATTAAAAAGAAAAGCTGACCCTCGTGTTTACCTTGAGAAATGATGGGCCCGGCTTTGGCCTGGCTGCATAAAAGGGCCCTGGGCAGGCACGTGCCCTGCATCCAGCTCCCTGAGCCTCCTTCTACTCCCCTGCCCAAGAACAGATGAGAGGAAGAGATCTGCCGGAGGGACAGAGGAGCCAGCCGTCGTTTGGAGGGCACGGACGTGCTGATACTGTCTTATGTGTCAGCATAAGACAGTATCATAAGACAGTAAGACAGTATCAGCACGACGCCAGAGATGTGCCAAATACGCAGAGGTTTTCCAAATACGCAGATGATTCATGTCTCATTTTTAATTCAGCTATCTTTGCCCGGATGACAATTCTTCTGCCCCCCACCCCAGGATGTAAGTCAAGTAGACGGACTGAATGAATGTACATGATGCTACTGGATCCTTAAAAAAAAGAAAGAAGAAACCCAATATTCCATCCTGTCTGCCCAGCAGCGTGCTCCCAGGTCTGATGGTACAAAGTACTTTGCAGATCCTGTCCTTGCCTTTTGTCCACACCAGCAAAGGGCAGGTGACCCGGAGGATGGTATGAGAATGGTCTTTCACTCACTGCCTTGAGAGTCGTCTTCCCTGCCCTCCGTTTCCCATGTCAGCTGATCGTCCGGGCGTGGTCAGTATATACACCTCAGCCGATGGGAGAAGAGAGACTGGGGGTAAAGTATCTCCATTCAGCTCAGCTCCACCACCTACCATCTCTGTGACTTTAGATCCTTCACACTTGGTTTCCTCCTCCGTAAATGGAGGTAATAATACTTCGAGAGTTATTAGAAAGACTTAATGAGATACACGTACAAAATGCTTAGCCAACGCCTGGCACGTCCATGTGCTCCACACCACTTCCTGGGCGCCGACCGCAGGGAGGGTGTGTGCGAGGCATCACGGGGAATACCCAGACACCCAGGTGAGTGGGACAGGGACCCCTCCTGCAGGCGTGCTCTCCCAGTCCACGAGGGGGAACGGAGCTCTGTTCCAAGTCACTCCCGTGCCACAAACCCTCAAGCGTGCTTTCACTCCAGCATCTACCTATGGCTTTGCATGGCTTCCTCTCCTGGACTAGAAACTCCCCGAGGGCAAGAATTTTGTCTTGATGTTTGAATCTTGTTGGTCTTCCATTTACCCCAACGTCCACCATGATATTATGAACAGAATAGGTACCAGATAAATGTCTGCCGAAGGGGTAAATGAATAAACTAGAGGACAGGAACGATCACCGAAGCAGGCACCATGAGAAAGCAGCGCTATGAAAAGTCATAGGAAGGAGAGCTGACTTTAATCTGCTTATGGCAGGGTGGGGGTGGGGAGTGACCAAAGACAGCGTCATAGAGGAGTGAACCCTAAAGTGTGGCCTCAGAGAAAAGGCGGGTTCGTGAGACCAGTTGAGGAGGGTCAATCCCTCCAAGGCCTAAATCTATGCGTCCTCTGCCCCCGGCAGTACAGGGAAGTGCAGGTGCAGGAATATCAGAAGACTGGGGTTGAACGGGGCGGGGGTTGTCCTGGGATTCAAATCCTTTTTTCTCTGAAGTGCCCAGAGTCCTATCATGCGGGGTTCACATCAACTCCGTCTCTCTAAAAGATTTTTATTTTCTGCCCAACCTGGTTTAGCATCATTGAGAAAGTCTCTCCATATAAAAGATGAATAAATAATGTGGTTAGGAAGCCTAGGATTCATTCTGGGCCCTTCAGTACCCCTGAAAGAAATAGGCAAATTGGACGGAAATCAAAGGAGGGAAGCCACGAGGATTAAAGGGAACAGCAGCGGGAGCTACTTACAAGGGTTCCTGCGGCACCAGCCAGGAATAAGCAAAGCTCGGGGAGGACAAAAAGGCCTGAGGATCAAATACTCTCCCTGAGCAAGGGTGTAGGCACACCGATGAAGGGAAAGAATTGCTCAGGGTCACGCAAAGGGGTAGAGCAGAGAGGAATGGGATGTAATTACAGAAAGGAAAACTTGGGCTGAATATCAGGGCAACCTTCTTAAGCACGGGCTCAATTCGAGTGCGGAATGGCTTCCCAAGGGAGGCAGTGGAAGCCCCATCGCTTGAGGTGCATAAAGCCACTGGACAAAGAGCTGAGACAGAGAGTGTGAGGAACAATCTGCCTGCACAGGGGGTGGGACAGGTGACCTCACGGGGCCACGCGGCTCCGCACTTCAATGACACGTCAAGATGCATTTCATCAGGCACCCACTGGCGAAAGCCGAAAGCATTGTCCCCCCGACACACACCCTTGGCCATTGTGCTCTCTCAATACGCCACTCAAGAAATATTCCCATTCACTTCAAGAGACCCTCCAGGGCTCCTTGCTGCCAGCAAGAGCCGTGAGAATAATATCTCGCATTGGACCCTGCGTGTTCACACTTTAAGGCAAAACAAGGCTTTGAGGGAGGAATTTTAACTCTGACTCCAGTGCCTTAGTCTTTGCTCCTAGAACTGGGGTATTTTTATTTTGTTTTGTGTAAGACCCTTTCAAAACCAAAAGAAACTCCTTACCCTTATGACAGGATCCTGTATGGCCAAGTGTAAAACTGTGCCATTTTCATATATTCTCCAAATGGCTCAAATGGCTCCCTTTTCTTCCCTGGCAGAGGCCAATGTATCTAACATGGACCGTAGTCCCCGCCATGACCTCTGCAGCCTCACCTCTCCCCTTCCCACCCTCCCTCTCCCCTCCCCTCTGCCACACCTCTTCGTGCCTCTTAGAGTTTCCCAAACACCTTGCATTCTCTCCTCCTCCGGAACCCTGACCTTGCTGTTCACTCTGTCTTGAACACTCTCACAATCTCCCTCTCTTCACTGTATTCATCTGCTTAGGCTACCATAGCTAAATGTCACAGTTTAGGGTAGATTAAATGAAAGAGATATATTTCTCACAGTTCTAGAAGCTGGGAATTCCAAGATCAGGATGCCAGCATAGTTGGGTTCTGGTGACTTGCTGGCCACCTTCTTACTTCATGCGGGGCTGACAGAGAGCAAGCTCTGGTCTCTCTTTTTTTTAATAAGGGCACTAATCCCATCATAGGGGCTTTACCTTCATGACCTCATCTAAACCTGATGAAGCCCACTTCCTAATACCATCACATGGAGGTTTAGGGCTTCAACATACGAATCTGGAGGAGACACAAATATTTAGTCCAGAACGTTCTACTGTTCTTCTCCCTTCGGGACGCAGACTTAAATGTTAGCTTTGGTAAGTCTTTCCTGATCTGGCAAAGACTGGGCTAAGGCCCCTCCAACTGGCATCTAAGGCATCCTGGACGTAGCTCCGTGAGGCCACTTAATACAACATGTGTTTACTTGTTTTCCCTTCTCGCCATTCCACAGGAGTACCAAAGCTGTGCCCATCTTACTCTCCACTAGAACTCAGAAACCTGGCACATAGGGTGTTCCTATCTGCAATATATTCATCAAGAAGGAGCACATTAAGTGGGGTCCGTGGGTACTCGGTGCTCCTCACAGACACAATGTGCACTTGAGTGCTTACGATGGACAAGGGCTGGGGCTTCTAGGGAATTCAAAGATGAACTCGAAGCTAATCCTCCATGACTTACAGTCTAGACAGGGAGAGAAGATGCACAAAAAAATAACCTGACCCGGAGGCACAAAGCTAAATACACCGTGAGACGCAGAGCTATGGAAATTCAGAGGCAGGACACACATTTCCAGGTGGGGGGATTCCTGGGAGAGGCTGGGAGAACATGAGATGTGGAGATGACATCCAGAAAGTGGGTGTACCAGAAAGAAAGAGCAGAAGAAGCAAAGGCACAGAGGCTGGAAGTCTCCAGCACCTTTGGTTCAATAACAGAATCGAACTGAAATTCAATTCTAGGCAAGCTACCTCGATCATCAGTATCTTGAATATAAACTTCAACCTTACTCAACCTTACTCTGTACACAAGGGAGTGAGGCCATCGGACTTTGCATGTGATTTGGTAGGAAGTGGACATTTGTGCTACAATTTGCAAGAAAACCTACAGTCTTCTACATTCTAAGCAACCAACTGGCAAGCAGTTAGTATTCCTGGAGAGTTAAACATGTCATCTCTCCTGAGTGATGCACGGATACAAAGCACCCCCTTTGAAATTGTCTAAGAAACTGCCCTTGTGGAAATACATCCTTCTTGGAGCTATGGAGGCCAGGATCCTGTACAAAAACACAACCACCAAGTTAACATAAGCTGGATGATAAAGTCTGAATATTCTAATTTGGAATTCTGAAAGAGTCTCAGGGAATTCATTGGCATGCCATCTTATCACTTTCCTCATTAAGAACTTTGCCCAGGGGCTTCCTTAGTTCTCATCCAACTTCTAGTCCTCACGCCTCACTTACCTGGCAGGCAGCTGCAGCACCTGACCTTGCCCTGGTGCATTCTGGGAGGGCCTCCTCTGTCCCCACTTCTATTTAGCATCTTTATCAGCTGCAATCTTTGCTGGTGAGAGAGCCACAAAGCAACCAGCCAAAGGGTGATGTAGGGATGGCACCTGCAAACAGCTTCTCCTGAGAGGGGAGAGACTTGGAGATTGTGCCCAGGAGGTTTACTCAGCATGAAACCCAAAGGGGAGGATTTGCCAAAGAATAGGAGGTCCCACATGAGATGGGTGAGTCAAGGGAAAAGTGATAACTGGGACAGCATCTACTGCAATTTGTAGAACTATAGGATTTCAGGCCCTCATTTCCCTCTAATCCTCAGAAGATAGAGTGATATTTGCCCAATGTGAAAACTCAGGAAACAGAAGCATAGAGAGGCAAAATGACTTCCCCAAGGCCAGACATCTGGCAAGTGGTGGAGCTGGTAGGTCTGTCTGACTCCAGAGCCTAGGATCGCTACCATTTTCCTATGCTATGTGGTTGCTCTATTTCTTGGAACCATCTTGGGGAGACAGAGAGGGCAGGCTGTTTACTAGCAAAGCACCCTTACTTACCTTACAGCCTATTATAAGAGTGGGAGATGAATTAAAGTCTTCCCACACAGCTAGTCTTCTGCCCCCCAATGGTCAAATGGACTCTGACAGGAAGTGAAGCCCCAGTCAAGGATGCTTCCCTGTGGACCAACTCTGGTATGAAACCACTCCAGATGAAAGGATGGCCTATGGATGGGTTGAAACCACTTATTATTATAATCATTATCTGTGTAACATTTGGGCAGGAGGTAGCTCCTGACAGTTTCTTGTGAGAAGTTATGTCTGTCTGACGGAGCAGAGTTTAATTGAAAATGTCAACCACCTCGAAGATCATTAAGGTGAAGCTCTTAGCCTCAAGAAAAGACAAAACTGAAAACAATCATCTGTTGCAGCTTACAACCAGCTGTATGGGGGTGGACAGAAAACAAAAATAGTGACCACATGGCACTTGGGACTTTTTGTAAGCCATTCAAGCACCCAATCCTCAGGTTTGCTGTGAGAGAAAGAGATGCTCATTCTATACACACACGTTTTGGGAAGCACAATAATGTAAGGGGTTGGACCCAAGCAATCAAGACATCAGCAACACATCCAGACATCAGTGACTCTCGTCTGGAGAGTGACTTCTTGAGGTATTTGTCCCGGCTATTCTGACAGGACAAAGCAACCAGTGAAACAGAACCACCTATGGTCAAAGCTTAATAATATTGCCGGTGGCTGAGGAGAACAGTCATTCATTTTGTCTTGCTGTTCACGTCCCCCTGCTCCTATAGACACATACGTACAATACACATGCTCTGTGCACACGAGCCCACACACTTGGGCCCCCATGCACCCATACATCCTCAGGGGCTGCCCCTCCATTATACAAACTCAGCCAAGGATCCCAAGATCTCCTAAGAGTCTGGGATCCTTGGTATATCTGTAAATAGTGTCCATCCGGTATTTCTTTACCACTTTTTGAAGCAAAAAAAAAAAACATGTCACTTTTAGAGAAAAGATGCATTTTATTTTTTTTTAAGACTTTTTATTTATTTGACAGAGAGAGAGAGATCACAAGTAGGCAGAGAGGCAGGAAGAGAGAGAGAGGGGAAAGCAGGTTCCCCACCGAGCAGAGAGCCCGATGCGGGGCTCGATCCCAGGACCCCGAGATCATGACCTGGGCCAAAGGCAGAGGCTTAACCCACTGAGTCTCCCAGGTGCCCCAAAAGATGCATTTTATACATATAGGGTATTCTTTTTACTACCAATATTGAAAACAAGAAAAGGAGAAGTGGGTAAAATTCAGATATTAACACATAGATCGTTTAAATGATTGTTCTAAAAACTTGTGCTCCTTAAAATAAAATATATGTGTGGTGCCACATAAAATTCTTTCTTCCCATTGTGAAGCAATGTCCTTAGATATCACCAAACTTAGTATTGTGTCACTAAATTTTATAAAAACCCCATCTGGTGATACATAAGGTATGTCAATAACACAAAAATCAGGAACTAGTTATCAAAGGCTCTGTCTGTGGAATCAGACCACCTGTGTTCAAATCCTGGCTCTAGCACTGACCAGTTGTATAACTGTGGTCAAGTTACTTTCCTTCTTTGAGCCTTAGTAGCTTCATCTGTAAATTGGAGATAAAAGCCATACCTAAAACCCCATAGGGAAAAAGCACTCAGCACGGTGTTTGACAGATGCAAAGCCCTCAGTAACTGCGAGTTGTGGTTAAGCTGCAGTGGACACTAGGTCTGGGAGAATGCTAACAGATTACCTACGAGTTATCTTGAATTTCAAACAGGTGTCCTATTTCATATACAAGGAGACCCGGAACCAGTGCAGGTTTCTGAAGGAGGAGGAGTATGATAAAGAGGACTCCAAGGAAGCTGAGACAGTGGGGTTTATATATATAAGGGGAGAAACGCAGAACGCAGTGGCCACCTAAGACGCCTCTCTGACCCTCCACGGCTGGCCCCATCTGTCTCTGAAAGAGAGTGGTCGAAATGGCAAAGACGAGGAAAGAACCTTTAAAGACTATTTGTAAAGGAGGAGGGGGAAGAGGAAGGGAGGAGAAGAGAAAGGAGAAAAGGGAGAGGAGAAAAAAAGGGGAAAAAGAGAGAAAGGGAGGAAGGGAGGGAAGAGGGGAAAGAGGCAGAAGGGAAGGAAGGAAGGAGAGAAAGAAGGGAGGGAGGGACAGAGGAGAAAGTAGGGGAAAAAGTACTTTTTTTGTTTCAATCTGTTTCAGAAAAACAAAGAGTGGCCAAAACGACCTAGGTTTTGTCATCATTCTAACTTGTCATCATTCTAACTAGATAGTATTTAGGGATCCCTCAGGGCTGACTTTCAGAGTCCCAAAGTTTCCTGATGTCCATTCATTCAACTTATTCAGCAATTCCTTACTGGGTACGCACTATGTAGGCAATGTGCTAGGTTCTGAGAACACAGTGATGAAATAATCAAAACAGAACAAAACAAGACAAAAAAACAATAAAATGGCCCTTTGGGAGCCTACAATCTAGATTTACAGATAGCTATAAAAACAATGAACTACAAAAAAAAAAAAAACAAAAAAACAAAAAAAAAACAATGAACAACAGAAACAAGTCATTAATTCCAATTACGCTAGGTGTTAAAAGTGGGATCCCTAACCTGATCCAGATCCCTATGGAAAAACTTGTAAGCAGACAGGTCCTTTACGGAATCTGAAGAGAAGACTTCTCACCTCATCTCCAGAAGTAACCTGTTGTCTAGAACCAGGGGAGGTGAGCCGGGCGGATTTTACTTAAAGAGAACATTCATGCCTATTGTCAGTAGCGGCCTGCAGGCTTGGGAAAGCGTTGAGCCATCCCTGAAATCGCAGCTGAAATGGGAAGTAGAAAGGAAGGGCAGAGGAGAGCCTGGAAGGGGGCACGGGAGGGAAGCCCGGGAATATTCTGCACAGCATAACAGCTGTAAAGTCATGGTCAATCAGGTCACTTAGGAGCACTTCTCTCGTGATCTATAGACAATAAGATTAGGCAAAGTCAGCAACAGAAAATACCTGACAGTCCCCGCTCCTCCTTTCTCTGTGCAGGGAATAACGTCGCTGCTTAGTCATAGCACCGCCCTCTTCCTATACCCCTCAGCAAAGCAGGGCAGGCTGACACGGGCAATAGATTTGTGTAAGTAGGAGAGAAAAAACGGATGTTAAAGTCGTTCAGGTATTAGGGTCCTTCCTAATCTATGCCATGATCTGTAACTCTAAAGTCTAGGGGGCGAGCAGAAGAATTGTATCCAGTAGAAATTGTCAAGGATGAGGAACCATGTCGGGGCAAGCTTGCCCACGAAGGCAGAGTTGGAAAGGGAATCCCTTCCCTCGGATGTAGAAGTGGGGAAGGGGGAACAGTAGAATTGTGGCAGCTTGGTGTAAAAGCCTCTCACTAAGTAGGTGACTCCATCAAAATCCAACTTGACTTGTAAAGCACTAGTTCTCTATTTTTTCCCTAAAACGGCAACATGAAATATCTTAGCATAAGCTGAAGAACTTGTAATGATCCTTAAAGGAAATAAATCCTTCCTTTCTGGAGGATGGATGTGCTTCCTAAGAACTACTCAGGAGCCCAAAGTGCTAGGCTGCCATGGGGAGCGGCCTTCCAGTTTCCTGCGTGGGGGTGGGTGGGAGCATGGAGGGCGTCGCAGGAACACCTCTAACATTCTCCCGGGGTGGAGCCCTCACTCCCTCTTTGCTCGGCGCCATCTGGGTTCTTCTCACACAGCTGCTCCTCTCAGTGATGTCAGGGGAGGCCTGAGGGCAGACCAATGGCAGCTTCTGCTTAGCCAAAGGAGCAGGAAGCTAGCTTACTACAAGATATAAATAGAATAACAAAGACCCCCACGGAAGAATGTACATTGGGAGGAACGTACCTAAAAAAAAAAAAAAAAGTATGCCACTGGAGCAGGGGCATTACACAAGTATACCGAATAAGGGCCAAAACTGCTTAAAATGGTTCTCAAAAATATAAGTCTTTCTGAGATTGCTTCTTGGGTATGTTATTTTTATCTGTTCCACTGGGATTAAGCATGGCCTAGAATCCCAGCTTGAAAGGGAAGAGCAAATTTTGCACTAGCTATCTCTCCGTATTCATCAGTACTCATCAGCAATCTGGATATGGACACCCTTGACACTAAGAAAGCAGAATTAAAGCCTGAGAGGAGGCCAGTCTGAGCTCCACCAGAGCCAGATGGACCCTACGTGGTTTCCTTCCATCTCAAGCCCTGCTCCGCAGCTCTGCCTTTGATTGACATGTGACATTCTTGTCTTCGCAGACAGAGAAGCCAACCTCTTGATGGTTATCGACAACAGAAAATGTCATGTCTGAATATGCCTCGGCCAGACCTTCCTCCCTCACTTCATTTCCTGCCTCCTGCCCCTCAGTTTATTTTAATTATACAATGAAAACTCTCAAGTATGGGATGGCTGCCTGCTGTATCACACAAGTCCTTAATTGTACTCTGGAGCTGGGTCGTGGCATTTTATCACCCTGCAATGGTAAAAGGCACATTTGCAACAGGAGTAGGTCATGGAATATTTTCTGGAAATGCCAATGGATTTCAAGACCCCTCCTTTTTTATACCAGACATTTGTGATTTTGTCTGTGGATACAGGAGTACGGTAACTTACATCTCCTCTTATACCTTTTCCTACTCTCCTTGGAATCTTACGCAATTCCCCAACTGATTGATGAATATTAATGTCCTAATCCATAATCACTTGTCTCTAATTCACAAAAGCAGTTGAACAGATTTAATTTGTATATTACCATAGTTCCTATACCATGTTTGTGTGCAAATTTATAATCCTTCTTGCTCTTTTAAAACATTTTCATCAGTAAGAAGACAAATTACAACGGAGAAATTATGTTCAGGCTTTTCCCAAAAGAGGCCACCTCAACAAGATAATTTCATGGAAGACAAAAAAGTGACCTATGCCCAATCTAGACAGGGCTGGCCAATCTAGAACTTTGGTTCAGATGTCTATAGATGCCCCTCTTAACGAACAGAGACCTTCTCACCATTGCATATATTTAATAACTTCACTGAGTGAGTTTCCCCAATCATTAACGTGCGCTAGCTCAAACGCACATCACCCATATGTAACCAAAAATTTTTGCACTTGAGATCTCACATGTTGAATACTTTTCCCCTAATTCACACTAAGCACAAATTCTCTTCTGGTAACCACGATTCCCTAGCTCAATCCAAACCAGGAGGAAGGGTTCATGTGTTCACATGCTTTATAAGGCATGCTCCCCACTGCAGTATTTTTCACTTGACAGATTAATGTTGTATCACTTTAAGCAATTCTCAGTGGTGTAATGGTAGTTAGTACCTGTTTACAGATATTTCCCTAAAACTGTTCAGTAAAACGAAAGGTTTCAGGCTAGCTTCCATGGAGGCAGTGAGCTAAGGAGAAATGGATTACGGATGCTTTACCGATGCTTATCAGTGCTTTTCTGTTTCCTGGTGCGAAGATGTCTGAAGAACACTCACGAACCTAGCTTCTCTTGACACTATCACCTACTTCCCTTGGATGTTATGCATTTCAGGACTTGGGAAGAAGCAAGTTTTATGGAACAACCCCACTCACTAATCCTTAGTGAATGAACTCAAGAAAAGGTACTCAGGGCAGGCTTAAGGTCCAGGGTCAGGAGCCAACAAAGAAGAGTGATCTGTTCTTCATACTGTCATTTCCCAACAAAATGCAGTCCAAGTGAATGTTTTGCTAGTGCAGTCCGATTCATGTGCTGTTGTCTGGCCCTTATGGAACTGAAAAGGACCTGACTCATGTGGGAAGTGCCCAGCCAGCGTCTTGCAAAGAGAAGATGTTTAATGAAAGTTATTTTGAGGTCTTAAAACACACACACACACACACACACACTAGATATCTTAAGAAATTCAGATGCTGGTGAAATTGCAGCAACCTGAGGATCAAGCAGAAATAGTAAAGGTGTTTTCCCAGTGGCCTAGCAGACACCCTTCAGGTATGACATCTTTGAATCCGAGAAAGAAAAAGGTGACAAATGAATGGTTCAATGAACCACCTGAAATCTCATCATGGCTGAATACCTTGGGAGTGTGAAGAGCTAATCTGGTGGAGTTTGTCCAAAAGTCAGCCTTTCCTGACCACTCTAACCCATGGTCATGCCCACTTCGAATCCCCTTATGCTGAGGCAGAAACCATGCAGGTGTGGTATCCGAATGGGGAGAGCAAGGCCGGGGTACCTAGCTCCAGCCAACTGTTGCCATGTGGGAATGGCATCCCCATGCTGCTAGACCTTCTGACTTTTTAAGAGAAGATGGAAATTTGGATTTTTACATAAATCTCCCATTTTTTTAAATATTAGCTAAAACTTGAAAAGAGAGAAATAAAAGCCAAATAAAGCACATCAGACTGTGGGCTGGACCCGGTACACGGTTTACCATTTTGCAATCCCTGAACTCTTGGATTCATACGGCACTGAATCACACACAGCTTTTGCATTATTTCCCTTCTCACTTAGCAAGTTGTGACTTTCCAAATAGACTATAAACACTTTTGACCCTGACATACTTTTGGCTGGGTGGGCCTGGGATGCCATGCGTTACTCAACAGAGGATCTATTATATATGGCCATGTTGAACAATGGCTACAGGCAGATGTAGCATTTCCCCAAAGAGAGAATGCCCAAGTAAGGCAGGGAACTTGGCATCAACTTGAGTGAATGCTCCTCCTTCTCTCCACCATTCTTTTTTCTTCCTGGCAGGTGCATGTTCATGATGGTGATTTCTCATTTAATTGCTAAGTATGCCCACAGCAGAGTAAAATCCATCATGGACCAGACATGAGAGTATGCTAATTCCCCATCTCTTTGGTAACGCGCGGATTCAATGGGGTCTTCTTCCCGCCAATGTACGTTCATAAATGCCATTAATAGTAATGGGAGTCAAATGCAAAATATGACTGAGTAAGTAGGCCCTAGTGCATGAAATATATTCTCAACCACAAGGACAAGCTGCCACACAGCCCACTGCCTTGTACTAAATTAGGAGCTGGGGATTCTCTGATTGGGACCAAGATGGTGATGATGACAAATGCAAAGAAAAAGCCAGTCCCTGTTCCCTGCTTATCCACTCCCAAGACTATCCCTGACTTACAGGTCAGAGACAATGAGGAGCTTTGAAGCTTGGAAACAGAGACAGGGCGCAGAAAGATGCAAACTCCTGGCCTTGTGGGGGAATTAATGAAACACAACCAAGCCGGTTCAACACTGCTGCCCTTCAGTCATCCCACCCACTAAAGACACTGTTAAAAACCCGCCAGCTTTTATTAGCAGAAACAAACGAAGTCGACTACCGAGCACTCAGGAGTATTTCATCCTGAAAGTCCAGGATGGCTTTGGCATAATAAAGGTCATATCTCCTAACCACGCTAATGTTCACAGAGCAACCTGAGCTCCAGGCAAGGGCCAGGCTGGCTTCTCAGTATTCCCCCTGTAGAAGGTGTTGCCGATTAAACTATCACATTTCAAAGGGCTCCTTACAGTAAATAGGAAAGAAAGGAAAAAAGAGATCCAGGGCCTTTTGTTAGTCAAAAAGCTAGGGAAAGGCGATAATTAACCCATTTTTGTAGAGAAATCATTTGGACAAAAGTCAAGGGATTTACCACCCTGTCAATTGTTAAGTCTAGATAAGGACATTATATTCCACTGCACAAAGGGTGGCTGGGATGGTGAATGGAAAGTAGGCCACTACTACTACTTTACCTCACATCTGAAAAAAGACTTTTTTTTTTGTCCTCCTGATGCAGTGATGGACTAAAGGATTTTTCCCCCTTGCACTGAAAACATAACTTCAGAGCCTGGCTTTTGCATTTTGTTAAATATTCAAAGGTATTGTGCAATTAGCATGTCATTAATGAATAATTAATTACAGCTAAAGCAGCCTTCAGATTTTTGCAGCTAAATTATTTAAACAGCAAATATAACAATACCATGCTATGCTCTCATTCGGTTTTCTGTTATTGCATTATTTGAAAGGAACGGCAATATTACTTTTCATTAGTTGCAAGAATTATGTGCAACAAAAGCTGTTTTCATTTTTTTTTACCTAAAAGTTGCTTCATGTGCCCTAAAAGGGAAAATTAATTCAATTCAGATTGGATTTCCTAAGAATTAATTAGCTGCAGATATCTGAAAACTGTGGCTAGGGATATAAGGCTTAGATATCTGAACTTGAAAGAAAAAGTAAACCTATTTAAACCTGTCCTTTAAAAGGACTCCTACACAAAAGTATCCTTTTCTAGGTATTTGGTTACCACTTCTGAAAGAGGAAGCCTGTTAAAAATCCTTTTGTTTTATTTTTTAAGCAAGAGACTATTACAAAGTTACCCCCAGCAAACAGTCAAGAGTTACAGAGAAAGTAGTATATGCTATATGCGGACATACATCACCAGGAAGACGTGAGTTTATATTTATAAGCTGCACATCTGGGATCAGTTGACTTATCCATCTGCTAACTATACCAGTAAACAGTATGCCTGGGACCCTCAAATCCTTGCATCCATCACAAATTCCTGCTTTAATTGTGTGTTTACGTGGCAAACCTCTGCTTAAGTATATTTTAAGACTGTTTTAAGCAGTTGTAATTGCTCCTTTCTTCTTCACATTAACTCTAACACATTTTATTTACCATTATGACAGACCATGATTTTGTAAGTTTCATAGATAAATAAATGGCAGTGATTGTCCTGCCTGGGCAAAGGTAGCAGAAATGCAGAGACTGAGGGCTCTAACCTGTCTGGTCCAAAGAGCTCGGGTCTCTCTACAAAACTCAGTGCCTTGAGTTACAGATTCAAAGCTCGGGAAGGACAGTGTGTTTAATAGTTCGTTCCCCTAAATTCAGGAAATCAACAATTATACACACCTCTCCAGAGAGAGAGGGAGAGGAAGATTTGGGGAGAAGGATCAAATCACAGTTTGGGAAGATAAGACGCTGCCCACGGCTTCCTTCTTTTTCCTTAATTGGGTACCACACTGCATGCTAAGGCCCACCCTAGTTTGAGCGTTATGGGGTGGGATTCTCAAGGCACTGGGGGAGTAGATGAACCAGCAGCAGAAGGCTAGAAGTGCTGAGAAGCCCAAGGGTCAAAAAAGAGTATAGTCTGTGGCCTTGCTCTACATTTAACCCATGGCTCTATAACTGAGTTTCATAAGCATGCTGAAAGCATGGGCTTTTTTTTTTTTTTTTTTAAGGAGGGGAAAAGCTACCTTCCATAATTAGGAAAATAAATATGCACAGTGTTCTGCCCAAAAGGGGAGATTTTACTGATTTTTCCCAACCTGCCTTTTACATTTATGTGTATAGCAGGATGTCAAATTTCACATAACCTCATGAAACCACTTCTTGGGTTTGGGGAACTGAAAGTCTTATGTGCCTGTGTATTATTGTGCTGATGCAAATAGTTAAACTTTTCTATGCGACTAACCATCATTTTCTCAGGGTGTCCTGTACACCGCTTGCAGTTCCTAGCTTTGCAGTAAATGTGTAGATGGACGCATGGCTGAGGGGTGGGGGCAGGGGGTTGCAAGCCACAGACCTACCCCCAACCTAAAGAGTCATTCTGGCACAATCTAGTCAAATGACGGTACGGCGGTAGGTGGTTTGCCCAGGCCAAGGAAACTATGGCTTGTCAAAAACATTAAAATCCAAATGGGCCAACAACGGTGCCAAACATACTCACAGGCCTCGCAAACACAGAATCCAGACAAACTGAATTAAATTGCAACTGGTTTATAATTAATTTGTTTTTGAAGGTTGTGCCATGAGAACAAATATGCCATCCACTTGCCATGAATCGTTCTTAGGAGCACCCCTACTTAATAATGCCTCTGTGGGCAACAGAAACATCCATTGGCATTGGCTACTAACCGAAGGATGAACAACAGGGGCGGGAGGCAGGGGAGGCAGATTCCAGGAAATGTAACCTCTCTGTCAACCTAGTGGAATCTGGTAGCAGTGTGGACGTGGCGTGGTCCCCTGGCCTTCCTGACCTCAAATGCCAGCCTCACTACGCCGAAGATGCTAAAATTAGAAACCTATTACTCTCTGAGAGGCACTGCCTTTTCTAGCCACCATCTTTTAAGTACGAATACTCACGGGAAGGGTAAAAAGAATAAGAGACCAAGGTAGTAATGCTTCATATGAATTTATTTCTCAGATCATCATTTCTAGGACTTCAGGAGCCAAGGAATGCTAGGACCCGGTGTATATGGAAAAAGGAAACTAAAATAATATAAAAAGGAGAAATAATCCTGAAATTTAACATAGAATATTATGAGCCAAGCAGTTTTTCCTGCAGCCCTCAGGGGCACATAAAAATTTACAAAGAAGTAAGAGTAGAGGAGAAGATTTAAGTAATAAAGCCTTAGGATTTATAGCTAGTAAGTGGCAGAAGCGAGATTCAAACCCAGGGTGGACCCAACAGCCTGGGTTCTTAGCACTCTGCTTTTCATGTCACCAAGAGCCAAATCTCACTCCCTCTCTTTCCAGACACAGAAGCCAGAGTGAGACTTAAAGTGTGACGTTTTTTTAAACAAACTAGAGCTCACGTCAAAATGAATTCCACCCCATGGCCGTCTATCGCTTTGGGACACTCTGCTTGAGAGTGTGAGCAGCTTGTCACTGAATCCAGGCAGAGCTCTGCGTTCACCTCAGTGTATCGTTCCTCACAGGCACTCATCATTTCTGATCCCAAATGGCCTTTGATAGGCTGATGTTTTACACCAGCCTTGGCACCAAATTGCCGCTGGCTGTTTCCAAATCTCAGGACAGCCCTCAAAGAGTGGAAGCGTGATACCACTGAGAACATTTGTGAGAAGGTGTTGCAAGTTCAAGAAGCGACTTAGAGGAAGACAAGCTGCAAAAACACACTTAGCAATGGCGTTAGTGAAGGAAGAAGAACTGGCCATAGTGGTCGCTCATTCATTCACACAACGAATACTGATGTAGGAGAAGCTCCGGCTTGAATATGCCAGTCACGGAACTAAGTTAATAAATACAAACACATGTGTGTGCCTTTAATATTTAAAAGCACACCCCACGTTCATAAATATAATAAGTGACAAAACCAAGATTTGAACCCAGGTGGAACTCCAACCCACCTACTATTCTGCCAACGAGGCTGCCGCTTTGGAGTGAGGATGGCCATAGCCCCTCACAGGCCTTCCCAGATCAAATTCTACGGGACAGTTTCCTTCCACTGAGTGGCAGCGTAATGGTCTCTGAACGTTCATACCAGGAGAGGGAGAACATCTACCTCTGAAAGGACATCCGTGCCATTAAAAGGAAGAGACGCCATGAGAAAGAAGTTCTAGAGGCTTTTCACTACTGGAATTCAAAACCGGAATTTTAACTGGAAGCTTAATTATAGGTCTTATCTTAAAATTCTCACACACACACACACACACACACACCCTATCAGATATGTCCTCTACAACAACCATTGAAAATTTGTCTCAACTCATGACCTCAGGATCTTCCAAGTTATTTTTCAAGCATCCAAATTCTTTGGAAGACACAATGCCTACCAAAAGAAGAAGCGTAACATCTTAAGAGAAAGATTCCAATGGAATTAGCAGTAACAGAGGTTCTAGGTGTCAAGTACACACTCTCACAGATTAAAAAAACTCTTAGCTCCCAAATGTATGAGTGCCCTGTGCCATGCTCTTTATATGTCATTTATTATGAGGGTTTTATATTATGTCATTTATTCTTTTATAAGCACCCCGTGGGATGGGTATGATTGTCCCTGTTCTACAGATGAGAAAACTGAGGCTTTGAAAAGGTAAACATTACACAAATAGCTGATCAAACTAGAGGAAAAGTTTTTATTGAACCTTCTGTGAAGAAATGCAATGCTGAGCATGGAGGTGGACGCAAGAAAGTAGGAGATACTGACCCTTTCCATCAAGGGCCAGGAATTCAAATTGCAAAGATCAAGACACATTTAAAAAAGCAAATTGATGAGGCAGACCCAAACAGGAAATCCCAAGGAGGTAAGAACCAATTCTATATTATTGCAAATTGGGTCCCTGGGACTGGGCACAATATCTGGTCTTTGGACAAGCTGAATAAATGATTATTGATAAACAGAAAATAGTGAGTGGCAAGTGAGTATCTGACAATTCTCAGATGAACGCTGCCTCCTGAGCATTTGGTTAATCGAGGCTTAAGGGAAAACCATACAACTCGCATTTGAAGGCTCCTGACAGAAGATGCTTCAGAGAAGCTGGGCCCCACTTTGATGGCATGTGCCTCTTATTTTGATTGGGTTGGGCACCGGGGGCCTAAAAGGCTTAATCGGAAAATTTCCATTTCTCTTTGTCCATATTCTGCCATGGATGGTTCCTCTGCCAAACATTTCATAGTTACCTTAAAGCCAAACAATATTTTTCAAGGGAAGTGACTGGCAAACAGCCATCACCTCTGATGCAGAAAAATACCAACATCACTCTCGGGCTTAAATGCCTCCAAGGAGACCCCTCAAATGAAGGAGTCTTTACAACCAATCTGATTTTTTTTTTCATTCCCCTTTTGTGGAAATATCTTTTACACAAGGCTTAAAGGAAAAAAAGGGGGGAAAATAAGAAGAAGAAAAAGCAAAGAAAAAGAAAACCTGCCTTAAATGAAAAATTCCAATCTTGCCTTTGTAAAAATCCTCCAAGCCCCAGTCAGCTGCCCCTCCCCCTTTATCCAGGCCTCTGTGTTTCCAGGCAAAGGGGTTAGAAAGCTGTTGAAAAACATTCTCCTGCTGTATTGAGACTGACATCTGACAGAGCTCCGTGGTGTCCTAACTTGGGTGAATTTAAATGACAAGCTTGGCTTTATAAGTAAGGGATCCTCTTTTACAATAGAACAGCATGATTGCTTCATGGTAGAGGGGGAAAGAGGAAGAATCAAAGTTTTCTTCAAATCCCCAGTGGTGCCATTGACCTGTCAGAAGGTTGTGACCCACTCCTGTTAATCCATGCAAATCAGATGCCTCCAATTTGTGCTACTGATTGGACTACTACACCTTTAGATTCAGGAAGCGGCTTTAGAGTGAGGTTCCTATCACAGAGTTCAGTTCACCTCTCATTTTTTTCTTCTTCAAAAACATGATGACAGCTGACTTCCTTCCCGCCCTGCCCTTGCTCAGTGAGGGAAGACTGTCTGATGGTTTCCTGATTAGCATCAAGGCAAAAGCAGCATGTTTTTCATAGACTAACGCTATTACCTAAATTATAGGCCTGTTGCTCTCGGCATTTTCCCCCCACAGACAGGTTAATATACACATCCCACTGGTATTATTGCTTTGCTAACAGTCACCCAATCATTTTTATAACATGGGGGGGTAACGGCCCGGTATTCCCTGGAACAAGCTTCGGATCCAGACGAGAGAATCTTAGAAAACCAGAAGCGCTGTTTCAAGTCATCCCATTCAAATCGTAACAACACTCCCCAAGTTTGACGCCATGTGCTATTTGCATTTTAAACCCTAAGTAATTTCAAGCAGAAACATTCAGAAACAGGAAATTCAAAGGCTGGTATTTTGGATATCCGTAGTAAACTGGCCCATGTGACTCCCACATCACTCAGGTGTCCTGGTCATTTTGAACTGATTATTTATACAATGTAAGTGACCGGAATTTTGTGAATCATATCAAGGTCGTTTGAAATCCTAGGGAGAGAAAGAATTCTCTAAAGGACGTTAGTAAATTTTCATTCTCTGAAACTTGGAAAATTACTATCTTAAAGGACTCCTGAATATCATATGTGAACAATAAATAAAATAGTAATAACTATTTTGCTTGTATTTTGGAAAAATGCTATACCCAAAAGCAGAAAAAAAAAAAGATTTAAAAAATGATAAAATGAACAGGAATAAACACAACCAAAAAATAAGAATAAAAACTTTACTTAAGGATATTAAAGACTAGAATAAATGGAGATACATATATATCCACATATATTCAATCATATATTCATTCAGTGTAGGAAGGCTTAATATAGTATAGATGTCAACTTCTTCAAACTTTAATGTAACTTTGATTCTTGAAAGAATTATTTTTTATTTAACTAAAAAAATGATTCTATAGTTTATATACAAGAATAAATAAGCAATAATTGTTAAGAAAATTGAAAAGGGTTATAATATTAAAACATTATCTATCACTACAGAAATTTAAATTGTGCAGTAAGGGAATCAGACCAGATAGACCAATCAACAGACAAAATAAGAAGCATGTGCTTATATGTCCTTGTTAGGGTTGATATTCAAAATAGCAGAACTGGGGTGCCTGGGTGGCTCAGTTGTTGGGCGTCTGCCTTCGGCCCAGGTCAGATCCCAGGGGCCTGGGATCGAGCCCCACATCGGGCTCTCTGCTCTGCGGGAAGCCTGCTTCTCCTGCTACCAGTCCCTCTGCTTGTGTTCCCTCTCTCGCTGTGTTTCTCGCTGTCAAATAAATAAAATCTTTAAAAAAAAAAAAAATAGCAGAACTGACAGCTACATTGGCACCAGAGCTCCAGTTTGGGGGTCAGCATACCCACCTTCCTCAAGGTTTCAGGAGCAGTCCTCTTAATTAATAATTAATAAAAAAGAGTTTGTTCAACCATAAAAAACAAGGTGATCACACCATTTGCAACAACATAGATGGACGCTAAAGGCATCATGAAAAGTGAAATATAGAAAGTGAAATCAAGAAATAAACCAAACTTCTAGAAAAAGAGGGGGTAGAGGGGAAGGGGGAGGTGGAAATGGAAGACCATGGTCGAAAGGTACAAACTTCCAGTTACAAATAAGTACTAGGGATGTCACATACAACAGGATGACCACAGCCAACGCTGCTGTATGACATCTAGGAAAATCATTGCAGGGAAAATCCTAACAGTCTCATCACAAGAAGAACATTTTTTCCCCTTTTTTCTTTTCTTTTACCTTTTCTTTTTATCATATCCATAGAAGAAGATACATGTTAATTGAACCTACTGTGGGGATCATTTTATAATCTACGTGGATCAAACCATCATGCTGTACACCTTAAATGTATACAGTGATGTATACTAATTATTTCTCAATAAAACTAAGGGGTAAAAAAGAAAAAAAAGAAGGATCTGAACTGAGGTGGAAAGAAAGATGTGGACAGGGACCAGGGCAGCAGCTGTCTACCAACCAGCACAGAAGCATTTTAAGATTTTAATAAGTATATGATTAAGAGACTTACAGTACAATTTTAAATCTCTGAGTATAAAAAAATTAAAATTAGAGGACCAATAACAAACTGGAGGAAATATTTGAATGGCATATTGTGAAAAAAGAAAAAAATATACACTCTATGATCGTTTTAAATGGTCCACATGTTCTAAATGGAATGAGAACACTCAAGAAATCCTAAAAGGCTTGTGTAGCAAAAGACTGAGTCTCCCACCAACAGCCTGGTGAGTGCTATATTTAGAAGCAGATCCCAGCCCCAGTCAAGCCTTCGGATGACTGTCACTGTTCTTGAATTTCTGTAGATAATAAATATTTATTATTTTTAAACCTGAGCAAAAAATGCATGAGAAAAAAATAAAAAGAAGGAAAAGGAGAAAATGAAGAGACAGTTCACAAATAATAAAATATATAGGGGTGCCTGGGTGGCCCAGTGGGTTAAAGCCTCTGCCTTTCTCAGGTCATGATCTCAGGGTCCTGGGATCGAGCCCCGCATGGGGCTCTCTGCTCAGCAGGGAGCCTGCTTCCCCCCTCTCTCTGCCTGCCTCTCTGCCTACCTCTCTGCCTACTTGTGATCTCGCTGTCAAATAAATAAATAAAATCGTTTAAAAAAATAAAATATATAAATGACCAAAAAATACAAAGAAAGATATTCAACCGCATTACTAAGTACAAAATACAAATTAAGATAGGAAGGAGATATTAGCAGTTTTCAGTTTAATAAGTTGACAAAGATTTTGAAGTGAGAAAGTTCTGCTGAGGATGCCCATAAATGGAATTCTTTTTAAATGGCCATGGGAGTGGAACTAGGTAAAATCTTTCTGGAGGGAAATTTGGTAACGTGTACCAGAAGGTGTAAAAATATTCATATCCTTTAGTTCAAAGATTACACTTCAAGGAATTTAACCTAAAGGAAAAAAAATCAAATTGCAACCCAAAGATTTATGTACAAGGTGACTCATTGTTCCATTTTAACAAGCACAAAAAAATGAAAACAGGCTAACTATCTCATAATGGGGGATGGTTAAATAAGTTATAGCCACAAGATGTAATGCTGTGCAATTATTTTTTAAAATTATGAGATACATTAAAATATATACAATATAGTAAATGAAAAAAGCAAGATACAAAATCGTATAATTCAATTTCATAAATACATAGTTTTAATATATTCATAAAAAATATTCTGAAACAAACTACAGAAAATGTTAAAAAATATTTTTCAAGTATTTGAATAAGAATAATTTTTGTTTCCTTGCGCGTATTCTCTCCAATTTTCTACAAAAAAAATGCTACTCTTTTAATTTTAAAAATTATTTTTAAAAAAATTATAGGAGCAAGAAATAAATGACATGCTTACCACCCACCACCTCATAAAAATCCCATCTGTGGAGGTCATTTCGATTTAAAAAATAATCTTTTTTTTAATCTAAGTTTCTGAGAGAGAGAGAGAGAGAGTTAAATCCTAGAAAGTCTTTTTCCAGACGGAACAGGAAAACCCCGGTATCTTTTGTATAAACCTGAGTGGTTAGTGGCACAAACGCACTAATCTTATTTGCTTTTGCTTTGCATCTGGGCCCATGCTCAGACCCGATTAACCATCTTTTCATACAAATGTTGAAGGTTGCCAGTTGTGACAGATTTGGACTAACATTGATGGTCGCCCGGGGCCGGGTCGGAGTGATTGGGTAAAGCCGGCAGCAGCTTGAGGGGCGGTATGCTTCCAATATGTCAGCAACACTGCCAACAACCAGCCCATCCCCAAAACGTAGCTCCCTTCTCCAATGTGTTGAAAAGAAAATGGGCATCTCCGCCTGAACCTTCCTCTAGACCCTCAACAAAACAAGAGATCACAGGAACCTCAGAGCTCCTGAGGCAAAAACCCCTGAGACCAGGCCAGTCATCCAAGCTGCTGGGCACAGCGGGGATTAGGGCGACTGCGGACCATACAGCCCGTCTAGAAGGCAGCAGCATCGCACTGGCCAGAAAAAGTGCTTCCTTGAGCCAAACATGATTACAGCTGCAACTCTGAGTCCAAACACTCCCTAGGAAAATGTTTTGTTATGAGGTTATAGAATGAAGACCTCAGTGAGATAAACCAGCGTGCCACTAAGGCAAAGTATTGTTTTCTCAGACCACGGCCTGTCACATGCTATCTACTCTCCTCAGTTAACCAACACTGCTTTCTGAAGGGGCCTGACGGGAGGGGGAAAGCACACGCTTCTTAAAGTGCATGTACAGACCCAAAGTACAGGGTCAAGGACCATGAATCACAAGTCCCAGGACCAGGTGTGGGACTATCTGTGGAACTGCCTCGCTCTGGGACTTGGGGCTCCTGGACTCATCTCTGGGATCTCCACTTCTACTTCTTCAAGGATGAGGTTTTATCAGATTATAAGTTCTTTTCTATTCAAAAGGGCCATAATTCTATAATTTAGGAAAACAGCCCAGGTATTCCCAAGAGTCAGTTCACATCTAGCCCAACGTCCTCTGGCTCCTCCGTTGCATGTCCACAGCCAGACCATTATTTATCAAGGAAGACAAAGAAATTCTTTTCTACCAGCAAGCTGGAAAAAATTCACAAACCACTCCGTTTCCCTGGCCTTCTGGCCAGCAAAATTTGACTATAATAATGTGTCTCGTTAACTTCTTGGTGGCCTATAGTTTGCATTTTCACTTGCAGACTGTGGAGGTCCAGGAATGAATGATATTCGCTGAAGAATATTATCCCAGATGTTTGTTTCACCACTGGACAATTATGGTATTCCACCAGACTTGAATTGGTAAAGAAAGGTTCTCTGCACACCACTTTTGAGTCTTAAAAATGTTCAGAGGCTTACCACAGAAAACAAACATTTTTCAACAGATTTGCAATGATACTTTGCTGTTAACTTTCACAGAATGACAATATAGGCTTCTTTGAAAGTCATCTCTTACATGCGATTATAGCAAGTATATCTTTAGAACAGACCTCCAAGACACGCCACAGCTCAAGCTTAAAGAATACTCCAAAATCCATGACAAAGGCTTTTTTCTCCAACTGAAAAACAACTTCCCAACCTTCTTCTGATTATAGGTTTCTGCCTACGTGCAAAACACAGTACAGAACATGAGAAGAGAAATCACTATAGAACAACACCAGAGAAACAGTGTTTTTAAGGGTGCTACTAGATGCTAGAGAAAGTGGTGGTCAGCGGATTTCTGTGGCACCCAGGTAACTTTGCTTTGTGAAAAAACAAAAATATTGAACCAAAACATTAAAGCCATATATAAAAAGGCACCTAGGGACACCTGGGTGGCTCAGTCCATTGGGCATCTGCCTTCAGCTTCAGCCCAGTGTCGTGGGATCAAGCCCCACATCAGGCTCCCTGCTCAGCTAGGAGTCTGCTTCTCCCTCCCTCTGCTCTTGTGTATTCTCTCTCTCTCTCAAATAAAGAAATAAAATCTTAATAAAAAAAAAAGGGGGCACCTATCCAGCTATTAGGGATAGACAGTATAGCATAGAATAGCTAGCCAAAGAACATTAGGACACTCTCCCTGAACAACTTACAAGAGTGAAAATTTTTGTCCTGGTTTGTTCTTTCTTTCCTTCCTTCAACATTTATTGACTTCCTCCTTGGAACCAGACATAGCAATTAGAAATAGAAATACAGTAGACAACAGTAACAGGCTTCCTGCCTTCAAGAGGCCCACTGGTGAGGGAGGGCTATATGGTGAGGCATCACCATGTAGTGTGAGAAGTACCATGAAAGAAAGTGGGGAGTACACCCTATCCTAAATTAACGGGTCTGCAAAGGCTTCCTTGAGAAGCTTCCTTGAGAAGCTTCCTTGAGAAGCTAATGCTGAACTTAGTCCTGAGGAAAAGGCAGAGACAACCAGATGAAAGCTGAGGCAAAGAGAAAGCTAAGAAGGGCATACCAGTTATTGGGGGAAATGAGGACAAAGACAAAAGCCACCTCGGAATGCCTGGCGAATTTGTTTCAGTGCAAAGTGGCTCCACGTAAGGAAGAGAGGGGTGAGAAACAAGTCCAGAGGAAATACTGTATGCAATGCTAAAAAGCTTGGACTTTTACCTCTGGGACAATGAGGAGCCAGGTCATCCAAGTAACAGCCAGTTTTAAGCGAGAGAGTGAGGTCAGAAGGGTTTTAGATAGCTCATTCTAGCTGCTGCGTAGGCAACAGATGGAGGCAGGTCAGGGCTGGAGATCAAGAGATAGCCAAGAAGTTACTGGGATGGTATGCGTGAGAGACAACAGTGTGCTCCATTCAGTCACACAAGTGCAATGGGGATGGAGAGGGAAGAAGGAACATGAGAGACAGCTGCGCAGGTCCAGAGGCACACAGGTACTTGAACGGGTAACCTGGTAACACCTCTCAGCTCTGCGTTCTCAGCCCACAGCTTCCCAATCCCAGACATGTGGTCACCAAAGCCCAAGGAAACTGAACTTGGCAGCACCCTAAAAACTAAGATGTAGGGGCGCCTGGGTGGCTCAGTCGTTAAGCGTCTGCCTTCGGCTCAGGTCATGATCCCAGGGGCCTGGGATCGAGCCCCACATGGGCTCTCTGCTCTGCAGGGAGCCTGCCTCTCCCGCTACCATTCCCTCTGCTTGTGTTCCCTCTCTCGCTGTGTTTCTCTCTGTCAAATAAATAAAATCTTTTAAAAAAAAAACTAAGATGTAACCCTTTCAGTTCCTCAAACAGGTGAGGGCCCACTGATAAATAAGTAACATAACAGAATATTTACTCTGGAGTAGCAACTTGCCTTTCTCTCTTTCTTTCTTTCTTTTTTTTTTTTAAGATTTTATCTATTTATTTGACAGAGAGAGAGAGAGACTACAAGTAGGCAGAGAGAGAGGAGGAAGCAGGCTCCCCACTGAGCAGAGAGCCCGATGCGGGGCTCGATCCCAGGACCCTGAGATCATAACCTGAGCCAAAGGCAGAGGCTTTAAACCACTGAGCCACCCAGGCACCCCTCAACTCGCCTTTCTTTACTACACACAAGACATGACATCTGCCTACAAGTAAAAAAAGAATATGAATTTTCAAGTAGTGGGAACGCAGCACACCCTCAAGATGTGTAAGAATGTATTTCACATTTGTCAAACAGATCTGACTTCAGCAAACAGAGATATCTTAACACGTGGTGTGACAAACAAGTCACCCAACATGGCAGGATATTTGGTAACCAGATTAGAAATGCCACGTTGTTTACCAAAAACAGCACTGGCTTGTAAGTCAGAAACCGTTTTTAGCTCTGCCTCGTCACTAACTAGTTGTGGCAGCTTTGTGCTCCCTTGCCGGAAAATGAGGGAGACATGGGGGCATCTGGCTACCTCAGTCAGTGGAGCATGTGACTCTTGATCTTGGGGTTGTGAGTTCGAGCCCCAAGCTGGGTGTTGAGATTGCTTAAAAATACAATCTTTACAAAAATAATAAAATAAAGTTAATAAAATTTTTAAGAAAATGAAATAAAATAAGAGGAGGGAGATAGAGGATGAAAGACCTTTAAGGTTCTTTTCAACCTGAAGATTGTTATCAAGTTCTTTTTTTTTTTTTTAACTGCTGCTACAGGATCCCCGAGGCAGAGAAACTCTGAAGTGACACTTCGAAACTCCTGTCCTCTTTGCAAATACAGCAAGCCTCTTACATCTGTCATATATATTATTTGTTTAAAGAAAGGTTATTTCTTTTAAGAGATTTTATTTATTTATTTGACAGAAAGAGATCACAAGTAGGCAGAAAGGCAGGCAGAGAGAGAGGAAAGCAGGCTCCCTGCTGAGCAGAGGCTCGATCCCAGGACCCTGAGATCATGACCTGAGCCGAAGGCAGAGACTTAACCCACTGAGCCACCCAGGTGCCCCCAAAGAAAGGTTATTAAAAGAAGAAAAAAGCTTGTAAACTTGTGCTCAACAGATTTGCATAGTTTCTTAAAGTTCCCAACTGTACTCTCATTTTCCTCTAGGAAGATTAATATTTTCTAGAAGTTTAGGGTTTAACAGAGAGTAAAGATTGTTCTGCGGCTTTGGATCACTGCAATTTTTTTTTTTTAAATCCATACAGTTAAATCACAGTGGTTCTCAGATGCAAATTCTGTGTTTATCCCAACCTCTAAGCCTTCTATGGCATTTGAGTTTTTAACAGCTTTTGTAAATGTTGATTTAAGATTTGGGATTAAAGCACGAGCACACCACCTGTCTTAAAGTTGACATAAATGTTATAAAATGGGATGCTATACTTTTTCTAATCCTTGTCTCCAACCAGACCCATATGTAAATTTCACACAGTAGTATTTAGTAGCATAATTAATCCCTACTTTATGTTATGAGTAATATTTCCCATTCCCGACCCTGTAACGTCCTTTAAGAAGATCCATGTTCCAATTAGACTAGCCCATCGGCACTCTTTTAATGAGGAGATTAATCATTCAGATGGGTACAACGGTGTCATCACAGGTTTTAAATATGATCATCTACATCCTAATGGTGCTGCAAAGCCCTGGCTTAGAGCAAAAAAAGGTAGACAAAATTGGTGAGAGTTTCATTTTGTTCTCTATCTGGGACCACACAGGGCACAGAAAACCTTGAGTAATGCTGAGGGGAAGATTTTGGAAAGTACTCCTAATTCAGCTACAACAATTATTTCTGGGGGAAATAACATTGACCGGCTCCCTAAAAGCACACACTGGTATGCTCAACTTTGACCCAGGGAGAAATTTTCATATTTTTCTGGCCAAATAGCTTTTCTTTTAGAACTCTACTCCCAACCTTCCCTTCTAAGAAAGGGTAGAGGAAGAGAACTTCCACAAGAGAGCAGTTTTAAAAGAGTTTTCATCAAGCCTGACCCATATTGATCAAACGCCTCTATGGAAGTATGACAGGGGAAAAAAGTCTTTCCAATTTGACTACTGCCTTTTCACACAGGCTTATAGAAAACTACTTATTTTTCTCTGCCTTCATTTCTCCACTCTACAAAAGCAGCATTATAGCCAAATCTCAAAGAGCATCAGTTCTCTGGGCAATCTAGGGCAAAACCATTGAAAAAATAGGCTCACAGAGAGAAATATCAATAAACCAGGATTCACTATAAATGATTCTCCCTGACAAAAAGTGTGCTCTTAGAAGGCAACTAATAGACCCAAGAATCCTCAAACCAAACACATACTCTCTTCTCTGGAGCTTTTAGGGTTTTCTCATCATTACCCTGAAACCAAGCTCTCCTTTGATTTCTTAAACTGATATCCAGTTTCCCCCTTGGTTAAACTTGTCCCCCCAGAGACAGGTCCCTGGCTTGGTCTTGAAAATAAGACCGGAATCGTCTTCTCAGACAAGCAAGTCATGGTTACATGGTTTTTTAGTTGAAGTATAGTCAATATACAATGTTATATCGGTTTCAGGCATAGGACACAGTGATCTACAATTCTATACATTATGCTATGCTCACTATGGTGAGCGTAGCTACCATCTGCCACATGGTTACATTTTTAATACAAATAGCCAAAGGCCAATTCATCTGTATCCACAGCAAAGCTTAGCTGCCAAGAAATCTCCAAAGAGAACATAGAGCGACTTGAGCAGCTAGTGAAGGATAGTAACTTAGGGCAGATGTCAAGTATATGATAAAGGAAGATAATGGGATGGTGCTGTTAATATGCTCAGGGTAACCCCAGGTTCATCAGCAGCATCTGTAATAACAACTCAAATTTCTGGATCTACACAGATCAAAAGCCCTTTCAGGAAATAAGACACTGAGAGGGAAGTACTAGAATGGGGGCTGGGGAGCACAGTGCCACCGCTCTTCCCTGATGGCTTCATCCACTCCATCTAACGAATGTGTCCTGAGCACCTACAAGACCGAGATCCCATACACACAGTGGGACACGATGTAGCCAGCCAGGTCCCTCACAGATTGTTCCCGATAGCTCTATTTCTGTTCGGAAGGACAGGACGAAAAATATTCTTATTTTAGAAAGGCTGAAATGAAAGTCTTCCCTACCAGCAAGAGCCTTATTCCAGGACAAATTTCCTCTTAACGGGCCACGCGCACATCCACCTCCTAGCTTTCAGATTTCAACACGTTCCCTATCAAAACCTTCTCTCAAGAGAATCTCACACTGAAGTCCAAGGACCGAGTATATGTTTGGAAGAGGAAAGAAAGCTGTATATTTAATGAGAAGCCAGAGAATCAATATGCTAGGATTTCAGACAGCAGCACGACTGGAAAGAAAAATTTAGATAGGGAAAGAACAGTGTAAGGTGGTTTTGAGGAATAAGAAAGGGAGGAGGTGTTTCTTTTCCCAATACTCTAGATTCATCACTTGGGAAGCTTTCTCAAGGTACACATTAACCCTGCTTCTTGTACATGGAGTCACCACCATGAATAAACATGAATTCCAACCATTTCCTCAGAGGACAGTAAGTCTGAGAAAACTACAAATGGGCCAATTTCCAAAACTCAGGAATTTTAAAAGATTTGGGGATATTGATGCTATTAAGAATGATGCCTTAGCATCTGTCCATGGGGAAAATAATTTTAAAAATCTAGATCTTCCCTGAAATGTGATCACATTACAAGTGCAACTCAAACACGCTAGCCTTTTCTCCAGTAGGTTTAACTCTTCCCTTGTTAAGTACCACATCATGGAAAAACACATGTCAACAACTACAAATAATTGCAAAAAAATAATTATAAATTAGTTCTAGATGTCTAAGTCTGTGCTATTCATTTAATGCTTCCACTGAGATCCTAGTCCAAGAAGAGTTAATCAAGCATAGCGGCTTCCTAATCAGAACAGTGAACTAATGATCCTATTTCTGAGTAATACCAGTCAGATAAAGCTCTCAAAAGGTAGTTAACATCACTTTGGTGGAAAGGAATGACAAGTGCAAGTCCTAGTAGGGGTAATGCATCATTCATGCCCCCTCTCATTCTGACATTTTAACGTTATCTTGTTTTACTGTGTCGGCCTAACACTGCCACTGCTGGCAAATTAAACTGTGAACTTACAAAGTGGGTGGCAATAAATACAAATTATGAGAGTTCAAAAGATGTCCCTGGAGGTGCACTGTGAGACACAGAATGTCTCTAGCTTTTCTGTCACATGGCAATAGATGAGAGACAATGTAGAACAGGCATTTTTGGAGGTAGGAAAAAAAAGAATTGACTCGCTGATGATAAAAATGAGATGAAAATAAAGAGAAAACACATGTTTTAAAGACCAACTTGAAGAAGACACCAGTGAAAGAGAGAAGAAATCCAAAAAAGAAAAAAAAAACCAACCAGGTAAACATGAACGGTCTTAGTATATCAAGTCTTTTATGGAAATAACTCCAAAAGTCTATTTTGCAATTGAGGATGGTATCTATAAAGTATCAAAAATAACAGCCAAGTATTCTTAGTAAAATTTATAATGAGAAAGTGTGCATTGGTGCCATGAATCTTGTTCATTTTATAAAGTTGTTACTAAATGAAATCTGAACCCTGGTCCCCACCTCCTCTCCCAGCCCAGTGAAGAAAGGCAGAAAGAGAAAATTTGCTTCTTTTAAGTAATTCTGGGTGGACCAGACTAACAAGGATGCCACTGAAAACATAAATATCAAGTGTACCATAGGAAACAATTGTAGACCAGGAAAGAAGGGTCTCAGAAGTCTTAATTTCTATAGACATTCCATGTGCTTTTCTGGTCAACACATCCTCTAGCGTTAATGAGCAAAATTAAGGAGAAGAGA
>CM053607.1:40963675-40984545 GCA_028646535.1 Procyon lotor | reverse complement strand
GAACGAACCAGACCTAACAAGTACAATCAGAGATCAGATTTTTTTAATATCGCCTGACACTGCGACTTTTGCTTCCAGTTTGGTCTAGTTCCACTAATGAATCTTATAAAATATTTTATCTGCCTATTCCATGCCCACAAACCACTCACAGGAGACCGGGAAATCATCATTTCTTTCAGAGTGTACATATCAGTTGGGCCATATGCAACAGCGGTCTGTTTGTTTTTCCCATAAACCACCGGTTTCATAGAAACTCATTAGCATCACCTGTGTTAATTACACTAGCAAACCAATCAACAGCTCCTTCTTAATTAGGTTTTCTTTATTAAAGCCGGAAATTGCCAAGGAGACAAAAGTCACCTGGGGAAATTATGTGAAAAGGAGTGTTTATGCCAAATTACACACTAAAATAATAATAAAATAGCCTGGTTTGTTTACAGGAAAAGGAAACAATATTAATATTCAAGGTCACTGGCACACTCCTTATTAATTATTCTCATTATATTAAATTGTGATCATTTCTGCTTCAAGAGGGTTGGCTTATAGAAAGTCTTTGTACTCAAAGTTGACTCACATCAGATTTTAATGGCTGTGGTCAGCGATTATGACTTGCTTATTCCATAAACACGAGCACCCACAGGTTAAAGCAGTTAATACTAATTTCATGAGCTCATGTCCCAACTGTAACTCAAAATCCAGTATGTCTGTTAGTAAACCTAGAAGGGCATATAAAAATCTACTATGAAAGGAAAAGATACACACGTGATTCTTGGAATTTGCAATTCACCTAAAAGAGAAAGGAAAAAAGACTTCCAACCATATTCCTCTCACTTCCAAGAGCCTTTCAGCAGAAGGGGGTTGGTCACCGCACTGAGAACACAAAAGCGGCTTTTTAGAAAGAGATTCTTTCTCCAAGGTTAGACTTATAGGGAGTTTCCCCTGGGACATTTAAAGGAAGCCAGGCCAAAGGAGTAGAAAGTAGATTGCAGGGAGCTTCCTGTTCTGGTTGTGTGGAGGTGGAAAGGGAGGGGCAATACTGGGCCTCCTAATAGGCCTTTTCATCTTCAATTGACTGTAATGCTAAGTACATTTGTCGTGGACTCAAAATCTATCTTCGGAATAATGAAATCTGGGCACACCCATCTATAAAGTGGGGATAACAATACTTAACCTGATTCCTGCAAGAAAAATTTTTTCTATTTAGAAAGTACTTTGGTGATGAAAATCACTGAGCGAAAGATACTTGTTCTTCTCCCCACCAGTCTGGGAAAGAGCCTGTCCGAGGAGGCCTGCAAATCCCGGCTCTCGACGGCCAAATAAGTGACTGTAAAAAAGTCCGCTAGGTTTGGGAGCTGACCTCAAAGAAAAGCAAACGTGGGCTTTAACAAGCAAACATCAATGAAATTACTTTTCAGCATTAAGCTCCTGGACTCCATAGTACCAGCTCTTGGTGGTTCTCTTCTTAGGGCTTTCTTTGCTTTCGCTTGGGTTACCACACACCTGCCAACTCAGGTCAAGGCCTAAAGAGACTCACTGATTGTACTTGATGAATATTCACTGGAAAACAAGGAGAGTTTGCCCCAAGCCCCCCAAGGACCTCTTTGTTTCCTAGAACTAATGCCTAATGCCTTAGAAGGGAATTGCCAAGGAGAAGACCAATAGACCACAAGCGAAGACAATGCAAATGGCCCCAAAGCCTGGAGAGGTATAAACATCTAAAGATTTTGGTTGGGGCCTCTGCAAAGTCTGGCAAGCCAACACCCATTCAGTTTTGTCTTCAGGAGCTAAGGAAGACTCTGGAGATGCTCTATCACCTCAACCTGGCAGAGATCCTGGAGTCCATAACTTTGGAACTGCTTTCTGGTGTTGAAAGATCGGTATCAGAGATTGATGTCAAAGGAATAAGCCTGATGCTAGAAAGGGAAAGAGAATGAGGACACTTCTATATGGATAACAAAGTATCTAGATGTGAATAGCAAAATATTTCTTCTTGTTGATCATCTTATTAATTGTCACAGTGCTTTTTAACCTTCCTTTTAGAGATCCCACTGGTTTCTCTAAAGAATGAAACTTCAGCTTGCACAAAAGCCAAGGTGTCTGAGCTGAGTCCCCATGACTGACTGATGACCTTTGTAAAAAGGTGCTTATCATGACAGGCCATTGTCTTGCCTGCCCACCTCAATCTGCATCCTCGGTTGCTCCTTCCCCCCCCCCCTTTCACCCTCCCAGCTGGGGACCTTGTCACTCAAAATTCAGCTGAGTTTATTGCACTGACCCTACCAAATAGCACACAGGCTGCATATTTCGGTATATAATTGTCACACAACCAAATGGTTCAGACAGAATTTTAGCAATATGGTTATCAAAGCAGATCCTTAATGGGTGAAAAGGATTTATTCCAAAATGCATCTTTACGAATTAAGATCTGCTGAACAATCCTGCTTGTGGACCTGACTCAGAAACCATTCTTAAAAAATTAAACATCAAGTTGCAGTGGTTTTACTGTTTCACTCAGGAAAACACCAGGAGACCAGGAAATGCTTCCCTTTGGTTTAGGGTTTATTTGCTTACTGTTAATGACTGGATGAACATCTCTGTCACTGCTTGAAAACCTTCTCATCTCTCTCTCCTCTACTCCCGATGGCTCCCCATCTCATGCAGAGTAAAGACCCAAGATCTTCATACGGGCTACAAAATGGCGCCATTATGCCTCCAGCAGCACCACCTACTGCTCTCTTCCTTGCTTGTTCTGTTCCAATCACACTGTCCCCCTTACTCTTCCTCAAGCCCGCTTGACACACTCTTCTTCTGGGGTCTTGGCTTACACTGGTTGGTCTATTCAAACTTCACTTCCCCTAGATAACTGCCCACTTCCTTTGTTCTTTTGGGCTTTGCTAAATTAGCAGCCTCTCAGTGGGACTTTTTCTGGCTACTTTATTTCAAGTAACAATGCTAATCCCACCCCCAAATACTCCCTTTCTCCATTTCCTGAACTATTTTCCTCAGTAGAATTCATCACCATCTGATATCCTCTATATTTTACTTGTTTACTATCTGTCTCCCACCATGAAAATGTAAGCTCCATGTGGGCAGGGAGCTGTTTTGTTTTCTTTTTACTATTTCATTCATGCTGGATCCCCAGGGCCTGGACTAGTGCCTGAATCCTAGGAAGAATTCAATAAATATTTGTTGAAAGAATAAAAGAATGAAGAAGGAAAGGAAAGGCAGCGAGAAAGGATATTATTCCTGCCCCCTTGCTGTACCCTTTCATTATTCATTATGTTTTATTTCCCTCTTCTGTTCCACTTTTCCTCCCTAGAATATTCTCCTACCTCCTGCCACTGCAGTGTCACCCCATTCACCTGCTTAACCCTCCTTCTTCCTTCACCATCTTCTTGGGCATTTCCCAGGCCTCCTAAACCAGGTCAAATCACCATACACACTCCCCACCTCCATGAAACAGATCCTACAAAATCAACCAAATATTTGATGTCTTCTCTCTAACAGACTTACCACATTATAGATTTCACATTTACATGTGTGATGTTTTTCACTAATGTCTGAGCTCCAGGCCCCTAATCCGACTAATACTATATAAGTTCAATGAGAACAGAACCCTATATCCCAATTTACTAGCACACCAAAGGCATGCAATAACTATTTGTTAGTTGAAGGAGTAAAAATGTATCCTCTGAAGTAAACATTAAGTCACATACTATTCTTAGCTAAATGCCCCCCAGAAAAGCCTTGTAATGGTAGTGGGAGTGGTGCCCATGGTCATCCTCACTGTTATCATACACAATGACATCTTTTGGTTCTTACCATCTCACCCACCTGACCCAGCACCCTTGACCGTTTGCAACCACCTTGCACCCTGAGGAAACTTGCAGACACCCATACCTTACAAATCGCAATCCCATTCTTATTCTGAATGCACGTTCCTGGTGCTCCCATTCTTTCATGCTTCCTTTGTAGAATTTACCGCTCTGAATGTATCTACAGGTTTCCATGTTTTGCAAGGTCATAAATGCAGCTGACTCTCTTTATAGCTCTAATTCCTATCACAATAGTATATTCAATAAAAGGCTGAATAAACCAACAAGTAGGTGCCCCATTCTGACTGATTTCAAGCCCTCTATGATTAGATGGCAACCTATGGTTCAGAGACACCAACAAAAACAAAGCCTTGTCTTTTAACTTTCAAAAGCATATAGGCTTAAGGAAGAAAGTCGGCAAATCACCTAGATCTCTGGTAACCTATGTTCACGGTCTCAAGTGAGGGTAAAGCCAGGAGTTCTGACCTTTCACGTCCTGGAGCTTCTCGAATGCCACTTGAGAGACATTTCAAATATCCTCAACTCTGAACCGTCTAATTTTGACAATCTGATTTGCATAATTTTTTTCAAGTATATTGATATGAAAAAAAAATCCTCATTGGAAACATACACAGCTTTGCAATGATTTTTTTTGTCGACAATTTCTTGAATACATACACACATTATCTCCTTGATAGGCAAGAATGGCTCTTTAAGGAGCTCTCATGATCAATCGTAAAAATACATATTTAAAACACTTTTTAAAACATGTGTATTATAAAAATGTTTTAAAATGAAAACTATTTACCCCAAAGACCATAATGGTTCTGAAGAGTATTTTGTAAATCCATATCTGAGGTTTTAAGGGGGGAAAAAAGATTTCTAGCCTGGGAGATCATAAAGACTTCACTGAAGCCATTAACATTT
This sequence comes from Procyon lotor, assembly GCA_028646535.1. Classification (NCBI taxonomy): domain Eukaryota; kingdom Metazoa; phylum Chordata; class Mammalia; order Carnivora; family Procyonidae; genus Procyon; species Procyon lotor. The sequence continues at coordinate 40,979,803 of CM053607.1, read as the reverse complement.
ATTGTCTCTCAAGGGCTAAAATGTGGCTGGGAACATGTTTCCAGGTTAGAGGAAAACACATCCCATCTTTCTAACAAAGGGTCTTAGATGCTTCTCTCTGTCCTGTCCCAAAGGCTGACAGACACCAGTCCATTATACTAACTAATGGCACACTTAGAAGAAAATGCCATCCAAAAGATGTTAGCCCAGGGACCTTGACTAATGGGTACTGTCTAATGTTCAAAGACCCCGTCAGCTCTGGTCACTGATGAGACATTCTCAGAGTAGTGCGTTAAGACCTTGGTGGAGAAAGTCACTGTGAGAAATCTGATAGGATGAATTGGTTATTTGAGGACAAAAACACTCTTTATCCTTTTGTCTCAAGCCTGATTTCGGAGAAAAGAGATGATTAATAATCTCATGTAAAAACCTAGTCTCCTACACCTTATGTATCTCCTTCCACAGTCTTGACCAAAGAAAATGCATGAATAAGAGCACTTAGCCCTTGTACTTACTACTTACTGTATGCTATGTTTACTAAGGCAGGAAAATGGGACATTTCCTGGTTAACGGGGGAGGGGATCCATTCACTTCAACATGACACCGAAAATTTTAAGAGGTGCAAGGGTTGGGGCACCTGGGTGGCTCAGTGGGTTAAAGCCTCTGCCTTCAGCTCAGGCCATGATCTCAGGGTCCTGGGACTGAGCTCCGCATTGGGCTCAGGGGGGAGCCTGCTTCCCCCTCTCTCTGCCTGCCTCTCTGCCTACTTGTGATCTCTCTCTCTCTCTCTCTGTCAAATAAATAAATAAAATCTTTAAAAAAAAAAAAAAAAGAGGTGCAAGGGTCTGGTGAATGGCAGAAAATAAATTGTGTCATTCCCAAATTTGTGAATCCTATATAGAACCTTCATATTTTTTTCAACTCTTAATAAAAAAGTTTTGTTGGTTTTTTGGGTTTTTTTTTTTTTTTAGGAAAAAAGAGTTGGGGATATGATGGAAGAAAGAGAGGAGAGAAAGAGAAGGAAGGGAGCGAGGCGAGGAGGTGGGAGGGAAGAAGATGGAAAGACATCATTAATAATATATACTAAGAGCTGGCCTAAAGCAAAATGTCAGCAGGCAACCTACCTATGAACAAAATCAAAAATGGAAAAACTGAGAAACTTAAGCATAGGCACGTGAGAAACGCTTGGCCGTACACAATGGGAGTGGAGGCTGAAATGGGGCTCATGTGGACACATTTTTCACTTTCGTGTACTAAGGAGTGCACAGATCTCTACCGGGCTTCCTCAGACCTGCCAGGTCTGAATGGCCAGCTGGGTTTGAGCCAGACAGCGATGCATTCACTCCCTCCCACACAGGCGAACCCTGCTTGGGGACGACGGCACTCAGCTCTACGCTAAAGGAAGTTAAGTCCCTGATAGTTAATGAAATAAGCGGATTCGTCTTCTTACACCTGAAATAACCTGCCTCCAGAGCCTGCCCAAAATACTGCCTCTGAACGCCAACAGACCCAGCTAAGAGTTCCTTCAAAGCTAAGCTTTCATTTATTGTCAAGACAGACTCAAATTGGTCCTTTTTATGTAACACGTGAGTTAGGCTGACCTACCCATTCATACATAGCAAAGTACTGGTTCATTGTGTTGGCTTTATTCCCTTTCCTGTAATGTAACAAAAAGAATCTAAATACTCAAGGGTTCCTAAGCCCCTTGATGAGAGTACTTAGCTCACATCAATGGTAATAGGACTTAAACCTAGGCATTTTAGGCAGAATGGATTTCTTTGTTGGGTACTTTTCCTCTCTTTTCCCTGAGCTTGATTTCACACCAGCTATGTTCACAAATCCATAATAAATCACTAGGAATGTAAAATACACTACACTTTCCCCCTCAAGTTGGCCTGGGTCATTTATCATTCGGTGGATTTCAAAAAGATGGTAGTGTTTTTATTGCAAAGGCCTTGTCATTACAGAAACTAGAAAAGAAAGTATTGATCACAATTAGATCGTATATTAGCAGCCCCTGATGCCTAGACTGCTGAGGATTTCAACCTAGATCATTCTCCCCTCTGTTAAAAGTCTGGACAGCAATTTCTTTTATGGTAGAATAACTAGTATAAACCCATAAAATGTAACCTAAAAATGTAATTATAATTGCCACGCAAAAAGCAAGCCAGTCAATATCTTCAAGATTCTAATAGTTTCAAGCACTATTACCTTAACGGTCTCACATCACAGTACTGATTAAAGAAACATTTTGTCTTTTTATCTGTATGGAATGGCCAGCATAATCACCGAAGCATAGAGAGCTAAAATATTTATTAGTGAGTATACATCTTGGTTCAGCCAGTGAATGTCAATTTAGGTGTGGAAACTTACAACAGAGCTCACAGTACCAATCCAGTTTCAGGTTCTTCTAATGCTCCTGAGGTGGTCACCCCAAGCAGAGGAGATCTTAGAATCTGCCCCTCCACCTAAGTGAACTCCTCCTGCAGATTTTCCAGAAAGAAGCTCTTCTCGGGAGCTTTCAAACTGGTCTTAAGTTGGCAGTGACTATCATGGAGCCACTGTAAACCAACAGAGACAAGCCTGAAAGGAGAGGCAGTGAGTGGGTGGAAAGCACGAGGTAAGTAAGACCCGGCTGACAGAAGTCTGCTCTCCAGCCCACCCTTCCTGCCCTGCAAAACAGGCAAGCAAACAAAACTATTCATTTTCCCTGTATTGATTAAAATAAATGCAAACTAAAATATGAGAATCAAAGCCTATCATTTTCCCACAGAACACATCATCTATAATTTATATCTCGAAAGGTACCTATCATCACATTTCAGCCAATTACCAAAAGCAGAATTAGAAGGGACGTGTCAAAGGTTGCTCCACGCTAGTCACTTAACACTGTTTCTTTTGCCAAACTATACAATTGAATTATATAGACCCGGGATGTAAGAAATATTTTAAAGAGGTATTTTCCAATGAATGGCATTCTCCTGATCATTTCTCTGAGATGTGAAAATAAATGTCCTCCCGATTCGTCCAACAGGAGGAAAACGCAGAGTCCCATCAGTTCAGAAACATCAGCGCAGTGGTCAACTAACAATTTCCTACCACGTGATGTGCACAAGTAATTTAACAATCCGACTTATCTGCGTAATGTGTGTTTCCAAAGCTGGATACCCAATGGGTGGAGGAAATCTGCCTCACTGAAGGAAACACGCTCTGACTTGGTGAAACACAACAGCCCTGACCTCCCAGTGGGTTGCTCAGCGAAAGCATCCATTTTGACTCTTCACCACCTTTCAGGTGAATGGGGAACAAGGCCCCAAGCTGTCCTGCCTTAAACGAAAGGGAGAAGAGCGGGGAGAGCCACAGGGGCTAAAGGGATGGGAAATGGGTTCCCCCGGCTCCAAATGGAGTGAGGATGCCAACTGCCTCATCTGGGGACGGCCAGACAAAGAGAAGAGGCAGCATCGCACCTACACGGTCTACCCATGGGTTAACTGGCATTTCTAATACTTTTCACCTAGTCCGACTTGACAGATGCCTAACCTTAGCTACTGAGTGGAGACAGGCTGATGGGTCTTGGCCATACAGGGGGAAAATTTTTGATGCTTCTCACTTATGACATGATTGATTTTCTTTCAGCGGCCCTTCACTTTGGGAAGTGGCGAGGGCTGGCTCACTGCGCCCCGGTGCGCCCTGACCCCCGACACGCAGCCGCTGTGAGGCTGGAAACCGATGACGGCAGAAACCTAAAAAATCAATAGGCCCTGTCAGTCAGAGGCGAGGCGGACGTCTTTTAAAAACCCAATCACGACATGTATTTGCTGCATGGTGCGGATCTACTGCACACTTGAGAACACACTGAATTTCCCCTTCCCCTTATTTATTTATTTATTTGGCTCTGCTTTACACTTCATTTTACCTCTTTTTGAGGTGTGGGGGAAGACCCTAACCTTTCAGGCAGCCAGGGAGAGGGAGCAAGCCATGTAGTAAGGTTGGTTCGTCGTGATATTAACAGGAAAAATTCCCTGGAAACTATTTGAATAGTATGAAATAAATAGAGCACCTTGCAGCTGCCAACATAAACAATGACATCATTTTTTTTTTTTACATTATCTGGAAAGAATTTAGATATAAGACTTTTAAGTCTAAAAACACATGAGGGCCAAGTTGCTTAACAGACACGGGCTTTAAGGAATGAGTATTGTTAATTTTTCCTCTGGGGTTTCTTTAAGGTTTAAAGAATTGAGGACACACGTACACACTCTATGGTTCTCTGCTGGGGAAAAGCAAGCCCTAGGAGAATCGTCCGTTTCCAAGCAGGGTCAGCGTAATATTCTCCATTCAGTGTGGAAGAAATATCAAATATGCATCCTTTCTTTGGGAGACAGACAATGCAAAAGATGGCATTTAGCTTCTTTGTGATCTGAGGAGGGGGGAAATAAATATCAACTATGACTAGCCAAAAAGATAAGAGAATACCATCCACTGGAATGCTTCCACATGGAGAGAGAAATCCCACACTCACACAAAAAGAGAGAAGAAAGAAATGGAAAGCATTTGGAGGCTGCAGAAAAAGAGGGAAGATACTATTAGGTGCAATTAAAACGTCTACGTGGAGAGCTATGCGCAAGTGTATCTCAGAATTTCTGTGACACGTTTCTTCTTTCTTTACAGAGAAATAGGTAAGTGTATTATGCATCCTCTTAAAATCCACCAAGGTAAATATTATATATTAAAAAAGAAAACAAATAAACAAAATCTGTGCCTGAATTCCCAAACTAAGCCCAATTAAAGGTTTCTTTATGGCTGTAAACCTGACAAGCTACAATTTCCCCCTGTTGCAGTGGGGGTGTGTGTTTTAATGTAATATTAATGAGCCAGGATGGAGGGTCATAAAAAGTGATAGGTTTTTGCGATGGTAAATTATAAATCGGTATTGATTTTTCCCGGCACTAATGCAGCCAGCTTATTGTAAGACACCACAGGCAAAGTGCACTTTATCAGATTAGACTGGGGCCGGTATCAAATATACATGAGAATAAGGATGCATTTGTGAGTTAGACTAGACTTTTCTTCCCTAACAATGCATGAAATTTTTAAGGAAAAAAAAAAAAACAGACAAGGATACTGGGAAATTCAACATTTTTTCTAAAGCACAGATTTCCAGAATTGTTGCTCTTGGGACAATTTGTTTCCCAATGAATAGAGGGCAGTAATAATACTAATGAAATTATAAATAGTTTTCTTTAAAGGCTGTTCTAAGTTTCTCTTGTTTAATTTGTAGCTTAAGACTGCCAACAACAAAAGGGCACGCTTCTGGTCTCTCTGCCGTGGCCACCCTCCGGCTAACATTCTTTTCCCTCTGCCCACAAGTCACGTGGAGTGAACCACGGTGGAAAAGAAAGTGTTATGTTTTCAAATGGCTGAGGTTCCTCTCCGTGGACATTTTGTACTCATAAGGACTTGATTAGACACTTCAGTGGAGATTTTTAGCTATCAAGAGAAAAGAAGAGCAGGAGAGAGATTAGGAACAGGAGAAGGAAAAGAAAATGACTGGGCCCTATTTCCCTCAACAAAGATGTGATTATTTGTCCTGTATCCAAATAGGGGTCAGCCTCTGACTCACTCTAATGTCAACAGAGAAGAAAGTCCTCATCCTGAGTGTGTGTGTGTGTGTGTGTGTGTGTGTGTGTGTGTGTGTGTGTGTTTTGCCTTTTGTTCTTTGGGGAGACCTCTCCAGCTTGGTTGGGAATGCTCAAAGCCCTGTTTCCAAACACTTCCCGACTTCGTCCTTAAAACTGCTAACACACACTCTTGTCAAAACCTGCCGCCTTCCTCCAGCACAAAGGCTGAGCCTCTGCCACGTGATTGCAACCGTGCCCAGCTCCCAAGGCCAGATCCTCAGCCAACACTCCTCTCTCTGTCTCCAGGGTGCGAACAGGAATTGGAAATCAGCGTGCTCACCCCCCAAAACAGTCTTCTTTTTTTTTTTTTTTTTTAAGAAGTCGGGAAGAACATGTGTTTATTGACAGTTCATTAACAAACATCAACCCCCCTGCAAGCTGTTTACTAAGGAATGTAGTGGAGTGAAGAAGTGTGAATATAAATAACTAACAAAGGAAGAATTGAGGGAAAATATCTCAGGGCTGTCCCCTTTTAAATGCACTTCAAATCTGTTTTCTTTTCTGCCCGGAAACATGATGCTCCTGAAGGTATACCCCTGGCACCCACGACAGGAAACACTAGAGATGCTTATGTACTAGTATCTAGAACATTTCTCAAAAATTCTGAAAAACTGGAGAATGCCATTCCTTTGCATTTTCTCTTTGCCTTTATCAAGAGATTTAAACCATTTTTTAAAAGGAAAAGTAAGCTAATAAGTTCCATAATAATAAGGTTAAGTCTACGATATTATTGCTTATTTCTAAAATGCAAAGGATGTCAAAACCGCAGCAGAAGTTCAAAAAAACCAGACTCCAATCTCAAGGAGCGTAAAATCTAAGTTAGGGGTAAGCAAAATCAGCAAAGAACATATAACATTCAATAAGGTGTTTCTCATTTGTTACATCAATACTCAAAGTGGACCGTACTGTGTGAGGGGAGCTAACTATTTCCAAATGTTAAAAAAAAAAAAAAAAGTACTACAATATCCTTGCATCAAAATGACTCCCGCAATTATGGAAACAAGAGAAAATGTTTTGAGACAAGAACAAATCAGGTAAAACCTAATAAAGCCAAAAGGAAATTAGAAAAATAGAAGGTTGTTTTCATGGAAGTTTAATCTTTTCACTGAAAAGTGATCTTTATTATATGTCAAATCAACATCTCAGGGTTCTTTTTTATAAAGTTTTGAAAGTGAAAGCATACATTTTTACCTATGCTAATTTAACTTTATTAGTGATGCCAAAACCCTCATTTACATTTTTCATAAAATTATGCAGCAGTTCTCTCTGCTTTAGGGATAAAGCTAATAAACAAATACATAAATTAGTGTATTTTAATTAAACATTATCCCATGAAGTAATATTGTACACCACTGTCTAATACAAGAACAACTTTCTTACTTAAAATCAGTACAATATTAAAATATTAAAACTCATTAAAAATTAATTTAAAAATACTTTAAATGTTCAAGTACTCTGGGTTCCGTATTTTTAAAGGTTTTATGTTGTTGTCATATATATGATATAATCCCTAAGCTCCTAGCAAAATAGTGCAAGAAATTAAGGTTACTTTGCAGAAATGCATTGACATACTTTTTAAATCTGTTTTTTTTTTTAAGAAGGCTCCGTGCCCAGCGTGGAGCCCAACATAGGGTTTGAACTCAGGACCACCATGAGATCAAGACCTAAGCTGAGATCAAGAGTTGGATACTCAACTGACTGAGCTACCCAGGTGCCCCCAAAATTGCCATTTTAAAAAATATTTCATCAAAGAACTGTTGCTAGAATCTTACAGAAAAACAGAATCTGGGATACATGATTCAAGAGTTAGCTAGGAAAGACTCCTTCATAATATCATTTTAAAACTGCATCTGGTTCACTCAACCAGAACCTATTTGAGCACCTACTATGTGCCCAACCTGAGCTATGCGCATGGGATTCAGTGGTCAATTAATAGCTTAGGGAAGAGAATTCAAAATAAGTTACTACCAGCCTAGACCAAAGCATAGACTAATTGAAACTTTCTATTGGTAGACAGTTGGTAGGTTTTGGAACACTCCTAGAAATGTCTTTAGAAATCCCAGGTCAAATAGAAAACTACCCCAAGACAAGGAACTAATGAATGCAAATCAACTGACATTTATTAAATAAATATTAGCCACTAGAGTTGTTACTAATAGTATTATTTGCATAGCAAGACTCAATCAAAGTGCAGATTGACCGAAGCTTCAAAACACAGATGGAGATGATGCACTTGTGCATACTTTCTATTCTAGTTAACAATTATTTTTTGAGGGACTATTTATTGTATGTTGGACACTGGGCTAGACAATGCAGAGTAACAAGATTTAACTAAGTTACCTGAGGGTCATAACTTTGTCTTATTTACTGCTCTGTCTCCAGATCCTAGCATAGTGGCCAACATACTACAGGTACTTGATAAATATTTGTTGGATAAATGAATTAATAACAAAACAAAAATCCCTATTGACAAGGCATTCACAGTCTAATTACCTTTCCTATACTTGGATTTTTCCATCACAAATCCAGCTTGCTGTCTTTGAAAACTGCTGTCCAGCTACAAGTAATTTAATAAAATAGCCATGATCACTTGATTTGGAGACTATAATCCAATTGGTATTTAAGGGAAGAGAGGGTTTGTGATCTGAATAGGCCCAAATTCCACACAGCATCCTATGTATGACATTCTTGATTTAACCAGAATTATCGTGAAAGGAAATTCAACCCCACAAATGGCCAGAAACACGGCTTTGTCACTCGTGGGGTTGAGCCTTCGCAGGACCCATGGTCCCTGACCCTCGACTCCATTGGCCACGCGACGTGTCGAGCCCTGGACACAAATCACAGAGGCACCTGACTCCCTTGGTCCATGGTGTCTCAGTCTTGTGACAGAACTACTGTTAGAAAAATATCAGCTTTTCCTTTTAATCAAATTACTGTGATGGCCCAGAATGTGGTAAAATAGCACAACAGCTCCCTTTGGCTGCAGGCAAGCCATATCTTACATTTGGTTGAAATTCTTCATGACCTGAAGGCATGAGAGGAGAAAGGAAGACCAGACCCGATGGAAGCAGGTAGGGGTTTCCCATGTAAATAGTGTGAAGAGGCACATTCACTTAGCAAGCTCTCTGGAAGTATGACTGACGTGATATTTCCAATACGACTGACTTACAACACTATCTGAACTCCGCGGCATCCACTCGTGGACGCGGGAGGCATCTTTTTCCAATATTGGTGGAATGTTCTTTAGAGCAGTATCGATTGCACAGTGATGGGAAACTGCAGGACAAACCTGAACTAATTAAGCAATAAGCTCAGACTACCTACCTTCAATACTGTTTGAAGGCACATTTAATTACTGCGTGGATGCAACGACACGAAGAAGAACATGCCATTTAGGTAAATGTATCAAAGAGTATTGACCGAGTGACCAAGACTCCCTATCGGCGCTAATGCCTTTGGAGAATCAAAGGGAATAAGAAGCAGATATTTCAATTTGGAAAGAGAAGGCTACCAAGTGGGCGGGGGTGGGGGTGCGGAGGCAGGAGGCAACGACCAAACCAGGGATAATGTGCTCAACCAAAACCTAGGATAAATAGATTCCAGGCCGAGCACAGGCCATTTTTTCCTAAGAACTGAAGAGTTTTAGTACTTTATCTGGGCAGAATCTCATCCTGCAACTTTGTGTGTGTGTGTGTGTGTGTGTGTGTGTGTGTGTGTGTGTGTGTGTGTGTTGGAGGGGTAGGGGGGCGCGTCCAACCAAATAAAGAAAATTGAAATATCTCTTCGGACAGAAATTTAGTAACAAAAATAGAATTAAAATGCTGATTACCATTATAATATCTGAGTCCTCCAGTTAGCAGCTAATTTCCCGTGAATCTCGTAAGGGTCCAAGTCAAATGAAGGGGTCAAATAGCAAAACAACCCAACCCTCCAGTGCCTCAAGTTCCTCTGAATTCAGCTTGTCACTTTAGTCAGGAAACAACCCCCCCGCCCCGCCCCGCCGACAGAGTGTGATTAACAATAACACAAATAGCCAAAATCATAAATGTGAAAATCTTCAGTCGGTTTGAAAATTGCTTTCTATGACCCTGGGCATCATTACTTCAGGTTTCTCAGGTCTGTTCTCTAAGTTTCTCAAGTCTCTTGCCTGACGACCAAAGTTTGAACTTCATTTTTCTATTGCGTGGGTACATGACCCCCCAAAAGAATATTTTGCTTGCAAGTACCAACCATTACATCCTCGAGGTAAAGAAGCGGTACCAACAACATACCCAGGGCGCTTTCAGTGGTGCAAGTGCATGAGCACCAAGTAACACCAAGTCACATATTGAGAAGGTCTGTCCCTGTTCAGTTTTCTCTCTATTGTTCTGATGAAGTCCAAAAAGAGAGCCTCAGTCCGGTGTTGGCGTTTCTTGGACACCTAACGCCGGGCTCTGCGGGGAGCAGCCTCCAGTTACCCCACCACCACGCCGCAACTCTCTTTTCACAGCATGCCTTCTGTGGCTGCCTTCTGTTTACTGCGGCAGAGGCCGAACTGCCGCTTACCGCAGGGCTATAAAGTCTCCTTTTCAAATAAAGTCAAGTTTAAAGAGCGAGTTGATGTAAATAAATTTATTTGTAAAAAATAGTACAGATGGTACAAGGATAGGGCCGAATCGTGAAAGAGGTCTCAGGATGCTATTGGCAAGGTTTCCGGAGCTCAGAATCTGACGACCTAGCTTTTGAGTGGTAGCTTTACCACTAACCAGCTTTGTGACCATTTGGAAGTGAGTGAACATCACTTATCTTGACCATAAAGGGAAGGCTTTAGGTCAGTGTTTTCAATCTGACTGTGCACTATAATCACCTCAGGAGTTTTTAGAAAATGCCTGGGCTCTAGCCCAGACCAATTAATTCGGAAAGCCTAGAGTAAAGATTGAACATTAGTACTTGTTTTAAAGATTCTCAGGACATTCTAATGACAGGCCACAGTTGAGAACTGCTGGGAGAGATGATTTCTAAAATCTCCTGAATCCTAATATTCCCTAGAAGGGGTATAAGAGCTGCAAAAGTTTGTTTTCTCTCTGCCTTTACTTTTTCTCTTCTTTCTTTTCAAAACTTCCCTCTCTTTCTTGCAAAGTTCTAGATCCAAATATTCTTTCTGAATCTTACTGATGTGACACCTCCCAAATCACCATCATCTACAAAAGCTATTAATGCTCTGTTTCTCCTATGCCCCGGATCAGTAATAAAGTCATTACAAGAGGCATCAGAGTCTAAAGTTGGAAATCCCAGAAAGACTGTCCAGATTTCGAACTCCTAGTTAGTGTCTGGGAGAAGGCGAGGAGGAGGAAGGTACAATCCCTCGACTTGGATGCCTGTGGAGCCATGCAGCTCAGCTCCTGAATCCACTCGTAGGCAGGACAGTGGAGCCAAGCTCTCGGGGGAGATGAGGACACTCGCGGGAGCCCAGAGCATTAGCTCTATGGCTGGTGTTCTCCATATGCCACTTAAGCCCCTTCATCAATAACCACTTACTCCAGGAACAGCATATCAGCAAAGCCATTCCGAGCAGCCTGGTTCTTCCATCCAGCACAGCCCCCAGGTCAGGGGGCAAGAGTGTGATAAATGCCCAGCCACAAGCCGCACTGTCTCTTTCAGCCCGTCTCCTTCCCCAGCTTAATTAGGAAACAACATGTTTCCCGTCCCTTTCTGGTTTTCCCTTTCATCTTCCCCTCCTCATTCTGCAACGGGGTTGGGGGTGGTGGAGCCTGTCTTCTCCTTCTTGGTATAGCAAGTGTAAGTGAATACCGATGATAAGACCTGGACAAAATTAGGGACATGTAGGATTTCAGGTACCTTTCTTCTTTATTCTTTCTTTCTTCCTTCTTTTCTTTTCTTTTTTCTTTCCTTTCTTTCCTCCTTCCCTCCTTCCTTCATTCCCTCCCTCCCTCCCTTCCTTTTTTTCTCCCTTCCTTTTTTCCTTCTTCCTTTCCTTCCTTCCTTCCTTCTCTCTCCCTCCCTCCCTTCCTTTACGCCCCACCCCTACATAAAGAAAGGAATTATCATCAGCAAAGCTGGGAGTTGTCAGACAGGCGTCTGAGCCCATGGTTATGCATTCTCTGATTTTATAAGAAAAGCCAGATATGTGGGGCTCCTGGGTGGCTCAGTGGGTTAAAGCCTCTGCCTTCGGCTCAGGTCATGATCTCGGGGTCCTGGGATCGAGCCCCTGCATCGGGCTCTCTGCTTAGCGGGGAGCCTGCTTCCCCCTCTCTCTCTGCCTACTTGTGATCTCTCTCTGTCAAATAAATAAATAAAGTCTTTAAAAAAAAAAAAGAAAAGAAAAGCCAGATATACAACTTTAAAAGTGCAATCTTCCTATTCTATCATGTTGATGTCCTATAGATATTGTAGACCTAACCAAATGCATCTGAGAGTTGAATTAAGTTAGGGAGCCACACATTTGGGGACTTGTATAAGCTATGAGGTTGGGGAAAGGAAAGAGCAAATTCCTGAGAATTTGATCCCTTACGTTTCATTGGATTTGCCAGATGTACATGACCTTTGTCTGGATCCAAGCTTAGCAATTCAATCACTCAACATCTAATTAGTAATGACTATGATTACTATTTTCATAGTTTTTCAAATGTACTTCTGCTAAACACCCTTATGAATAAGGTACTGTTATCAGCAACATTTCATAAAAAGGAATCTGAGGCTCAGAGAAACTGAGTGACACACTTGGACCACACAGCTCCCAAGCGTCAGACACACTCAAAGCTGAGGCTGCCCAATTCCAGCACCCATCTTTCCAACCCTGCATCAACAGTGTAGCTTCCCAGCCCAGAATTAAGGGATCCAGAGAAATATCACGAGGCAACTTTTACTGGTTCTACTGGGAAGATATGGACAGCTTTTCAGTAAAATCTAGGCTTTCCATGTACACCAACTATGCGCGTTTAGACAAACTATCTCACTTTTCTAAGCCTCAGTTTCTTCTGTAAGATTGAGGTAGTGCTACTATTTCCCAAAGAGGCTGGTTAAGTGGGCGTTACATGAGCTCACCCATGTAAACCCTTAGCATATGGCCTGAAGGATAATAAACACTGGATAAAGATGGGCTGCTATTGCTATTATTTTTATTTTCTTTACTATGAGTCATTGCTCCTCATATTCAACCCTCTACCCTAAAGCCACAGAATCCCAACACTCTCCTGGGCTTTAAGAACACTTTCAACTTTTCAAAGCCTTTTAACATCCATTATTTTTGATCCTCCCAAGAACCTGATGAGGTAGGCGGGGCAGGGCTTACCTCATTTGACTGATGAGAGAATGAAGAAGGCACAGAGAGGTTCAGAAGTTTTCCAAAGTCACACAGCTAAACATAGGCTCCATAACCCTGAGGTTTCTTCTATATTTTTTTTTAATTTATTTGACAGAGAGAAACACGGCAAGAGGGCATACAAGCAGGGGGAGTGGGAGAGGGAGAAGCAGGCTTCCCACCAAGCAGGGAGCCCATTGTGGGGCTCGATCCCAGGACCCTGGGATCATGACCTGAGCTGAAGGCAGCCGCTTAACGACTGAGCCACCCAGGTGCCCTGGTTTCTTCTATATTGAGATACTCAAGAAGGAAGTGGTGGGATAGACCACCCGAAGCAGAAACTTTATATGTGTTCTTGGGAGTCTAAAAAATTAATGGGGGTTAAAACACAATTGCCCAGAAAAAAGATACAAGAACACTTCTGAAGAAGCATAATGAGTTGGAAGTAATAAATTACAAATTATACAGAGCAATACATCCAGGAAAATATTACTAGAAACAATTTCTAACATGAGTAGAAGCCACTGTGGTAATATCTGAAGAACGTCCCGGAGGACAGTAGGGACCTAGGAGCCCTTCTATATCTGCTGCAAACTTACTAGAATTGGAAATGGGAGCTGACTGGAGCAACACTATGGGGAAAGCACATTATTATCCCCAACTCCTCTGTCTCTGGAGCACATCTGAACTATTAAGTATTGTATTACCAGCATCTAGCACATTATGTGCCCCATAGTAGGTACTCGTAGTAGACGGACGGATTGAATGAATGAATGAGTGAATGATTGATTGATTGATTCTGCCCAGGAAGATGGAAGAAGCTGTGAGCCCATCTGAAGTGCACCTAGCCCATTCTAGTAGATGTCTGCCATTTTTCCTGCCCAATCCCTCGACCACCTCTTATCAGCTGGTACAATTCCAAGAGCCTCTAATTAGCTTGCTATTCCTCTGAGTCTGCCTCTTAAGACATATTGATAATAAAACTATAGAGAAGAAGTCCAAAGCCTATTAGAGTTGTCCCAGCTGATGCAGAGGAGAGCTACCTGTTTTAAATATTTTGCTCCATTTCTCTCTATCTGGCTTAGAATTGGGCAAAATAGAGCCAAAGGAGTGACAGAGAGAAAGAGGAGAGAAAATCTTCAAATGGGTTGTGTCCCTCCCGTACTCAGCAGCTAGACACTATAGTTGAACCAACTCCTACCCAATTCCAACAGAAAGTCTTCTGGCAGCCACTAGTCTTGCCCACCCTGGACTTAGGTCCTCTTCTCTGCCTCGAAGAAACATTGTTGACACATCCTGCCCGTGATGCAAACACTGTTTTCCGCCTTCTGGGGCACATCAGGAGATGTGTTGGCTTCCTAGCTCTCCAATACCAGTGAATCCTCCTGTCCACCCCCAACACCCAGCTGAACCACAATCCTGTCCTACAGCAGCTGGACAGCTGTAGCCTGCACCTCCCATTCCAGCAAGAAACAGGAAAGGATGGGCTGGGCAAGGATGGAGGGCTTTCTGCAAAGCCTCCTCTTCAAACCCCAGGGCAGTGAGCTGGGATTTTTTATTTTTAATAAAATGCACCATTGGACCTGAATGCAGACTGTAGGGATGGGAGATCACTGCTCCTATGCCAAATGATGGGCAGGTTCTTGTCAGACTGTAGAGTAGGCACAAACCTCTTCACATCAGATGATGAAAAAAAATGGCTGGCAGGCTCTTGGAAATCCTCAAAGTTCTTAGTCATGGTGATCACTGTAATCCACCACCAACTAAAACCAAACGCAGGCATCCCCAGGATCAAGGCAGGGAGATCCTTGGAGCAATGGTGCAGCCCCCTTCTCACTAAGTCGTCCTCCCTCTGTGGGCAGCTCCAAGCCCGGCTCATGGCCATGAGAGCAGAGTAGCCATGAGCACCAAGAACAGGACAGCGATATCTACTTCAGAACTTCCTCTTATGATGCTGGAAGAGTCTTTGAGAGGTCAAGAGCCTATCCAGCCATTCACACACGTGCTCATTCATTCAAGACATATTAATTTGTTATATCAGCATCCAAGACGGGCTGTAACTCACTCCTTCCTTCTTTCAAGGCAACACCTACAGGTTGATGACCTGGGTTGCCAAGCTAAGTGCTACTGGGGATGTTACTTCTAGGCCAAGTTCTAGGTGGCACAGCCGTGTGGAGCTTCCAGTCCTAGGAGCGGGATTAAAACATGAGAAAAAAACAACCAGAACACAAGGTGCCAAGTGCCAAGTGACATGAGAGAACCCGACAAACAGCAACAGAACTGCAAGGGAGCCACCAGAGAGGGGGGCAAGAGAAAGAGGAGGACACCTCAAGGTGGAAGCCAAGCACGAGCCTCCAGGCACAGGATGAGAATGATTCTAAACTCGGGAGTGAAGTCTGGGCGTGGTGCAGCCCAAGGGCAGGGAGGACAGTACAAAGCACATGCTCAGGAAAACACCACACAGCTCCCCAGACAACGACGGTGCTCGCCAGCCAGGCTGCGATGCCCTGCAGGGGCTCGCCGGGTGAACTGGGCTCTGGATTCCTGCCGGGAAGGCCACGGGATAACACTCTGCCCTCTCGGCTCTGTGAGACAAGGGGAAGTCTCCTGGCTGGAAAGGGGCCCAATCAGCAGTGCACTATAGACTTCCCCAGCTGCAGTGTGGAGGAAAAGATCAGGTAGGGAAGCAAGTGGGGAGCCGAGGGCAGCAGGGTGGGCCTGAACTGTGGTGGCGAAGCCACACCATCCTCGCATGAGGACAGACTCCCCTGTGGTGTCACTAGCTCAGTCCTGGGGAACAAACACAAGGGGCTTGGTTTGAAGAGGCACTCTGACTCCACACAGAACTGAGCTCCAAGGCGGAAAGTCTAGTTTCTAGCCAGAACGCAAGCAAAAACAAGCTGTGCAACTTCAAGCCAATCCCTCACCCTCCCTGAACCTCGGTCTCCTTGTCTGCACCATCTGTAGTCACCCCTGATGAAAACTAGTGTTAGCAAGGGCAGATGTGAATGTATTTCCACCTCCAGGCAGCAACTGTAAAAACACAGGCTAAAGAACAGAATTACACTCTTTCTAGAAAGCTCTATATTTTCTTGGCTTCTACAGCAAAACCTAACTCTAAACATGGGCTAATCTCAGTGAAACCCCTCACTTTGCATTTCTCTC
>CM053607.1:40943798-40963175 GCA_028646535.1 Procyon lotor | reverse complement strand
GTCACCCCTGATGAAAACTAGTGTTAGCAAGGGCAGATGTGAATGTATTTCCACCTCCAGGCAGCAACTGTAAAAACACAGGCTAAAGAACAGAATTACACTCTTTCTAGAAAGCTCTATATTTTCTTGGCTTCTACAGCAAAACCTAACTCTAAACATGGGCTAATCTCAGTGAAACCCCTCACTTTGCATTTCTCTCGGTGAGCCTGGAGATAACAAGAGCCATTGAAATGTGTGAGTACTCCATAAACAGATCCCAGCTCTGAGCCTGAGCCATGGGACCTGCCACATGTCTCAAGGTCCCCTCACTACAGAGTGGCTCGGTACTAACAGCGTGGGGATCGAGGGAACGAATCTCAGTTCTGCTATTCACTGTGTGAGCTTGAGCAACCTCCTACTCTGCCTTCATTTCTCCATCTGTAAAACAGGGTTAATGATCTCTATCACCCAATACTAATGAAATTATTAAATTAATATGTACGGTGCCTAGCACATGGTAAGTACTTGATAAATACTGACTATTATTCATTGTTAGAGTTACTATTGCTGACCTCAGAGGCATTGTTTCCCTAACTTCACACTACAATACTTTGCATATCCTCTCTAGCGTACCAGAAGGATGCTTAAAAATTTCTGAATTGCTTATAAAAACAGTTTGAAACATCCTATTGAATAAGTCACTGGTTTATTTTTTAAGTTGAAAAATCTCCTATTTTATGTAAGAGATGCCTTTGCAGAGATAGTCTTTTTTAAAACACCACCACATGTTTTGCCACTAGTTCTTGACAAAATGTTTTTCAGGAAAAGAGAAAGAGAGCACACGCACACACACACACACACACACACACACACAATTGTTCCGTTGTCAAGAAAATGTATCAAGTCTGAAATGTGAACGTTGCCAAAAGATGACAGTATTTGGCAGGCCTAAAAATGTTTGTCATCTTAAAAGTATTTATGCAAAAGCAGAAAATAAAACTATTCAATATTTTAGTCACTTTAGGTGATTAAGTCAAGTCATTAGCTTTGGGTTGAAAATGTTCTTGAAGGAAATTCACCCTTCCCCAACCTAGCTGGTTTCAGCTTTATGCATATAAAATTTCAGCTGTTTCTTAAGTTGTATCTGTGCTACCTGTGGACTTTGGGGCATGGGCACAATGCAAGGACTAAAATGCCTTCCCCGCCTATCCCATCCAGCCCCTCCAGTGTTTCTGCAACAACTTTTAAATTAAAAGCATTTACCAGTTCTGAGACCTTGAGCAACTTACTAATTCCCCAAGTTCCAGCTTCCTCTTTTAAAAAGTTGGATGGGGGTAGGGTTGAGGGAGAATATAAACCCTGCCGGCTCACCAAGAGAGAATAGATTTGAAAAATCTTTTTGTTAATGGTAAAGCTATTTAAAAGGAGGGGGGAGACAGCATTTAAGCCAGTAAAGCTGAAGCTTATTCAACTGAGACTTTCCTCAACATTTTCCTTGCAGAACCCTGAAATAAATCCTTGTAAGGACAAAAAGGTGTCCCTTTTACCTCCATGCAAGTAAATGGTGAGTTCGTATAGAAGCAGAAGCTAAAATGCTCCCAATGGCTTTCCTTAATGATTTTTTTTCCATCAGAATTAAAGAAGTCTATGCCCTATTGGAACTATTTATGAATGTGTATCTTGTGAAGTTATAAATACATTTAGATCCATTTCTCTTTCCTTCTTATAAAGACGTTGATGTGTTTTTTCTGACATGCCTCATGAACTCAGTCAATCACAAGTCCTTCTTAATGGAAACCACATGTCTGCCCAGAACTGTGTAATTATAATGCTAGGATTCTTGGCACTGCCAGGAAAAGGGGCATTGTCAAACCAATTAAAGTTTATTTACTTACATACCATTTCTGGATCAGAATGTTCTTTTTTTTATGCTGATGCTGAGAAAATATATATCTCATCAAGTTGTTGTAATTGTTTTTTTTGGACAGATTTACATTTCTTACCAATTATATTCCTGGTTTTCAGTTCCTTTGCATGTAACTAAAAATTTCTTTAAAAAGACATCTGGGAACAGCATCATGAGATATTCTGTAAATAAGACTTTGCACATTTTACACCAAAATTACTGTGCTTGGCTATTTTGCTGCTGAAATGTAATTTTATAGGATTTATCTCCACTAAGGGGTATATTAGGAGCCCTGCTGTTTCCTCTAGACTTTTCAGGGACTGAGCATGGCCTACAAAGAGGTCTGGGCTCAGAATCTGGCTCAGCCACTAAATTGATGGATTATCTAGAAAAAAAAAAGTTTATTAAAGTCTCAATATTTTATGGCTGAAAAATAGGAATAAAAATTCCATTCACAGAAATAACCTTGATAATGGGAAGTACCAGGGTTAGCGGGGAGAGCAGTAGGATAAAAATTGAAGGCAGACACCAATCAGTTAGTTGAATGGCCTTTGTTAACCACTCTGAGCCTTCTTTTTTAATCTGTAAAATGGGACTAATAATACTTACCCTGTGAGCCTCACAGAATTGCTTTGAATTTAAAAATAAAATAAGGAAAAGGCATCTTGCAATGTGCAAAGCAATGACTCCTGCTGTTGTCTCTGACTGCATTCAGTTCTCCAGGCTAAATCGAGAACCATGATCACAAACCAGCAAAAGTAAAACTGAGGAACAAATTTTGATCGTGGCCAGAACTAAAGAGAAGGGATTAAACCAGCCAGACTATAAATCTCAAATTCCAGTCCACCTGTGGAGAATAGGGCCAGTCAAAGAAAGTAAGCCTGTCCTATGTAACAGACCTGCCAATGTCTATGAACTTCACCCTCCACTGTTATCATTGGAGAGGAAGGACCCCAGTTTGTTGTCAAGGCAGATGGGGAGATGGAGGGAGTTCCTGGGTTCTCTTCTCTCATTCTGATGCAGGTTCCCACACTTCCCACAAGAAGGTATACAGAGGCAGCATTGGAAAAACCATTCAAACTTTTGGTCGGATGGGCTTATCAATCCTGCTGGTGGGCTGGTTTACCAACCACAGAAAGAGAATGACATGAGCTACTTCTCTCATCTCTTGGGTCCACCAAATTAAATGACTGTGAGAGTCCTCTTTGACTCCCACCATGGAAAAAGCAATGGGGAATTCCAACAGTATGAACAGATTAAAGCACAACCTAAATTCCTGCCGGCACCATATGCAATGTGATTCTGGATACCATTTGGCTATTGTTGTAGAGTGGCTTTGCCTGAGTCCAACAGGTAAGCCAGCGTTAGTTTCTTTAAATTCTTGCCCTTAGAGTCAAAGGGGCTTCCATCTTACAAAGCCAACCATAAAAAAATCCGCACGAGGCCTGCTACAGGGGCTGGGCTAACACAACCACAGGCAAACCAGCAACACCACCTGTAAAGAGCATTTTCTGGCACGAGTGTCGGCTCTGCTAGTGACAACTCTGGAAACATCACTCGGAGTCCTTTGGAGTAAAATGCTCTATTTCTTGGAACTCTATGTCTAAAGTTTTGTTTGACCTTAACATTTACACCATATTAGTTTGGTGCCTCATAACAAGAATCACTGACCTTTCAGGACCATTTCACATTTTGTCATTTGAATGGTTATTTTTTTCAGAAATTCATACCTACCTCAAAATCCCAAATATACCATTACATTAAGAGAATACAAGGGAAAGGAAAGAAGAAAAAAAACACACAGTTTTACTCAAACTAATAAAGCAGAAAATTCATGAGTGACTCTTTTCATTAAGTAAGAATTCTTTACTCTAGATAGTACTAAGCGATGAGTTCCCTAGTTCATTTTGATTTTTGAACATTCAAACTAGCAATGCAGAAAATTTAAAGTTGATTTTTCTCAGCATGAAAAAATCCTTAAGTAGAAAACAAGTTCTTGTAGTTTATTTTAATTTTTGAAAATTTATTCTGGATTTAACACTTCAGAAATGCACCGGTAGAGACAATAAGCACATTTCTGGTGCCCAGCAATATACTCAGAGTGGACAGAGCCCTCTGATGGGTGAATAGCCATCAAGTGAGAGAAGTCAGGGCCTTCCAATTAGTTATCCCACTGTACTGTCCAACAAGGCACCCCCCCACCTCCTGACCAAGCTTTAAAGATAAGTCAACTTCTGCTTGGAGATCCTCTCCTACCTGATCAGAGAATTCAGGGGATGGAAACGAGTGGGATGAAACTGGAGAAAAGGAATGCCAGGGCCTTCGCAAGGAACCAGCTTCCTTTTTAGCTGCTCCCCAAAATTCTGTTGTCCTTGGATTCTTACATAAAAATGGTGTAAAATAACCTGAACTTCGGTATTAATGGCATCTTTCTGGGGTCGTATTTTATTTAACAAGAAACTGAGATTCAATGTGGAGTAGTCACTGAAGGGGAAACTTTTAGGCAGAGTGACAGATCAGAAATGGGGAGACTAACTATGTTCGGCTTAGACCCAGTGAGAATGTGGGAGCAGGCGTGTGAGCCTCAGAAGGATTCTGTGACTATATAATCTCCAAGTGCCTCTGAGCCCTGCGAGTCTCAGAGGCTGGATGACCTCCCAATGCAGAGGCCACTTTCGAGGACCTTCAGTGGGATGCCCAAGAAAGAGCCTAGGACAGCCATCATATGACAGCGGTATGACTCTGGGATCTGCCATTCGTGAAGTTCTGTGAGCTTGAATATGTTCTTCAAACTCTCCAACCTGCTTGCAGAGCTGTTGTCAGGATTAATTAGACAGTTAAAGAAAGAACCCAGCACCCCGCCTGGCCCAGGGTAACTGGATGATAGAAATCTTAGTTCCCTCCTGCTTCATATCACACTGCACAGATGTTCTATACTACTCCACCTATGGGTATGGTGGTCCTAGCTAAGAAAGCATGAGCTAAGAAAAATGATCTCATCTTCGGTCAGAGACATGCAATGCAATTTTATTGCATGATGCACAGAGACTCCCAAAACGTGTTAGCTCAAACCTACTGGATTCCAGGGGTGCAATGATGGGTCAAGTCCTGCAACAGAGGATGCAACCTCCCTGTGGACCTTAGCCCTGCTTTTCACAGTCTGGCCTCCAGCCTTCAAGAATATAAACGGCTCTAGCAGATTCTCGGCCCCAAATCCAACTTTAATTTACTGGTGACCTCATGGCTTTCAGGAGTATTACACAGGACTTATCTGGAATTCACTCTTTCCTACGCCCTTTCTTTTATTGACTAAATCTGATGATCATTCTAATTTCTTGGATCCATTTATCTAGAAAGGAATTTTTCTGGAAGTACTTAGCATTTTTTTAATCAAATCAAGAAAGATGCTCAGGACTTTACGAATAACTTATAAACATGTAATTTCTTAATATACTTTCTTGATAAATTTGTGATGGTTTTGTTATGATTTTTCCTAATTTTTATGAAATATTTTAATCAACTCTCACTTTATAGGTTAATCACAAAGATTTTTAGATGTTGGATTTGGGAAGTCATGATTTCTGTCTTTTACCCTCCCCCAAAAAAGTGGTGTTTTCTTTACTTTTTCCAAATCTGCTTTCCAAAGGTGATTTTAAAATGTGAACTTATTCTTAACTATTTAATTCCATTCTGGATGTGAATTTATGAGGGAGTGAGGAGGCCAAAGACATGGGAAAATGATGGAAAGGGAGGCAAATCTTAATATAGTTTCTCAAAACAACACCACCACCACCCTGTAATTTAGTAGAAGTCTGCTTAAGTAGTCTTATAGGAACTGAGCACCACTACCAATTATTACTGTATTTCTAGTTTAAAGGCAAAACACATAAAAAATTAGGATACTCAGGCCCATCCCTAATAAAAGGAGACTCATGTCGCAGGTCTAAATACGTCTAGATAAACCCTAAAGGAGATATGTTACACTATTCCTCCATAACAATCCGGAAGGCCAGGTTTGATACTAGAACACTTGGACTCTTCAGAGTTCTGCTCACAAGCGTGGTGGCCCAGGGAGGCTGGCCCATCACATGCTGCCGCCCTCCTTCTTCCACCCCCAGCTCAGGTCAGCACCTCCAGGGGCCCTGCATACACAAAGGAGCAGGCCAGTCCTCACATCCTATCTCCTTTCTCATTCTCTACAAATAGCCCTTCGTCCACCTCTGAAGACTAGGATAAACATACACCAGAAGATGCCCTGGGATGGCTGACCCAGATGAGAGACCCACATGGGCTTCAAAAGTGACTCAGGACTTCTGGGGCATCAACTTCCTGGGTGCCAAGAACTCTCAGGGTGACCTAAAGGGTATATGCATTTTCGCACCATGCACCTCTCATCCCATGGGGAGCAGTGGTACGGCTGGGAGAGGTCCAAACTGAGGCCCTCTAAAAAGCTGAGTCCAGAGCAGAGAACCCTCTTAACTGAGTGGTACTGAACATTCAGCCACATTCTCAATCAATGGAAAAACAGAGCATTCTATATGGTTTAGAACTAAGTATTTTACAGTTTCCAATCCTCTAAAATTTGTTGATCTACATACTTAGTGTTGCTCCATCTTTTTCTTAATCCCCCAAAGTCCAGATTCCACACACTAGGAATGTTTTTTTCCTTTTGCACATGCTATTTCCTCTGACCTCCCACCATCTGCTTCCTCTGATAACTCCTCCCCATTCTGGCAGATTTAGCTCAGGGCAACCATCTCCTCCAGGACACCTTCCGTGACTTCATTTCTGATTGCTTGGGACAGCCACTCCCCTCCTCATGGTACCAAAGTAATCCTCCTTACTCATTACCTTGCCCTCCATCCTATGAGATTTTAATGATAACTTCTGCCCCCCAAAGCTGAGCTTCTCTGACCAGTTGTATTTCCATTTGTATTGCAGAACCAAACACCCAATACATGCTTGCTAAAATGAACTAAAAACAATCCATGGTGCTATATTCTCAAATGCAACCTTCTCAACAAGGTCCTCCCTCAACCTCCTCTAAAATAGGACCTTTTCCCAGCTCTAGCCCTTAAACTTTCTTTATTTTTTTATAACGTTAAATACTTGACATTACATTATGTATTTATCTTCCCCATCCAGGATGTGAGTTTCACAAGGACAGGGACTTTGTTTATATTATTGACTGCTGAATCCACAATACCTAGATTAGGCAGGCATTCCCTAACAATGCTGGATCAGTCAACGAACGCACTAAACGTGTTTGAACTCTTTCAGCTTCCTAAAGCTACCATTCATTACGTATCACTTTGCCAATCTGCCTACCACTGTTACTATCATTGCCTTAAGAATTTTATCTTAAGTAGATTCTCAATTTCATTTAAATAAAATTATTTTCAAAGGAAACCATACACAGAAAACCAGAATTGAAAGAAACCATAAAAAGAGGCATATGATGATTAAACTGAAAATGTCTGTCTCCTAAAGTCATCTTCTAGACCAGGACTGTACATACCAGACCGGGACTGGTAACTTACCACTCTGGGAAATGGCGTTGACTTGATCAAACAGACCTTCCATTCCCCAACCGTGCTAGATCGCAAAGTATGTTATGCATGCTTTTCACCTACTACTGAAAAATATCCACAACCTGAAAAATTTAGTGCCTACACCCTAAGCATTGCTGTGTCATGGAAGCTTCAAAGACTCAGCCAAATACCATGCATCTCAGATTGCAGGGAATGAACCTCAAGCACACACAAGAGTTTTTCTGTTTCGTTTTCTCTTTGAAAGAAAAAAAACTTCTCACAGAAAAAGAAACAGAATGAAAGGCCCATATTGACAGCTGTTGCCCGGAGACTCAACTCGGAGATTTATCTGTGTTGCGACCTGAGACATTGGCAATTTCTGAGTCTCTGTGATGCCCCAGAAGAGGAAATATGGCCAAGAGTCATTCCAAACAATGGAGGGATAACTTCGAAAAAATATTAGTACTTATGATCAGTTTCCATACAAAATTCCAAATTTTCTTCACTGCAACAAAGTCAATGCTCTTTTTTAAGAGTCTTTCGAAACTAGTTGCTAAGTTCAATTTTTTAGAAAACTCCCTACATCTAGTTGAAATAGTATTCAAACCTTCTCTCTATTGGCTAAGAGGGAACATGGGATGTTTTCAGTTACAGAAGAGACATTTTTCCAAGCATTCGTGAGAAATGGTGATTTTTTTTGCCTCTTAAAATGGTATAACTATACACAAATATTTTAAATCTCTTCCAAGTAGTTTGTCTTCAGGATTATAAACAGAGAATCAGTATGTTCCAACGTTGACACGGTGAAGAGAAAACTAAGTTCAGCAGTTGCTGATGGCTTCAAAAGTATGCTCTCTGCTGATACAGAGTGGATTTTTGTTCTTCCTTTTTTGAAACGAAGCACAAAGATTTAATAAGAAATAAAAACCAACCAACATGTTGTTTGCCATTACAGACATACATGTATGAAAATATGCATTAAAATTTTATTATAAGAATAATAATATCCAGCACTTTTCCTACTGTTTTGCTGTCCTACTGTTTGTTTTTCCTGCTGTTTTGTTCCAGAGAGCTGCTCATACATCACCGGCATTTTCAAGAGATAGTACTATGGAGTGCAGCAATTCTCAAATGGTCCCGTGCAATCCTAAAGGTCTCTGAGTCTCTTCTGGGAGCGTGTGAGGTCAAAACTTTTTTCCCAATAATACTACTGTGCTGACATTTGAATGAAAGGTGCAAAAGCAATGATGGGTAAAGCAATAATGATGGCTTAGCGAGAGTCAAGACAATGGCACCAAATTGTATTCTACACTGCCATGAACTCAGAGTAAACACACACGATGGAAAAACCATTCCATTTAAGAATAGTCCTGATGAAGTAGTAAAAAATTATTAGTTTATTAAATAGTTTTACGAAAGTATTATATTTTATGGAAGCTCAACCCTTCTTACATCTTCTTAATATTCTGTGAGTCCAAATGGGAAATACAAATAAAGCTTTCTGCTGCACATTCAGGTAAAGTACTTGTGCAGTTGTTTGAATTGTGAGCTGACCTAGTTGTTTTTTTTGGCAGAACACCATTTTTACTTGCAAGTACAACTGACAAACAATGGTTATTCAGACTTGGATACTTGGCAAGCATCTTTTCAAAAATGAGCAAAGTGAGACTGTCACTTCAAGGAAAACAATTGACAATCATGTATTGTCAATGATAAAATTCCAGCTTTCAAATTAAAATAGGAATTTGGTGAAACCTGCATCCACCAGTATGAGCTTGACAGCTTACTAATAACTTTCCTGTTGAGATTTTTATATTGATGAATATGAATTTTTAATATTGTACAAGAAAATATGTCATGTAACTCAGAGAACATAATTCAGCAAACCAATATTTTCCAAATAACCAATGCACGATGTTACAAATTCATGATAGATTAAAAATCCATTCAAAGTGAAAGATAATACCAATGATTTTAATATAAACAGTGCAAAAAAATTCACTGGTATGGTTTTAGATTCAACACCACAGCAACTCACTCTTAAGAAACTACCACTTGGGGTGCTTGGGTGGCTCAGTGGGTTAAGCCTCTGCCTTCAGCTTAGGTCATGACCTCAGGGTCCTGGGATGGAGCCCTGCATCAGGCTCTCTGCTCAGCAGGAAGCCTGCTTTCCCCTCTCTCTCTCTCTGCCTGCCTCTCTGCCTACTTGCGATCTTTCTCTCCCTGTCAAATAAATAAATAAAATCTTAAAAAAAAAAAGAAGAAGAAGAAACTACCACTTGAGTTTTAGTAGTATCAAAGAATATTTATAATTATAAAAAAAAAACTATTAAAATACTCCTCCTTTTTCCAGACTATATGTATTTACAGCTGGATTTTCTTCCCATATTTTAGCCAAAGTAACATGTTAGCAACCTATGCAGAAGCAAATATGAGAAAACTGTCTTCTATTAAGTCAGACATTAAAGAGATTTGTAAAAATGTAAAATAATACCAGTCTTTTCTCTAACTGCATTTATTGCAGAAAATAGAGTCAGTTCTAATTTTTAAAATATTATTTATGCTAAGATGTGATGGGGTTGGTATTGTCTTTTTAAGAGAAAAATAAGCATATTTTTAAATTTCTCATTTTCATTTACAACGGTGGATATGGCATAAGCCACATAAACAGAAGTTCTTTGGAGTCTCGATATTTTTTAAGAATGTAAAGGGGTTGTGAGGCCAAAGGATTTAAGCAGCATCGCCATAGCACTGAAGAGACTCAAGCCTGTAGTTAAGAGAAACCCACAAATTATAATATAGCCATTCATTGGCTATGTGAACCCTTGCACCAGTCATTTCACCTCTGTGAACCTCAGTTTCCTTATCTGTAAAAGATGTTTCTCATCCGATCTCATGGGGCTATTACAAGAATTCCATGAAGTAAATGGCTGTGAAGCTCAACACACAATAAAGTCTTCACATTACTAGCTGCTGATATCCCCTTCATCTCGTCCTTGTTGGCCACCTTAAGTTGACACGTGTGAGAGCTGTTTGGATTTTGAAGGAGAGTAGAAACTGCCCCCCAAAAGACAGACAAAGGTGACCTCTCATGGGTCATATGACCACATGGCGGTTTGGCCTGAGTCACAATTTACCACAATGCTACCCGACGCAGTGATCTCACCAGGCCAAGCGTTCTTCCTACCAATTTGTACTAAACGAGAGTAAAGGCCAAGAAAGGGAGAAAATTCTCTCTTCCACTGAAGTCCTCTCCATTATCAATCACCAGCTGTGTATGTGTGTGTGCACGCATGTGTGCACATGTGCAGCCCAAGGTGAATGCTTGTGGTAGAGTAAACCAATCACTTCCAATTCACTTTTGTGATAGTCTGGGGGCTCAGCTGAAGTTGACATATGTAATCTTTGAAACTTTTTGTCATAAACTTAGGGAAAGTCAACCAGCCTTGTAGAATGAAGTAAGAAACAAACAAACAAACAAAAAAACCTCTTTTCCTCATTTTCCATTTATTCTTTAAGTCCTGTGGGATAGGCATATAAACTACAAAAATAATCATTTCTCTATTTTCCCCTATCACTTTTTTTCCATAATTTGAAAACATAAAGCTCTTTCCACTGGCTGCTTTTCTAATTCTTCTTTCTATTCTTGTTCCAGTGCAAAAAGGATTTTGCCAACGAAAGTGCTATAAACAGCCATGCCCTCACTGAAAAAGGCAATATGCCGTCAGCCTGACATATACCTCGCTTTTCCGCTCATTGTCAACACTGTGATTGATGGTGTAGTTCATTAATGTAGGACGATTGTCAGCTTTTCCTGAATAAATATAAAAAGAAACAAAGAAATCCCCACCCTTTTCAAGCCCCAGTGAATTATTTCCTATTTTCCAGTCTTAGGCTTAAGGATCCATAGGGCATTCATCTTAAAATAAATAATGAACATACCCTTTAATAGAAGAAACTTTAGTTTGGGTTCAGGGCTGAAATGGAGAGAGAGAGAGAAAAGGAGGAAAGAATGTTATTGAAAAGAATGAAGTCATTTTGGCACCTGAAACTGTACTTTAAAGCAATATTTCATCTTCAGTATACACAGTCATGTAAAATGCAAGAAATTATCACCTTTGGAAATCTGCAAAGTAAAAATGATCTGTCATGTGCTAAGCAGCACGTAACAAGAATCCCAGGGAAAGAAAGCAACAGAGTGGATGGATAGTTAGCAGACTGATTTATGGGTGGATAGGAAAGTGGACTAACGTCAGTTCACATCAAAAGGAAGTTTTATGGAAATAACAAAAATAGATTTTCCTTTCTATTTCTTTACTCATAATGCAAGTTAGGAATGTTTTCCTCGCCAGACACATTTACATATATAAACTGAAGAAAGGTAAGACGGCTACATCTTGGTCACATTTGCCCTTTTACCAGGAAGTACAGCCCCTGTGACTTTTCTCTGCACCGGCACCCTTATCTTTCTGCCTGTTTGAACTGTCCTAACTGGGTCTTTGCGAACTCCGATAGTCACAAGATCAACAAACATCATCGGGTGTGTCTTGCTTTTGGCTTTGGTGTACAAAAAGCAACAACCAAAGCAAAAACATCCTTGTACATACGGTGTTCACACGTTGATGAACATACAGCATTTCACTCTGGGCATTCTGTTCCCCTACAGACTTTCTTGGGTGGTAACGTGCTAATGAAAATAATAATTTATTCTGAAGATGTGCTAAATTTCTGGAGTCGAATTGTGAAGTATTTTGAATACCACTGCAAGGCACAGGACGCTAAGAATTGTGGGCAAAACTGGCATTCTACCAGCACTGGAAGACCCGATCGGATTGGAAGAGAAGGTGATTATTGAGGACTAACAAGTAGACCCTGAGTGATTTCTCCTTAAAATGACATCTTCTCTCTTAGAGCACAGCTACAGGGCTCTGTTTTCAGGATGTTCTAATTCTTAAAAATGTAGTTCAAAGACTCTTACCAACAGCTTTTGACAGCGCTGACTACATGTCAGGACTGTGCTAGACATAGTTACCTCACTCAGTCCAATGCCAACTGTTAGGTCTGAACTGTCATTATCCCCATTTTGAAGACAAGCAGGACAAGACTCGGATTATGCCAGTGACTAATTCAAGGTCACCTATGAGTAAGTGGGCCCACCAGGATGCTCCCCCAGCTCTGTGGGACTTCAGAGCCAGAATTGTGAGCACTAGAATATGTGATTTCTGAGTCAGACCGAAATGTTGGGAGAGTTTGTATCAAGGAAAAGAGCCATCTCCACTTGGCTTTAAAATGCTTCTTGAAGTAATATCCATTTGAGTTCTCGTTTCCTCTTCACCTTAACCACATTAAGTCAGCAGAGCAGATATTATGTCCATTTTACACATGAGAAAAAGAAAGTCCAGAGAGGTTAAAAAAAACCATCTTAAGGTTCAACAGCCATGACTACAAAAGCTGGGACCGGAATTTGGGTCTTCCCATACACCATTCTTTTGCTATAAAGTGGCAAACCAGAAAAACAAATAAATAAATAATCAAAGCCTATCAAAGTCACTTTGTGGAAAGGTAGCTGTTGCCATACTTCATTTTGCAACTGTTTTGCTTGTCATATAATAAATGTAGTGTTCCCTCCAAGCAACCAAGTGCTTTAGGATTTTCCAGATCCCCTGTGTGTCATATCATCTCAGTAGTTTCAGGTGAGGGGACCCTGCATTTCTCAAGATGCAGGGAGACTCGAAGGGTCCTGAGAAGTTTGAGATAGAAGCGATAAAACTGCTTAGAATAACAGCCCAACCCAACACAGTGTTAACTTCCATAGGTCGCCAGGCAGCAATGTGCCTGCCCGTACTTCTTAAAGAGTCACAGCAACACTTCCAGCATGTCAGGGAATAATAAAAATCAGTTGTGGGAAACAAGAAATTTTAAAAAGGGGAAAGTGTGCTCCTACGAACTCCAGGTTTCACATGTCAGAGAACCCAGAGACTACAATGCGAGGGCTCCCATAGCTTCACAGAAATTTAGATGAGGGTATTTTTTGGAATCTATCAGGCCAGGCCTTAACATTCATTCAGAATACTCCACAAAGGAGGAAATAAATCACAAAAGCAGTAAATTTCTCAGTCAAATTTTAGAAGTGCCCCTAACGAATAATGTTTGCCTTTAGAATTTTATGATGCCTGAGAATGAAATTTCACCTACCATCTCTTTGACTCCATGGACCCAACTCAAGCAGTTCACAATGTGTGCACCCTACTTCTAAATATTAACAATTGGGACCGTGTGTGCACCTTCTGGTTCTCAAAGATGTGTTGAGTTGTAGGCCAATGAGGAATATAATGAACCAACACCGATAATGTACATACAATGAATTTATTCTGTATTCCAAAGGACTCTTCCTTCCTATTTTCTCCCCAGCAAATTGAAAATTATACTTGTAACCTGATTTTAAAGCACTCTAAATGTGCATTTCTCAGAGCTATTAACTGAGTTTGGATAGCGTTTTATATTTCTTTCCTGCACATTTATTATGGGACACTCAGATGGAGAAGAAACTAAAGATCAAGAAATATCAGAGTTATGCGTGCTTTTGTATCTTTTGCATAAAAGGAAACAGAACATCAACTTTTGAAATAAAATATTAAAAAATTATGAAAGTAGAATGCAGTGTGGTTCCTTACCCTTTTATGGGCTCTGGACTCTTGCGAGAATTTAATAAAAGCCTTTCCTTAGGAAAATGCCTATTACTTAATAAAAGATGTTCCATCCATTGTAAAAGTTTCACGGCTCCCCGGCCCCTGAAATCTAGTCTTGAATTGCAGGTTAAGAATCCCTGAATGATAATCCCCAAAACCATGAAAAATCAGTTCATCCAACTGACTTCTCCTGTGTGCTAACACTTACAGATGGCATTCACAGTTTAACATTGCAAGTGCAGTGGCTATTTAAATTTTACTGGAACCCACACCTCCTGACCCCTCTCTTCCTCTCTTCTTCACTGGATGCATTACGCAGTTTACGCATGATTGTTTAAAGGAGAATTGAATTAGAAACACTGTCTGGAGAGCTGTTTTTTGCATCTCTGCCACTTAAGATGCAGACCTTGAGCAAGGGGGCTTCGCCATCAAGAGAAAACAGTGTGCATTCTCAGGGCAATCAGACCAAAAGGGTCACACTTCCAAGAGATAACTGGGGCTGAAAAGGAAGCCAAGCTCTTTGGGGAGCAGGGTGACACCACAAATGAATTTTGTAATGATTTCTACTGGGGAGTTCCGTGGGGCTGACGCTGGGAGTCCTTCACCATTGTCCCAGGGTGGTGGCAACTGTGTCCATCTTCACAATCTAATTTTACGATAGATTCACTTGGAAACGCTACACAGCCTCCATCCAGAGGCTGGATGGGGCATATGAGTGGAACAGGCCAATTCCGTCATTAGTGAGTGCAGCACTTCGATTCCCTTTTTAGAGAGAAGAATACGTGTAGGGCCACAATTGCAAAATCACAAAGCAGCCAGGGACTCCATTTCAGGTAAACGTCACTTTTAACTCTGCCTAGAAGTTTGCCATTTCCCAAACTCATGCAGTCATAGCCATTTCCTAAAACGGCCTATCTTGGGTTCTCCCTGGTGATGAAACGCAAACACTGAATTGATTTGTCAGACATATACCCAACTATGCTCAACACATAAGAAAGTTTGGCTCCTAAATGAAGCAGGAAAACAACTGCAATTTTCTATTCTCTATTAAGAGAAGGTTTCTGCCTAACTTGTTCTCTGCCTTATAAAGCCGTAGAAATGAGTCTGACTTAGAGAATTCTATTTTTAAAAACTCTTCCTATTTACATATGCTTTATTTCTCCAAAGAATGTCACCTTCCTATTAATGCAACAGTTAACAAAGGCAATGTCAGAAACATGCCACTGGTGGGGGCTTTGTTTCTCACTTGCCATGTTTTGATTGGGATCTGTGTTAATTCATGTACCCTCCTTGTGAGACAACTGAAAATTATCATTGTCAATACAGTTTCCTAACAATCTCAGAACCCAGGCAATTAGGTATAAATAAGTCATTGCCGGCAAAATACAAGAATGCCGTCTACCGTCTCAGATGAATAAAACAAACAGCTGGAAAAGGAAGGGGAGAACACAGAGAGAGGAAAGGAAAATGGACCCAGAACTTCTTCATGGGCTCCAAGTAAAAGGAAAAACTTTATATGACTAAATAAAGACACCAAAAGAAAATAAACATGCTTAGAAAATCATTATCCAATATACTTTTAAGCCAACTCCTAAAACAGCTTTTCTGAAACACTTTTGGATGACTGTTTACATGTTAAAATCAACATTTAAATTGTGCTACAAAGCTTATTGTGCACTACATAAGCAGTTCTAAGACCTCTAGAACAACATAGCTTTGGGTCTAATCCACTGAAAACACACACTCTGCACATGAAAATTTTGTTCGCTTTGGTTGGGAAAGAGTGAGGAATGTGCTTGTCTCCAAGTTAGAAGAAGGTCAAGAAAGCATTTTTAAAATATATTCCCCCACGAATGACCAAGTAGTCAAGGCCCCTTCGTGCACCTGAAAGGTTTGCCAGCCAAAATGCAGATCGATTCCTGAAAGAAGCATTCATACCTTAAATATGCATTTAATGCTCCCCCCAAAATGCACAGTTCCAACTTTTTTTTCCCCAAAATTAGGAGTTCAGAAATAGGAGGAGTTGGAAACACACAAGTTCTGTTTGCTTAAACCAATGGTAAGTATCATAAGATGTTAAGGAAAGAAAAACCTTAGCATTCAGATTCCAGTTCTATGGCAAATGTTAGTATTGATTTTACAGGTCACTTTCTCCAAGTTGGAAAGCAACTCTCTGCCACAACATTCAGTGAAGACAATGATCTATTTAATAATAACATAGGAGATATAGTTTATTCTGTAATCTGTAAGAATGGCTTCATATTCAGTACTTTTCAGAATATTATTTCACCTAACTCATCAGATTTCCACATATAAGAATAGGGTTTATTGAGGGTGCGTGGGTGGCTCTGTCCATTAAGCATCTCTCTCTTTTTTTAAGATTTTATTTATTTATGAGAGAGAGAGAGAACATGACAGGGGAGAAGGTCAGAGGGAGAAGCAAACTCCCCACAGAGCTGGGAGCCCGATGTGGGACTCAATCCCAGGACCCCAGGATCATGACCTGAGCCGAGGGCAGTCACTTAACCAACTGAGCCACCCATGTGCCCATAGTCTGCCTCTTGATTTCAGTTTGGATCATTGTCTCAGGGTCATGGGATCAAGCCCAGATGTCAGCAGGGAGCCTGCTTGGGATTCTCTCTCTCCCTCTCCCTCCACCCCCCACCCACACACTTGCTCACTCTCTCTAAAACAAATATTTTTAAAAATTTCAAAATCTAAAATCCAGTCAATCTTCAAAATATTAACCCTTGTACCAAAATAGCAGATACAAGTACTTTCAGATACTAAGTTAATGTTGGAATCAACATTCCAACATCGTTTAACATCAGTTAAATGATGAAGCTTGGTGAGCAGACGAGTATATAATCCAAAGAATAAACTCTAATTATTAAAACAAAAGACTGAAGACATGCCAGAGCACAGTGTGAAAAAAATTTCAATAAGGTATTTGACCAAGAAAAGTCATAATATCCTTGCAGATGAGATAGGTGTGGGTGGCTGGGTGAGTGGATGTGGATAGGGGACAGTTTGCAGGACTCAAATCTGGATAAATAACCTTACCTAGAAAAGTTACCTAAATCTCTATTTGCAAATGTAAAACCAACTTCTGTTCTTTTTTTTTTTTTTTAAAGATTTTATTTATTTATTTGACACAGAGAGAGAGAGAGAGAGATCACGAGTAGGCAGAGAGGCAGGCAGAGAGAGAGGGGGAAAGCAGGCTCCCTCCAACTTCTGTTCTTACAGCACCTTCAATATCCTACCTGCCTGTTACTTGTAGAATTGTTTCTTCATGAGTTCTATTGTTCCAAAAATTATTTATCTTCTTGCAAGCAAAGAGGAAATGGTCTATGTTAGGTTTAAAACCCCGGAAAATACTCCCCCAGAAGCATGACTAGTTTGCATCTTTTGGACAGCCAAGATCAAAGTGATTTAAAATGTTTATTTTTAAAGTAAACCATTTACACTGATCTTTGAAAATCTCCTTTCACCCTTTAAGAACTCTTTTAGAGACACACCAAAATCATACTGCATTTAAGACTGTGGACTATGAGCAACAAACTGAGGGTTTTGGAGGGGAGGGGGTGGGGGTTGGGCAAGCCTGGTGGTGGGTATTGAGGAGGGCACATATTGCATGGAACACTGGGTGTAGTGCAAAACAATAAATCTTGTAACACTGAAAAAAATAAATAAATAAAATTAAAAAAAAAAAAAAAAGACAGCAGAGCAGATCATGCTTTGTCCTGCCTGATTTACCTCGCACCATCTCATCATGCCAGCCCCAAGAACAGTGACCCAAAGTAGGGCAGGAAAATGCAAAGGGCTGGATCATGAGCCCAAGGGCCACTGTGAACCCAGTACTGGGATGCTCTGTGCCACATGGCTCTCTAATTGAAAAAAGTTGCACAGAAACAATACCGAAGGGGAAATCATACACACTGTTTCTTGGGATCACTTAAGAAAGCAACCTTCATGGATCTCCCACATCTATTCACAGAGAAGGAAGTGAACAACTTCAAGTCCAGCTCTTTCCAAACTATAGGCAAACACCATAAAATAGTCAATACCAAACGCCACTGAGGACTTGGGGTGGGGGGGGCTTTTTCTTCTTTGAATCCGGAGGATGATTTGAATTGCATCAAGGTCTCTGTATCTGAGGGAGTTTTCCCAGCCCCCTGACTTTATTTCACATCTCAGACACAACCCTTCTTTTATGAAAACCCAGTTTAAATATTAATGTGTGTTTTCTTAAGGAAGTGGAAGGCAAATCAACTTCCTGGTACCCAGGGTATCTGATTTCTAAAATGGTCGAACGCTGATTGTCACAGCTCTACCAGATGTGAGGGGTGAAGCTCTATAAAAACGGAAAGGCTCACTGCTGTGCAGGTCCCACGCCTCCCTGAGCTGCATCCTCTGAGAGTATATTTTTGTTAGCTGACTGCCGGAAGCCCTCAACTGCCCCCCAGTTGTTTTGCGATCCTATAAGGACCTTCCCAGCCCTGCCGTCAGCCCAGACACTAAGAGCGTGTTTGTGTTGGTAAGTTTCGGAGGCTGGTTAAAATAATAAGTATTATCATCCGCATCACCACCGCACCAGAATAGAGGCGGGTGGGGTTCAAGAGCCAGGCTCCAAAGTTTGCTAAAAAGCCTATTTTGAGAAAACCTTTGTTCTAAACTCTCTTGTTTACCTCCTGCACCAAGAAACAATGTCTTTTGTTACTAAGCCCCCCTCCTTTGACTGTTAAGTTTGTTTACTGACATTTTCAACACGGAGCAATACAAAGAGCATTTCCTCGTATTAATTCCAAATGTCACAAAGAACAAAATTTGGTTCCAAAGAAGCCTGTCTAACTAGATAAGATGCCCTCAGTTAAGAAAAAATATGATGAAAATAAATTTTGCTCTGAAATGTGGACCACATAACCTTAGGGATCCTATTCTTTGCCTTCCTCGCTATATTATTCAGAAGCTGCCTGCCTTGACATCTCTCTACCCAGGCCAGGCTGCACCACAGTAACTCTAGGGTCTGCTTAGAAAATGCTGACGTGTGATTTGAAGAACATAAGCCTTCCATGTCAGCTAGAGCCCATGATGCCCACCAAACAACTGTTAAAATTTAAAAACAAAACGACAAAAAAAACTTTTATATAGGTAGGTCTTATAGGTTACCAGAGGATGACCTCTACAGATAATTTATTAATTTTTTTTAAAGATTTTATTTATTTATTTGACAGAGAGAGAGAGATCACAAGTGGGCGGGGGGGGGGGGGGG
>CM053607.1:40926000-40943698 GCA_028646535.1 Procyon lotor | reverse complement strand
AGCAGCATAGTCCCTGCCTTCACTGAGCTTACAGACTAAAGAAGGAGGCAGACGCAAATCAAATTGTCACCTATGAAGCATATTGTTACAGCCCAAGATGGGTGCCCTGAAGAAAAGCAAGAGTAAAAACCAAGAGGCTTTCGTGAAAGAGGGGTTTGAAGGATAAGAAGCAGGTGAATAGAAAAGGCAGGTAGGTGCTCCAGGCACAGGGGACCAAACTGCAGAAGAACCCAAGGTAACAGGGAACATAAATATGGTCAGAAGGCCAACAGTGCTGGGCCAATGAGGTGGGGTTTGGGGTGGCGGATGGTTGGGGGTGCTCAGACCACTAGGGCCTTGCCAGGCATTATGGACTGAATCCAGATGGGTTCATCCAGGGAGGTTCCACTAAGGGATTCTGGCTTAGGACCCAATGCGTCCCTATCTCCTGCATAACTTGTTAGGATCTGCTCCAAACGGAAGGTATGGCATTTTCTGTCCCATGCACACAGCTCTAGCTCACGTACCTCCCAAAATGAAGGTGTGGAATATTAACAGTAGTCTTCAGTATTCCAAAATCAAGTGGAAGCCTCTAGTTTAAAACAGATGTCTCTCTCCTAAGCCAATCTAATATAGTGAAAACCAGGATAGATACAGATACAGATACATATGTAAAATTTCACAAGTAATCCCTTCCCTTAATGAGTAAGTCCCAAAATTATTTTAAATTATGACTATATTGACACTCAGCTTTCCAAGCATACAATGTAAAATTAAGCTTTGCAAAAGAAAAAAAAGAGACCATCTGTGAGGGCAGGACAAAGGGAAAGAAAACCCATGTAACACTGTTTTTCATTATTTCTTCTCCAAATCTTTTAGAAGTCATGATCACCAAATCTTACCACCTGAGCCTGACAGGAAATAGAGATTAAACTAAGACTACATGGTAGTCAAGAGATTCAAAAGTATTGTTTAATCATGAAAATAGGACATGAAGGAGAAAATGTAGAAAACAAGCATCTCTCTCTAGTAACTATGTTACTATATATACAAAATTAACAGATAAGACAAAGATTAGTCACATTAAATTAAAAATAGCTACGATGTCCTGAATGATGTCGACTATGGGACACCGTGCTAAATGCTTTCCAGAGAGCCTCATTCTTCCTCATAGCATCCTTGGAGTTAGGATCTACTATCATCATCATTTTCGTTTTACAGATAAATCAAGAGGAGCTGAAGTTATTTGTCCAAGGTCACTGTGGCGACGGAAGTCTATTGCTGACCCCAGATATTCTTTTCTCCTTCCTCTGAAGTAATAACATTCCCAATATTCATCTGAACACATGACTTTCCAGAATAAAATCTGGAAATTTCCCAGACTGCCTTATAGCTCAGGTAATCATGTGACCAAGTGCTGGCTAGTCAGATGCAAGCAGAACACCGTATGCAATATCCAAGGTCATGAAGAAAAGGGGATCTCCCCTGTCCCTGCCTCCCTCCATTCTGCTCCTAGCAGTGCTGCTGGGACAGCCATAGTTCCGTTTTTAACAGTAGAGATGAGGCCACTTGTCATCTGGTAGAAGAATGTGGTAGAAGGAGAGCCTGGCTTGAAAGCTTTGTAGAGCAGAGCCTCCGTCACAGCCCTGGGCTACTTACCTCGCTAGGCATCAGTTACCTAAAAGCAATAAACTTCTCTCTTATTTAGATCACGGTTTTGTTTTGGTTTTAGAGGGGCAGGGGCAAGGCACAGGTTCCCTCGCTTGCAGCAAACTATAATCGTGGCTGCCACGGTCCCATAGAGACAAGTATGATACTCTGAGTAAATTACTTAACCTCTCTGTTTCCTAGTCTATAAAACAAGATGGGTCACACCTATCTCAGAGTGTTCTGTGAACGATGACATAAGATGTAATCATAATATTTAGTGCAGTCCTGACATATAATAAGCCCACTATAAATGTTAGCTTACCACCATATTCCTCACATAAGAACTCACAGTAAACTCTCATAGAGTTGATGAAATTCACAAAATTCTTCTCCATAACAATCACTAGAGCTCCAACATTCAGCCTGTACTTGAAGTTGTGGACCTCCTAACTGATACTGTTGGAAGTTGCAAGGGCACATCTTGGAGCTAATACTGAAGATTGAAGATCCTTCTAGAAATAACATGAATATGGCTTAAGTAAAACCAAAGCACCTGAAGGGAACTGTAATTAATGTCTGTGGATCCATGAACGTAAGTAGCTGTGGGACCCAGTCATCTTCCCTTTCAGACTGCCTTCTGCTGTCATCTCTACTTCCAGATAATGTCTCCCCTAGACCGGCCAGCTCTCCGCTCCCTAACGTCAGGAACACTGAGACTACCTAAAAGTCAGTGGGTTTTCTCCCCATCCCACCAACCTTCACATCAAGAGCATACATTATTTTGTAAGCATGGGGAGTGGTGGTAACTATGGTACAGCTCTGTGTCTAACCACCTGGAATCATGCACTAAGGACTCTTACACAAACAGAGGAGTCACATCTTAGCCAGGAAGTCAGATCCTAAAATTAGAATGAAAGGCAAAAATCACATGAGTCAAAATTACCCTTGGAAATCACTTACACCATCCATAAAGAATCACATAGGTGGATCTGTACTTATCACCCACTAAAATTTGAGAACTACTGAGTAGGACTAAAGAAAGTCTCTATGCTTATAACTGGACCTTCAAAGTCTCCTGCTTTTAATAAAATTATTAAATCTCTCATATGAGGATAGGAGGAGACTCTAACAAGTTCTTCCTTTCCTCTCTTGGTATTAAGGCAAAAGGCATATACTGAAGCATATAAAACCTCAGTAGAGGTACTAGATGTTCTTCATAGAGTAAGAAATGAGATCATGTTTATGAAGACATTCCCTACAGAACCTAGCACCCAGCAGGTGGTTCAATAATATTTCCTGCATTTGAATCTAGTGCTTGCTCAATTAGACACAGTGTTCTCTGAAAATCTGAGAAGAGTCCAGCAGCTTCCCCTCTCTCCAAGTTGGCATTTCCAGTCATGGCCTCACTGACCTGCATCCCAGTCACCAACTTTTGTTAGTTACTAAATGGGAGCATCACATGACTCCTATCATGCAGGTGACCGCTTACTCTCACCTTGGGCAAATTTAAGGGGTTTGCTCCTTTTTTTCCAACATAAACAAGCTTTTAAGCAACATTAAGGCAAATGAAAGAACTGCAGTACCCAGAAGTTCTCCATTTCTTCTGAAGAACCTTAGGTCCCAAGGGTCCTGTGCCCATGATGGGGACACCACTTCTAGGGTTCAGTGGAGGTGGGGGCAGGGGGACAGCTGGTACACACCTGCCAGCCAACCAAAATCTGGACACAAGGCATGAGATCCATTTTTAACTCTATCCTTGATCAAAACAGACCTGGCTAGAGCAGGTCACAAAAAAGCAGATCTTTCTTGATCTTTAGGTTGACCTAAGAAGGAAGAAAGAGCTGCACAAATGAATAGGTTTATGGACCTTCATCCACAGAAAACCACAAACACAACTGAGATCATGTCTTAGTGGGAAAACTCAGCTCAAACTCTAGAGCAGGATGTCCACTAGAAATAGAATGAAAGCCACAAATGCAAGTCATGTATGCCATTTTAAGTTTTCTGGTAGCCACATCTTAAAAGGTAAAAATAACCAGGTAAATTAATTTTAATAAATATGTTTTATTTAATTCAACATATCCACAATATTCTCATTTCAACATGCAATCAATATTTTAAAGATATTGCTATATTTACAATCTTCAAGATCCAATGTGTCTTTTATACTTTACCACCTACATTCGAACTAGCCATTGTGCAGGTGCTCAACAGCCAGGTCTGGCTAGTGGCCGCCATAATGAACAATGTAGTTCTAAAAGAAAGGTGACAGACTAGCAACCCACAGACTCATTTGGTTTTGGCTTTCATAATGATTTAATTTTTTAATGAGTTTTCATCACTTAAAGTCAAATTTCACATGAAAATACCAACTTCTTGCTTCTGTTGAAAGGTCACATCTGGAAACCCTGGGGGGTGCTATTCCAATAGCAAGGAGCAGATAGAGCTGAGATCCTGCCCTAGCGCCTCCCCCTGAAAGGAGGGAGCATTTGCTTTCCAATTGCTACTGCTCCTATCAGTCCCCATTGCTCTAATTCCTTACACTTCCTGCCTGGCTGTACCCCAGTAGACGAAATAAATAGCACAGCCACCACCAACAGAGATAACATCAAAACTATTGGCTTGTTTAATGTGGTGAATTTTGAAAAAGAAATGTATTTATGTATTTGTACTTTATTTGTTTTCCTCCCACTTGCCATTTATGTTACCATGAACCCTGAATTTAAATGGGGTCATATACACAAAGAAGAAACAAATCCTTGCTTATTGATTCAGGAAAAGACGGAAATCAGCCTAGGGAAGGAAGGGATCCTGTTTACTCTGCCTTTCAAATAACTGAAGACACAAGACTGAAAAGGCTACGAAGCATTAGGGTACCTTGTTATTCAAATACATCACTAAAAAGACCTCGGTCTCTAAAAATACTAGGATATATAAACATTTTTCTGTCTGTGTTGGTTATTTCCCACATGTGGCTAATCGCCCATCAGTCTCCTCTCTGTGGCTCCCGTTTCTCTGAGGTTGGTTTCCTCTCTGCCGCCACTAGTCATGACCTCTGGGAGAGGGGTCAGGGTGGCTCCCAGAACCTCTCATCTGCAGCCTCAACTACTTTTTTCAGTCTCCCTCACATTGGCCATTTAAAAGTCTTCCACCACTTCTCCCTGCTACCTGTTTTCTCACCTTATCAAAATCCTTCAGGGACAACCAAGATTTATTCCAAGGTCTCAGCTGAAAGTTCAAGTCCTTCCATCAGCTATCCTACTGGTTTCTTCACATCAGGCCAATAATAACATTAGCCGTGCAACAACAATAGTAATACGGTGGTGTGGGAGTAAATAGTAAACTGTGGTGTGGGAGTTCGCTTCTAAAGTCCGTGTATAAAATTAAAACTACATGAAGC
Organism: Procyon lotor; assembly: GCA_028646535.1. NCBI lineage: Eukaryota > Metazoa > Chordata > Mammalia > Carnivora > Procyonidae > Procyon > Procyon lotor. The sequence goes on along the minus strand of CM053607.1, from coordinate 40,938,669 downwards.
CAAGATAATCCTTGAAAATCCCTTAAGCTACACATCGAGTGTGGTATTCGTGCATTTACAACCTTACATGTTAATATCTATATACAAAGGTCTGATTTGGCAGATTTACATTTAGAGCTCACTCAGAGGCATATACACAGTGGGATGGAAAAAGCTGTTCTTTTCCTTTTAGCTTTCTTTTCTCTTTTTTATTTTTTGTTCAACTGCACATAGTTGAAATCAGAAGGATAAAGGTATGTACAATGAAAATCAACTGTGATAATAATTTTATAATAAATACCAATGGCTAAGCACTTAAAATGTCTCAAGCCCCAACCAAACACTTTATACATATTCTCTTATAATCTTCACAAAAACTCTGATTTTTTCATTCTTTTTCTCCTCATTGTATAGGAACAGACTTGGAGTGGTCAAAGAACTTGTCCTAAGTCTTGTAGTGAGTAAGTAGCGGGGTCAGGAGTTGGATCCAGGTCTGTCAATGAATCCCCCTTTTCAATAATAAAGCCAAAGCCTGCAGCTTCATTCTTCTGGTCTTCTGACTACAAACTGAAAATATATCTATAATTCCCATCAGTTGAATTGGCGCATTCACTCACCTCCTCTCCATAAGACTCTAAGCCATTGCAGATCTTGGGCATGCCCTACATTTCCTTTTCTCCAAACATTTCTGTGTCTTCTCCAATCAGGGAACATCCAGTAAGTGTTTACAGATGGCGAGTGTTTAGTACCAAAAGTTCAGAAGACACCCAAACCAACCATAATTCCCACGACTGGGGAATAGTTTTTAAATGTTTATTATTTAGCGGGGGGAGGACTCCCCCGTTCTCTCTCAAGACTCCATGAGAAAACACTTTGGTAAGCCACCACATAATTTACATTTTCTCATTTTCTTCTGTAAAAATTATAAATCTCTGTGTAATTTCCCACAACATTTAACAGGAGAATATTCGAACTAAGAAATGTCTTGTGGATATAAATGTCATTCTCATATAACTAAGTATGTCACGTTATACAACTAAATAATATCCTAGACTTTCTGTGTGTATCTGGTAACAGTACTGTAAATATAAGTGAAAAAAAAGTAATAATTTATGAAAACTGATTTACATTTCCAAATATAAAATGTGTAAAATCCAACTAATTAGCAAGAGTCAGGACTGAGGTGTTTCTATAGCAACTATAAAAATGCTAAATTATTTTTTCTCCAAAGTGTTTTATATCTGCCTCATTAATGTTTGTTTTTCTCATTTGTTTTGTGGATATTTCCAAAGTGAAAGGTTTCAAAGATTGCAAAGATTCTCTGCTTTGCCACAAAGTTCAAGAAGAGGTTTCCCACCGAAAGTGTCTCAAGCGCCAACGGCGATGTGCGTGAAAACTATATTTGGTAGAGCGTCTTTCATACCACCGTCTCCATCCTTTGTTCCTAGCTTCCTCCTAAATGCTCTTTTTCTCTTCTCACCCCTGATTGTTCTTAGAGCATCTCTGCTAAAGAGATGTGAACCTAAGGTCAGTTTTTCATCTTGCACCCTTTGCTGCCACCTCCATAGTTCCTAAGAGTGCCCGGCCGAGGCAGCAGTGTCCATCCGTTCAGCTGAGGATGATAAAGAGCCCCTAGGAACAGTGGTGGGGAACTTGGGCAGTGACCTTGCCGCTAGGTCTCAGTTTCCCCTTCTAAAAATGAAGTGGATGGACAATGGTCTATCTCTCTCATCCTCTGCAAGTCTTTTTATTTATCTATTTTTTTTCAAGATTTTATTTATTGATATGATGAAGAGAGAGAGACAGCGAGAGAGGGAACACAAGCAGGAAGAGTGGTAGAGGGAGAAGCAGGCTTCCCGCCAAGCAGGGAGCCCTACTCAGGGCTGGATCCCAGGACCCTGGGATCATGACCTGAGCCAAAGGCAGATGCTTAATGACTGAGCCACCCAGGCACCCCTATTTATTTTTTTAAGATTTTTATTTATTTATTTGACACAGAGAGTGAGATCATAAGTAGGCAGAGAGGCAGGCAGAGAAAGAGGAGGAAGCAGGCTCCCTGTTGAGCAGAGAGCCCGATGTGGGGCTCGATCCCAGGACCCTGAGATCATGACCTGAGCCAAAGGCAGAGGCTTTAACCCACTGAGCCACCCAAGTACCCTGCTACAGGTCTTTTTAGAGGCTCCCTATTGCCTTCTATGTCAATCAAATCCCTTTGCCAGGTTTTTAGTCCTCCCCCCCAACCCAGACCAGCCCCACCTTAAATTTATAGTCCAAAATTTCCAAGAGGCAGCAGTTCTTAACCTCAGGTCATGGACTCAACTGATGGGCTTCAAAGGGATCATGAGTTCCTTGAATTGCATGCAAACAAATTTTTGTTTCAGTGCAACAGTGCAAGAGATTGAGAAGGCTCTAAATTCCCTGAGGGTAGGACACTATCTTATCCACTTGTGTCCCCAGTGCCCAGCACAGCACTTGGCAAGACAAGGGTTTTCCTTAACCCAGCAATCCTTCGTGGATTCCCCAAACCCATTCTGCCTGATCCCCCTGCAGCCCTTCACACTCTGTTCTCTGGGGATTGGGGAACCCTCTGCATTCCCCTCACTTCCTCCTTGCTGCAGCTCTAGGCTGCTAGACATTTTTCATATACACTGTATCCCTTCCTTAAATTTGCATCAGAGTCATAACCAGTAGCATGACTCTGAACAAGGTATCTTTTCTGCTCTTGACCCTTCACAAGCAGATTACAAACTCCCTGAGGCAAGAATCATGACTGATATGATTCTCCTCTCCCTTGTAAGTGCCTAGCACAGTGCAACTCACAAAGTGACCAGATGCTCAATAAATGTATCTAACCAAAGCAAACTAGGGGGGTAACTAACAAAAGTTATTTAATTATCTAGTTATGTAATCAATTGTACAATAGGAAGAAAACGCACGTACATAGCATAATAGTTACGGTAACAAATATGAATATACTTAATATGGCAACCAACTTGATCTTATTTGCAATGACCTTTGATCCCTGCCTGAGAAGCAGGGCTCTCCTGTGTGCTCCTCTTTCTCTGGGCTTCTGGTCATTAATTCATGCCTTGCTCATTATTCAAACTTAGTAGCAACTTTGAATTTATTCCCAAATTTCCCTTCACAACTTCCCTGCTTTAATTTAAATTTGGTTTCTATTTTAAAACCAAAGACCCTAATATTCAATTATTCTATAAAGGAGTTTCCCAATGTTTGGGTGTTGGGGGAGCTAAAATGTCTTAACCTTGGGGCGCCTGGGTGGCTCAATAGACTAAGCATCTGACTCTTGATCTTAGCTCAGGTCTTGACCTCAGTGTTGGGAGTTCAAGCACCAGTTTGGGCCCCACACTGGGCGTGGAGCCAACTTAAAAATAAATAAATAAATAGATAGATAGATGATAGAAAGATAGATAGATAGATAGATAGATAGATAGATAGATAAAATATCTTAACCTTGAAGGATATTCATTTAATCTCTTAGCCAGATAAAGAGCAATCACACCCAGGGAGTGGGGGGAAAGAAAGAGACGGATGTGTGCTGAAGATTATAAGTTGCTCTTATTTCTTAAAACCTTGGACTCTAAACAGAGTTCTCTTCTGATGCTCTAATCCCCTAAATTCTGCCCAGTGCCAAACAGAACAAACACACAGAACAATGCAAACAGCTCTGACTTATGGGTCCACCTATGCACCGGTAACCAGGCAACAGAACGCTGTCGCACGCCATTCGTGAACACAGACCATCCCGTGTGTGAGCCCACAGGCACACGGACGTGTGTATAGAGACAAGTGGGCTTTCCCTAAGAACCACCAGCTCCACTTCACTTGAAGCCAAGTTTAATCAAATACTAATTCCCAGTCTTTTTGTTGGGTGTTATTTATACTTTCAGTAAAGCACATGGCATCACGTCTAAATGATCATGAACAATAAGGATATCCTTAAAGGACTGTACTGTCGACAAAGAGCATATACAACTAACCCAGCTGGAAGGGATTCGTTCAGAATGCCCCTTTAGCAAGAGCTGTAATAATTTAATACCATTAGTCTCCGTCTCAACTGTAAATGGCCTTAATGGACCCTGCAGTGTTCCCTCAGATTATATACCGATATTGGGGCACAGCTTTTATGCTCACATTACCGCTGCTAATTGTAAAGCCCTTGTGTTGGATACACTCGAGTGTTGCAATAAGTGTCTTCAGTTAACTTCGTAAGGGCACAGCTTTAAAAGGAGCATTTGTCAACGCGATAGAAAAGGCAAGAGAACGTTTCATCTTGCTTCAACGTCGAGGGGGATCCTGAAAAATGTGATTGCCTCACTCCTTACTTCTCTGTAACAAGCGCTGTTGCTTCAAAACTTGTTAGCAGCCATCTCCTCAAAGGATTTATTTTGATAGTTCATGAATGTGTTGTCACACAGCATAATTAAAGCTTACAGAACTATTATCAAAACACAGAGGAAATGTGCTCAGGGAGGCTGATGGCTACCCAGCCCCTATGTCGGCTGCTTCCCACAGGATGTGCGCTGACTGACCAGCTGGCTTCCAAGTCCTGACACTAGGCATATGGAGGAAAGTAAGGCCTCGGGGTAAAGTGCGCGGGCAGGCTTCAGTGAGCAATCAATTACAAGTAACAGCCAACCCCCTCTCGGTGACTGTATATATTCCCACCATCACACACTGCCAGCTTGCCTCTATTTTGAATGCAATAAAACTTGTAGGGAGCCGGCTCATGTGAAACTCTTAAAGATATATGGTAGGGATTAACCGTAAAAACACTAATTAAGGATGGGCTAAGGAATTAGAGGACAGACAAAAAGGCTTTCTGCCTCACAGTTTGTAGATAACGAAGAAGGAAAGACTAAAAACAGTCTTCTCTGCTTTTCTGAAGACTGGACCTTAGGGAGAAGGGACAGGCTGCTTGGCAACGCGATGTCATATGTTTCCCAAAGCAAGTCGTCCCCTTGCAAGTGGTATGAGATGCGGATGGGCAGACGGACAGAGAGGAAAAGAAAAGAACATGCAAGAACTTTTTTATTCAAAGGTTTCTCTTTTTTAGCATTTGACTTTAAAAAATATTTTGTAATTCACTGAATAAAGTATGAAAAGGAATTGTGAAATTAAATGATTATATTTCCAAATGGCCCTGAATTTGGACCTTGTCTTCCCACTTCTTCCTTCAATACAGCAAAGTTCTTGGACTTATTTCTCCGCTTTGGGAATTGTGAAAGCTTGGGGCCATTTACAGTAATAAAAAGTTATCCTTCACTTGTAGAAAAGAGAACTCTTAAGCAAATATTAATTTATTTTCTGTATCAGTGCCAGAATTTTCTCACCAAAAAAATACTAAGTTTGTGCAATTTGTTTTTAGCAAAAAACTTTAGACAAAAGAAGAGAATGAAGAGACCACTGAGTGCTCATTTTATCCTTCGTTATGATAGTTACATGATAGATACTGTACTAAAAAACCTATGAAACAGGAATTATGCCTAGTGTACAGATAGGGCGATGGACTCAGAATGAACAAAGTGAACCCTTCTGACTAGTAAACAAAATGCTGAAACTCAAACCCAGTCTATCTGATGCCCGAGTTATTTTTTCAGAAATATTCCCATTGTCCTTCTTCCTTAGACTGATATGCATGATATGCATGAACCCCATTATGTTGTGGGTCCTGAAAACATATTTGCAAGGAGTGAAGCCTTTGGGACATATTACATTTGTAAAGTTAATAATCTGTATAGTTTGGAACATTCAGATGTCAGTAGGAAAGAATTGTATTTGTTTAATCTTTAGCTTACTTTGTCTTTTACTCACAAAAACAAAATTCTAGATTCTAGTTTCTATACCTCCCACTCTAATTTATAAGGAAAGCCAGAAGCATCCTAAAAGAACAACCAAATGTATTACTTACTGTGAAATAGCATGAAGTATGACAGAGACCCACTGATAGGAAATCAATCCATGTAAAAATAATCAGGCTTTGCTGTCTAAATAAAACCATTCTAGGTTAAATGTGGAGGTGAGAGAGAGAGCAGGGAATGGGGGAGAGGAGAGACGGGCACATAAGAAGGGAGCATGTTTTCTTAACAATTCACAGCTTTCTGAGTTTGTTTCTTTGGAATCAAAATTCTTTCTTTAGATTGCTCCTGGGATTACTCAAGCAAGGAAAGATGAATTGTTGGTTTAAAAAAAAAAAAGGGCAGTTTAAGGTAAGAATTTTATTTCCTGGAATGGGAAGGCCAACAGTATTCAGACAAATTCTCCGAGATTTGGGCCACCCCTGATGTTGAGATCCTAGAAACCTAGAGACCCCACAAGCCAACTTCCAAAGGCTCAACAGATTCCAGCAGAGAAGCCACCAAGGTCACTTTTCATAGATTTATAATTGCCTGCTAGAAGATGCTTCCTGAGAATAGAAACCTCACCTTCACAAACTTTAACCTGCTCAACAGTTGACAACCTGGACTATAAAATGATACGGCTGATGCTTAACCAACATGCCTGTCAGAACGTGAACCTGGCCCAACCGTGCAAATTTTCCAATTTAATGGCCCTTGCTTGATATATTTTTGGAATTTCTCTTTTAGAAATTCCCTCATCGTCCTACTGCAAACAAAACCAAACAAAAAAACCTATTACTCATACTTCATAATCGAATGCAACAAAGAAAAACCATCCAAGTCGACCACTTGCTTGATTTCTAACATTTGGCTCTTTCTAAACACAGCCACCAAAAAGGAAGACTTACCTCTACCAAAGATACTCAAAGTAACATGCTGCAGACTGAGGGCAAACCATGGTTTAAAGAAATCACATAAGCTCATGGCTTCCCAAAGGGCAATTACTCAATTAGATGTGCAAGTGGGGATATGCTTCTTTAAAAAAAAAAAAAATACGTCATCCAACTCCTTGCTATTTGTGCTTTATAGAATCACTTTTAAGTGAGACTGACTGCTAATCAGAAGTATTCTCCATGGCCCCTGGGTCTGGAAGTAGGCACGAAACCATAAAAGTGAGGCTCACTGGGCCAGCTGAAATGGCCAGTGATCAACCACTTACAACTGACCGGACGCTGAACCTGGCCTTTACAGACCAACACGGATAAAAAGAGCCACCTCTTCTGCAAGACTTCTGTTCCCAAGACTTTGCTGTGGTCAAATGGCAAGTATCTATAGGTGTGAAGGCATATCAGCTGCATTGTCCTCAGGCCCTTGTGCTACTTACAGGAAATATACAGAAGACATTGCAAAATCCTTTGGCCACCAAAGCCATGCATTTCTCCAGTCAGCTGGGCAAACTTAACCCACACAGAAAGCATCTCTCTGACCTCCCTTTCCAGGGCAGAGGTCAAAGGAGCCTGAAAGTGAGTCACCTCCTTGGTGTGGTAGCTTATAATGGCCTTTCCTTGACATCAGGTGCTCAGCTCCCCTGGCTCTGCTCTTCTTATATTTGACACTCTCTGATTGATGTTAGAGAATTCTCCCACAAGGAAAGCGATTAAGTGATTTCCAGAGAGGAAAAGGGGCTATAGAGGTCTCTAAGTGAGCATGCAAGATGCCCAAGGAAATAATCGGGGATGTCCCAGCGCAAAATTCTATAACTATTGCCTGAGTATGTGAGTTATGATTTTTGTTTTTCCCGCACAGTGTATACATGATTTATTGGAGCTGCTTTATTGTTGACCAGCTTTTATTTCTTCCTTAACCTTATTAACCCTTGCTAGTATTTGACAGCTTAACACCCTCCATCACTCTGCAACATTCACTCTGAGAACCGACGTGGAACTAATAGCAGCCCTTTTATTTCCAATCTTTGAGGTCACGAGCAGCTGCCCTAGCCTGAACCCTGAAAGATTTTTCTATAGGTAGTTCTCTTTCAATGGGTCGACTCCTTAATGTATCTCTACAGGTCTGTCTGGATGTTTGAAACGAGATGTGATTCCTGCTAACTTTAGTCACCGCCAACATGTACCTTAGGAAAGGAAGAATAAGTTTTACCTTTGGAAAAAAAGCCCTGAGCGATTCAGGTGAAACAACTTGGTAATTTTCTTCTTGGGCATTTTATCACTTTTCAAGTTACATCCAAGGAGTGTCCATTTGGGTCCACACCTTTGATCGTCTCAACAAAATCCACTAGTGAAACAAACACACAAACTTCTATTACACGGTATAAGTGTGAATGAAATACAGCATGGTGGGTGGGATTTGCGAGCTCCGTTTTTCAGCCTGGATTGATTAACTCTAATAAATTCAGGGAGGTGATGTCAGATGATGCCCGTCAAGCTGGATCTTACAGCCCAGTTGTTTATTATTTCACACTGCCCTGGGCTCAGTCTTTGACATTCACCACCCTAAAAGGTCATGAAGTCAAATTCTACAGCCAGATTTAGCAAGTATTTTGGTGAGCAGGCTCCTGCGTTAATGAAGACTAGTTTTCTTATCATTCAGACCTAGGGAAAAAAATTCTAGGTTGAATACAAATATCCCCAAATCAGTAAATTCACACTTTTAAATAATCAGGTCAGGGTAAGAACATTTAAGACCACAGGAGACGGAAGAGGATATAGAGGGAAACCAGTCAGCGCTAACAAACCAAGCAAACAGAAGACTTAAGAACGGTGGGGGCAAAAATAACATTTCCTACCAGCAAAGACAGGAAAATCTGAGCCAACAGCCAAAAAGTCCATGGCACAAGCACTCCATTAACAGGCACTCCTAGGCTGGCCACCATTGTTCTTACCATCCCAAAGACGCTCCAGGCTTTTGCTCCCCAGCATTAAAAAAAGACCCAGAAGGTAGGCTCACAGTTCCTTGTGCTCTGTGAAAGTCAGAGCTACAAGCCTTAGAAGCAATCCACATTCCCAAACTTTTCTTTCCCTAAGCTTAATACAAGCCTAGATAATTGAAATCAATGACATCAGACCAGAAATTTTTTTTTTTTTTTAGAACTTCTACCTGGGAAGAATATAGCATGATAGACAAGCATAAGGTCAGTGCCACTTTCTTTATTTTCTAGCCATCAAACCTTCCTTTGTCTGCCCCTCACCCTCCCTGTGTCTCAAAGATAAGAGGGGAAAGTAGACATCTGTCTGCAGCACACACAAATTTCCACTGGGGGGAAATTCAACAAAACAAAAAATGAAGAGAAAGAAGAGATAGGGTCTATTTCATTTGGTTTGGACCCTGCCAAATTTCCATTAACCCCACCCAGTTGGCTTTTCTGGTCTGAAGTATCCATCTGGACCATTAATGCCTGTTCTCATGGCTGCCCCGGATCCATTTGCCCCTCCATTAGAAAACAGGAAGAGGGTATGCCCAGCATATCAATAGAGGCAGCGCCACTGTCTACACACCCTGAATTTTTTTCATAAATAAGAAATCCCTACTTGCACACTACTCTCATCCTTCACTGTTGATAAACATGTGGACATTATGTTCATACACTCTGATGACCTCAACATTTCTCAGACTTACTAAATTCTTCCTCCACTAATATATGGTTTACCCTAGACAAGGCCTAGACCCCATCCCCTCCCAGTTAGACCTACTTCTCCAAGTCACCTGAAGTATCACTACTTTGAGAAGTCTTCCCAGTCCACTGCTCACTCCCTCATCAGGTTAGGCTGCCTGAGATACTTAACAGTCGACACTCAATAAATGTTTATTATCATCCTCTCCCACATTACCAGCCTTGTGTTTCATAGGCCTGAGAATAAAAAAAAAAAAAATCCTAAGAGGAGCTTCTTGAAAATTTAAATTCTCAGTCACCCGTTTCCAGAAATTTCGATTCTGGCAGAGGCTTGTGAAACTTCGTTTGACCAAAGTGATACGGGCATTCCAACACAGGTGATCCTCAGCACTGCCCCAAAATGTTAGCCCTGCAAAGGCATAGTCCGTATCTTCGTCAATTTACTCAGCATTATGCTGGCACTTGATAAACACTGAATGGAAACAAGAACATTCTGATTCCAGCTTCCTCCTCCTCTAGCCTGAATTTTGCAACCCTCACACAACAGTTGGCCAACAGAGTAGAACATTGCTGAATCTTGGATCTTTGCAGCTCCCGAGTTGTACAAAGTACTTTCAAGGTTGTCAAGCTCAGGGTTCCCCCAGCTCATATGGATTTTTCATTTACTCTCTTTTGGAAGAATGAACTTCAGCCCATTCCTTTTCCAAATAAAGGTTGCAAGGGAAAAACTGACATGAACTTGGCAAATAAGGGTTTCTATTATTAAAAGCAGGTTGAAGCTGGAGCTTTGTGCAACTGCTTCCTACTTTATGAAGTATCTCTATTTTAAGTGTGTGGATAGTGCTTGAAAAATCCCAGCAGGCTCTAGATGAGAGACGATCATCCTCATTAACACTAATGGGAGCTGGGCTCATGCACCAGAGGAAGAACACATCCTCTGGGCCAAGCCTAGTGGGTGGCAGGATGGGAACAGGGAGATTTGGGGTGGAGATGGGGGAAAGAGAGAGCAACACTTCATTTCATTCTATGCAGGAACTAAGTGATAAGTGATGAGATGGAAACCAATTAAAATGGACTTCTACGCTAAGAAAGTTCGAGCTTCTAAAAAGATGCCATCAACACTCCAAGCAATTGAAATGAAATCGTATTGGGGTTGGGGGGTGAATATGTGAAACATTTATTCACTCATCAAATATGTATTTAGTGTATGCAGGGCTAGAATGTAATGATGAACAGAAAGAACAAAGTACCTGTTCACAAAGAATTATCACCCTATGGATGGAAGGGAGAGAATCATATCATTAACAAGGAAACAAGATATTTCGATGAGAGCAGGGCTTCATCTGTTTTGCTCACTACCATATCCCCTTAGCCAAGGAAAGTAATATGGACTCAATAAACATTTGTTAAAGGATGAATCGAGGGTTGCATGGATGGAAGTATAGAAAGGAAAGCAAGGGAAAAAGTGACCAAGAAAGGTTTCTCTGAGAAAGTGACATCTAAGCTGAAAAGCAAGAAGAAGCAGCCATGAATGTTTCACAAGGAAAGTTCCAGAAGGAAGAAACACCAAGTTCCCAAGGCATGAATGGGTTTGGCCTGTCAGGAGAAGGCCAGGGAGGCTGGAGTGTAGTGGAAGCGACCCGGGGCAGTGAGGACAGTGGCAGGGGTGGAGATTGGAGCCCAAACGGGCATGATGAGGACCAAGGATGGAAAACAGGAGGCAGTTGTGATAGTAACTTTACCCATCTAGCTAGCGTTTTCAGAACATCTGATGCATAAAGGACTCAACGTCAGTTGCTATGGAGAAAACAAAGCCTCCTTTACCATAATGGGCCTAACCAGAGTTTTATAAAAGTGAAATTTTAGGTATTCATTTTGCAAACAAAATGGAAGAATCAATCACCTGTGTTTCCCAACCCTAAAATATGTAGAAGATATTATGTTTTGATAGCTATTACTTTTATTATATAAAGATTTAAACAAACTGATTATAAAAATACTAAGATTCTAATACAGAGATCCTCAATGAGAAGGAAATGCAGAAGTCACAAAGAAGGACATGTAAGTAACAGATGCAAACATGGAAAAATGCACAACCATGCTGGTAATAAGAGACCTATACACTTAAGTCCAATTTTCATGTATTAAATTACAAAAAAGTAAATTTAATGATAACACATAGTGCTGGCAAAGATCTAGAGAAACCGGTACTCACAAATAATCAATAGAATTGAGCATAGGAAACTCAGGTTGTTGGAAAACCATTTGACGTTATGCATTGACATTATACAAACAAAAATGTTTATAATGTCTGAAAAAGTAATTCTTCTTCTGAGATTTAACACAAGGCTTTCAAAGTATTTTCTACAAAGCCCTAGGGCTCTGCAGAGGAGCCCAAAGGCCTCTGGTAGTTACGAAAGGGGGAGAGGGGATTTAGACATCCTACCCCATGATTACCAGCATAGTCTATTTTATATATTCGGTATCCTTATAGAACAGAGTTTACTTGAAAAGACATTTCTGATACTTAGTTTTTTAATCTATTGTTTAAAAAAATACAAATTATAAAAATAACCATAAATGAATGATTATAAAATACAAATTATAAAAATAACCAAAATGAATACGCTCATCAGTATTATTTATAATAGTGAAAAATGAAAAAATGCAACTTAATAGGAAAATAATTTATTATCCATTAAATTGGAACTATTTAAAGACATGGGAAATTATATATAAATATATATGACATAATATGTAATGAGAATTTGAAACAAAGCATACACTACTGCAGTTATAACAACATAACTTTTTTTTTTTTTTTTTTAGGTTTTTTTTTTTTTTTATTAATTTTTATTAACATATAATGTATTATTTGCCCCAGGGTACATGTCTGTGAATCTTCGGGCTTACACATTTCACAGCACTTAATAGCACATACCCTCCCCATTGTCCACAACCCAGCCACCCTATCCCTACCCCACCACCCCCCCCCGGCCACTCTTAGTTCATTTCTTGAGTCTAGGAGTCTCTTATGGTTTGTCTCCCTCCCCATCCCTTCCTGTTTCATTTCTCTCCCCCACCCCCCCAAACTCCTGCCTTGCCTATCAAGTTCTTCATATCAGAGAGATCATGTGATACTTGTCTTTCTCTGACTGACTTATTTCGCTTAGCATAATACCCTCCAGTTCCATCCATGTC